>JAPFRF010000005.1:125103117-126303117 GCA_029282475.1 Phrynocephalus forsythii | reverse complement strand
ATAAATAAATAAATAAATAGCTAGATGGGCAGTATATAAATCTAATAAACAGACGAATCCATGTTCGCCCCGGATGACACAGACCGTAGTTGTGGGCCTGATCCAGTGTCACTAGCAACATTGGCTATGGACCATGGTGGTTGCCAGGTAATTGTCATCAACCCTGCGCGGCTCCAGGAGTGCTGGTGTTTGCAATCCACGGTGGTTCTGTTCCCATCGCTTCTACCAGCCTCATTCTTGCAAACAAGTACGTAGGTTTTCACAGGGCGACCTCTTCTTCTCCAGGGTCTGTTTGTGCAGCTGGTGAAGGCCAACTCCCCGGCCTCTCTGGTGGGACTCCGTTTTGGCGACCAGATTTTGCAGATCGACGGGAAGGACTGCACTGGGTGGAGCACGGACAAAGCCAAGCGTGCACTGAAAAAGGCCTCCCCGGAGAAGATTGTCATGGTGATTCGAGACAGGTGAGGAGTGGGAAGCAGGGAGGAGTGTCTAGAGAAGGGCACGAATAATTTTAAAAAATGGTGATTTGTTTTGATTTGTGATTTGTCAAGATTGACGAATCACAAATAATGAATTTATGATATTCTTCTGATGAATCAATTTGTAAAATTGTTTTTGACATTAAAACCCTATGAAATGTCCACCAGGGCACATAGAGACACCAAAATTGCACAGACTCTTCCCCCAACTCTTCTCTGCAGTTCCTCCAAGTTTGGTGAATTTTGGGTTTTGAACATTCAGGTTATAAATGCACAAAGTCCACCCACAGGAAAGTCCCTCTGGCACCTAGACACACCAATATCACACAGATAACTTACTAGAATGCTCCTCTACAATATCTCAAAGTTGGATGAAGATCGGGGGACCTTTGTTGGGACTCCTGGAAAATACCCTTTAGAAGCTAGCTTGGGGAAACTCAGTTTTCACCAAACGTTTGGATGGGTTGTGGAGGAGAATCCGAGGAACTTCTTTGTAAGTTTGGTACCTTTAGGTACCTGGTGGGAACCTTTTCTGACTTGGACATCAGAAATCCAGTCTTCACCAAATGTGAAAGGATTATAGAAGTGACTCAAGGGAAGCATCCCTGAAGTTTTAATGTCTCTAGGTGCCTTGGGGGCCATTTTATAGCACAATGGATTGACAAAGACATCAAAAGAAGCTTTTAAATACTGTACATCAAATACATCAAAAGCTTTTAAAAACTTGGCTTTATACTGCTGCATTCGGCGATCAAGGAGGTTGATTTATTTTATAGTAGGGTTTCCCTCCTTCTCCCGCCGTATTGCCTTAGAAATGCTTTTTAATCATCATCATCATCATCATCATCATCATCATCATCATCATCATCATCATCATCATCATCATCATCATCATCATTTGCTTGTTTCTTTGTTTGTTTTTGTTTCCATATTGTTGTAAGCTTTTCTTCTTAACCGTCTGGGAAAATTTGGCAGTATATAAATAAGTAAATAAATAAATATAAATATAAATATAAAAACCACCAAACATTCATCAGTTTATTTATTTATTTATTTGCTTCATTTTTATACCACCCATCTTCCAATCTGTTCTATCCATTTGGGGGTGTATCAATTTGTACGAGTGCGAATTGACAAATTAGCAGTTTGGGAATGAACTTTGCAATTTCCTTTTAAATCCGCGCCCATCGTTGGAGGAGACCCTTTGAGACCCCTGTCGTGCAGAGTCTGCCACATCGTTCGCAGTTAAGACAAGAGTCAGCAACCTTTTTTCTCTTTTCCTCTGTTTCCTCTTGCGCCCTCCTCCGGCAGGCCTTTCCAGCGGACGGTGACCATGCACAAAGACAGCACCGGCCACGTTGGTTTTGTCATCAAGAAGGGGCAGATCCACTCGCTGGTCAAGGGCAGCTCCGCCGTTCGGAACGGGTTGCTCACCAACCACTACATCTGCGAGGTGAACGGGCAGAACGTCATCGGCCTGAAGGTAAAGATCCGGGGCAGGAAGGAAGGCTGTGTGGTCTAGTGGCCTTCTCCCTTTTGAACTCCAAAGCCCACTGGGAGTTTTAGACTACATTTCCCAGCATTCTTTACCATTGCCAGTTCTACAGGGTGGTGGTGGGAGGGGATTGGAAACTGAGATCTAAGACACCAGGAAGATTTCTTAACTTACAGCAATTCACTTGCAAACATTAATGCCATTTGTGTAACTGCACAACAGGATTTAGCCATCAAGTGTTTTTTTTTAAGAAAGTTGGCTGTGTACCAAATGCACTTAAAGAAAATTATTATTATTTATTATTATTTTAAGAGTATTTTTACCCTGCCTTTCTCCTTGGAAAAGGACCCAAGGTGGCTTACAGTAATGAGGGACAATATACAGTTCTGTACAATTAAGACATGTTCAAGTATTTGAGAACAAGGAATTGAGGGACATCTTACAGCATTAATAGACAAACATTACATTAAAGCAACACGGTTATAAGTAGTCATAAACACAAAGTCTATGCAAACCTATAGATTCATATGAAATACACACGGTAGCCTATCAATCCATGTTGGAAAGCCTATGTGGATGAAAGAGCAGGGATGGATGGGACAGAATAAAAAGTTTTTTAAAAAAGGAACTACAAGAACTCCCAAAGTCCTTTGCCCCCTCCAAGAACTTGTCTGAATCTGAACATGGCCCCTTGGGCTGGAAGGGGTTAACCACCTTTGGAATGTGGCAGATGAAACTCCGCCTTGTCTTCACCTGGGCTAATGTTGGCCCTGGCATGCTGGACATATCATGTGGCCAAGAAGACCCCTGGTTACTTTTTGGTAGAGTATCTATTGTCACTTGATGGTTGATATTTCCAATGCGCCATTAATCCTTGTGGCAGGGTTTCATGCAAAGGAAGGAAGGAAGGAAGGAAGGACATGGGGCAGCTCCCTTGGTGGTGGAGGTGTGAAGTGTTTTTGATTTGTCTCTTGCTCAGGCACAGTCTATCTGCTACTTATCAGGCAGTGACTTCAACAATCCCCAGACAAGTCAAAAATACTTTAAAACTCCACCCCCAAGGCCATAGCTAACGAACCCACATTTTATGGGTTTCAGCTCCTTTGGCCATTGCCCACCTAATGAGCCTGCCTAGTCAAGCCATTGTTCAGCCTAGGAGCCTATTTAGACCAGGGTGACAAGAGGTCAAAGCAGACTATAAGATGGAGGACTCGCACTAGCTGTATTCAGACTGATGAAGCTGTTTGGATGAGCAGCAAAACGTTTCTGTCTCTCAAGAAAAAGAAGTCCAGTTGCCATGACTCATCTTCCAGATAAACTCACCTGGGTGACTGAGAATCTTCGCAGACAGTGGCCTGTGCCTTTCCTTCCCCCACCCCCACCCCCGAAATTCTCTGGGCAAAGGATGCTCTTTGCTCCAGTAAGTTGCTGGTGGTCCTCTAATGTCAATTTGACACTCTCAGATTGCTGCACTGTAATGCCACTGTAGCGCCACTAGTGGACAAATCCTGGACTTCACTTCAAGTAGGACTGAGGATTTTGACGGGTGCAGTGTAGCTAGAATTAGGTTTTGACTAGAGGAGTGTCTTTCCTGAATCATCCCACTGGCTCGGGAATCCTGGAACTGGAGTAGCTTTGATTCTAAAGAGGAAGCTGATACTGCATAGCTAATTTTCCAGGTTCTGGATTGGTGGACCGGCAAGAAAGAGAGAGGAAACCAGGAGGGTAGAGAGGGGAAGGCCACAGACAGGGGACAAATGGGGGTGAGAAGAAATATCTGAGGACGGAATGAAGTGGTTTCCTTTTTTACTTTTCAAGAACACTTGCTGTTTTATTTCAGTAGGCTGCAAGGGTGAAGGTTGACCCGGGCGTTGCTCTGGAACAAACACGAATGGTTATCTTGAATGGCTTCTCGAGAACTATTCAGAGATAGTGCAGGAGGAAGAAACTCATAAACGTAGTTTCAGAAGCCATTAGAGACAGCTGCCAAGGACAGGAATACGCTGGTCCAGTGGCAGCATTCTGTTCCTGAGATTCAGGGGCCACAACCATCTGCATCTCAGGACTAGAAGCAGAAGAAACCCTTGTCTACCTGTACAGCCAGCCCCTCTAGCAAAAGGAAGCAAGAACTAATTTGCTTTCAAGAGGGAAGAGGAATTAAAATGCACATGTTTCCTATGCAAATGACCACTTAGGAGAGAAAGAGGGGGCTATCTCTCTGAGCCCCTTCCCCCACAGGAACTGCTCCAGTTTGCTTTTTACATGCATTGATCCATGCCATTTCCAGCAGTCCCAGTCCTGTTCCAGATTCACAACCCGCCCGTCTGCCTTGTGCAACATCCAGCCTTGCGGGGTCTGTGCAGCTGCTGTATTTTCCAGACCTTTAACCATCCTGGTGGCCCTCCTCTGTACCCACTCGAGGATGTTGGCAACCTCGAGCGGGTCCAGAGGAGGGCAACCAGGATGGTTGAAGGTCTGGAAGAAATGTCTTATGAGAAGCAGCTTAGGGAACTGGGAATGTTTAGCCTTTCAAAAAGAAGACTGAGAGGGGTTATGATAGCTACGTTTAAATACAGTGGACCCTCGTATAACAAACAGTTTGTATTAACATAAAATCTGTACAACATAAAACATTTTGGAGATAGGGGAAATTTGCCTAACAGAATTGTCTATGGGGTGAATCCGTACAACGTAAAAATAGTCGCGATTAGGGATTACTCTGTTTTCAATGCATTCCTATGGGAAATTTGTATAAAGGAAAATTCGCTTAACATAATTTCATTTGGAACGCATTAATTCCTTTATACAAGGTACCACTGTATTTGAAAGGATATCATATCGAAGAGAGAACAGGTTTGTTTTCCATGGCTTCAGAGGCTAAGACTCAGGGCAATGGTTTCAAACTACAGGAAAAGAGATTCCATTTGAACATTAGGAAGAACTTCATGACGGTTAATGCTGTCCGGCAGTGGAATAATATGTTGCCACAAAGGAGAGTGGTAGAGTCTCCTTCTTTGGAGGTTTTAAAGCAGAGACTGGATGGCCATCTGTCGGTAGCCCTATGCTGGAGGTTCCTGCATGGCAGGGGGGTGGACTGGATGGCCCTTGAGGTATCTTCCAACTCTATGGGCCTTTTCACACGACCCCTAAGATCCGCTGGCCACTTAAATTCGGACCAGAGATCTTAGGGGTTTGTCATTGTTCCTGCGTTCCCACCCCCTCCACACTCCTGGCTGCTGGCTGCGTGAGGGGAGGGAGAAAAAAAGGAAGAAAAGAATGCCGCTCACCTCCGTTCTGCTGTCCCGGCACTGCATTCAGATCTCTTAATGGGCGGGGAGCAAAAAAAGAACAAACAGAAGCAAGGGGAGCCGGGCAGTCACTACGTTATATCCACATCAGGAATTTTCACCTCCAGAGAGCAGGTACCTGAAAAGTGCGCTGGGACGCGCTTAGGTAGGCGTGGTCGCACTTAATTATCTGTAAACTCTGGAGCTGGTGGGGAAACAATTTTAAGCTCCGGAGCTGGGAGCCGTTTGCGGCAGAGTTTAGGGGTCGTGTACAAAGGGCCTATGATTCTATGATTCTATGATTCTCTTTGAAAGGATGCATCCTCTTGAGATTCCCATTCCTCTTTCCGTGCTTATAAGCAGTGCCCTTGGGAGCAAAGCAGTGTAATAATGCCACACAGCTGAGGTCTCAAGAAATTGGATTTTGGGGCGGGTGGGAAAATTCCTGATGCGACGAATACCATAAGAACCTCAGCAGCAGAGCCTTCTCTACTGTTGTAATGGGTGACCTTTATTTATTTATTTATTTATTTATTTATTTATTTATTTTATTTTATTTTATTTTATTTTATTTTATTTTATTTTATTTACTTATATTTGTACTTGTTAACCGCCTGATTTTCCCATGGGAACTCCGGGTGGTGTACAGCAAATAACAAATACAAAACCCCAACCAAACCCACATGATAAACAACTATCAGACTAAAAAAAAAAAAAACACCCCCAAATGATAAAGAACACACGTAATACAACAACAAAGACTCTACATGGCAGTCTCTTTCTTCTCAAGGACAAGGAGATCACAGAAATCCTGGCAAACGCAGGCGGCGTCATCACTCTCACGATCATCCCCACCGTGATCTATGAGCACATGATCAAAAAGTAAGTGTCTGCTGTGGAAGTAAATTGCTGAAGTGCCCTGTTGATGCCCCCCCCCCCAAGATTAGATTCTACTAACGAATGCACTGTTTCTTCCGTGAAAGATCACGACGACAATACAGGAAGGGTCCCTTAGGTACACAAAGTGGCTAATGTGCCACAAATCCCATGAGGAAAAAAGTTTAAGCAGACAACCTCCTTGCCTCCTAGTGAGGATCAGGCAGCCTGCAGCTGAAGGTGGAGGTTCTGCAAAGCTGGAAGTGATGGCCCCTGCTTAGGAGGAAGCGTTCAGCTTCTGCGTAGAGACATCGCAGCATTTCTCAAAACAATTCCATCCTATCTCGCGCGGCTCGAACAGGGACAACAGGTTTTGATCTTGGTGCTAGGCTCAATCAGCTCATCTGTGATGCTTGTATTATCAGCATGCTTTGATTTGTTGCATTAAAAGTGTACTGCTTATATACTGCCCCATAGCACTTAGAGAAGCTCTCTGGGCAGTTTACAAGTCAGTTATGCAGGCTGCACATTGTGCCCAGCCCTATTGAGCTGCTGGCAGTGGCGGCAATGTGTGGTTTACCAACCTCAGAAAGATGGAAAGTTGAACATGAGTCAGCCTCAATGTAAAAAGGATGTTGACAACCTTGAGTTGGGTCCAGAGGAGGGTGACCAAGATGGTTGAAGGTCTGGAGGAAATGTCTTACGAGGAGCGGCTTAGGAAACTGGGAATGTTTAGCCTTTCAAAAAGAAGGCCGAGGGGGGATATGATAGCTATGTTTAAATATTTGAAAGGACGTCATATTGAAGAGGGAACAGGTTTGTTTTCCATGGCTTCAGAGGCTAGGACTCGGGGAAATGGTTTCAAACTATGGGAAAAGAGATTTAATTTAAACCTTAAGAAGAACTTCATGACAGTTAATGGTGTTTGGCAGTGGAATATGCTGCCACAAAGGAGGGTGGTGGAGTCTCCTTCTTTGGAGGTTTTTAAGCAGAGGCTGGATGGACATCTGTCGGGAGCACTGTAATGGGGCTCCCTGCATGGCAGGGGGTTGGACTGAATGGCCCTCGAGGTCTCTTCCAACTCTATGATTCTATGAGTCAGCATCAGACCAGTTCCTGGAGTCCCTTGGGATCAAACTCAGGCCGTGAGCGGAGTCCTCACTGCAGTGCTGCAGTTTCACCATGGCATGAACCTCCCGTGTGGGAATCATGAGGCTATTTCCACAGCTGTGCAGCAAGGCGGAAACGAACCTCAGCCCACAGGGCCAAATCTGGAAGGGAAGGAAACCTGTGGGGGTCGTTGCGACAAAGCTGGTTCCGGAGGGGTATTTGAGTGGTTTTCTTGGCTAGTATTAGCCCAGCTAGTCACCTTCTCTTTCTCTCGTCTCCTAAAGGCTATCCAGTGGGCTGGTGAAATCGTCCATGGATCACTCTGTCCCTGATGTGTAAACCTGCTTCAAGACTTGGACCTACTCCCGTTTCTTCTCTCTTCTGGAGCGAAACCCGCCTGGGCTCCACCAGAAGGATGTTGGGAGAGGCCTACTTCCCACCACGACCTCTGGACTCACGAAGCGGAACTGATTCCGCTCAGCTTTTCTTCTTTCCTTTTGGACTGTGGGTTTTCCAACCCGGCTGAGAGGGCCACCATGGGACCCCAAAGCAGAGCCTTGTGGGGGCCTGTGCAGCTGCTGTATTGCAGCTTGGGGAGGCATGAAGCGAATAAGGAAAATTATTGTGCCAACGTCTCCCACACGCGGAAGTTGAGTCAGGCGGTGTTCTGGTCTGTGCAATGCCCTCGGGTGGGTGGGAAACATGTTCAAGGTGACCATGAAACATCCTGGCTGACCTTGGACTGTCCCCTCACCTTCAGCCTGGCTTACCTCACAAAGTTGTTGTCAGAATAAAATGCAGTGGGGATGGGAGCAGTGGGGTCACTGGAGGAACAGTAGGTTGTACGGGATCCCATGACCTCAGCCTCTGGGATTGGGTTGATTTCCACCCTTTATAGCAGGCATGTCCAAAGTCCGGCCCAGGGGCCAAATGCGGCCTGATTTGAAATTTCGAGTGGCCCTCAGCCTCTTCTCCCTGCTGGCTCAGGCGGTCACTCATCTCCGCTGGCCGGCCCTTCCCCGTGCTGGCTAGAGACATCAGCTTGCAGTTTTAAGGTTTGCCTGCCCTCCCTGCCTCCGTCCATCCCCTCAGCCACCCACTCCTGGCTCTGTTGCTGCAGCGTCTTCCCCACCTCCTTGTGAGGGAGGGCAGCATATGCGAGCAGTGGTGCATCTTGAGTGTCCGTGGGCCAATTAGCGGGCCATGTAACAGCCACCGGGCCCTTGGGCACCTTGAAACCAGAGCATTTGTGGCTGTTGCAGAGGCACACGGACCACACCCTTTCTCCTCCCTTCAGGCTGAATGGTCAGCCCACACACATTTTCACCTCACCAAATCTGGCCCTCCTTGCAAAAAGTTTGGACACCCCTGCTCTACAGGCTCTCCCCTGCCGATCAACCTCAGCTGAATTATTGCAGGAGCCAGGAGACTTTCAAAAAACAAACAAACAAAAACCCCGTGAGTTCGATTGAGTGAATATCTTCTCCAACCTTTCTATTGCTGAGAGCTTAGACTTACGAAAAATCACTTTCGAGGCACCGTCTTTATAATTAAAAATATATTCACTACTTCTAAAATCCATTATATGGGTTATAATAAGTCTAAGAAATAATGTTCACCCAAATGAATCAAGGGTAAGTCAAACTGGGGGATCTAACATGATGGAGATGTGTCATCTCCAGTCTTAAAACCGGGGTACTTTAAGGGCCAGATGCAGGGGAGTGTTAACAGGAGACAGATATCTAGTCTCATGCACTCCCAGACACATCTGGTGGGGCCACTGTGAGATACAGGAAGCTGGACTAGATCGGCCTTTGGCCTGATCCAGCAGGGCTCTTCTTATGTTCTTATGTATTCTCAGTGTGGTGTAGTAGATAGAGCAACAGATCAGGACACTGGAGGCGAGTGTTCAAATCCTCCCTCAGCCAGGGAAACGTACTGGGGTTGAGGAACCAGTAAAACCATTCCTTGAACATCTAACTTTCCTTGAAATCACTATTAAGGCCAGTGCAAGTTGGTTCTGACTCAACAGTGCTCCACCAGGTCAACTCATGTTGTCTGCTAGTTGGCATTGGGATGGACTGGCCAGTCTACAGCCTTGTGCATTTTCTCTCTTCCCCTTGTTATTTGGCTCCAGAATGATCAACATTCTACCCCAAGTGTCCTTTTCTATTTTCATAATTTTAAATTCAGTTCTCTTTGATATTCAAATAGCTACTCCCCAGGAATCTGATGTATCAAATGATTTCTTCAACCCATTTACACTTAAGTTCATTTACACTTTTTTTTGGATGAGCTTTTTTTAAAAAGATCATCCCAGTTTGCCCCTTGGAAATTATGACTAATTGGTGAGATGTTGGGACATGTCTTCGGTCCATGCCTGGCCGTACACTGTGACATCTTGTCAGTTATGCCAATCTTATGCCAACTTCTATAGGATTCTGGCCGCTGTGTTATAATTCTGACCCAACCACGTGTGTTGTCTAGAACCCTGCAGTTGGGGGTAATGTCAGGCGTTAACCAAAACCGGACATTGGTAACCATTGCAGGGGGTTACTGATGTCTTAGTAACAGGCACTAGCAACTCATGGTAGAATCTGGCTCAGCCTTGGGCATGGCCACCAACCCAGATGGAAGAAGGCAGGATGGCTCCTTCTGACATACTGCGGACCTCGCTCTTCCACCCAATGGCATCAGGGCAAAACCTGGGGGAACCAGAGACCTAGGGAGACCCGAACAACATTTTATTATAGCCACCGAACAGACAAAGGTTACAGGACATTGGAAATTGAAACCCAAGAGGATACAGCTTCTAAGTTCTGTCATTTAAAAATATATATTATATGGACTTTTCTCTTTCAAATATAGTCTTACATTTATTTCTCGTCAGAGCTTTGGATAGTTTAACAGACGTGTACACATACCCACAAAAACGCTGCACGAAAGGCTTATTTCTTAAAAGAGTACCAACCTAGTTTTCCATATTCTCTGCACTGAAACCTAGTCCCCTCTTTCTCTCACTAACCAAATACTTTACAGTTCAAAGAGAGGCACATTCACCCTCCCCCCTCAACCAGTTATCTAATCCAAGCTACTTTCCTTCTTTCCTTGCCCCAGCCCAAGCAAGGTCCCTGTAACTGCGGTCACCTGAGTGGATTTTGGAGTACAGTGGGACCTCCATAGATGCTGATGTTGGTTTCCCACTTCCCTGTGGATCCTGAAAATCATGGACTATATTTCTAGTATGGTAAATGGAAAAAACCCAGAAAACTTAATTTTACTTGCATTACCAGAACTGGCCACTAGAAGGCGCCAGAGACCATGCTAAAGATATATTCCTTCACTAACAATATTCATAGCATAGTTTCTGGTGCCTTCTAGTGGCCGGTTCTGGCAAATCAAGTGAAAATAGTTTTTTTCCCCCCTGGATGTTTTTCTTTTCATTTAAAAAAATATTTTCAGACTGGAGAAGTGAAAGGGTGGGTCCTGATCCCGCAGATACAGGGTCCTACTGTGTAACTAGGGTGCATTTGATAATGTTTCAGGTGTATTGCATCTCCAGGTGACCCCATCATGTGGCCTCTTTACCTCAACAGCACACACAGGTTTAGGCCTCACTGCTTACCTCGCTCCACGAGGGCATACGTGACAGCACTGGCACATGCAAGTGACAATCTGCTTGTGACAGCCATTACGCTGCCACTAGGACGTGAGCACAAAGTGAAACGAACCGACACTCAACTCACCTCCGGCACTGCTAGTGGTCGTAGAATCCTAAGAACTGAAGTGGAAACCATTGTGAAACCAGCACAAATCCATGTGAAAGACAAAGTGTACCCACCCCACATGCTTCGGAACCCCGGTTAAGGCAACAACACTCCCAGAAAGACCAGTTCCTAGAGGTGCTTCTCAACGGTGTGGCAGGTCCCTCTGTGGGCACCAGCCCTGCCCTTGAGTGTCCTTCAGCTGCCTAGAAACTGCTCACCAGCCATCTTCTGGCAGGCAAACACCTACGAAAGCAAGGGGATAAAGCAGCTGCCTGCCTGTCCTAAGTTCTCTAGGTGGATATTTGAGCAGATTGGGTCCAGAGAGCCAATGCATGAGCAGGAATAAGCCCTACTGAGGACATCTCCTGGCTCCTGCGACCGCTTCCGGATCTGGAAAAGGCATTGCATCTCACAACAAACAGTTTTTTTAAAAAAAAAAACTCCCTGCTTTTCATTCCTTGAATACTCCAGAATGTGGTAACATCGGGATCGTTTTCTTTTTTCAGGATATGGTGTGGATGCCTGATCTTTTTCGGAGGGTGGTTAGGCTCACCTTCTCTTCGCTTGCGCATCTCAGCCGGGTTGGACTACCTTGTTCGCACTCGCCATAGTGGTGTTGACTGGAGATGATGGAAGTTGTAGTCCAACACAGGCAGAGAAATTTGGGACGGAGACAGACACTTTAAGACACTCTGGAGAAAAAACGGCTCCATTTCTAGACTGACCCAGAGGAATGGAGGTCATGGTCTGGATAACACTCCAGTTCTCACCTCACCCCAGGGTGGAGGTTTCAGGTGGAAAATGGAGAGCCAACTGCCTTGAAGGGAGAAGCCCCTCCAAACACACTGGCATCCATGTCTGTTTTCTCTTTCCCTCTTTTTTTTAGCTGAAATGAAGGGCTGCTGCCTTTTCCCTCAGACTTGCAGGCTTATCTCTTCATGATTTCACTGAACCGGTACAACACCAGAGACCGGGGGGGTTAAGTTTATTTAAACCCTGCCTGTGCCGCAAAGGACTGGACTTACTTTGCAGTGATGTTGTGAGGTAAATTTGAGGAGTGTAATACATCATTAGCTCACTGTGGGAAAGGCAGGATACAGGATGCACCAAATAAAATATAACATTTAATAAAAACTTGTGAGGAAATTGTGATGTTCTATACACACACACTTTTATTGAATCATAGGCTAGAATAATTGAGTTGGAAGAGGTCTCTACGGCTACTGGGTCAAACTCCTCACTCAAGGCATGAAACTGAATCAAAGTGATTCTTGGTTGCATCAACAGAAGCATATTAGTGTCTATTCTGCTCTGGTCAGACACAACCAGTTCTGCCCACCTCATTTAAAAAAGGATGTGGACAACCTCGAAAGGGTCCAGAGGAGGGCAACCAGGATGGTTAAAGGTCCGGAAGAAATGTCTTACGAGGAGCGGCTTAGGGATCTGGGAATGTTTAGCCTTTCAAAAAGAAGGTTGAGAGGGGATATGAAAGCTATGTTTCAATATTTGAAAGGATGCAATAGCAAATATCAAACAACTGGGTTGTTTTCCATGGCTTAAGAGACTTGGAGATGAAGTTAGGGTTTCAAACTATGGGAAAAGAGATTCCATTTGAACATTAGGAAGAACTTAATGACGATTAGAGCTGTTTGGCAGTGGAATATGCTGCCACAAAGGGTGGTGGAGTCTCCTCCTTTGGAAGTTTTTAAGCACAGACTGGATGGGCATCTGTCGGGAGTCCTGTGATGGGGGTTCCTGCATGGCAGGGAGTTGGTCTGGATGGCCCTTGATGTCTCTTCCAAGTCCATGCTTCTATGCTTCTATGAGAAGGTGTTGGTAGTGGGAGCACTCACTACCTCTCAGGGTCACGGGTTCCATTACTGTACTGCTCTACCAGTGGGTAAGTTTTCCCTGATAGCCTAAAACTGTCTTCATGTAGCTTGAGCCCACGCTGACGTGTCCTGCATTCTGGGATGAGGGAGAACAGATCCTGAAAGGCAGCAAGAAACAAGACATGGCTGCTAAAGACATGTGCAGTGCCCAATGATGCATGGTGGGTGTTCCAGAAGCATCTGGGTAGAGTGGAGGGCAGACCAATGATCTCCAACGCCAGCTGTTTCCTTGGCAGCTCCGCTGTTTGCACACAAGGTCAGTGGCAGTGGCAGCTGATCCATCCCTGCCTGTCTCTGACTGCAAGATTACCAAAGATGGGATCAGCTGAGAAAGCCAGGTGGGGATCTTACCTCTCTGACCCCCAAATCTGCCCCTGGCAGACACCAAGCAAAAAGCCCCTGTGGGTGGTTTCAGCAAACAAGCCCCAGTTGGAAGATGAAGGTGTGCGCTTGGGCACAAGCTGAGGTGTCGTGGAACTAAGGGTTGCAGGGTCAAAGCTCAGTGAATCTAGAAACAGCAGGGGTGATGCCATCATTCAACCCCCTCCCTCCGCTTCCATGTTCCCTCTGAGCTGAGCCATGATTCACACAGGAGTTGGGAGACTAACTGAGTTGGTAATGCCAACTGTTTGGTTTGCACTGCAGTGGCAATTCAGAGCCACAATTTTTACAATAAAAAACGGTTCCTCCTTTCTAATTATTAACCGTTCCTGCTGACTGCATGTGGCCCCCTTCCCAGGGTGATGGGGTATGACAGTTGTAGCGGCAGCTATGATGGCCACCAAGTCCCAAACTTCTCAATTTGCCTCTGCACCACGAGAGGCGATGGTGGTAGAATCTTCCCCAAACCTTCAGCGTCCCACTGAACTTTTAAATGGTGCCGTGCAAACTCTCAAGTGTGTCATACTCAGCCACTTGCATTTCTTCTGGGATTGTGTGCGCATGCGCAGGGGGCTTGGTGGAGATGCCGGCTACTTCCAACGGCCTCGTGACCCTCGAACGAACCTCGAGGCTTGGGAACGCCCAGCAAGACGATCAACAGCTTGTGCTGCCAATTCGTGGCTGAACAATTCGTGGTTGTCTTTTGTAAGCTAGGGGTTCTCTGACCCCTACTTCACACAGCTATGACATGGACATCAGTACTTTCTGTCCTCTGCCTGGCAGGTTCTGTGGACCAGGGGTGGTCCGTTCCAAGGCCTATCGAGTATCTAATAAAGCATTTGCGTGGAATCTTAATAGATTGGTGTTGGCAAATCTATGGCACAGGTGCCAAAGGCGGCACGCGGAGCCCTTTCTGTGGGCACGTGACATTGCCCCCACACAGCCACGCACCTCCTCCTCCGCTCAGAGCACGCTACTATGCTGCATGCAGAGAGCCGGGCGAAAGGGAGGGCAGCGGCTTGTGGGATCCTTCGTAGCCCCAGTTTACTCTCCAGCCATGCTGCTCTGGGCATCCCAAAACCAAGGTGGCTGGAGAGTAAACTGGGGCTACGAAGGAGCCCACAAACCACCACCCCCTCTTTCGCCCGGCTCTGCATGGAGCCATTTCAGCGCTCTCGATCCTCACTTTACCAAAGGGTAGCACTCGAAGCATTTGTAACCCAGAGTACCACTGTATTCCGGTTAAATTGCCGTATTGGCACTTTGAGAAAAATAAGTGGGTTTTGAAGTCTCTAAAAGGTTCGCCATCACTGTTATAGAAATTTCCAGAGACTTCCAAGAGCCCCAGTACTATGATGACGAGGCAGGATGTTGCTTCTCTGATTTCACTTTTCTTTTTGTGGGGAGAGAAATGGGGCCCTGGGGATTTCAAGACATTTCTTCAGTAAGGAATAGAGCAGTGGTTCTCCACCGGTGGGTCCCCAGATGTTCCTGGACTGCAACTCTCAGAAATCCCTTCCAGCACAGCGAGTGGTGGAGGCTTGTGGGAGTTGCAGTCCAAGAACATCTGGGGACCCACAGGTTGAGAACCACTGGAATAGAGCTTCCCCAGCAGGTTCTCGGGAACAAGAGTGCTCATGAGAATTGGCGCCAGCACCATTTCACCCCTGCTTCTAATGGGATTCTGGTCTGGGATCTCCCCCTCCCCCCCCGCCTGGACAGCAGCACCACTGTAGGTAGCCTGGCTTTTCCCATAGAGTTCTCTGCTTGCGAGCATGGGTCGTACATGGGGTGGAGGGGCAGGGGAGGATGCCTGCTTCCCATTATATCAATGAGGGATTTTGGGGGGAGGGATGTTGCCAAATGTTTGTTTTTTCTTAATGCAGGCATGGGCAAAAGGCAGCCCTTGAAGGCTGTTTTGAAACCCTGTTGGGACTCTCTGCTCTTTCATCCCAACAACAATTATTCACCCCTGAAACAGGTCACAAAACCTCCCTGAAGCGTTGCACGTTCCATAAATCCCTTGTTCCATATGTTCTACTCTTTTTGTCTCTTGACAGTCCATTTGCTGCCCCCCGCCAAAGATCCTAGGGCAGTGTTGGCGAACCTATGGCACGGGTGCCAAAGGCTGCCCTCAAAGCCCTTTCCGTGGGCACCCGACACCGCCCCTTCATAGGGGCTGTTGTATGGGCACTTTGCGAAAAATTAGTGGGTTTTGAATCGCAGTTTGGGCACTCGGTCTCTAAAAGGTTCGCCATCACTGACCTAGGGAGTATTATTATTGTTATTTTTATTTTAAAATACATGTTCAGGCCTGCTGAAGTTGCCCACACCTGTATAGGGTATGTGTGAGAGGGAGGGGGGAAGTTCTCTCTCTCACTCACAAACACACCCCAAACCAGAATCCAACCCATGCACCAGGCACCCCCTCCCCCCCCAGGAACATGAGCCGATGCCCACCTGGGCATTCACCATCTCCCATCTAACAACCCAAACCCTTTCCCAAGACAGAAAAAACACCACCTGCTTGCTTCTCCTGGGAACAAGTAACCCAGCCTCCATTAAGACAAATCGTGCACCGTGTTTCCATTGACCGGGGCTGTTAACAATATCTCTAAGCTCCACCCCACAGTGTATCACGGTGAAGGAGGTTTGGCTAGGTCAGATTCAGTGAAAGCAGAAGCATTTTAAGAGGGCGCAGAAGAGGCATTTCGGGAGCTAGCAGGGGGAGAAGCATCCTTGGTGTGAGAACAATCGGCAGTGTCCTTTTCCTATCCAACCTCTTTCTCAGGCTCCCAACCATCTTCTGCCAATCCAACCAGACGCACGGCATCGGCTGGTTCAGAACTGGTGCTCAAAGGCCACAGGACTTATCCTTTCCTCTACAAGCACTATAAGCCTCCATTCCTGGGCTCGGGCTCAAGCCAGGTCAAAGGATCTCACTGGGCCGTCTTTCTCCAAAGACTTCTGAAAGCAACAACCGGAAGGGGAATGGAAAAGGGTGGCCTCCCTCTTTCCAGAATCACTTTCGCCTCTTCAGTTCCAAAAGGGGAATCGTTGGCTGTGGCCGGAACACAACTGGCGGCTGGGGCACGCAACCACCCGAGGTCTCCACAGCGGACAACCTTCCTCCGGTTCAAGTTTGTCCAAAGTGAACATAGTGCAAGACAAAAAACAGACAAAAGGGCTTCTTCACGGCTTGCCCAAATGCATCAGGATACTCGACAACGAGGTATAAATATCGGGTGGCGCTCCGTCTCGTCGAGGCCTCCTTCCAGCAGCAGAGAAGAAGAAAGAAGCTCCCAGCCGCCACTGCAAAGGCAGGGCCACGAGTCTAGAAAGTCTCATAAATGTGAGGAGGAGGAGGAGGTGGAGGTGGAGGTGGAGGTGGTGGTGGCAGTGGCAGCAGAGGTGGCGGTGGCGGTGACGGCGGCGAGGGTGACATTTCCATGGTCATCTAAAGTGATCATTGTTTTTTGCACATAACATTCACGACCCACTACATTCCACAACACTCTTCGGTGGGAGGGAAGCGAAGCTGATGAAGTCTCTGCTTTCTGCATCTTGGATTTTTTTCTTCTTATTTTTGGTGGTGGCGGCAGTGCCAGGGAATAAGCGAACGTGCCCTCCAGGCTCAAATCAAGTCTTCTGAAGCATCCGCCCTGGCTCCGCTTGGCCTTCTGCAATAATCAAGAGATACACTTTGGAAAAAAATAAATAAAAATAAAACACAGTACAGCACCACTTGGGTGGCAGGAGCTGAATGTCGGGAGCATAATCTTAAGCGAGCTTCCCGAAAAATTTAGCTCTGGAAGGGGTTAAAATAAAGGAGCGAGTGTTTCTGAGACAGTGCAGAGTGCCCCATGAAATGGAAAAGGCATCAAGAGAAGGCATCACTGAAATTATCTGTTGAAATAATGGGCTTAACCCTGGATAAGGAATCTTAAAACTAAGAAAATGCAATATCTGTTGAAATAATGGCCCCACCAGATGCCTCTTAACTCTGTCTCCTGATAAGTCCCAAGCCTGGAGAGAGCTTAACATAAGAACATAAGAAGAGCCATGCTGGATCAGGCCAAAGGGCCATCTAGTCCAGCTTTCTGTATCCCACAGCGGCCCCACCAGATGCGTCCGGGAGCGCACGAGACGAGATATCTGTCTCCTGATACCACTCCCCTACCTCTAGCCCTTAGAGAGACCCTCCTTTTAAGCCTGGAGAGAATACATATCCCCATTATGGCTTAACATAAGAACCTAAGAAGAGGCCTGCAGGATCAGGCCAAGGGCCCATCTAGTCCAGCTTCCTGAATCTCCCAGTGGCCCCACCAGATGCCTCTGGGTGCACAGGAGGTGATGAGATACCTGAGGCGCCGGAAGGAAACAGAATCCAGGACTTATTGATCATAAGGAGTGTCCTTTCCATTGATTCCAATGGGCTTACTCTAATTTTGGATTTACCTGGTCATAACACTGTTCCATGCTAGCCGTCTTCCATTGTGACTTTGTGGTGGTTTAAAAACGGGCAGCTTGCCCCACGGATAAACAGGCTGGGTGCGCTCAGCCAATGGCCGAACGCCAAGAGTGAGGGTGACAAGGACCGCTTTATTGGGGTTTTTTGGGGGGGAGGCAGCTGTTGGGCACAGGTCTCAGAGGAAGCGGAAAGATTCAGGGAGATACAGAGTACGATTCTGGCCTAATAGAGTCCTGGGAATAAAGGCGGGTAAGTAGGATGATGGCATAGGTGTGCCAGGAAATTGAAGAGGCTACGTGTCGCCCTATGTGCCTTTATAACTGCACACTGGATTCAGGGATTGGTCTCAGAAATCCCCAGATTACAAGGACAGTGCCTTTGGCACGCTTGAACCCAGTGAATGAGCCATTCCCAGAGGCTCAGAGAACAGGGTTGGGAAGTAATGCGCTACTGTCAGCTAATACCTGTTATGGCATAACTAAGTCACACTTGGAGGGCCACCTAACGGAGAGTGATATCACCCCTTTTCCCAGTACACCTAGAATTTTTAGTTCATGTTCTGGTTCGAAAGGTATGGGATTGCTTAATGGTGGAGAAATATCCCAGCGCTCAACACTTATTTAATGTAGAGCCTTGTGCTTCATTCTTGAGATGGAACGGAACAATGACTGTTTTGTACCACAAGCAGACGCTTGTAACGTTCCCCCTCCCAGTTACTTATGACAAAATGGGAAAATTGGAAAGTTCCAGTTTTTAAAACATGGTTCTGATGCTCAAAATCAACTACGGTTGGGCTTTTTGGAACTAAAACTACTTTAAAGGCCACTATCCCAAGTCCCTTTAAATGTAGTTTAAATTAGTAGATAAACCATGATTAAAAATCCCGTCCCCAAGGCCACTGGGCTTTTTGAAAAAAAAGAAGAAAGAAAATCCGGTAATGCCCCCTTAAGCGAGGTTTCCAAGACTTACCGGAGAGGTAGGGAATTTTTTGCCTCGCTTAAAAAATCCAGCTTTTAAGGAGGCAGACATTGTGGGACCCTGCAGATGATCTGGGTTTCTTTTCTTTTTTTCTCATAGCGCCGACTGGCTGTTCCTGGGGCTGATCGGCGCTGTTTTTTAATTTATATTTTAATTTTCCCCTACCCTTGGAGCACCAGGAAGCTCCATCGGATGCTCTTTGTTTTAATTTCTGCCTGCCAGGTGGTCTGTCTTTTTAATCCTAGCGCCAACTGCTGGCCATGGGGCTGAACTGCCCTTTAAAATAATAAAAAAACCCAGCTTTGTATGTGGGAACTGCTATCCCACATATTCAGTCATGTGATGGAACAAAGAGGAAAAGCTGGACCTTCAGAAGATCAAGATCTTCCCCAGGTGAGATAGCAGCCTAAGAGTTCCTTTCTCAGTTCTAACAGACAGATCATAAGCGGGGTCTTGACTGAGGATCTCTTAGGCCAGGGATGTCCAAACTTTTTGCAAGGAGGGACAGATTTGGTGAGGTGAAAATGTGTAGGGGATGACCATTCAGCAGCATTTGGCCCCCGGGCTGGACTTTGGACAAGCCTCTAGGACATGCAAGGAGGCGGGGAGGATGCTGCAGCAACGGAGCCGAGGGCTGGTAGGCTGGGTGGGTGGCTGGGGTGATGGACAGGGAAGGACAGGGAGGCAGGGAGGACAGGGAAACTGTAAAACAGCAAGCTGACATCTCCATCTGGCAAGGGGTAGGGGCAGCTGGCAGGGATGCATGACAGGCTGAGCTGGCGGGGAGAAGAGGCTGCGGGCCACTTGAAATTTGAAAATGGGCCACATTTGGCCCCTGGGCCGGACTTTGGACATACCTGCCTTAGACCATTGCTAGGCAGCCCGAAGGAACGGCTTCCCTTACAGAACCAGCAAACGGGAAAGTTGAGGGCTGCACTACCACCACTGTGGTGACCTTGGAAGGGACCACGTGTGGTTCTCCATGGAATAATGGGATTGCAACTCTCACCTAGATAGTGGGTTGCCATCTAAAAACATAACTGGAAAGCCAACATTAGCCCCTACTTTGCTGGTGGAAAGGGGCCCATGGGGCACCACAGTAAAAGTGGAGGGGCTAGTGGTATAGTGAGAATGAGGTAGATTCGGGCAACTAACTGATGGAAGAGGGCAAAGAATGAGGCACCAGCTAAGATAACAGGGGGATCTCTGCAGTGTAAACTCAGCATGTCCAGAACGCTCCAGAATGTGGAAAAGGGGAGAAAGAACAGCTCAACCAGGAATTCAGGAAGGGAGCGGGACGGGGCGGGGGGGGGGACCCTGTAACTTTTGTCAAGTAAAAGGGCACAACCGTCTTCAGATGTTACATCAGCTGGTAGACGAGGGCCGGTCAGCCCAGAGGGGGGGGGGAGTTCCTTCTCCACACTACAGCAACCGAGAGTGAAGGTATACTGTATATTCTGCTTGCAGTGCTTCTAGGGGTTGAAGAAAAAGCAGCAAGGCCGCCTTCCAAGTCATTTGCATAAATTAAAATGAGCAGCGGGTAAGAACCTTTATCAAGTTGTCCATGTGGCTCCCAAAAGGAAGAAGATCCAAATACATAACCGTAAAAAATAAAACTCAACCGTTCCAGCACGTGAATGGCATTTACAATCAGTGGTCAGCTCAACTGGGGTTGTCTCCGCCGCCGGGCTCGTTTTCTGTGGACCAAGCGTCTGTGCGATGCAAAGGGGCTGGGAAGGGAGCGAGAGAGGAAAGAGGCTACGGCTGTGGGCAGGAGCTGCTGGTGCTGGCCACGGAGCGACAGCTGATCCTGCGGATGGAGTGCAAAGCGACGGTGCAACAGCCCCGCAGCAGGGAGCTGATGTTGTAAATGGGCTGGTCCTGTCTCCTCTGCGTGCGGCAGAGCCAGGCCACCGTAGGCACGGCGGGCACCACCACGGCGAGCAGATCCACAATGAAGTGGCGGCTCCAGTACGTTTGGGGCTCCAGTGCCCCTCCTGCAGCAGCATTAGCCTCCATGACCTCTTGGTTGCCATCCGGCCCCTCTTCCTCTGGGGCACAGACAATGCTCACCGACTCGCTTGAACTCGGAGGCTGATGCACAGTTGGATGACTGGCTGGTTGGGGGACCCCCGGGGAGCCTGGTGGTCCTTCAGGATCCTCCGTCACCCCTCCTTCCGTGGTCGCCATGGTTGAGCTGGGGCTTGCCGCTGTCATGTCCACCTCAACGGTGACCTCTTGGGCACAAGTCTCTGAGCCATGGGCCTCCACCCCGTCCTCCATTTCAGAGACCCATGCCGATGTGGGGCTGACCAGGCTGCAGCCTTGGGACTTCATGACCTTCTCCAGGATGGTGTCCAGGTCTGGCTGGTAATGCACAAAGTCTGTCTGTATGGCTTGCTCCTGCATGCAGCTGGCCTGCACGGCAGCCTCCACACTCTGCTGAGAGCCCATCAACTTCTCGTAGGTGGAGCTGGTCGGGACCCGGGAGCCCAGGGTGAAGTTGGTCTGCAAGGAGGCATCATCGGGGCCGCAGTCCACCCCCGAGGAGACGAGGCTGCTCTGATCCAAGGGTTCCTCAGTCCGGCTCAAGGAGTCCTCCACTGCCACGAAGCCGCTGTCCACCCCTTCCTCCACCGAAATGGTCTGGGAGCCACCGAGGTTCTTCTCGTTGGCCCCTTGGTCGCTCAGCTTGGTGTAGGTGGAGCTGCGGGTGAGCGAACGAGCCGGGGAGCCCCCTGCCGACTCCGTGGCCCCTTCCTCCTTGACGGTCCCATTCTGCGCCACCTCCATGCTGTGCAGCAATGTCTCCAGCTTCTTGTTTTGGATGTTGATGTCCACAAAATACTTCTGGAGCCCTTTGTCCTTCTCGATCAGGTTGTTCTTGACCGTATCGATGACCTGCTTCAGTTGCTTGATCTCTTTCCGAGCTTCTTTGAGAGCCAGCTGGGCCTCCACCCGGTGACACTCTTCTTCGATCCAGTCTTCCTGCATCCTGGATAGCTGGGCTTTCAGGTCTTCAATCTCTGAATCCCTGCAGACAGACAAACAGACAGACAGACAGACAGACAGACAGACCCTTAGTCATTGCCCCTGGTCACTCTGTAACCCAGCGTTTTTCAACCACTGTTCCGCGGCACACTAGTGTGCCGCGAGATGTTGCCTGGTGTGCTGTGGGAAAAATTGAAAAATTCTAAAGAAATTCAACCCAGGGCCAGCGGGTGGCCCACAGCTGGGAGGCGCTATAAATAGCATCCAAGGGCCAGCTTGGCTCCTCCCCCCCGCACCCGAGGCGCTGGCGTCACTTCCTCCCCGGCCGGACCTGGCCCCGCTCATTCTCTGTGTTTGCCCTGTGCCTGCCGCCGCCGCCGCGACTCGCTCACTTCCCTCTCCCCCCTCTCCTTTTTTTACCCTGGACCACCACCACCCCTTTCCTGGGAGCTACCAATGGACTGAGCTGCCCGACAGCCTGCCCACCAACACGAGCCGGCCCGGGAGCCCCAGCCCAGAACAAACCACCAGGTGAGGGGAAGGGGAGGAGGGGCGCCCCACGAGTACCGCGGCAGGGCTGCGAGGAGGAGGGGATGGAGGAGGCCTCTGCCGGGCCTGGGCTGAGGAGGCGGGCGGGGGGGTCTACTGGCACGGCTGGACGGCCGGCCTTTGGGGTCTGGGAGGGGAAGAGCCGTCTCTGAGGGGCCCCGCGATGGGTTCCTTGAAGTCTTGCCCCTTTCTTTCTGTCTTGGGTCGCCCTCTTCTCTCTGTGTGTCTTTTCTTTCTTCCCCCCACCTCTCTCTTTCCATTCGTACCCTTTCCCCTCTTCATAGAAACGTGCTCATTTCTAGCCTGCATATGTGTATGTCTAGCAGCCTGCCTACTGTAATTAAAACTGTAAACCGCCCAGAGACTCCTTGAAGTGGTATGGGGTGGTATACAAGCAGAACACTTTCTGCCTTCTTTCCTTCCTGCCTTCCTTCATCCTCCTCCCCTCCTGTCGCTGGACTTGCTGAAGGCATCTGCTTTGGCCACAGTGTGGAGAGCAAGATGGGCTTTTGGGTCTTATTTGTGTTCCTGGAGAGTCAGTGCCCCTTCTCAGGTCTCCACTGGACACAGAAGTCCATGCAGGGCAAAATGTCTTTAAAAAAACAACACAGGTAAGTGGGAACTGGGTGCTAGAGAGCGGGCTGCCTCAATCTGTGGCCATAAGAACATAAGAACATAAGAAGAGCCATGCTGGATCAGGCCAAAGGCCCATCTAGTCCAGCTTCCTGTATCTCACAGCGGCCCCACCAGATGCGTTTGGGAGCGCATGAGACTAGATATCTGTCTCCTGATACCACTCCCCTGCATCTGGCCCTTGAAGTACCCTGGTTTAAAGCCTAGAGATTACACATCTCCATCATGGTTTGTAACCCGTGATGGACTTTTCCTCTAGGAATCTGTCCAATCCCCTTTTGAAGGCATCCAGGCCAGATGCCATCACCACATCCTGTGGCAGGGAGTTCCATAGACTTACAACGCGCTGGGTGAAAAAATATTTTCTTTTGTCAGTTCTTACTCTCCCAGCACTCAATTTGAGTGTATGTCCCCTAGTTCTGGTATTTTGAGAGAGGGAGAAGAGCTTCCCTCTATCCACTTTACTCATACCCTGCATTATTTTGTATGTCTCAATCATAAAGCGCCTTTTTTCCAGACTGAAGAGGCCCAATTGTTTTAGCCTTTCTTCATAAGGGAGGTGCCCCAGCCCAGTAATCATTTTAGTCGCTCTCTTCTGCACCTTTTCCAGTTCCACTATGTCTTTCTTGAGATGCGGTGACCAGAATTGTTCACAATACTCCAGGTGGGGCCTTACTATTGTTTTGTATAACGGCATTATAATGTTGGCTGTTTTATTTTCAATCCCCTTTTTGATAATCCCTAGCATGGAATTGGCCTTCTTCACTGCTGCCACACATTGGGGAGACACCTTCATGGAGCTGTCCACCAACACACCAAGATCTCTTTCCTGGTCACGGATAACTCAGAGCCCATGAGTTGATAGATGAAGTTTGGATTTTTGCCCCAATATGCATTACTTTACATTTGGTTACATTAAAACGCATTTGCCATTTCTCAGTCCCCCAGTTTGGAGAGATCCTTCTGGAGCTCTTCACAATCTTCTCTGGTTTTTACCACATGGAAAAGTTTTGTGTCATCTGCAAACTTGGCCACCACACTGTTTATCCCTGTCTCCAGGTCATTTATGAACAGATATGTCCTGCTTCTCCCTACACCAGCAATGGCGAACCTTTTAGAGACCGAGTGCCCAAACTGCAATTCAGAACCCACTAATTCCAGCCAGAATATCAGCTTTGTGTTCAGCCAAACAGGCCCAGGTTGTGCACTGAAAAGTATTTTATAATTTTTCATATTTCTGTTTACTTACTATTTCATAATAAAGTAATTATAAAATACTTTCTTTGTGTTTATTTGATTCCTATTCAAGAGAATTACTTTATATATAGTCAATATAGGCACAGAGTTAAATTTTTTAACATTTTCTAATGGTGGTGTGCCTCGTGATTTTTTCATGAAACAAGTGTGCCTTTGCCCAAAAAAGGTTGAAAAACACTGCTGTAACCAACATAAGTAGGTCAGAGCCAGACCTGTCAAGTGTCACGTTTTGGGCGGGACATTCATGGATCAGTCACTTTTTCCTGCTGTCTTCGCAAAAAATTATTTTCCCCTGAAATTTCCCGCATTTCTGGCGGTGGGCGACTGAGTTCTGGTGCTGCTGGGCGGCCATGTGGCTGGCCGCCAGGTGGGCTGCCAGGGAACACTTCTCTCTGTGTAACCCCTAACCCGCATGCCACCGGATTGGTATACAGTATATATCCCCTAGAAAGCCAAGATACCTAGGTCACAGTGAGCATTTTGAAACCACCACAAGGGATTCTGGGAACTCTGCATGCAAATGAGGCTCCACACCCTAGCCGAAGGGAACACTTGACAGATGTGGTCAGGGCCCTTTCTGTACAGTCTCAGTTCTAAACATTTTGTACCACTGGGTTAGGTCTTATGAGGTTGCTTTCATTTGTACCTAGCTTTTTTATATATAAAAAAATGTGATTGTGTACTTATAATAATTTTACATTTATTCACTGATTTTCTTCATCAAATGGAAGGAATCTAGATAGTGCCAATAGCCTATTGCAAATTTCAGGCAACTTTTTAGGAAACATGGCTTTTTGCAGTTCTTTTTAAAAAAATATTTTAAGAAATAGGCTGTCTGGGTATCTCAGCAACTCAGAGCATCTGAGCAGCTTAATTCCCCACTGTGCCCAGTAAGAGACTTGTGGTTAAGTGGTTAAACCATGGTATTACAGTCAAACCTCCGCTTTCAGTTAGTGTTTGATTCTGGCAACCGGCTCGAGGTTGATTCAGCCTCCCATCATTCCCAGGTCAGTAAAACGAGTATCCAGTTCACTGGAAGAGGGGGCGCAATGCATAGCCTGGTTAAACTGCCCAGATAGTACTTTTAGCACAATGGGACAGTGTTTAAGCAGCACACTTAGCTTTGTGCTTTGCTTTTACTGGTGTAAGCTGCCTTGGGCTCTTTTTAAGGAGAAAGGCAGGGCAAAAATAATTTTAATTAATTAATTTGTTTGATTTTTGTACCGTACCATCTGACCAACGGTCACTCTGGGCAGTTTACAAAATGAATGAATTAATTTACATAAATAAAGAGAGGCCAAGTTGGATTCTTTTATCAGTAGTATCAGGATCCATTCATTCACTGAAAATATTAAAAAGTATTAAAAGAAAAATCCCAGAAAGTTGTATAAAGATGAAGTTACCACAACTGACCACAAGATGGAGTCAGAGACCATGCTATGCCTCATGTTCACTATTCAAATAGTGTTTGCTCTAATCCACACTTTTTCCAGGATTCATGGCCTGTGTGGGTTGGAATTGATTCCCCACAAATGCAGGGGTCCTTCTGATTTTATCCAGGGAGGAACTAAGCCCCAAATGCCCCCTCTCTGCCTGCTACAAAGGCAGCCTGGTTACAGACCTGTCCTGCAGTCTCTCGTGGGTGTCCTTCAGCCTGGCTCTCAGGTGCCGGATGCAAACCTCTTTCTGCTGAAGAGGGGTGAGGTATTGCTCTGGGGTTGGAGGCTTGATCCCATGGTTATCACTGCACAGCAGGTACTTGGCTGAGCGCCTGGAAAAAGAGCAGCATCCTCAACACCAAGCAGCCACAAACATCTCCAGACCCACCCCCCACACCGCTGCTGGAGGGTCAAAAGCTGAGAGATGGACCAAGTGCCATCAGTGATAATTCCACCAAGAGGCTCCGTGGTTTTGGAAAGTTTCAAGACCCAAAGGACCGGCTTGACTTCTGGTTCTGTGGAAACTTAAAAAAACACAGCCACGTTAATCGATTCACATTACTCCCTCAGATCCATGCTTCTATGGGCACTTTTACATGACCCCTAAAATCCGAGGCAAAGGGCTCCCAGATGCAGAGCTTAAAATTGTTTTCCCACCAGCTCCAGACTTTAAAGAAAATTAAGTGCGACCACGCCCACCTAAGCACGTCCCAGCGCATTTTCCAAGTACTTGGTCTCCGAAGGTGAAAAATTTCTGATGCGGATGTAAATCAGTGAGTGCCGGACTCTCCTCGCCTTGTGTTTGTTTTTTTGTTTTTTGCCCCCCGCCCATTTAAGAGACTTTAAGAGACTGGAATGCTTGCTTCCAGGGTTGCCACGGGAAGACGGAGGTGAGCCTGCATTTTTCTCTCCCTTTTTTCTCCCTCTCCTCACGCAGACAGGAGCCAGGGAGTGCGGAGGGGTGGGAACACAGGAAGCGCGAGAAACCCCCAAGATCTCTGGTCCGAATTTAAGGTGCCAGCGGATCTTAGGGGTCATGTAAAAGCGCCCTATGTCCCCTCTACCTTGCCATGGCTGAAAAATTATACTGCTAATGTCTCGAAGGGCAGCCACCTGCTATTTTACCGTCAGAAGCTTGCCATGAGGCTCTGTACGCCAATGCTATGCTAATGACACCCCGAAAAACATTTGCAGGCTCCCAAACCTTCTGCCAACGTACTCTAGGCATCCATTCCACATCCCAGGCCAAACAGACGAGGGCAGCGAACAGATATATCCCATGTGACGGGGACTCTTTTTTCGTCCATGGTGGATTAAGGGGTGTGTAGCAAAGAAACAAAGCAGCACAACAAAGAACAGCGCAGAGCAGCCGGTGCGGGAGTTAGACAGACATTTAAGACAAGGACCCCTCTTGATTCTTGAGAGGTGCACATCCCTGGACATAGGCCGACTTCCTGGACTCCAGACTTCACTGCAGTTCCCCCGTAAGCACACTTGCAGTTAGATATTTGTTATAGATGTATTACATAGGCGGTTACTTCACGCCCTTCTTTGTTCCGTGACTAGTTTTATACCATGACAGCGCTGGTCATGATCACCTGGTTTTGTCCCTGTTTCAGTGTCCCCATGGTCGTGATAACTTGTCTCGTGACAAGTGTTGCCTCACGGTCTTGTACCATGACAAACACTGAACTTGTATAGATTATTTTTTCCTTTTTTGAGGGGGGGGGGCTTAAAAATTCCTTTTTGATATTTCGCTTCTGAAAAGTCAAAATCTTTGCAGGCAGGGAAGGAGTCTGCAACTCCTCTGGCTAGCTTTCACTTTCTCCACCATGGCGGCACTGGAATGCTCCGGGTCATAGCCTTTGGGCTTTCTTTGTTCTTTATTCCTTTTGCTTGCTAATTAATTTTCTGTCTGGTGTCCCTCCTGCCTGGCTTTGAAGTTGGGGTTGTTTTATTGGTATTTAACGGAGGAGGGCAAGGGGGTGGTGATCATCTGGGGTGGGTGGGCACTTTGAACGTAACACACAACCCAGTACCTGGGACACAGTTTTCTGAGAGAAACGAATGTTTTGTTGCATGATAGTTGTTACTACATGGTGTCTTGTCTTGGAACAGAAAGTGGGAACAAAGAGTGACAAGGGAAAACCCTACGGCAGCACTAGGTGCAGATTTGTCTCGCTTAGCACCCGTTCCGGGGGCGTGGTCAAGACAAATTTCAGCTGTTGTGCGATGGACATGAAGTAAGATTTTTTTGTACCGCTCTGAAGCGCAACATTTAGAGAGACAAAAGGGACGTGAAGTAACCGCCACAGAGCCTCGAGGTGCAGTGGATAAACTGCTGTACTTCAGCTGTAACTGTGCTTAATGGCCAGGGGTTCGAGCCCAGGTAGCTGACTTCAGGTTCACTCAGTCTTCCAAAGTCAGTAAAATGAGTACCCAGCTTGCTGGTGGCTTTTTTTTGGGGGGGGGGGGAAATTAACTAGTAAATTGCCCAGAGAGTGCTTTAACAGCTATGGGACAGGATATAAGGAGCACACTTTGCTTCGCATTGCTCTAATTCTGCACCACAAGGCTCCAGTGCATACAAACAGGCCAGTTGCTTCAGCCCCTCGCCCCTAGACAGATCTACCCCTGGCATCACAGAATCACCAAGGGCAGCCAATAAAAGGGCACCTTGGTGGTGACGCTGCTCGTAGAATGCTTCGTTAAAGCTGAGGAAGTGACTCTGGACTTCTGATGTGCTTTCTGCAGCCAAGTAATGATAGTTTAGTACAGGGGTGTCCAAACTTTTTGCAAGGAGGGCCAGTTTGGGTGAGGTGAAAATGTGTGTGGGCCAACTATTCAGCCTGAGGGGTGGAGAAAGGGCGTGGTTCATGTGCATCTGCAACAGCCGCAAATGCTCCGGTTTCGAGATGCCCAAGGGTCCGGCAGCTGTTGCATGGCCCAGGAATCAGCCTATGTGCACCCAAGACGCAGCACTGCTCGCATAAGCTGCCCTCCCTCGCAAGGAGGTGGGGAGGGCGCTGCAGCAACAGAGCCAGGGGAGGGTAGGCAGGGCGGGTGGTCGAGGGGATGGGCTGAGGCAAAGAGGGCAGGCAAACAACAAAACTGCAAGCTGACATATCCACCCAACACAGGGAAGGCCAGCTGGTGGGGATGAGTGACAGGCTAAGCCAGCAGGAAGAGGCTGAGGGCCACTTGAAATTTTAAAATGGGCCGCATTTGGCCCCCGGGCCGGACTTTGGACATGCCTGGTTTAATACCTCTAAGCATTTTAAAGCAAGAACAGAATGCGCTTCTCTACAATTGGATGGTTGAAAGCATTCTTTTATTATATGCCTTGATTCTGAGGTGATGTTTTACTATTAATCCGCCAAGAATGTTTGCTTTGAAGGCCAGGATAGAGAAATGGCTAAAATAAAGAAAGAAGCAAGGAAGGAAGGAAGCAAACAAACAAGCTGGTTTTTGTACAACTTAACATGGAAAGATGCTCGCCACTTAACAGACATCAGTGCCCACTAGGGATGGGCACGAAACACCAAAATGGCATTTTGTTTTGTTCTTTGTTTCTCCCCTCCCATTTCGTTTCATTTATTATGAAACTTTTTTTAAAAATTAGCTTTGCATCATTTGTTTTGTTTTGCCGCCAGTCCGCTGTGAGGTACCCGGGATTCGAACCGCTGAGCTGCTGACTTTGCAGCCAACAATTTCAGCATTCTAGCCTGCTGAGCACCACACCCCATATGATGTACATGTATATTTATAAATATAAAACAGAGAATAAACACTGTATTATTATTAGCATCAGATTTAGTTAATCTCAGATTTTTAATTTTAATTTAATTTTTTTTAATTTTAATTTTTTAAAAGAATTATAGAATAATAGAGTTGAAAGGGGCCTGTAAGGCTGTCAAGTCCAACCCCCAGCTCAATGCAGGAATCCAAGAATATCTGCCAGGGGGGAGTCCAAGTTTCTCTTAAATGCATTCAGTGTTACAGCACTCCTCACCACCTCTTGACATCATGGGTTCTGTTGTACTGCTCTAACGGTCAGGAGTTTTTCCTGCCATTCAAGCTTTTCCTGAATACTATCATAGGCTCCCACCCTTAGAGGTATTACAGCACTCACCAGTCACCACCTCTTGGGGTTACTGGTTCCATGGTAATCCTGCTATAACAGTTAGCAAGTTTTTCCTGGTATTCAGCCTAAATGTGGTATCCTGTAACTTGAGCCCATTGTTGTTTGTCCTGCAGTTGATGTGTAAGCCAATGAAAGTTCCTTTAGCAAAAGTTTTCCAGACAAAACAATGACAGAGAAATCCCAAGTTCAGAACCAGTACAGCTGTAGACCAGGGCAAAGGTCTAGGGGACTGCATGTGGCTATCTAGACCAGTGGTTCTCAACCTCTGGGTCCCCAGATGTTCCTGCACTGCAACTCCCAGAAATCCCTTTCAGCACAGGAGGCTTCTGGGAGTGGCAGTCCAGGAACATCTGGGGACCCACAGGTTGAGAACCACTGGTCTAGACTGTCTGTGCAGACCCCTGAAGCCCATGACAAAAAAAGTAATTTTCAAATTCCTGAAAATAAAGAGCAAATATTTTGGATTAAAATAGGCTGGAGGTGCCAAGAACCAGCTCCTAAAATGCAAAACAGAACCGGGAAGGGGAATTTCTGTACCTGAGATCAGGGGAGAACCCTTGTGATGTCACAGGAACTGGCAAGGATCCGAAACTGGGGCAGCAAATGATTTCAGGGCCAGCTGGTTGTAGAAACAAACAAATGTGCCCAGAATCTGAGTAACAAACTAACCAAGTAACCTGAAGGACCGCCTCCTTCCATATGAACCTACCTGGCAATTAAGATCAAGCCAGGGGCCCTTCTTGAAAGATCCATCCCTCAAGGAGGTGAGAGGGATGGCTTGTAGGAACAGGGCCTTCTCGGCAGCTGCCCCCAAGCTATGGAATGCCCTCCCAAGTGAGATCCGCCTGGTGCCAACATTGATGACATGTTGGCACCAGGTAAAAACCTTCCTATTCCAGAAGTTTTTTAATTGATACAACATAGACTGTGGGTCCTCTGATGGCAATTTTAGTGTAATGATTTTAGTGTAAGGTTTTTATTATTGTTTTAATTATTTATTGATATTTGATGTTTTTACTGTTTTAATTATTTGATTGTAAGCCACCCAGAGACCTTTGGGTAGTGGGTGGCATAAAAGTTGTAAAAATAAATAAATAAATAAATACAGAAACCCACTGCCAAGATGTGAAATGTGGTGTGTGTGTGTGTGTGTGTGTGTGTGTGTGTGTGTGTGTGTGTGTGTGTGTGTGTGTGTGTGTGTGTGTGTTTTCAAATTCTCAAGGGGGAGTTAGAAGAACACCAGTGGAAACAAAAGTATGTACTTTAAAAATTGAATCTTGAACAATAGTTATCTGCAGTTATTGCGAAAACACAAAACAAAACAAAACAAAACAGCCTGCTCTCTAGCTGAGCAAGGCCTCTGTACCATAACGCTCCAGACAGATGAATGTGTAAATATGGAGGTAGTAATTGAAGGTCCCATAGCTTACACTCTTTGTAATTGCAATATTCTGGTTTTCCAGGACTCTGCTCTTCAAAGACTTTGATGAACCAGACGCCTTATGTTACAAGCCTTTATTCCTCCAGGCTTTGCAAAATTCTGGTCAGAACCAGATTACTGTCATTGTGGATGCTTGCCAGATTCTGAATTACAGGCCCGTGGAATGACAGAAAAGGTGGCAACAGAGATTTATATTTAAAATTTTGTTCTTGTTACCCCAGGCTCCTTGATCTCAAGACCCCTGGAAAAGAGATTGTTTACACTTTGAAGGGAAAGGTTAACAGCTGAAAGAACTATAAATATAGGGCAATAAGACACACACAAACACACACAGAGGAATTCAACTCACCAACATGCTGTCACACACAATGGATAGCAACAGCAATTATTATGGATTTCCCACCATTGATCAGAATGGTATGGATGGGTGAGCATTTAGAATTATTCTCTGTGCATATTTTTTAATATCCTTAATGGCTAAAGGTTACTTAAAATCATAATGCTTTTTACTTTTTAAATAATGTGTTTTAGAGAGATATTCTCTGCTTTTTCGATATGCCCTTTTAGGCCATGCGCTTATGCATTTTTAGAATATAACTAAAACATTATTTTTGGCATTTTATTGTATTTGTTATGGTCCTGTATTTTTGATTGACTTCTGACTTCAGACTGAAGTTTGCTTGCAATTTAAAGTTTTGTTTTTATGTATTTTTAATCGTTTGTACCTAACACTTGTAAGACGTCTGGATGTTTTACAACAACTTGGAAGCATTTCTGTGCTTGTAGGACATAGAAGCATTGTAGATGAATAAACCTTGTAAAAGCCTTCTACCTGGATACCCAGATGAATTTTGATATGTTTGTAAACTATTGTCTGGTTTCATTCTGGAATTAACCCTTAATTGGGATAAACACCAGCTATGCTGAACACAGGTTGCTGTTTTTTCTCTTGAGGTCTAGCAAATTCTGCAAGACTCTAATGGAGAGATTTCAGCTATCAGACCTGACAAGGTGGGTAATAAAATGCACGCAGCAGCTGGAGCAGTTACCTGTCCCCCCCCAAAAAAAGTGTTCATGACATATAAGTGTTTGTTTTTGTGATTCTCCTGTGCTGCTCAGCCACCCTCTCCATACAAAAATCAACCTTTCTCTTTCTCTTCAGGCAAGCTTTTTCTCAATGACTGGCTTCTTGTTATGTGTTTTTAGATGGACTGTTATTCATTATTGCTTGGATTTTCACTTGTAGTACTGTGTTTTTTCATTTTTAGTTTTCTACCCCTCGGAGCGGAATTTCTTTTTCTTTATATTGGTTTGCTTATTGTTCTTATCTTTAATATTGTGTGCTTAATCATGCAAGAAGCCTCTTCACACTCATTGTTATTCACTTTGAATAGTGCCTTTAATGTTTCTTAAGAACATAAGAACATAAGAAGAGCCATGCTGGATCAGGACAAAGGCCCATCTAGTCCAGCTTCCTGTATCTCACAGTGGCCCCACCAGATGCTTCTGGGTGCGCATGAGACTAGATATCTGTTTCCTGATAGCACTCCCCTGCATCTGGCCCTTGAAGTACCCCATTTTTAAGACTGGAGATTACTCATCTCCATCATGGTTTGTAACCTGTGATGGACGTTTCCTCCAGGAATCTGTCCAATCCCCTTTTGAAGGCACCCAGGCCAGATGCCATCACCACTTCCTGTGGCAGGGAGTTCCACAGACTAACAACCTGCTAGGGAAAATATTTTATTTTGTCTGTTCTCACTCTCCCAGCCCTCAATTTGAGTGGATATCCCCTAGTTCTGGTATTTCGTGAGAGGGAAAAGAGCTTCCCTTTATCCTTTTTGCAACCATTGTACGCCTATTGCCTCCAGATTTGAATATTATCCTTCAGTGTCGTAAGCCGCCTTGGGCCCTTTTCAGGGAGACAGGTGACATAAAATTATTCTTAATAAATAAATAAATAAACAAGCAAACTGTTTTGAGGTATTAAATAGGCCCCCGAGACACAGGCTAGAAACCGAAAATTTGCTAGGTGATTTGACGCAGCAGGGTCGTTCAAGTATGGCTGATGCTGGGCAGCCCTGCTGGTGGTGCGTGATGCTCAGGTAGGGTTACCTTGGGGTGGGGCTGCTGTCGCTGCCCTTACAGGAGCCGGAGTTGCTGCTGCTGCTGAGCGAAGAGGTGCCGTAGGTGTCCCGCATGCTGATGGGTGGGGAGGGACGCCTGGAGGCAGGAAGAAGAGGCTGTCTCTCAGTGGGAGTGGCAGGGGCGGTGGCGGACTTAAAGAATGAGGCAAAGCCACTCCTTCCAGGAAACTCACGACTTGGGGCGGGAAAGAGAAAGAAACCACCAAACAAACAGACAGACAGACAAACACAGAGATACACAAGACGGGAAAGGGGGAGAAACGAAAAGGGGGGAAAGACAAGAACAAACAGGCAGGGTTCAAAATGGAACATGGCAAAAGCAGTTCTCTGCAAACAGGTTAGTGAAGCAGTAGCACAGGCAGGCCTGAGGAGGGCGCTGCAAGAGCTCTCTATGCCCCAGCTGGACTTCCCAAGCAACCCAGACTTCCCCAACCCACTGCCCTCTAGAAGCACTGAGCTACCGGTCTGAGTAACCCCCCCCCCCCCAAGCTAGTTCTGGCAGATATCTTTGAGTAGGAAGGTTCCCTACAAGTCATCAGGTCCAGCTCTTTTGGCCAGGGGGCACAGTGGGGGGGTTGAACTCCCAACCGCTGGCCCCGTAGCTGCATAATTAAAACTAGCCAGCACTCTCCAGGAGTTGCAGGCCTTGGAGAAGGATAGATTGGAGAAGACCACCCCAATTATTGACCGAGCCTTATGGAACCCAAAGCAAAAGGAAGCATGGGAAAAGTTCCAATGAAACACCTCAATCCTTGGTTGATTTGGCGGGTCAAAGGCCCATTACATTAGTGCCTCAAAGGGCTTCGGACACCTAGCCTCAGCAAACAGTGATAACCAGACATAACTAGTCATTAGCCCACAGGGGACACAACCAAGGGGTCAACCAAGACGTTGACCACCACTTAGAACTCCAGTCCCCGAAAAGGATAGCTTGATCCCATATAAACCTGGCTGTAGGTTGGGATCACAAGTACAGACCATTTTGGGGTGGTTAATTATCTTGTTGTTTTTTTTTTACATCACCACACTATTGGCTTGGGTGCTGCTGATGTGTTGACCCAATTTTGTAATGGTATTCTACTGTGATTTTATCTTGGCTTATGGTCTCATTTTAAAATAAGAACATAAGAACATAAGAAGAGCCATGCTGGATCAGGCCAAAGGCCCATCTAGTCCAGGTTTCTGTAAGATGGTGCATCATGCCTGGAAAGTTCCCGAAACCAAGGAGCAGACCTAGGGTAGGTTGCTTATCTATAGCTGTGTCTCTTTGAGCGGTCATGTACGAACTCTTCTGCACATGTGCAGAACATTTCAAAGTTTTTTTTAGAACTGAGTTGGAGTGTTCAGGTGGGGGATTTGCTGCTTTATAATTGTGTGGTCCATCTCTATGTCTTTTTCAGGGCCATTTCAGCCTCCTGTAAGATGGCGACAGCTAAGACGGCCAGGTAGGTTCACAGAGGGACACTTGGAGAAACACAATGAGAAGGAAGCAGCCTGGCCTTCTATTTCATGGTCTCTGGGAACACACACCAATGGGTGACCAGAAGGCAGGCAGATAGGGTTTTCTCATGACCGTCTCGCTCTGTGGAGCACGAGGAGAGAACATGGAGGAGCTGACTGGACTGGAACCCTTCAGAAACCAGGGTCTGAAGCCTGGCTTGGTCACCCCTGGATGTCCCATCTGAGGGCTGCCACCATGTAATGGCCAACAAAGGTTCTGATATCCTCTGTAGGTGAGGGGGATCGGATGTCCCATAGGGTGGTCTTTGCCACAGGCAACAAGCCCACCACAGACCCCTCCGGTGCTGCCAGTAAACCTTGAGATTTCAGGGTGAAGTGGAACCAAAGTGGAGGATAAATTCAAGATTGCCTACTAACCTCCCTCAGACTGAAGGAGCTACTTGGATGAGCAGCGACACGTTTCAACGTTTCAACCTCATTAGAAAAGAAACCCAGTTGCCGTGATGACTCAACTGCCAGATAACCTCACCTGGAGGACTGAGAATCTGCATAGACGTTCTCCTTATTCCTCTTTTTCTTTTTATGATCTGCATCTGAGTGTGAAGGGGATGCTTTCTGTTTCGGTGGCAGGGCAAGAGGTGAGGGAGATTGTGGGGATTCCATACCCCAATGGCTCTGAACCCCAAAAGAAGCTGACGGCACCGTGGCAGCCTGGGCCCTGAACAAATACGTTCAGAGAGCAAGCAGGGAACCCGGTGCAGTTAAGGTGACCCTGAGCTGACCTCGTAAGCTAAAGGAGGCAGCAGGGCAGATGGCAATGCCTTGAAAACAGGACATCAGGACATCTGCTCCGTGACCCAGGACCAGAAGCTTCCTTCCTCTCGGTCCTTATCAATAATCCCTCACTAGCTAGAGTGCCTTTTCCCTCCCACCGAAGGAATGTATACTGACCGTCCTTCCTCTGTCTATTGTTCTGCTGTTATCAATAAAGACAGATCTCTGGTCTCAGGCAGCGTATACAGCACACAACACTCACAGACACACACACGCACGCAGCTCATGAAAAAACACACAGAGACACACACAGAGAGAGACACAGCCTGGGACCAGAGATGATTTTACCCCAAAACTCTGTGCATGCATAATGAATAACGCTTCAGGAGATGGTGTTATGAGTGCCAGTACTGAAGTGTCCTGAGCTGGCGCAGTCAATACGGATGTCATGGTGGAGACCACCAAGGGATTCTTGGTCGTGTTTGGTATGGATTGAAGGATGCTTTAGTTACTGTAGGTACCCATGATGGGAACTGCCTTATCACATTGGATTTTGCCCTATCTGTCACCTTGGTTTTCTTCTCCCCTGGGCAGTCAAGCTCCTGATTTGCTTGTAGGCCTGAGTGTTGTGGGTCTCTCCTAACCCCAAGCAGGCACCTAGCATGTCAATTGGACAGAGGGATATTAGCAGGACAGGAGAGGCACTTCTTAAAGGATGGCGATGCCAGGCACAGTCCCCTTGGCAGTCCAAAACTCAACAATAGGTTCTGTTTTGTTTTGGGGCTCTTTGTTTTCGAATCACGATCATCATCATAATTGCAACACTGGGAGGGACCCAGTGGATCACTGAGTCCAGATCCTTATCAAGGAAGCTGAGTGGGAGAATGAACTCCTGACCTCTGGTTTCACAGTCAGATGCCTAAAACACTGAGCTATCCTGCTGGGGTAACTAATCATACATATTGACAAGTGACGATTGCCTTTGCAGGTTGTTCGAGGAGCCACAGAGGGTGAACCACACTCTAAGCAGGGTCTGCAGCACCGGCCAAAGTACTCCAGCTCAGCTTTAGAACACTCTGAGATTTTCTACGCGCGCACAGTATTAGCCCTCTGGTGTGCATTCACAGGGGGCCACAAAGAAGCAGCATGGTTCCTATTTAGATATTAATTCAGCCCAGGGGGGCGGATTTAAAACCACACGTTGATTTCACACAGTTGTCCCCTCTGCACAGTTACAAAGCTCCAAGATTTCTTGGCCAGGACGCACGGAAATTTAAAATAAGTTTGCACCCACTTTGGCACGACTCCAGCCACGACAATGGCTGGATTTCAGGCAGGTTTACATTTGGTGTGTCATTGGGAAAAAAATCAGAAATGCTCCTGCAACACAGAATGTAAATTCTGGCGATGGCAGCTCTCTTTCCCGACTTCTACGCCTCTCAGCTTTCAAGATAACGGGCATAATGGAGACTGTTTCTGCTAACAAATTACTATGTTCTGCCTAAGTCAACCTCTGAAGTGCTTTTTTTTTTTTGTCCTTTGCAGAGTGAAAAATGTTGACCCCTTTTAAACATGTCAGCAGGCCCTCCCCTTGGTTCCACCAACTCAGGTGTATCTCAACTGCCCTGGCTCCCTTCTATGGAATTCTGGGATTTGTACTTTGATGAGTACTTTGTATTCGTCATCGACATAATTCGGAGAAGGGCGCTATAGCTCTTTGGCAGGGAAAGTACTAGACCCAAGTGGGAAAAGAGGAGGGCTTGATGTGAGACAGGATGTCAAAGAGAAAGATGTCATGGCCCTTAATCCTCAACAGGGACTAACCCAGGCATGTCCAAACTTCAGCCTTCCAGATGTATGGACCGCAATTCCCACAGTCCTTTGCCATTGGCAATCTAAGCTTAGAATTCTGGGAGCTGTGGTCCAAAACATCAGGAGGGATGAAGTTTGGACATGCCTGGACTAACCTTAACCCTAACCATAACTCTAACCCTTCTGAAGTCATTGGACAGAATCTTATTGGCAATATTTGTTGTTGTTGTGTCATTCCAGTTGTGACTGACTCTTCGTGACCCCATGTCCATGGACTTTTCTTGGCAGGAATACTGGACTGGCTTGCCAGTTCCTACTCCAGGCGCCTACAGCACCTGGTATTCCCTGGTGGTCTCCCATCCAAGTACTAACCAGAGCTGACCCTGCTTAGCTTCCAAAATCAGGCGAGATTGGATGTGTTCAGGGCATCCAGGCAGCTCTATTGGCAATATATACCTGTGCAAATAATACCATTTACATTCCGGTAGCCAATTTCTGCTTATTAACAAAATGCTGGTCGAATTCCCACCCACGAAGGCGACAATCACTGCATCGAGTCACCATTGTTTGCTGCCAAGACTTACATCCATTCCTTTACATAGGTGTAAACTGGCAACGGGATTCTAGCCCTTGTTTCAATGGGTCACCATCAATCGAAAGCAGTAAGTCAACTTGGCAGCACATCTCCAGAGTACAAAAACCAAGGTTCTTTAAGGACACACTCATGAGACTGGGTGTGTGTGTGTGTGTGTGTGTGTGTGTGTGTGTGTACCAAACTGCTACAGCAACCCGTTGAGAAACACATTTCATGTTTTCATAAAGGAGAAACACCTATGAAAATTCGGGCCCGACAAGGGCCTGGTCCTTGTAACCCTCTTTAGTAAACTTTGCTATTTTTCTTACTGACACAAAATCTGCGCCTTGTATAAGATGGCAAGTCGCCATGTGTCGCCATGGTGGAAACGGTTTGTCTCGGGATGTGGTTATTTGGATTATTAACCCCCCCAGGACATGCCAGCCACCCTGGGCATGGGCTATATTCAGGTACTAGAGTTGTACTCTAACAGGTATATTTTCAAAGCTCTGTTCAGAAACAGGCAGCTTGCATTAAAGGTACAGAGACACAGCCTGTGAACGGCAGGTACAGTGTCCTCCGGCAGGTTGTGTTCGCACCACAGATGCGTGGCTGTAAGCTCTGATGCCCCCCCCCAAAACATGCTAAGCCTGGAGATGAGAGAAACAAAGAACAGACCTTCTGATTCCTGCCTTTGAAGAGGTGGGGACAAGGTGTGCCTTCCAGCTGACGCTCTTGCAATGGAGGGGGGGATGGTGTGAGAGGTTTGCATATGCATAACAGGGGCGTGCGTGCAAACGCTGCGCTACAGTGGGAACAACAGACATGCAACTTCCGATTGGCAGCAGCCATCAGAAACCACCCTGTGGTTCAGCGCACGAGGCACGGTATGGCGCCGATGCTGTACAGGATCGGGGCAGGGCCCTCTTTCCATACTTCTGGACAGCATCCTCTCTCGTTTGAGGAAAGCATTCTGTGCAAGGCGTTGCAGAAGGCAGCGTGTGCGCAAAGCTGCGGGCGAGAAAAAGCCTTTGGTGTGAACTTAGCAAAAGGCTGCACAGAACCGCAACAGCAACACAGGAAAGAGGTTTGTCATACTTACCTTCGGGATCCCGTCGAGGGTCGCCTGCTCCCGGGCAAGGACATAGCCAAGGGACTGCTGGTCCTGAGGATGGAGCCCACAGCGACTCCAGCTTGAGGAAGAAAAGAAACAGGGAGAGGGAGGATGAGACAGAAAATGCACGGGGGGGTGGGGGAGGGAAATGGTCTGCAGAGATGAGAACCAGCATAGGTTGGAGTTCTGGCTTTCTGCAGGTCCAGATTCCAGGTGGAAGTGTCTAAAGGTGAACTCACCTTTTCCTTCCAGAGCGCAACCCTCTTCCCACTTGACTGCTGAAATATTGAGACAAAGGACTCTATCACACGTCCTTTAACATGCTGATTAAATTTCAAGATAAAGCGTTTCCAAAAATATTGTCCCCACGGACACCGGGCTTTTAAAAAAAAACTGGTTATGCCCCCTTTAGCGAGTTTTCCATGACTTACCGGAGAAGTTTGGAATTTTTTGCTCCAGTAAAAAATGTGAACCAGAAGTCTGTGAGAGCTCGCATATGATCCCATTTTCTGCTCCCCCCCCAGCCCCGACCAGTTCGTCCTGGGGCTCGTCAGTGCTTTTATTTTTTTTTTTAATTTCCCCTTCCCCCAGCGCTGATCAGGTGACCTTCGGCCTGTCAGCGTTGTTTTACTTATTTATTTATTTTTTCTAGTGCCGGCCAGCTTGTCCTGGGGCTCGTCAGCACTTTTAAAAATATTTTTTCATTCCCCCCCCCCCCAGCGCTGAACAGCTGGCCTTTGGGCTGTCAGAGCTGGGTTTTTTAATTTTAATTTTCTAGCGCCACCTGCTGGCCCTGGGGCTGTCAGCGCTTTTTAAAAAAATCCTTGTATGTGGGAATGGAGATCCCACATCATCAGTCACGTGACCAAGAAAGAAGAAAAGCTGGATTTTCACAATATCCGGATCTTCCCCCAGGGGATCTTCCCCAGGTGAGATAGCAGCCAAAGAGGTACATTTTGGTACCGATTGTCATGAAGTGCTCCTCAGCCTTCCTTCGGCTACATGTTTAATCACAACTGCAATCATAGAATCATAGAACCATAGAGTTGGAAGAAGCCTCTAAGGGCGCTTTTACATGACCCCTAAGATCTGCTGGCCCCTTAAATTCGGACCAGAGATCTTAGGGGTTTGTCGCTCTTCGTGTGTCTCCACCCCTCCATACTTCCTGGCTGCTGGCTGCATGAGGGGAGGGAGGGGAAAAAAGGACAAAAGAATAAAGCCTTACCTCCCGGTGCTGGTGGAAGCTGCCGGGGGGAGCCCCGGTCACTTCCTGGTTCCTCTTAAAGAGGCGGGAGGCAAAAAACAAAAACAAAAAGAAGCGAGGAGAGCTCAGCACATCCGCATCAAATATTTTTCACCTCCCAAGAGCAGGTACAAGAAAAGTGCGCTGGGTCGCGCTTAGGTGGGCGGGGTCGCACTTAATTGTCTGCAAACTCTGGAGCTGGTGGGGAAACATTTTTAAGCTCCGGAGCTTGCAGCCATTTGCAGCGGAGTTTAGGGGTCGTGTATAAATGCCCTAAGGTCCTCCAGTCCAACTCCCTGCTCAAGGCAGGAATTGAAATCATAGTATATCTGCCAGGTGGTTTGTCTAAATTTCTCTTGCATACTTCCAGCATTGGAGTGCTCATCACCTCCTGAAGTTTTTGTTTCTGATATTCAGCCTAGGTCAGTGGTGACGAACCTTTGGCACTCCTGATGTTTTGGATTACAACTCCCACAGTCTTTTGTCACTGGCAATATAGGCTTGGAATTCTGGGAGTTGTGGTCCAAAACATCTGGCGTGCCAAAGGTTCGCCACCACTGGCCTAGGTGACTGCCATCCTTATTCCTGAGGGCTCTTCCTCTCCACCTGACCCTGGCCCTGTTCTGTCTGTCCGCATCTTCCTTCTGAGCCCATGGGTTGCAACCAATCTTGGGCTAACCCTTTCAAAACCTCCCGGGTGGTCCAGGATTTAAAACCAAGATTCCAAACCTAGCAAACAACGATACCCTCACATGACAAAAGCCACCAGGAAAAGCAAAGATGAGGGTTTAATAGTATTGCAAAGGGTTTTTGTGTGTTTGGTGGTGGTATTAGTGAGAAAAACAGATGCTGTTTGACTTGTTCACTGCTCAGGTGAAAATGAAGCATAGCTCTTCAAACTGGTTAAAACTGAAGCATAGCTCTTCAAACTGGTTAAAACCAGTTTAAGCCTTGATGCCCTTTTTTTTAAAAAAAATGGCGCTTGGTTTCTTATCACATGGTGGGTGTATTCCATTTTGCAATACAATGACGGGCTTCAAATGAGTCCCTACTTCCTGTTATCGTGTCGGTGAGGGTACACTTTCTTCCTGATCAGGTCTTCATTCGTATTGCTGCTCTGTCTCGATATTTCCTGCATGCCATTGCTGAAACTTCACCTTTCTCATGTTGCAGCCAGCATTACTGCTGTTTCAAGCTTGACCCAAATAAATCTCCAAGACAAGCTTCTTCTTCACTCCTTTTCATTCACTCTGCATGCCAACACAATACAGTGAGTCAGTAAATAATGTGAAAAGCAGAACCGGTTATGGGCATATCTTGATGTTAGATCAATGGTATGATGGGCACACTGTACACATCCCCCAGTGTTTTGATGGCATTAGGAAAAAAGGCATGGGATTATCATGAATGATCAGGAACCCCATCACCTTAATCCTCAGCCAGTCCCACCATCCATAAGGACATGAGTTTTATCGGGCACACAACAGGCAAGGGGGCAGGGAGGTCCTGGCGGTGGTAGGTACCACTCTGTTCTGCTCTGGTTAAACCCCATCTGGAGTACTGGAGCACTGTGTCCAGTTCTGTGCGCCACAATTTAAAAAGGATGTTGACAACCTTGAGCGGGTACAGAGGAAGGCAACCAGGATGGTTGAAGGGTGGTTTACAAGTCAGTTATGCAGGCTGCACATTGACCCCAGCCCTATTGAGCTGCTGGCAGTGGCAGCAATGTGTGGTTTACTAACCTCAGAAAGATAGAAAGTTGAACATGAGTCAGCCTCAATGTAAAAAGGATGTTGACAACCTTGAGTTGGGTCCAGAGGAGGGTGACCAAGATGGTTGAAGGTCTGGAGGAAATGTCTTACGAGGAGCATCTTAGGGAACTGGGAATGTTTAGCCTTTCAAAAAGAAGGCCGAGGGGGGATATGATAGCTATGTTTAAATATTTGAAGGGACGTCATATTGAAGAGGGAACAGGTTTGTTTTCCATGGCTTCAGAGACTAGGACTCGGGGCAAATGGTCACAAAGTACAGGAAAAGAGATTCCATTTGAACATTAGGAAGAACTTTATGATGGTTAGAGCTGTCTGGCAGTGGAATATGCTGCCACAAAGGAGGGTGGTGGAGTCTCCTTCTTTGGAGGTTTTTAAACAGAGGCTGGATGGCCATCTGTTGGGAGTCCTGTGATGGAGGTTCCTGCATGGCAGGGGGTTGGACTGGATGGCCCTCGAGGTCTCTTCCAACTCTATTATGATTCTATGATTCTAGGCATAGCTTTGCCTGCTGGTCCCTGAAACCACCAAGACCAAAGGTAACCCTCCATCTCCAGAGCCTTTCTGAAGCTTCTAAAACTGGAATATATGTTTGTTGGTTTATCTTTGGATTTATATACCTCCCATCTGGGAACAAGGCCTCTCTGGGTAGTTTACCAGAATACAAACATTTTACATTGAGAGAGACTGTCAGGATCACAAATTTCCCAGATGAGAAGGATGCACAGAGACGACACCTCCACACCCTCTGCATCAAATGAGATTAGGAACAACTGGCACAGTTAAATTATCAACAGACAATTGGCTAACATTAAATTGCGCACCTGGGGATGAGGATGAACAAGTATGCAGGAGAGCAGAAAGAACCACCCCCCCCAGGTAGAATTAGGCTGAATTGCTACTGGTTGCTCATGAATTTCAAGGACAGCTTTCATTTGGGCTCTGATGCTTCTTCTATTGCTCCTCAACTACAGTGACACAGCGAGTTTGAGCATAAACAGGAGATAGGGATGTACACAGTACTTTCCTTTTGTTTCAAGTTCTTGTGTGTGGGTGTGTGCACCTCTTTTGTTTTGGTATTTCTCAGGCACTGTCCCTTTAGTATTACACAAAACGGAAGACCTTTTTTTTTTTTTTTGCATTTCCCATTTTCCCTATCTGCTTTTTCTAGCACCTGAAATGCCCTGATAAACCTGTGAAACCATCTCCAAAAAGGCAGAGGCAAGGCAACAGAGAATCAATCTACTCCAAAAGCAGGCAGCAGCATAAGAGAAAGAAAAATAATAATCGGAACTATGCTGGCCTTTGTTTATATTATCACATCCAAGACAACAGTATATGTTCAGGGTCACCCGCCCATCCCAGCAGACCCTCTGAGCCTGAGCAGTGAAACAGTAAAAAGGCAAATAAGAAGACAGATAGATTGGCACTGGCCAGGGCACTCAGAGATCCTCCCACAGTCACCAAAGGAACCAACAAAAACACAAGAAGAAAGTAAAAAAAAATGCCCCAAGTTGTCCCCAGTCAACCACTACCACACCCACACAGACCAGTGGCACAGTAAAAATCCACTTCCCATAGGAGGAAACACAACAGTCCACTGAAACCACCAGAGTACACACTTTTAACAGAGTAAATACAAAGTAAATTAATTTTTAAAAATGGGAAAAGGAAAAGGCCCCTTCCACAAGGGAAAATTAGCAAAAAAATGCATATGCACAACCACCTCTCCCCCCAAAACCAAGAAAATCAAGGAAGCAAATAAGAAAAAATGACGCCCCTAAGATCCGCTTGTCTTGGACGGGTCCGTTTCGGTCGTTTCCGTTTGTCTTGAAATTTTCAAAAATTTGTCGTTTCCTTTGTCCTTGTCGTTTGTGTTGGGGTTGGCACTTCCTGGCTGGAGGCACCTCTCTGGGTGCCTCTGACGTCTGACCCACTAAGAAGGGAAAAGCGTAAAGCATGCCGGAGCAAAATACATTACATTATGTTAGGGTTCTGGCAGAGGCACCCTCTGGGTGCCTCTGACAAACTAAGAAGGGAATTTCCGGATCTGGGTTAGGGTTGGGGTTAAAGGTAGCTTAGGTTACGGTTAAGGTTAGGGTGGGTTACCTCTGGGTGCCTCTGACCCACTAAGAAAACAGTGTACTGTCAAGTTAGCCATTTGGTTAGGGTTAGGGTTAGTGGGCTTTTTTATGCCCCTGGCACATCCAGAAGTCTATCAAAACATGGCCATCGATTGGTGGAATGGGTCCAAAAATTTGCATGGTCCCATCCAGAGCCAGCGCATCATTGCGCAGGTGTAAAAAATAAAAATAAAATAAAATAAAATAAAATAAATGGAGATGTTTTATTGCAAGAAAAACCCACTGCTGCTACTATAAAAATCAGGCATTTAAAATACCTAATTTTCAAATATTTCCAGAGCTGGTGGGGGTTTTGGACCACGATTTAAAAATAAATATTGTGGTCGCCAAAAATCCCCCACCGCATGGCAAACGGAGGGAGGTTGGCCCCCAGCCTGGTACCAGCAGCCCAGGACAGGAGGGGGAAGGCAGAAAATGCCCCAGAAACCACCCCCCTGGTAGGAAAACTCTGAGGCAGGGAATTTTCGCCTGCTTTTATGGCTGGGAATGGAAGGTTTTTTTTTTTTAATTTTTAAAACTTTTTTTCTTGTGCTGCTTGGCATCAGGCAGCCGTGATGCCATGGCCAGGCGAAAAATCAGACTAAATTATCTTTATTGAAAAGGTTTCAGCTGGAACTTCAATGTACCTGCAATGAAATAAAAAAATCGAAGAAATCAACCAGGAAGGCCGGGCCTCCTCGCTTCTGTGCCCATGTCTACATGGAAACACAGAAACAGGCCAAAAGCAGCAAAAATAACTCCCCTAAATTTGGAAAACTCCTCAGCGTCAAGGGGGGAAAAGGAGGAGGAGGACAGAACCAAAGATGGAGGGTCTCAGAAACTCAGCACACAGTAATTCTACAAGGAATGATTAAGTAAAGAGCACTCCTTATTGGGTTGCTTTTACAGGTTCAAAATCCCCGTTCTCTCCTTACTGGGATATTCAGATGGGCAACAGAAAGCCCCTGCAATGTGACTGGATGAAAAATTTATTGGGCGATTTGACAAAAGTGGGTGGTAAGAAGAGGTTGCATGAAAGAGGGAGCACGAAAGAAGCAGCTGATTTCCGTGTTGCTGTTCAAAGTAATTTCTGTTTAAAGGCTGTCATTCTGCAACCACTCAAAAAACACAAAGTATACAGAGAGAGCTCCTTTCATGTTCTGGGTCTGTCTTTTAGACACTAAAGGCTCATCCTTCGCAGGGAGGTAACACACCAATCCTATCTTAGGACTGGCAAACCACACCGACTCCCCCTCCCCCTCCCCCAAACCCGTCCTATTTTACGGAAAACCACAATTATGCAAAGATGTTGTCGTGAATCTTCAGTGCATTCTCCACCAAAGCAAGCCGCCCTTGTGCTTCACAGAAGACAGGGAAGCTGAGGAAGAGCGTGGCCTGGCCTCTACAGCTGCCGTCCCAGGTGTATGCAGTACCCCTTTTCACTCCCTTGGAAAGCTCATGGGGTCTCCGGTTGAGTGAGAAGATGGATGTCTTTTTGGGATCCAAACGGCCCAATCAAGGGAGCCTGCTTTCCTGAAATGCAACACTGCGGGAGTTTGGATAAATACGCAAGGATTAGTCATCACTCAGCTTGCGGCTTGTGTGCGGCAAGTGAACAGAGAAGAGACGGAGCCCGAGCAAAACCTGTGTTGCGGATGATAGCACTGACCCGGACAGGCGCAAACAACAGACCGAAAGGGTGAGGGAGTCTTTTAGCTTGCATAAAAGCAGCAGGAAGAGATGGGGCAGGAACAGCGACCCCCGCCCCACCTCTGTCCACCAAAAAAACTCCAGGATGGCAACGCCGTGACTCCAGAGTAAGCCCCACTGAACACAGCAGGGCTTGCTTCGTAGTAAATGAGGATAAGTTTGATTTGGGGTTGCTTGTTTTTTAAATCTGCTATGGCACTTGTGACAGGCTGACGCACGGAAGAGACGCCAGCTTAAAACTGAGAATACAGGAAAAAGACCACTTTGCAAGCTGCATTACAAGAGAGAGCTGAGCGGGACGGCTCACCCCTGAATAGAGGTCCACACTGCCAAACTGGGAGGGCGAGTGGAGGCTCAGCTTGCTAGTGAGTTCACCACAAAAGTGTGTTTCGTACCAGAGACGTCACTCTTAGAAGGCCAACCTCTTAATGGACACAGGCAGTTGAAAAGAAATCAACCAACCACAAGCAATGTAATAGATCTGCAAGAGTTTCAGATACAAGCCATTTAAGATTGTCTAGTACCCTCCCTGCGGTCTGGGACTGATGGAGATAAGCAAAATCGAAGGGTGACATAAGAACATAAGAGCCATGATGGATCAGGCCAAAGGCCCATCTAGTCCAGCTTCCTGTATCCCACAGTGGCCCCACCAGATGCATCTGGGACCACACAAGACTAGATCTCTGTCTCCTGATCCCACTCCCCTGCATCTGGCCCTTGAATTACCCTGGTTTGAAGCCTGGAGATGACACATCTCCATCATCGTTTGTAACTTGTGATGGACTTTTCCTCTGATTCCTCTGGAATCTGTCCAATCCCCTTTTGAAGGCATCCAGGCCAGATGCCAGCACCACCTCCTGTGGCAGGGAGTTCCGCAGACCAACAACAGGCTGGGTGGAAAAATATTTTCTTTGGTCTGTTTGTCAAGTCCCAAAATAGGGTTTTAAAAATTATTTTCAGATGGGCTAGCCCCACTGAAGTCCGCTGAATCCCACAAGAAGCCAATAAAGATCCAACGCGAGAAATCCGAGGAATACTGATTTTATTTGGTACCAATAAAACCAGCAGGTGGACATCTGCCTTCCAACCGGGCTAAGATGTCGACCCAGAACACACAAAGGGTTCCAACTTTTATTGACTGTCTCTCCCCGCCTTTCCCAAGTGGCGCCAAGACTAGGGATTGGTCGAGGAAAGTTCAAATGGTCCAATCAGAAGGGGTTAGGGGTGGTTGGGGGCAGTCCTGGGTGGTTCCCAGCGGCAGGGCCAGAGCCCATGCAAATGCTAATGGGTTCAGGTAAGGTAGCACAATAGGACCGGGGAGCAAGGCATTGTCTTTGGATGCAAGCAAACTGAAGGAGATCAATAAGTCAATAACAGGCAAGAGGAGACAATTATCAGAACCAGTGGGGGGCAGGAAGGGTCGTTGGGATCACACACAAGCATTTGGGGAAACACAATTATTTGAGTGCACAGAGATACAAGCCATTGTAGGGTTACATTGAAAGATACAAGGGGTGTAAAGGCACAAGGATGTAAACTCTTATGGAATTGCATATGAGTGTTTTGGTGGTTACAGAAACTGTAAACATGAGCATACAAGTCCTTCCCAGGTGTAAATGAAACAATGGAGAGTGTCCTCAGGCTTTGATGATAATCTGGGTTGGCAGACAGGAATGTTGATTTTCTGAAGAGCAGCTACTGGGATACGTGTTGAAGATACCTGGTGATTATGGAGGTTTCCAGATGCCTCTGCCAGCCTGCGAAGTTGCCATTTTCTTCTTGGTGCCTTACATAAGAACATAAGAACATAAGAAGAGCCATGCTGGATCAGGCCAAAGGCCCATCTAGTCCAGCTTCCTGTATCTCACAGCGGCCCCACCAGATGCGTTTGGGAGCGCATGAGACTAGATATCTGTCTCCTGATACCACCCCTGCATCTGGCCCTTGAAGTACCCTGGTTTTAAAGCCTAGAGATTACACATCTCCATCATGGTTTGTAACCTGTGATGGACTTTTCCTCTAGGAATCTGTCCAATCCCCTTTTGAAGGCATCCAGGCCAGATGCCATCACCACATCCTGTGGCAGGGAGTTCCATAGACTTACAAGCGCTGGGTGAAAAAAATATTTTCTTTGTCAGTTCTTACTCTCCCAGCACTCAATTTGAGTGTATGTCCCCTAGTTCTGGTATTTTGAGAGAGGGAGAAGAGCTTCCCTCTATCCACTTTACTCATACCCTGCATTATTTTGTATGTCTCAATCATATCCCCCCTCAAGCGCCTTTTTTCCAGACTGAAGAGGCCCAATTGTTTTAGCCTTTCTTCATAAGGGAGGTGCCCCAGCCCAGTAATCATTTTAGTCGCTCTCTTCTGCACCTTTTCCAGTTCCACTATGTCTTTCTTGAGATGCGGTGACCAGAATTGTACACAATACTCCAGGTGGGGCCTTACTATTGTTTTGTATAACGGCATTATAATGTTGGCTGTTTTATTTTCAATCCCCTTTTTGATAATCCCTAGCATGGAATTGGCCTTCTTCACTGCTGCCACACATTGGGGAGACACCTTCATGGAGCTGTTCACCAACACAGCCTTGCCTTCCTTCAGCCCCAGTTGATGAGAGATGGGGGTCAGGGGAGAGGGTACCTCAGGGTAGTGGGATGAGGGGAGGTTAAACAGGAGAAGAGAATAGAGAGGTGGAAGGAAGGAAAAAGCCTTTTGTATTTTTGGTTGGTGCCAGAGGTAGGCAAGAGGACCAATGTTTTAAGGGTGTTTCTTGGCCCAAAGGGTGAGATGGGTAGTCACTCCCTCCTTCAGCCTGAGTAGAGAATATAGAAATTAGTCTAAGACCTATTTTGCCCAGCCAGACTGAGTCCCTGGCTGCAGTCCTTTTGGGGTTCTGCTTGGTGAGTGGGAGAAGGGGAAGGGAGAGGAAAGGGTTAACACTGCGGGGCGCCTCGCTTTCGGCCCATATCTCGGGAACGGCTGGGTATTTTTAAACGGGGTGAAAAGCAGCTTGCCTTTCTCAGTATGGGGACCAATTGGGCCGTATTGTTGACTTTCGGAACCGGTCCAAAAGTTTTAAAATTTTATTTTTCACAGTGTCTTCACATGTTCTTACTCTCCCAACCCTCAGTTTGAGTGGATGTCCCCTAGTTCTGGTATTTTGTGAGAGGGATAAGAACATCCCTCTATTCACTTTACTCATGCCCTGAATTATTTTGTACGCTTCAATCATATCCCCCCTCAGGTGCCTTTTTTCCAGACTAAAGAGCTCCAAATGTTTTAGCCTTTCCTCATGAGGGAGGTCCCCCCAACCCAGTAATCTAACAGAGGACAGCTGGATTTAAGAGACTGGGCCAGCATTCGGCAGAGAAAGCTGTTAAATTGGAACAAATCATTAGGCATTTAACTCCCACAGAGAGAACCTGGACCTTATCCAGTCTCAACCCTGACACGATACTAGGCTGGGGAGATTTCACACAACCCTTACCCACCTGAAAGAAACAGCCCTAATCCATAGCTGGGTCCTAGGTGGATGGCAATGAGAGAAAAGCAAAAAACGAATAAAAAATCTTTTCAATCCATTGACCAGCATTTGGGGGAACCCACAAACAAATAACACGTAAGATTCTTGGGAAGAAAATGATTCTCCGTGGTGATGAACAAGTGGGGAGGACTGGAAAAAAAATATAAAGCATCAGAAGGAAAATTGCCACATTAGGGTTTGAGCCACTGTGCACTGAAGGATGCGTGATGATGCAGAGGCGCCGGTCAGCTCAGATGGAAAATCACCCACGCTCCTTTCTTCAAATGCTGAATCCATCTCTGCCAGATCTGGGATCCCATGTGCGTGGCTCACTTTGTATCAACACAGAATCTTCCAGCAGAGTGGTTAAACTGCAAGGACTACGATCACGCCTCTGCTCACAACTTGAGTTCAATCTCAATGGATTCAGGTAATAAGTGGCTCAAGGTTGACTCAGGCTTCCATCCTTCTGAGGTTGGCAAAATGAATACCCAGCTCACATGGGTGTGGGCAAAGTGTTCCTTGCATATTTATGCTGTTAACCACCCAGAGCGTACTCTAGCTCTATGGGATGGTATATAAGACAAAGCAACAACAACTTCTAAGAAACAAACAAACAAACTTGGAAGGAAGAGGTGGAACATTTATTCTCTATATGTGACTGATTATGTGACTGATTGCTAATATAGGAATTTTGCCCAACATCAAAATCAGTATTTCCCAACCTGGGGGTTGTAACCCCCAAGGGATCAAAAAGTATTTCCCCAACACGTGTGTGTGTGTGTGTGTGTGTGTCATGGGTCACCTTATTCGTTTGGTAGCCATGTTGAATATTTTTTCCTTGACCTTTCAAAGCAGGGTGTTAAAGTTAGTTTGTATGTGTATATAGGAGAACATGGTCCTTTAGGAAAGAAAGCTTTGTTTTCTAAGAAGGTATGACTTTACCCCATTAAAATAACTTTTTATAAAAATGTGGTGGTGGTGGGGGCTTGCAGGTTTCTTGGCTGTTATAAAAGGGGATTGTGACTTTAAAAAATGTTCAGAACTACCAATCTAGATGAGACTAGGCTTAAATGAGTAACCATCATAACAAAAGAGTGTCAAAATAGCCTGCCTGTTTTTAAAAACCGCTTTCTGAAGGTTTTTATTTTATTTTATTTTTGTTTTTTTGGAGTGAGGCTGAGAGATTTTGTACTGAGGTGGAATTCAGGTGGTAAAAAGGTTCTCAAGTCAAATTCTTTCTCTGTTGCAAATCCACTAAGCACACATCACACACAGAGACACAGAGAGAGAGAGAGAGAGGTGAAGGTTCAGTATAGAAAATTGTATTTCCTGAATATTTTTGAAAGACAGAGGATTTTTGAATGGATCTGCAGTGGAATGAGCCTCTGTGGTCAAGGGCTTGGACTGAAGCTTTGAATTCCAGTTCATCTCTAATAAAAGCAAGCAAGCTAAGAAGAAAGTAAGTAAGTAAGTGGGGAACTTACTCCTGCAGAGGAGACCATTTTTTAAAAGGGATCCCTGAACAATTTTTTTAAAAATACCATATTTTCCCATCTATAAGACACCCCATGTATAAGACTGCCCCACATTTCCAACCCAAAATTAGTTTTGCAACCGTGCAGTTCTCTTGGCTTACCTCCAAGTATAAGTCAACCCTCATTTGTTAGTCTTATCAATTTTAGACAAAAATACAGTCTTATACGTGGAAAAGACTGTATTTTATTTTATTTTATTTTATTTTATTTTATTTTATTTTATTGGAGTGGGGAAGGTGGATCAGCCACGAACCTCCACGGCAAAGATGCTGTACTAAAATCAGAGCTGCTTTGCTGAGGCTGCAACTACATTGGCAAGCCAAATCGGAGCAATTTGGCCACCTGAGGCTTAGGACTCAGACCCAAATACTTGGACTGTGCATGCACCGCTCAGTCAAGTCACCAGTGCTAATTAAGTCAGATTTCGAATCTCAACCCACACATCCCCCTCCCTACCTAATAAAGGTGAAGGAACCACTGCCCCACCTGGACGAATCCCTAGGCTGTTGCAGCAGAAATACTATGGCTGCTATCTCACCTGAGGTTTGATCCTAATTTTCTGAAGATCCGGGTTTTCCTCTCCGTCTTGTCACGTGATTGAATATGTGGGACAGGAGTTCCAAAGCTGTTTTTTTTTTTTTTTTTTTTCCTGTTCAGCCCCCTTGGCCAGCAGGTGACACTAGCATTTTTTAAAAAAGGACCACTTGGCTGGGGAAAATTAAAACCCAGGGCACCGCATGGAGCTTCCTGTTACTTTGATGCTGCAGATAAATTTTTAAAAAGTGCTGATCTGCCCCAGGAACAGCCAGTCAGTGCTATGAGAAAAAAAGAAAAAGAAACCCGGATCATCTGTGTGGTCCCACAGCGTCTGCTTCCTTAAAAGGTGGATTATCAAAGTGAGGCAAAAAATTCCCTACCTCTCGGGTAAGTCAAAAAAACCTCGCTTAAAGGGGCATTACTAGGTTTTATTTTCTTTTTTCCCAAAAAGCCCAGGTGGCCGTGGGGATGGCATTTTTAGACATGGCTTATCTAGTAATTTAAACTGCTTTAAAAGGGACGTGGGACTGAGCCCGAGTTTTAGAGTACCTTAAAGATAAGCTTGTTTATTCCAGCAGAGGTTTTTGCTGGACTGCAATCCATTTTCCCAGGGGCCAGCTTAATTTTAAGGGACACAGCACTACGAAGAAGCCCGCAAGTTGGTGAGATCATAGAGAAGCAAACGGCAAAAAAGTAAACAGCACAGGCTGTATCTGTTGCCAACATAACATCTGATGAGGGGGTTGCAAGCTTAGGCTGTAATAAATGTGTCAGCCTGCGAAGCTCCTTCAAGATTATTGATTAATTTCAAAAACTAAATGTGTAGAAAACCACTTGTTGAAGGAGACAAATTCCCTCACCCCCTATATTTATGAAGCTGCTACAACTCAGCAAGAGAACTTACATCTTGCCTGCACAAACGTCAATGCTATCATTAGTAATCAAGGATCAAATCGCAGCCTGCATGGCCGGGGCAGATTAAATCCAGCTCTAATACTATCAAGAGTTGCTGCCAACCACGGTGAGTGAAATGGGCCTTAGCCAACCATCTGCTCCTCCAAATACTGTTGGACTACAGTTCCCCCTCACCAGTGACCATGCTGGATTAGACACATGGAAACTGGAGTGCAACAACTCTGGAGAGCAACATGTTCTCCATTTCTGGCTTTTGCTTCTAGGAAAAGTGGCTACAAAAAAAGACAAAATGCTATTTTAGGCTGCACGAACAGAAGTACAGTCTCCAAATCCCGTGAGGTGGTCATTTTCTATTCGGCACTAGTGAGGCCTTCTCTGGAGCACTGCGTCCAATTTTGGTCACCACACTTCAAGAAGGATGCTGATAAATTGGAGCAAGTTCAGAGGAGGGCTAGAAGGATGATCAGGGGGCTAGAAACCAAGTCCTAAAAGGAAAAACGGAAAGAAGTGGGCATGTTTAGCCTGGAGAAAAGAAGACTGAGGGGTGATAGGTGTCAGACCCCTGCCAGAACCTATTCCAGAGACTAAGGAGTTAATGCCTGAAGAAGCCTCAGATGGGGTTTCAGGGCTGTCAGTTCCTCCAGCAGCTGCACAGGAGAGTGACTCAGCATCTTCACAGGATTCTCCACCCCCACAGAGGGCTGCTTGTTGAAGGCAGCGAAGACTTACAACCAGGAGAAGCAGAGACAAGCTTTATCTGAGCCACCGATGTCTACATTTAGGGAGCCCTGAGTTTTGACAGGGTTAGTTTCTGGGGAAGTTATGTTGCTCTCTGGAGACATAAATTAAGCATTCAGGGCTGAGGCAAATTGTGGGAGCAACACATTGATAGGACAACTTGCTACTGCTTTCCTGCTTGATCCTTGTTCCTGCTTGGCATGACCCTGGACCTCATCTCTCTTGGCTCTGGACTTTCTCACTGGATCTGGCATAAGCTACCATTGGCATTCTGGCTTTGACCTCTGGACTGTTTATCTGGGACTCTGCTTTGCTCTCTGAATAGGCGTGACCTTGCTATAGGTTTCCTGGACACTGATTTACTTCTGATTTGCTGTATTGGGGTTTGGCTCTGAGTTTCCAGTAAAAGCCTGAACTTACCTGTGTGTGTGAGTCTGTGGGCCCTGACAATAGGAGAGCACTTTTCAAATATTTGAAGGGCTGTCATACTGAGGAGGGGCAGGATCTGTTCCCTGATCATCCCAGAGTATAGGACGTGCAAAAATGGGCTCAAGTTAAGAGAATCAAGTTTTAAGCTGATTATCAGAAAAAAAAACTTCCTAACTGTTAGAGCTGTACGACAATGGAACCATTTGCCTCAAGAGGGGGTGAGTTCTCCAATACTGGAGGCATCCAAGAGAAATTTGGACAATCCCCTGGCAGAGCTCCTTTGATTTGGTTCCCTGCCTTGAGCATCTGTTTGGACTTGATCATCTTGTTGGCCACTTCCAACTTCATGATTCTGTGATCCCACAAAAACCATCTCAAGGGGTTGATTACATTAGCTATTTAACCAGCAATTAATTAATTAATTTTATTTATTTTGAATATTTTACCCCACCTTTTCTCCTTGGAAAAGGAACCATGGCGGCTTACAATAGTGTTAGTGAAGGACAATATACAAGCCAGAACATGTCAGATATATTCAAGATTAAGAACAATGAATTAGAAGAGGCATCTACATGAGATTAGGCACAGATGGATTCAAATTAAAACCCAGTGACTATATAAAGTAAAGCTCAACATACAGAAGGTTGCTGTGGAATCTTTTTTTAAACTGGGAACTGTCTTTTTGTTGTTGTTTGTTCAGCTAATAGGCGTGCCTTAAATATGCTCTGATCGGTTTGACATTTTTTTTCCAGCTTCTGATTAACAGATCCAATGCAAAGGTCATTTCCCACCACCCACACATTCCTAGTTTTCTGACACATTCTTCTTCTTCTTCTTCTTCTTCTTCTTCTTCTTCTCTCTCTCTCTCTCTCTCTCTCTCTCTCTCTCTCTGTGTGTGTGTGTGTGTGTGTGTGTGTGTGTGTGTGTGTTTCAATCCCGTGTTGGAACACACTATTGATAACCAACCTGGGAGAATTTAGTTTTAATAGACAGTGAAGTGGACATTGCCAATTAGCGTCTTCTTAGCACCTTGAGTCAGCTTTTTGCTGCTGGATCTTTGTGCAGACCAAGCCTTCTGCCTCTGCCTCGTTTACTCTTGCAAATGGTCATTTGGAAAGCCACAGCAATTCAACAGGGGAAACACAGTTTGAAGAAATTATAGATAGACTGTGGATCAAACTGCATTTCCTCCACTGTGCACTGGAAAATCACAACGGTATTTCTGCCAAGACAACTCCACGGACATGGGGTCACGAAGAGTCGGTCACGACTGCAAAGACACAACAACAACTCCATCCTCCATCACCTGGAGTATTGTGTACATTATGGTCACCACATCTCAAAAAAGACATAGTGGAACTGGAAAAGGTGCAGAGGAGAGAGACTAAAATTATTACTGGGCCGGGGGGCCTCCCTTATGAGGAAAGGCTAAAACATTTGGGGCTCTTTAGTCTGGAAAAAGGTGCCTGAGGGGGGATATGACTGAGACATACAAAATAATGCAGTAAAGTGGACAGAGGGATGCTCTTATCCCTCTCACAAAATACCAGAACTAGGGGATATCCACTCAAACTGAGGGTTGGGAGAATGAGAACAGACAAAAGAATTTTTTTAACACAGCATGTTGTTAGTCTGTGGAACTCCCTGCCACAGAATGTGCTGATAGCATCTGGCCTGGGTGCCTTCAAATGGAATTGGACAGATTCCTGGAGGAAAAGTCCATCAGAGGTTACAAACCATGAGGGAGATGTGTCATCTCCAGGCTTAAAACCAGGGTCTTTCAAGGGCCAGATGCAGGGGAGTGGAATCAGGAGGCAGATATCTAGTCTCATGCGCTCCCAGATGCATCTGGTGGGGCCACTGTGAGATACAGGAAGCTGGACTGGATGGGCCTTTGGCCTGATCCAGCATGGCTCTTCTTATGTTCTTATGTTCTTAGGATTTTTTCTCAGTTGTCCCAGAATGGCGAGGATGTAATAATGGGCTCATCTGAAATGTCTTAACTGTTAGAGCTCTACATCAAGGGACCCCATCACCTCAGGGTGATGTATCAGGATGTATCATCTCCAGGCTTAAAACCAGGGTACTTCAAGGGCCAGATGTAGGGGAGTGGTTGCAGGAGACAGAGATCTAGTCTTGTGCGCTCCCAGATGCATCTGGTGGGGCCACTGTGAGATACATGAAGCTGGACTAGATGGGACTTTGGCCTGATCCAGCGTGGCTCTTCTTATGTTCTTATTTTCTTATATCACATGCCCCCATAGCATAAAAGGGTGGGAGGCTAGGAATCCCCCCACCCCAACCACTCATATCACCTCTGGTTTTCATGCATGTGGCATGGCAGCTACGTGCCACTTGTGAAGCAGTGGCTGGTGTCCTTGGCCGAGGGCTGTGGCTAACGACAAACCTGCTTGCCCCAATTTCAGCACAGATTTTAAATCCCTGTGGGCCAACCTGGAATTAAAGTCCAGAATGCCCCATCTTGATGTCAGACATGCGACTGCATACCTGAGTTTTGCTGAGGGAGAGCCACTCAGATTTTTGCCTTGGAAGACGATTAACAAGTCTTTGACCTAGGACTCAATTGTACATTTTGACCTAGGACTCAATTGTACATTTGCACACGAGGTTCCCGGCTTTCTGGGCTCCTGGCATGTGGACACTTGGGATCTCTGCAACACACAGGTCCATCTCAGCCGTTTCCCCAAACACAGCGATGACAATTTCGCCGGGGTCATTTCCAAAAATAAAATCCAACCATTTGAATGCGGGAGAAAAGGAAGAGTCAAAACATGGGCATTGCTGGCGCACGGAGGTGGATTAGGAGAGAATCCCTTGCAGAACCGTGACTCAGCAGTGCGACGCTCTCCCTGCTGCAGCTGCTAAGCACGAAGGGGCAGGGGTGTGTGTGAGTGTGTGTGTGTGTATGTGTGTAATCTCAGGATACGTTTGCAGAATCCAGGTCATGCAAGGTGACAGCAAGACAGGCCGTGATCACAACTCTCCAAAAACCACTTCCAACATCTATTGGAACCAAGAAAGAGATTGAATGGCACTTCCCAAAGGAATGTGTTTTATTTGACATAATAATAAGCATTCAGAGACTGCAGCCCACTCCATCTGAGCCAAGAATATCCTCAGCATTTCTGCCACACACAAGCTCCGTAACCTACATTTAACTACGCAAACCAGCGCATGTTTTGCGGTTTCGCACAAGGCTTTTGTCCCTTCCACAACGAAGACACAAACGATCCATCTGCCGAACCCCAGGAATTCGACTCAAACCTTCCTCCACCCCCTCTGTGACTTCATCAGAAACTGCTAAACCATTTCCAAGCTCACTTCCCACTTTAAAGATTAGAAAATGTGCCAGGAAGGAAGGAAGGAAGGAAGGAAGGAAGGAAGGAAGGAGGTGGGGGGAGCCCGGATTTATTTTTATCAACCCCTCAAAGCTACAGACAGCTCTGCTCGTAGCCCAGACAAAAGGCTTTCCAAATATGGCAAGGCTCCTGGAACAAGGACAGCCACCAAACAAAAGAAGTTCCCAACAAGCCACGTGCTCCATGTTGCCTTCCAGAAGGCAAACTCGGCACAGAACTGCATGTTCAATTGTCTTCTCCCTCACAGTGCCCCCCCATTCGGTCAAACTGTGGCGAGGCGTCCCGCGTTGCTGTGAACCAAGCAAGGCGTTATCACAGGAAATATGAGAAATTGCATGATGGAGAGGAGGGAGGACCCGACATGGACACTAATCTCTTTGCACCTCCCGCCGACAAGAGATTTGGTTCGCACAATAAACAACCATTTGCACTAGCTGGACCACTGAGCCAACAGGAAATATCTCCCCACAACTTACAACGTTTAAGAAAAATAGCAGGTACCTTCTGCAAGCGATTTTAGGGAACCCCTTGAAATTTGGAAAAGTTTGGAGTTCAGGAAATGGAGGCATTAACCTCCAAAGGAGGTGCGGGGGTGCTTAACTGAAGGAGTGTGTCTGGCACGCTTTATCAATTATAGGGTTAATTTACAGCTTCCCCTTTCTATGGTAAAGCTCTGATCCACACTCCTTCAATTAAGCACCACCTGCACCTCCTTTGGAGCCTAATAACTCCATTCCCTGAAACCTAAAACTTTAAAAATTTCAGGGGGTTACCTAAAATTGCTTTGGGCCTCTTGGTCCTTTATGGTTTTGTTTCATTTTGTTACAAAACTACTTTAAAATTCATTTTGTAACAAAACGAAATGAAACTACTCCAGAAACAAAAGAAACGAAATGAAACAAAACTCTATTTTTCTGTTTCCATGACTCAGCTTCCAGATACTCTAAATCAGGCATGACCAAACTTTGGCCCTCCTGATTTGTTTTAGACCACAGCTTCCAGAATTCCAAGACTGTATTCCCAATGGCAAAGGACTGTGGGAGTTGTGGTCCAAAACATCTGGAGGGCCGAAGTTTGGACATGCCTGCTCTAAATCGTCCCTGCCTTCATTTTTATGTGCAATAATGCAACGTGTGCTGCTTATATACCACTCTAGAGCACCTAAAGCACACTATGGGTGGTTTACAATTGAATACTGTAATACTGGAGTGGCTACACATTGCTGAGTGCACCTTGAGCCAGCTACCTGGGACTGAATTCTGGTTGCGAGCAGAGTTTTGGCTGCAGTGCTGCAATTTAACCACTGCGCCAAAAAGCAAAACATTCCTCTAGTTTGGGGAGTCATCAGTTCCTTTGTTATACAGTGCCTCCATCCTTTGGGGTGGGGGCAGGTAATTTGGACTTCAATAAGCCTAGAATAAGAAGGAATGCAAACCATACTCATCCTGGACACAATCTCCCCACCAATTGAGTGGGCACTTCTATAACACACACAGAGAGGGAGAAAGTTACAGAGAGACAGGTGTTTTTCTCAACACATTGAAAAGCTTTCACCTTTTAGAAAAAGAAATACTTGCATTCAAGGACTGAAATATCAAACTGGCATTGTGATTCAAAGAAAGGAAGCTGAACATTGTATTTACAACAATGGAAATATTGCCCAGAATCCTGTTGGAAAATCACGCCACATATGTAAAAGAAAACACATAAGCTGTTTGTTTTTGCAGCTTTTCTGAACTTTGTCCTTCTTCCTGGGCGCACAACCAAGTGCGTGGGCTTGGTCTAAAAGCTGTAGTCTAATTCCTTCTTTTGATGGCTTAAATTCCACTGAACGCAGTATATTTCTGCCTTATTGTGTCCAGTTGTATGCACACCTGAACAAGTGTGCAAGAAACTGGACAGGAAGGCAGGGATGTACTGTTGAGTTAACCGGGCTTATCTACACCAGAGCAGGCAGGTCTGGGCCAAATAGGGTTGGTTGTGGTCATTTAGAGGTAGAATATAACATATGATGCAATTCCTTGCATCCAAACAGCCTATTGGAGCTTGTGCAACCTTATATGGTCTGGCTCGTTCCAGTGAAGCGGCTTAATATAGTGAAATGGCTTAATAAGTGAGCCACTAAAGGACATCAGAAAAGTCAACACTTTGTCTGCTCCTTGATGGAGGCTCAGGAGAAGTGAAAATTGTTTTAAAGACCAGTGGTGATGTTTAAAAGGCCGGTCAAAACACTGCCTACAGCTGAATCCATAAATTTAACTGCGAACAGTTTTTCAAATTTATGCTTTCAAGAAAAGGAAACTGAATCAGACCACGAGGTCTTGCTGTCCATTTTCACAGCTCCCACCATTTGATTCGAATCCAAATTATGGTGTCTTACACATCTTGAAGCACTGAGGCAAAGCCCCAACTGCTCCAGGCCATTTATAGCTCTGGGAGGTGAACCATTTCTAGCAAAACCCAATTTCATGGCCAATGAAAAAGGCATCAATCCCTGTCAGCTGCTCCATCCTCAGGCGAAAGAGATCTTGGTGTGTTGGTGGACAGCTCCATGAAGGTGTCTCCCCAATGTGTGGCAGCAGTGAAGAAGGCCAATTCCATGATAGGGATTATCAAAAAGGGGATTGAAAATAAAACAGCCAACATTATAATGCCATTATACAAAACAATAGTAAGGCCCCACCTGGAGTATTGTGTACAATTCTGGTCACCGCATCTCAAGAAAGACATAGTGGAACTGGAAAAGGTGCAGAAGAGAGTGACTAAAATGATTACTGGGCTGGGGCACCTCCCTTATGAAGAAAGGCTAAAACATTTGGGCCTCTTTAGTCTGGAAAAAAGGCGCTTGAGGGGGGATATGATTGAGACATACAAAATAATGCAGGGTATGAGTAAAGTGGATAGAGGGAAACTCTTCTCTCTCTCCCAAAATACCAGAACTAGGGGACATACACTCAAATTGAGGGCTGGGAGAGTAAGAACTGACAAAAGAAAATATTTTTTCACCCAGCGTGTTGTAAGTCTATGGAACTCCCTGCCACAGGATGTGGTGATGGCATCTGGCCTGGATGCCTTCAAAAGGGGATTGGACAGATTCCTGGAGGAAAAGTCCATCACAGGTTACAAACCATGATGGAGAAACCAGGGTACTTCAAGGGCCAGATGCAGGGGAGTGGTATCAGGAGACAGATATCTAGTCTCATGCACTCCCAAACACATCTGGTGGGGCCGCTGTGAGATACAGGAAGCTGGACTTGATGGGCCTTTGGCCTGATCCAGCATGGCTCTTCTTATGTTCTTATGAAAAACAGGGAAGCAAGATATGACTTTAAAAAGTAAAGCTGGATACGAGGAACATATAACTACTGACGATCCATTCCCAGACACAATTCAAAGTCCTGGTGTTATCCTATAAAGTCTTAAACGTTTACCTCAGGTTCAAGTTATCTAAAACATATCTCCCTCTTTGATCCTTCCCAGATGTCACAATCAACAGGGATGAACTTTTTCTCAGTCCTACCATCTTTACAAGTCCATGGGGGGGTACATGGCAGAGTGACCATCTCTCAGACTCTGGAACTCCCTCCCACTGGAGAACAGCCTGGCCCCATCTCTGCTGCCTCTCCACAAGCAGGAAAACACTCTTCTCTTCAGGCAAGCTGGTCCTGAGTGACAGGCTGGCCAAGATGCCATCCTGAATGGATTCTTGGGCTCTCTGTTTTTAAAGGTGTTTTTAGTCCTGACTTTAATTAATGTTCATAATACTGTATCATACTTTTAAAATATTTGTATACGTGCTGTTTGTAGCTTTTAATGAAAGCAGAGTGAAAAATATAATAAATGACTAAATAACTAAATAAATAAATAGTGGGGCAACATAAGGAAAACACTCTGAATACTCTTATACCTATTTTGTGCTAATTATTAGAGGTGGGCACGAAACAGAAAACCCATGGCTCGGGTTCATCTGTTTCAGGCCCACCCTTGGTTCGTTTTGGGTTCGTATGAATTTTTTAAAAATTTGTACGAACCTGAACCGATCCAAACCGGTTCAGGTCCTTACGGGGCGGTGACGACAGCCAATCCTGGCCCCTACGGCAGGGGCTTTTTGAGGTGCTGGCTTGGGGCCAGCACCTTGTTTTTTTTCAAGCACCCACTGCGTGGCCCCTGGGGCCAGGTCGGTGCTTCTTTGTTGTTGTTGTTGTTGTTGTTGTTGTTGTTGTTGTTGTTTTTTTATTTATTTATTTATTTATTTATTTATTTATTTATTTATTTATTTATTTATTTATTTTAGAGCACCACCCCGGCCACCCCTGGGGCCAGGTCATCACTCCTTTTTTAAAAAAAAATTAATTTAATTAATTTTGATTTGATTTGATTTATTTTTCTACTGCCGACCATGTGGCCCGCCTACCAGCTGTAGCGCAGCCGGTTGGCTCCCCCCCCTTTTCCCCCTGGAGGCTCCTGGACCCTCTCTGCAGCCAGGACGTAGGACCCCAGGAGCAGCACCAGGTAGGAGACACCACCGACCAAACGAAACAAACAGAAACAAAAAGGAAATTTCTGTTTTGTTTTGTTTCTCTTAGAGGGAGCAGTTTGTTATTCATTTTGTTACATAACAAAGCGAATAACAAATAATGAAATGAACCAAAAGTTCATTTCATGCCCATCTATACTAATTATAGAATTTGAAATCCATCCAGTGGCCAGGAACTTCAAACACAGGTACACATGTGGTTCTTTTCAAGCACCTGGCAGACATATTATCCGTTACATTTCTGGTGGATTGCACTTGGTTTGGTGAGTCACAAAGGTGTGCAGACTTGCAGTAATGACCTAAAAACAGAATATAAAGACATATCGTGACTGTGTATGTGTGTGTTTCATAATTAAACCTCAGTCGTATGTATTTCAGAATTAAGCATCAATCCATGCCATGTAACAGGAGAGAGATCATACACAGATCCTTAAGGACTGCAGGGGAAATTTTGCACCTGGTCCTTAATTCTCAGGAGACCACATGCATTTGAAAGACAGGACATTAGGGATGGAAGCTATTAGGAAAGTGTGACCAGAAGGCATCCACAGAAGACTCCTCGGCAGCAAAAGATAATTATAGAGAATGCAGCGGAAGTGCCCCAGCAGGCTTCATTCAAAGCTGCACCTGGTCGAACACTCCCTTCTGCACAAGACCAAATGGGATCAAGTCTCAGCGGAATTTGCCATTGTGGTGCTTAATACCTGCTTTTTTAATAACATCTTCCATGCTGACAAGACCTGGAGACATCCCCTCCTCCCCGAACGCACCTATTTCTGGTGGCCTTTAAATTAGCAAAATCAGAATCATGGTCCTCATTTTGATTTTTTTGCTTCGTTTCGCTCATGGCCCAACAAATGTGCCTCTACTTTTTGTCCAAAGCGGAGACCATCGGATCAAGCCATTCAGTCGCAAGAGCCCAGTCTGGAACATGGGGATTTATACCAAACTGACATAAATTGGGATTTTATCCTCTGAGGACTCGTGTCTCTTGCTGCGAACTAAACTTCCAGTTGATTTAATACAACTAGCACAGCATCTGGAATTACTTCCAGTTTGGTCACTGCTTAAAAACTGAGTCACTTTCCTCGATTTGCAGAGAGGTACTTTGCACCCAACTGTAGAAACATTTCCAGGAAACAGTGATTATATAGTTGAGCCTTGTGCTGCACTGGTTAAATGCCTGTACTGCAGGTAAAACTGGGGTTCAATTCCAGATAGCAGGCTCATGGTTGATTCAGCTTTCCATCCTTCCGAAGTTGGTAAAATTAGTACCCAGCTTGCTGGGGGGGGGCAATGTGTAGCCTGCATGCTTCAATTAAAGCTGTAAACCACCCAGAGACTACTTGAAGTTGTTTGGGGTGGTATATAAGCAGACCACTTTGCTTTCTTCTTCCTAGCAGGTGCAGAGCCCAATCGTCGGATCCTGAAACACCACTTTGCCCAATCAACTTGGTTTTCAGGGTGCAGGCCGACAATCGGCATCCCTTTATTGACAGTGTCTCTGTTTTGGTCACTTGCGTCGTTGCTAGCCATCGAATTTCTAGTGGTATGCAGTTTGGGTGACAGTGGAAGATGCTACTCTGAAGATATGACCATGCCAGCGATGCCTGCTTTCCCCCATCTTCTCTGCTATTGATACCACACCTGTCAGGGAGCATCATTTATGAGCTGGTCAAATAGGGATATAACCAATATAAGAACATAAGAAGAGCCATGCTGGATCAGGCCAAAGGCTCATCTAGTCCACTTTCCTGTATCTCACAGTGGCCCCACCAAATGTGTCTGGGAGCGCACGAGACTAGATCTCTGTCTCCTGATACCACCCCCCTGCATCTGGCTCTTGAAGTACCCTGGTTTAAAGCATGGAGATGACACATCTCCATCATGGCTTGTAACCTATAACAACATATAAGAACATAAGAAGAGCCATGCTGGATCAGGCCAAAGGCCCATCTAGTCCAGCTTCCTGTATTTCACAGTGGCCCTGCCAGATGCGTCTGGGAGCGCATGAGACTAGATATCTGTCTCTTGATCCCACTCCTCTGCATCTGGTCCTTGAAGTGCTCCGGTTTTAAGCCTGGAGATGACAGATCTCCATCATGGTTTGTAACCTGTGATGGACTTTTCCTCCAGGAATCTGTCAAATCCCCTTTTGAAGGCATCCAGGCCAGATGTCACCGTTACAATGGAGCACACACATTTCCATGGCATGGGGACGACTCTCTATGCCCACTGTTGCTGCCCTGCACTCTGCGCCATGCAGTGCAACAGGGCAGACACTGTAAATCTGGGATCTGGGCAGATTAGCATTTGTGTATTGCAAAGCACACCAGTGATTTCTTGCGATCAAAAGCAGGTTGCATTCACCCTCGCTCACACATCGCCACTGATGCCACCATTTCCATGGAGATGGGAGGCAAGATACCAGAAAAATGTCCACCTTCTTTAGATTTTTTTCCATTTATTTGGAGCATTCCATGGGTGGCTGCAGTCTCTAGGTAGGTACTTGGTTTTCTGGATATTTAGGCAGAGTCCAAAGAGGTCGAGGTAGCCGTTCCATGTCTGAAATTGCCACTGTATTTTGTTCCTAGTGGTAGCAGAAAGCATGACATTGGTGACATAGAGCATGGCCCAGGGAACATTTTGCTGTAGGTCCTGTGTGATAGTATCCATGACTACCATAAACAGGAGCAACGACAATGCAGAGCCTTGGGGCGCTCCAACCATCGCCAGAAAACAACTAGAGTGGCCAGCTGAGCATTGCACGTGGCTTTTGTTGTTCTTGCATAGCCTTTTGACCTGGTCAACGAGTGGTTTTTGCATCCCATGGTAACGGAAGGCCCACCAGAACAGTCGATGTGGGACATAGTCAAATGCCTTCTCCAGGTCTAGGAACGTTGTGTGAAATGGTTGGGTCTTCTCTCTGCGTTTCTCTATGAGTGGATGAGCTGCAATTATGGCTCGCTTATTAAGCCATGAACCCACCACAGCAACAAAATCATCAAATTTGCTGATGACACCATTGCAGTGGAGCTCATCTCCAGAGGGGATGAGTCCGCCTATCGGGACGAGGTGGAGCAGCTCTGTGCCTGGTGTGGAGACAAATAATGAAGTCCACCAAGACCAAGGAACTGGTGGTGGATTACAGGAGAAGAAATACACACATTCAGCCCCTGTATATTAGTAGGGGACTGGGTGGAGAGGGTGGCTGTATTCACGTTCCTGGGTGTTACCATTGTGCAGGGCCTGACCTGGAGTGCTAACACCACTGCTGTGGTGAAGAAGGCCCAGCAGAGAATATACTTCCTCAGACTCTTAAAGAAAAACAACCTGAGTGAGAGATTGCTGGTGTCCTTCTACTGATGCTCCATAGAGAGCATTCTTACACACTGTGTCTGTGCTTGGTTCTCCAGATGCATAGTCACCAATAAGAAAGCGCTCCAGAGGGTCATAACCGCAGCCCAGAAGATCATCGGTCAGCCTCTCCTCTCTCTGGAAGAACTACACAGTTCCCGTTGCCTTAAAAAGGCAAACAACATTTTACAGGATTCATCTCATCCCGGACATAGTCTATTTGTACGCTGGATTCAGGCAAGAGATACAGAGCAATAAAAACAAGAGCAAACAGATTAAAAAACAATTTCTATCTGAGAGCCTTAACCCTCTTAAATGCTGTAACCAAATCGTGTGACCTTGGGGAGTCGTGATGGATGTGTATGAGTACTTTTAATTCTTTTCACTCGTCCCTCTCCCCAATGCTCTTTAACATCTATATGAAGCCGCTGGCTGAGATCATCCAGAGTTATGGAGTCTGCTGTCATCAGTACGCTGATGACACGCAGCTCTATCTCTCCTTCTCCACCTGTGCAGTGGAGGCTGTCCAGACCCTTGATCGTTGCCTGGCTGCGGTTTTGGACTGGACCAGGACTCACAGACTCAGGCTCAACCCTGGTAAGACTGAGGTTATGTTCTTCGGGGGCGCCTCGGAGGGGTACTGTGGCCCTCTTCCCAGTCTGGGTGGGTCCGCCCTCCAGCTGGCGCAAAGAGTGAGGAATCTGGGCGTCGTCCTGGATCCGGATCTGACCCTGGAATCTCAGGTGTCAGCCGTGACCAGGTTGGCCTTTTACCACCTGAGGCTTATCGCCCAGATTCGCCCGTACCTCGATGAGAGCTCCTTGAGGACAGTGGTACAGGCACTGGTCATGTCGAGGCTGGACTATTGCAACGCTCTCTACATGGGGCTCCCCTTGAACCTTGTTCGGCGACTGCAGCAGGTCCAGAATGTGGCGGCCAGGCTGGTGGTTGGTGCGCGTCGCTATGACCGCGCCACCCCCATCCTGGCCTGCCTACACTGGCTACCCGTTGCCTCCCGGATAAGGTTCAAGGTGTTTGTTTTGGTTTACAAAACCCTCCATGGCTTGGCCCCTGCTTATCTGGCGGAGCATCTCCCGCGACAATTAGATCCCACCTGACCCACCCGATCCTCTCTGGTCCTCTCGCTGCGGACCGTCACTCCGAGAGAGGCCCGTAAAACGAGCACTCGCGGACGGGCCTTCTCAGTAGTGGCGCCAACTCTCTGGAACAAGCTTCCGAGCGAGTTACGGCAGGCTCCGTCGTTGGCGTCGTTCAAGAAAAATTTAAAGACTCTTCTTTTTTGGGACGCCTTCGGCAACGCCTAGGGATTCAGTTCCTCCCCCCCCTTCTGTGCCACAGCCCGCTGGCTCGCCTTGCTAATCTAATCTTGAATATTACTGTTTTAGCGGTTTTATCTGTTTTATCTTTCCTTGTTGTAAACCGCCCTGAGTCCCCTATGTGGGAAATAGGCGCGGTATATAAATGTGAAAATAAATAAATAAATAAATAATTTTTTCTTTTTAATGTTAGTTAGTTTTTTTACACCTGGGATAGCACTTACTGTATATACTTGACTATAAGCCTAGTTTTTCAGCCCTAATTTTGGGCTCAAAAAAGGGGCCCTTGGCTTATATTCGGGTCAATACTTTTAGCCACTGATGCAAGCGCTTGGGTCGGTGGCGAAAGTCATTTTAAACACAGTGCGCCAATTCTCCTAACCCCCCCCCATGTTGCCGGGGAGTGGCCTACAATGTTTAAAATGACTTTTAGCCACCTACCCAAGCACTTGCCTCATAAGAACATAAGAGCCATGCTTGATCAGGCCAAAGGCCCATCTAGTCCAGCTTCCTGTATCTCACAGTGGCACCACCAGATGCGTCTGGGAGTGCATGAGACTAGATATCTGTCTCCTGATAACACTCCCCTGCATCTGGCTCTTGAAGTACCCCAGTTTTAAGCCTGGAGGTTACACATCTCCATCATGGTTTGTAACCTGTGATGGACTTTTCCTCCAGAAATCTGTCCAATCCCCTTTTGAAGGCATCCAGACCAGATGCCATCACCACATCCTGTGGCAGGGAGTTCCACAAACTAACAACGTGCTGGGTGAAAAATTATTTCCTTTTGTCTGTTCTTATTCTCCCCGCCCTCAATTTGAGTGTATGCCCCATAGTTCTGGTATTTTGTGAGAGGGAGAAGAGCTTCCCTCTATCCACTTTACTCATACCCTGCATTATTTTGTGTACTTCTCAATCATATCCCCCCTGAGGTGCCTTTTTTTCCAGACTAAAGAGCCCCAAATGTTTTAGCCTTTCCTCATAAGGAAGGTGCCCCAGCCCAGTAATCATTTTAGTCGCTCTCTTCTGCACCTTTTCCAGTTCCACTATGTCTTTCTTGAGATGCGGTGACCAGAATTGTACACAATACTCCAGGTGGGGGCTTACTATTGTTTTGTATAATGGCATTATAATGTTGGCTCTTTTATTTTCCTCTTTTTGATAATCCCTAGCAAGGAATTGGCCTTCTTCACTGCTGCCACACATTGGGTAGACACCTTCATGGAGCTGTCCACCAACACACCAAGATCTCTTTCCTGATCTGTCACGGATAACTCAGAGCCCATGAGTTGATAGATAAAGTTTTGATTTTTTGCCCCAATATACATTACTTTACATTTGGCTACATTAAAACACATTTGCCATTTCGCAGCCCATTCCCCAGTTTGGAGAGATCCTTCTGGAGCTCTTCACAATCTTCTCTGGTTTTTACCGCACGGAAAATTTTTGTGTCATCTGCAGACTTGGTCACCTCACTGTTTATCCCTGTCTCCATCTCATTTTAAACATCACACACCCCCCATCTCACAAAGAGTTGCCAGGCCCTGCTGCATTTCCCACCCTAGACTTATACTTGAGTCAATAAATTTTCCCAGGTTTTGGGGTTAAATTAGGGCCCCCGACTTATACTCGGGTTGACTTATACTCGAGTATATACGGGTAATTTCGTTGTACTTATGTACAATAACAATAATCTATCTATCTATCTATCTATCTATCTATCTATCTATCTATCTATCTATCTATCTATCTATCTATCTATCTATCTATCTATATCTATCTATTGGTTGTTCCCCATTGTTTGACAAAGCTGCACTGGTTGGTGATGAGTTGGACAATGTTGTGAATGTGCCAGTCCAGAATTATCTCAAAGATCTTCCTAGTGTAGGACAGAAGGTGGATTGGACGATAGCTGGAACAGTCAGCTGGGTCACCTTGTTCATGAATACGGAGACTGTTATGCTCATTGACCAGTTGGTTGGTACACAGCCAGCCACTATTCATTATGGCACTGAAGAACTCTGTCCAGCAAGGTATCCCCAGATGTTGGAGATCCTGTCATTTCCAAAAATCACCAGGCAGATCATCAGGTATGGAGACCTTCATATTCTTCACACTATCTACTGCACTGGTGGCTTCTGCGATGGTAATGGTAATAACATTTTGTTATTGTTTTATTTTGTACGATTGTTTTAAAAAAGTCGTATGAAACTAAATGAAATGTGGGTGGGGACAAAACAGAACGAAACGAAACACCATTTCCCCGTTCCGTGCCCATCCCTAATAATCTTTACAAAGAAGCCATCTTAGGATAAATTTGTTTCTCTAAGGGGAGGGTCACAGTTTTAAGAAATGCAACGGTGCTCGTTTTTGCTCTGGATATAATCTATCTACTATTAGTTCCTTTCTGGACTTCTGATAAAATGGGTCCCCACACCGGGGGGGGGGGGAGGAGGCAGCCCTACAAATGATACACAAAGAAAAGAAAAGAAAAGAAAAGCTAAAATAAATTAAATTTAAACATTTTGGTTTGGGCACCTGAACAGTGATGGTTGTGAAATCAGTCTACGGTCTTATACCCACTGAACTGGGCACCATCAATAAGTGATCTCCCCCCCTCTGTTGTGACTCAAAATTTTTACAAGCAGCATTCTGTATTCTTACAAAAGCTGCCATCCCCTTTATGTCAGGAACAACCTCTTCTGAGATATAATCACCTCCCCCCCTTCTGCCACCCCCAGGCTCGAGAGCTGCAAATTGCTAGTCACTGCTGACCTCCTGCTGCCCGTTGTTCTCTCTGCTGGAGACAGCCTTGTGGCTGCCTGTCTCATGTCATCCAGGCAGCCGGGCCGGCAATAGAAACAGCTGCTCCTAGGTGAATGATGATGCAAGGGCAGATCCACTGGATCCCTTTTATTTATTTATTTTTATTTATGAGTTGTTTTTACCCCGCCTTTCTCCTTGGAAAAAGACCAGTGAGGGACAATATACAGTCCAGTACAATTAAGACATCTTCAAGTTTAAGAACAGGATACTGAGGGGTGCCTTACAGCATCAGAAGGCAACGTTAAAGCTAAAAGAGAACGTGAGCAGTTAAGAAAAGAGTATAAATACCATGCAACCATGTGCGGTAGACCATCTAAAAGTTAGGAGGGATGGGAAGTAGCAATTGATAACACAGTGTCAATGTAATCACACAGGGAGAGATACAACCACAAAGTTATAAGTGGTTATAAACACAAGTGCGTGTAGCCATGTTATGGTAGTCTGAAGAGAAAGGTCTTTGCCTGCTTCCGGAAAGATAGCAGAGATGGGGCCGTCCTGGCCTCTAGCGGGAAGGAGTTCCAGAGTCTGGGCACAGCAGCCAAGAAGGCCCTTTCATGGGTTCCCACAAGACATACCTCTGAAGGTGGCGGGATGGAGAGAAAGGCCTCTCCTGATGACATGATGAACATGTCTTAATTGTAGTGGACTGTGTATTATCCCTCATTACTGTAAGCCGCCTTAAGTCCTTTTCCAAGGAAAAGGGCGGGGTAAAAATACTCAACAACAACAACAACAACAACAACAGAGCTGGTTCATATTGAGAGACTCAATCTTTGAGGTAGCTAGGACCCAGGTTGTATAGTGCTTTGTAGGTTAAGGTGAACATTTTGAGTTGTGCTAGATGGCTGATTGGCAGCCGGTGGAGCTGCTTTAGTAGGGGCGTAATGTGGTCGCAAATACATCCTCCAGGCTGCCCTTGGTTCAGTCATCCCTCCTTTGTGCTGTGCTGTGCTGTGGCTGCAGGATCAGTTGACCTTTGTTCCTACCTTGACCTCCTTGCACTCAAGTAACCCCCCCACAGAAAATAGGACGGACGGACGGATGGACTGATAGACAGACAGACAGACAGATGGATATACAGACATACAGATGGACAGACAGACGCACACATATGCATGGGAAATGATTATAAAATGTTATCTATAGAAAGTCAATTTTTAAGTGAACTTTGAACATTTTAAATTCTAAGCAGTTATTTTGCTGACAAAGCATTCCGAATGGCTATTCCCTTTTCTCTGACCTTTTTAAAATTTGCAAACTGCCAGGAGTTCAACAGCGGAACCAATTTCTGAGAAAAGTCATGAGTGGGGACAGACATGCCTGAAGGGTGCTTTTGATACAGAAGCTGGGAAGGGTTGGACGAAAGGACTCCGATGTTCCCATGAGGTGGATTGCCGAAGCTTAATTTTTGTCCCCCCCCCCCAAAAAAAGAGAGCATTTATTCCTGGACTACAATACAGGCAACAGTTTCTATTACTTTCCAAGGATGAAATCTGAAAGAGTTTCCTACGGTACAAGCTTCATAGCACAGTAGTTAAACTCCAGTACTGCAGCCAAAACTCTGCTTGTGACCTGGGTTCAAACTTAGGTAGCAGGGATATAGATAGATAGATAGATAGACAGACAGACAGACAGACAGACAGACAGACAGACAGACACACACACACACACACACACACACACACACACACACACACACACACACACACACACACACACACACACACACACACACACACACACACAGTAGGACCCTCTTATCCACTGATTCATTATCCACTGATTCAGTTTTCCATGGTTGGCAGGGGGAAATTAAATAAATAATTCAGCAGCCGCAAAGCAAGCTACTACTGTATCATAAAACAGCATCCGTAAGCAACCCACTGTCAGAAACAGCAGCTGTAAAGCAAGCTAATGTCACAAAACAGCAGCCACAGGGCAAGCTACTGTCACCAAACAGAAACTTTGGGGCTTTTTCATGTTGTCTCTTATCCACGGTTTTCATTATCAATGGGAAGGCCTGGAACCAATCCCCAGCGGATACCGGGTCCTACTGTATATATATTTCAAGTCCTCCTTGCATGTGTTGGGGATGGGGTGGGGAGGAGAGTATTTCCAGGGTGAGACCTCTGCAACTTTAGAAGCAGGATGAAATCAATCCCTTAAAAAGTTAAAATCTGTGTCTTTTTATGATATGGATTCTGTATCATACAAAATATTTTTTTAAAAATTGCACCACTATATACGTTCAACAGATATACAGGGCAACAGTGCACTCCACAACAGATGTTCCACAGGGCAACACTGGACCTGGCACACCAGACAGTAAATTTTAAAGTAGTTTCCTACCAGGTGCCAACTCTTATAGCAATATCTGGATCACACCAGGTAGACTATTTCACAAATTATAAATCATATGCCACCAACAAAGTGAGCAGTGCCGTACATAGAATCATAGGATCATAGAGGTGGAAGAGACCTCAAGGGCCATCTAGTCCAATCCCCTGGCATGCAGGAACCCCCATCACAGTACCCCCAACAGAACAGACATGGATCACTATCTCAAGAAACTTAAAATGAAAAATTAAGGAAGGAACAGAGAATGGGGGAGAGGTTAGAGCAAGAAAGGATGGGTATGACATCCTTCCAAGGGCCACAACGTAAGAACACAAGACGATCCATCTGGACCATGAAACCAAAGGGCTCTCTAGCCCAGCCAATGGCCAACCAGATGCTTCCAGATGTCCCTCAACTGGATTTGTGGGGACTTCGGCATACAGTATTTTCCATCATCCCCACACCCACTCCTCCAGCAGCTGGTGTTGAGAGGGAGGAGTCCTGATGCTGGAAGCAAAAGAGCTAGTTGAATTACTAATAAAATTTTGCATGCCTGATTTCGGAAGCTAAGCAGGGTCAGGCCTGGCTAGTACTTGGATGGGAGACCACCAAGGAATACTAGGTGCTGTCGGCGCCTGGAGTCGGAACTGGCAAGCCACTCCAGTATTCCTGCCAAGAAAACTCCATGGACATGGGGTTACAAAGAGTCGGTCATGACTGTAACAGCACAACAACAACAACAACAACAATTGCATGCCGTCATGTTGATTCAGAGTTATCGCAACCCTCCCCAGGATCTCCTAAGTAGATAATACAGTACTAGAATTTAGAAGTTGTTGTTGACCGTACTGTAGTTGACCGTTCTGGGGTGCCCTGGGATGCTGCAGTTTGCCCAAGGCCAACCAGGCTGGCTCTTCTGAGATGCATGAACTCCCAATCTTTGGCTCCATAGCCAAACATTTAGACACCCCCCAGCTATAGCATGGACTAAGGTGGTTACTTCACGTCCTTCCTCAAGCCGAGGTGAACTTGCCTCCGTGTTGAAATCGGTTTTCAACACGGATCGAGAAGTGGATGGAAAAGATTAAGGTTGGACCGCAGTTCAGGGGGTGTGGTCGGGGTGAACTCGGATTGACCCCACAAGGACGTGAGGTTCCGTTCCTTCGAACCGGTCTCCAGCGGGGCCGCGGACTGCAGCAAGAGGGACGTGAAGCTCATCTTTAAGATCCTTCTTAACCTCCACCCATTTGCTTCTGCTCCATTTAAAACCAATTCAACTTGGCAGCCGTCAATATACAGTACTTTGATTCTGCCCATTCCAGTTTCGTTGTGTTCTGTGAAAAGAAATGCTTCTTTTTAATCCATCTTGGATCTTCAGGCAAGAACATCTGGGGGGGGGATATTATGACAGGTGGGAACGACTTCTCTGCAAAACCCATGCCATGCATGCACGCATAATGCCAAGTACAGTCCAAAGAGCTTTTTGGGTGCAGCAGTGGATGGAGCGGCCGAGATTCTGAATTCAAGATCTCTTTAGTCTGGGAAAAAGGCGCCTGAGGGGGGATATGATTGAGACGTACAAAATAATGCAGGGCATGAGTCAAGTGGATAGAGGGACGCTCTTCTCCCTCTCACAAAATACCAGAACTAGGGAACATCCACTCAAATTGAGGGCTGGGAGAGTGAGAACAGACCAAAGAAAATATTTTTTTCACCCAGCGCATTGTTAGTCTGTGGAACTCCCTGCCACAGGAGGTGGTGATGGCCTCTGGCCTGGATGCCTTCAAAAGGGGATTGGACAGATTCCTGGAGGAAACGTCCATCCCAGGTGACAAACCATGATGGAGATGTGTCATCTCCAGGCTTAAAACTGGGGTCCTTCAAGGACCAGATGCAGGGGAGTGGGATCAGGAGACAGAGATCAAGTCTCGTGTGCTCCCAGACGCATCTGGTGGGGCCACTGTGAGATACATGAAGCTTGACTAGATGGGCCTTTGTCCTGATCCAGCAGGGCTCTTCTTATGTTTTTATGTTCTTGTGTTAATCTGCTGCTGCACATCAAAGGATGATGATCAGAAGGCAGCTGCGCCATTCGGGAAAAACTAAAAGGGTTAAGTTCTATTAATGGCTGTTGGACTGCACCGGCCAGTGGTAACCGGGCAGGAAGGAAGATTTTGGATTAAGAAAAACTTGCTAATTATGCAAGGATTCCTGTGACAGAACAAGCTGCTTAGTCAAAAGTGTCATCTCTACTCTTAACTGGGTGGGGGTGGGATGGGGAATTTCTTCAGAAGCAAGTCACATTTTAGTCATTTTCTTTCTTTTTTTTTTTTAAAGGCTATCTGGCCGTGGAAAGCAGGAGATAATGGATCGTAAAACAGGGACAAGTCTGGGCAACCATTTATTTATTTATTTATTTATTTATTTATTTATTTATTTATTTTTTTATTTATTTTTTTAAATAACCACCCATCTGGCAGCTGTATAAGCTAGCTGCGGGATTTGAATATTTAAAATAATGTAACCACTCCCAGTACAACACCAAGCAAGATATATATTTTATCACAGGCATTGTATTTCGGGTTTTACACTTCTTTTCAACAGATATAGGCGCTATTCTGTAATTCTACAATGGCTGCTGAAGCACAAAGATATCAAGATGGTTCATGATATTCTCTATATCTAGTGTTCCGCTGTCATGTTGCATCTGAACGTGGGGTCTCCAACATGGCTCGTCTTCAACAGCCCTATTCAGCTTTCATAAACAGAAGCCTGTGGCTTCCTTTAGGGAGTGAGTCCATCTCACATTTGGTCTCCCATCTTTTCCTATTGTCTTCCATCTGGAGTTTCAAACAATGGTTTCTTAGGGATCGTGTGAAAAGGCCCTTAGTCCATCTCACATTTGGTCTCCCATCTTTTCCTATTGTCTTCCATCTGGAGTTTCAAACAATGGTTTCAAACTAAAGGAAAAGAGAGTCCACTTGAACATTAGGAAGAATTTCATGACAATTAGAGCTGTTTGGCAGTGGAATATGCTGCCACAATGCAGAGTGGTGGAGTCTCCTTCTTTGGAGGTTTTTATCCAGAGGCTGGATGGCCATGTCGGAAGTCCTGTGATGGGGGTTCCTGCATGGCAGCGGACTGGACTGGATGGCCCTTGAGGTCTCTTCCAACTCTATGATTCTATGATTCCCATATAGTTATTTTTAAAAAAGCAGTGGGCATCCCGTTTCAAAATAGTTGCAATCTCCTATTTCCAACTCTCACCCATTTTTCTAATTTGATCATTCCACTTTTTCTGTGCACCATGCTTTTTCACTCAAGAACCTTGGTCTCTACCTCCAAACAACAAATCACTCAAATATCCAGACAAATGCTTCTATCTTAACTTTACCTGGATGGCTCTTCTAATAAGAATCATCAGGCTGGAAGGGACCCTAAGGGTTATCTATCCCAACCCCTTGCTGCAGCTGGAAATCTACAGGCGAAGCGTTCCTGACAAGTGACCCTCTAACCTCTGATTAAAAACCTCCCATGAAGGAGAGTCCGCCAGGTTCTGGCGCAGGCCAATCTGTCCTCAAACCGCTCTTCCTGTCAAAAATTTCCATTAAATGGAGTCTTTTTTTCTCACAGAGAAGCCTGGAAGCCAAAGTTGAACTTGGGCTCATTAGAGAAGTTGACACGCAACAGCCAATTTTTCTATCTCAGTCAGCTCCTCTTCCTGTTTCCTCTGCTCCTGTTTGCAGAAAAGACCCCAACGGGAAGATATGCAATCTGCACCGCCGTCCTCTCTCACCAGTTTCTAAGAAACTCCAGGTTTAACCTTCTATGAAAATTCAGGCTTCAATTCACCCTGCCTTCATGTCACTTCATTCCTACAAACAACAGAGAGAATCCCAGCCTCTGACTCCAAGCATAAATGGATTGCTTTGCTGGCAGTGAAAGCCCAATATCATGGTGTTCTCTTCTTCTTCCTTGGCTGTTGTACACCCGACTTATTTACAGATGTCAGCAGAATGGCAGCTCCCTGCACTGTCTGAGGGCAGGAGATTGCTTACTGAAGCCAGCATTTTAGAAGCTAACAGAAAGCTCAGAGAGAGCCGTTCCGGGCCAACTTTTCAACAGGGCTTGACTCTTAAAAGAGGCGAGTGAAAGAAAATCTCCATTGCCCAATTTGGATGAAGCTGAGCCCCACCAAGCAACCTGCTAGCCACCTACTGCAGCCCACTGTGTGTCTTTGCAAGCCAAAATCAGGGGATACCAGGAGCCCCTCTGGGTTTGGACATAAGAGGCGACGAGGGTGCAGCCCATTTGTTTGAGCATGTTATGCACTTGTCCTACATTGTACCAGTTCTCTTATTGTTATTATTGGTCATCAGGGGAGGCCCTTCTCTCAGTCCCACCACCCTCACATGTACGTCTTGTGGGAACCCACGAAAGGGCCTTCTCAACTGCTGTGCCCAGACTCTGAACTCCCTCCCACTAGAGGCCAGGACTGCCTCATCTCTGTTGTCCTTCCGGAAACAGGCAAAGACCTTTCTCTTCAGGCAAGCTTTCCCTGAACGATGGACTACCCTTATGTGTCTTTTATATGAATCTATGGGTTCACATAGACTTTGTGTTTATAACTACTTATAACCTTGTAGCTTTAATGTGATGTTGTCTGTTAATGCTGTAAGATGTCCCTCAATTCTTTGTCCTCAATACTTGAGTATGTCTCAATTGTACTAGACTGTATATTGTCCCTCGTTACTGTACGCCATCTTGGGCCCTTTTCCAAGGAGAAAGGCGGGGTAAAAATACTCTAAAATAAAATAAATAGATTGTGACTGCAATCATAAAGCACCAGTTTGATGAACGTCTTCTTTGGCAGGAATATGGGAAGGGAATCCACTTTACAGATAATTGTGCCTGAGATTCTAATTACTGCCTGTTTTATATGATCTAACCATTTCAAGGAAGTTTACACTGTGGCCATGGCTGCCAGAGGGGTGGCATAAAAGTCAAATTACATACATACATACATACATACATACATACATACATACATACATACATACATACATACATACATACATACATACATACATACATACATACTGAGCTGGTAACTCAGAGATAACACACAACAGAATCTGGTTGTGTACAGCTAGGTTCTGGCCAGAAGAAATCACATTTCCCAGCAGGAAACAAAAACAACACACAAAACCACGACAAATAACCAAGGTATATATAATGCACGTATCCATGCCGGCACAAAGAAACGGAACGGGCTGCCTCAGCTAAGGCCCAGACTGAAATAGGGACTCTTTTTTTGAGTCAAGAGGAAACAGCTGAAAAACCAGGTAGCCTGACTTCTATAGCTGTCATGCAAACGTTACTTTCAGAAAGGAAAAAAAAAACTGACCATGCATTTATCTCTGCAGCATATGTAAATAAGATGATTCACCATAGAAGGAAATTCCCAATGACCTTGAAGGGAAAGAGACAGGAATTCTAAGGATGGCCCAGCCCACTCCTTGCATGGCTCGGCCTCCGTTCCTGCATCTCACCCTCTCTTTCCAAAGACTGCAGGGATAACCACTAGACCCAGCACGGAAGGGGTTTAACAGAGGGGTGCTAGAGGAACCTGTACCTATGGAAGGATGCCTTTGGCGATAGGTGTATCTGATCCGAACAGGCCTTTTCCTCGCTGCTTTGAACGGAGGGACAGGCGGGGGCACCGAGACCCAAGATGCAACCCCCCCCCAAACCGACCTACAGCCCTTTCCTGAGGGTGGGCCTGTATGAGTCACACTTCAACCTTCCCTCTGCATGTAAGTGGCGAACGAATGCCCTGCATCCATTCAATGGTTCAGCTGCCCATCCCTTGCCCCTCTGCCGCCACCTGGCCAGCCCTGCCCCACCCCACCCCCAGCAAAGGGCGATGGGGTGGCGGTGGAAGCATTTCACTCTTTGTGGCACTCACCTGAGACAGATGGGGTGTGTGCGTGTGCGCAGGGAAGACGCCTGGAAGCCCTACCGACTCCTCCCCAGGGAGTCCTTAAGGAGGAGGAAGAGGAAGGTGGCGAGGACGCAGCCCCACTGCAGCTGCAGGAGGAGGAGGAGGAGGAGGAGGAGGCCGGCAGCTCCCCGGCTGGATCAGCGACCTGTCACCAGGCATAGGGAAAGAGAGAGAGAGAGAGAGAGAGAGAGAGAGAGAGAGAGAGAGAGAGAGAGAGAGAGAGAGAAGCAGCTGTTAAGAGCCCATACCTCCGGGCTGAGAAGAGAGCTGAAGCCGGATGCTCTCCGTAAGAGCATCCTTGGAGAGCGCTCCTGGACCACCTCCTGCATCCTCTCCCTCCCGCCTCACCTGCGCCACCGTCTCCTTCCATGCTGCTCGCCTCTGGAGGATGCTCCCTTGCAGCCTCCGGGGCTCGTGGGAGAGGCGGCGGGGCCGGCTTCTCTTCTCCGGCTGGTGCCGACGGGAGGGAGGAGGAGGAGGAGGAGGAGGAGGAAGGGTGCTCAGCTCAAACAGCAGCTGCGTACTCTGTGGCTCCCTCTGCGCTCCCTTCTTAAAGAGACAGCCGACGAGGAGGGAAAAGCCGGCGGAAGGGGCATCCATCCATCCAACCATCTGGCCGGCGGCGGCGTTGGGGAGCGCCTGGCCCCAGCATCCACCCGCAGGGTGCGATGGACCCCATTGCGCCAGAGGTGACCATCCAGCCGGCGGCAGGGTGGCTGCCTTTTCCCCTCCCGAGCTAGGGAAAGCTCCCCTGGGGCGATGTCTTGGGGAGGGGAGCTAAGGGGCTTCTGGGATCGGCTTAAAAGCACAGGGGGGCCTGGGATGCTGTTCTGGCTCTCTCAGGGTGGGTCCCTCGAACCAAGAGGCGGGCGGGGGCGGGGGAGGCAAGGTTTGTGCCTGCGGCAGCGCTCCCAAAGACCCAAAGCAAAGGGGGGGGGGGCAGAGGGCAGTCCCAGATGGGGACCACTTTTCTCGGGACTCCCAGATGGAGCATTCAGGCATTCCAGGATTTTAAAGACTTCCCCACCCATTTATGAACCCAGTTTACCATTTAAACATCTATTTTCCTATCAAGTTATATTGTTGTCTAAAATTTACTAAAAATTCAGGGTCTTTTTTTAACATTTATCAGATGCCCTGATCTGTCCGTTCTGGCCTGATTTATCACACTGCACTTTTACTTGGATGGGAGAAAAGGGAATTTTTGCCTTTTAAACTGGCAAACCATCATTCCTGCCAAGAAAACTCCATGGACATGGGGTCACTGACACATGTGGGTTGGAAAAAAATGGGGATATCCTAGATGGAGAGACACATCTCCTGGTCAGTGGAGTCCCCTTCTACTACCATCAGCAAAGACTCCTGAAACAGTTTTGCTCCGATACCACTCAGGGGGATGGTGGACTGTTCCTCTTTTGCCAGGTTTGCACAGAACATGCAGGATGAGACCATGGAGTGAGTCCTGCTCTCCAGATACAAGGAGAAAATGAGGAAAAAATCACTGTTCCATGCAAGGGTAATTAACGCTGCCCCCATTTAAATGTAATACAGTATTCTATCCACTTTTAAAATCCATATTTTTATTAGAAAAAATTTTAATTCAGCAGCCACAAAAATGACAAGCTGTCATCACAAACAGCAGGCAAGCTATTGTCACAAATAGCAGGTAATCTTGTCACAAACAGCAGCCATAACGTTCTGTTCTTTTTAAAGTAGATAAGAATAGTTTATTGTAACATATCTATTAAATACATTCAGGCGTTCAGATTTTTGACCTCAGTTACCATTTATATATACCTGTATTAAACATCTATCATACTATCAAGTCCTAACTTGACATTTACTGGTCCTTATCTTTATTTAACATTTGTCAATACACTATCTGTCCCTATGGCCTCTATCACACTGCACTTAAAAAAAAGCATTTTTTGATTTTAAAAGCCACATCAGAATTACTGATGCGCTTCAAAAAAAAAAAAAGATGCCTTGGACACGCCTCCTGAAGCGCGACCCACAGCATTTTCCTGAAACTTGCTCCGCTGGTTGTATTATTTTGATCCGCATTTTTGTAGAATAGTATTGCACATCAAAAGCGAGTTGGTTGTGCGTTATAGTGCACACTTTTGCTATTCTACTCTTTTAAAATATATTTTATTAGATTTTTCGCCCCCTTAAAATGACAAGTGGATTACTGGGTTATGGGTAATCTTGTGCGGAGCACACGTTTGTTTTTCATATGTTAACTAGTAGACACATTACTGTATACACAAGGGGGAAAATTCAATGCCCTCCTGCAGTAGCAGCAGGAACCAGATATGTATGTATATATATATATATGACCTGCCTAGATGCCCTAAGCACATCCGATCTCGCTTGATTTCGGAAGCTACGCAGGGTCGGCCCTGGAAAAAAAAATATTAGTACTTGGATGGGAAACCGCCTGGGAATACCAGGTGCTTTAGGCGCCTGGAGAAGGAACTGGCAAGCCACTCCATGAGAAGAAAACTCCATGGACATGGACATGGAGTCAGAGAGGTCTGTCGAGCTGGAGACACACACACACACACACACACACACACACACACACACACACACACACACACACAACACACAGATTCTAAGTGACACATGATGTGGGGATGATTTCAAACATTTTTAAAAATAATCCTGGAGAAGCAAAATGTTTTAGATGAGGAAGAACGAGAAGAGCATTACATGTCTCAGCTGGGTCACATTCACCTCAAACTGCCGGAACAGCAGCAGGCACAATAAAACTCTGGATTCACCAGTGCTGTGCACATGATGACCCTGCATGCATAATTCATATTAATAATGTGTTAGCCAATTAACTTTCTCTTCTTCTCCTTTTTAAAAGGAGCCATTATTTTGCTTTGTTACTGTTAGCCGCCCAGAGTTCCTATCTGGAAGATGGGTGGGATATAACTCAATAAATAAATAAATAAATAAATAAATAAATAAATAAATAATACCCTGGATGGTATTTTCCCCATGTCTCCCTCTTCATCTTCTCTATTAAATTGTTCTAATATACTGGATTTTATATTTTACACAGGACAATGAGGATGCTATGTAAATAAAAACTGACAGCAGTGCATAATGTCGCTGCCAGATGGTGACTTGCTCTTCATTTTTGAATTTTTTTTTAAATTAGAAGACAGCAGCAAAAAAGATGAACTGAGCAGCTCTTTGAATTTCTCCACTGCATTTTTGGCCCACCCATCATGCAATTTTAATCTAGTTGTTAGCCAAATAACAAGAAAACTTTATGCCACAAATCTGCTGCACCCCACCCCAACCCAAACCCAGCTTGGTGAGAAGTGTGTACCCTGTGGTATTTGTTGTCTGATATATGAAATATAAAGTGAACCTAATCTTTCTGTCCTGGATGTCAGTTCCTTGAGCCAAAGGGATGCCCCAGAGACATGGGCAGTTTCTTTGCTCCCAAATCCTACTGTTGATAGTATTCTTATAGCCCACAGTCTTTACAGTGGTGTTTTAACTCTAAAACTGCTGTCCAGGAGAGGCTAACCTTGCTCTCTCTCTCTCTCTCTCTCTCTCTCTCTCTCTCTCTCTCTCTCTCTCTAATAAACATGTATACTTCCCAATTAATACCAGGCACTGCTCTGGACACTTAACATCCACAATAAAGTCAGTATTAAATAATATAACCAGAAAGAGCTGATCATGCATGAACAAGTAAACAATAAATAAATAAATAAATAAATAAATAAATAAATAAATAAATAAATAAATAAATACAACACAACACAACACAATACAATACAATACAATACAACACAATACAATACAATACAATACAATAAATATATGTGTGTGTGTATGTTTGGGTGGGGGAACCAAGCAATGGAAGAATGTGAAACACCAGAATATCAAATTCATAACACATAATCTGTCCACCAGAGAAGAGCAGAGTTTTGCTTTTAGGAGGGGTTTTGGACTAATATCTGCCTTCTTAAAGTTGATTGTTTAGGGTTATCTTAAAGGAAAGATCTTGAAGAAGCTCCACTGTAATTTCCATGCTGCTAGATGCCTGGGATCACTATTTTCAAGTACAGTGGTACCTTGTATAAAGGAATTGATTCATTCCAAATGAAATTATGTTAAGCAAATTTTCCTTTATACAAATTCCCATAGGAATGCATTGAAAATGGAGTGATCCCATTTTTATGTTGTACGGATTCTCCCCATAGGCGATTATGTTAAGCGGAATTTTTTATGTTGTATAAATTTTTGTTATACTAGCTGTTTGTTATATAAGGGTCCACTGTATATAACATTGCCATTAGAAATGTTTTTTTTCTGTGGGCACCCCCTTTGGAGTTGAATAACTTGGCTCGCTGAACCCCAAACCTCTCCAAATTCAGAGAGCTTAAAGGGGAGAGTCCAAGGAATGTTCCCACAAAGTTTGGTGCATCTCGGACCCAGGGGAGCTGTTTTACAGTGTAACAAAATGGCTCATTTTAAGAAAAAACCTGCCATTTTGTTTCATTTTGTAATAAAACAGTTTCTGTTTCATTTCGTATCATTTCGTAAGCTTATGAAACGGCAAAATAGCATTTTGTTTTTCATAAGGTGCCCATCCCTAGTCACTTTATAAATTTACCAGTGGCTACTGTCACATTCTGAGAAGCCAGCTGAATCTGTAGCGAAGAAGGATCATAGGAAATCTCATACCAAAGGAATAAGTAGAGAAGTGTTATGTGAACTGGCCAACCTTGACAGTTTATATTCAGCAGCTTCTACTGGCAGTATTTCATTCCTGCCTCCCCCATTTCCCAGTTACTGCTAAGTTCAAGGACAGGGTTCTCATCACGGCTGGTTTCCTGCTGGTTTCCCTCTCCCCGCACAGATTCCCCCCTCCTCCTCTCCCTTTCCATATGTCACAGAGCGATGCTTCTCTGTTTGAATCTCACGCTGTGTTGTCCTCGCCTTCATTCTTCTGATCTCCCCGAGTAGCCTTTCAACATCATTTCCGTACCTGGGAGGCAGGAGAAGATTTTCAACACTGGACAAAGGCTATTACAGAAGGCCATATTTGGAGCAGTCGAGACCAGCAGATTAAAAATCTGCACATTCTTTTGACCATTAATTTTATGATCCCCATGCAAACCCCATCACATATTTTCCACCTAGTCCAAGACATTTTTAATCAAAGTCTCAGGACTTTTGCCGCTCACGTGGGTGGAGCTCCCTTACATGCCAACTCAACGTGGGCGCTTCGTGCTTCGTATGAAGCGCGAAAGCACAGCACCACTGGTACTTCTGTGGTCCATCGCATGCCCCCTGGCCCAGCTGTGCCACATACTGGAATCTGCACACTGCCCGGGTCTTTCTTCTGTGATGGTGCTCCAATCCGAGCAGGAGCCTGGCCGGCCCTGCCCCGCCTCCCCAATCATCTGACCCCTCATTGGCAGCGTGAGGAGACTCTCCATTCTACCTCCTCACTGGAGTGGTTGTCTGCCTGAAGAGGTGGGGCAGGCCTGCCAAGCCACTGCCTAAGGAGGACACTGGCAGCGGGCAGATCCCAGTAAGTGGCTCACCCCGCCCAGAGGGTTGGGGGGGGGCGGAGAGAATGGATCATAGCAGTACCTGTTGTGCCACGTGAAGCATGATAAAGCACTCATGTCTAATGCCAAGAAACCTGCACCCTTCTTCTCTGCTAGGTGCATTCAATTCCCCACACATCCTCATAGCACAAACTCCAGACAGAGTTACCAAATCCAAACAATCACTTATCCAAACAGCCCCTGTCTCTAGCTAAATGGGAAATGATGGCAAGACAGAAAAAAGTGTTTTTAACCCTCTCTGTTAATTACCCATGTGCTTCCTGCCACATTCACTGTCCACGAATTGAATATTGAAGAGCCTCGTGGCGCAGTGGTTAAATGCCTGTCCTGCAGGTAAAACTGCTGCTCACGACCTGGGGTTCAATCCCAGGTAGCAGGCTCATGGTTGACTCAGCCTTCCATCCTTCCGAGGTCAGTAAAATGAGTACCCAGCTTGCTGGGGGGAGGGGGCAATGTGTAGCCGGCATACTGTAACTAAAAACTGGAAACCGCCCAGAGACTACTTGAAGTGGTACGGGGCGGTATATAAGCAGACTGCTTTACTTTGCTTTATTCTTCCTTCCACTGTTGTGTAAGATTGAAAAACTAGACACCAACCCTACCAAAAATGTCATGAAGATTACCTGAAGTGAATACAATATATTTTTTAACAAGTCTATTAATCCATATGATGTCTCTTGCTTCCAGAATGAAATGACACTCGGGGGAGGCAACAGATCAGCCTTTGACTGCCAGATGTATAAATTATATGGATGTGAGTGTGCAGAAACAATGCAGTAGAGACAACTGCCAGACTTTTAAAAGGGTTTGAAAAGGTCTGTGGTTAAAAATAATACAGTCATTGTATTACTGGATATTCTACCAGGTACGTGGGTCACACATTTTCGAATCCTAGTTTTTGAGGAAATGTGCAATATAATCCAATTTCTAGCCCATCTAGTCCAGCTTCCTGTATCTCACAGTGGCCCCACCAAGAATGCCTCTGGGAGCGCACGAGACTCGATCTCTGTCTCCTGATCCCACCCCCCTGCATCTGGTTCTTGAAGTACCCTGTTTTTTCTCCATCATGGTTTGTAACCTGTGATGGACTTTTCCTCCAGGAATCTGTCCAATCCCTTTCCAATTACCATTCTTAAAATGAAAGGAAGAAGAGAATCCGAGGCTGCAGACAGATCAACTTTAAAGCAACAGCAGGGCAGCAGAATTGCATCCATGTCTTATAGTTCTCCACCTAAACCTGCCTCGGCTCTCAGATCCTTTCTGCAAGATGCTCCAGCAGAATCCACCTGAAAGGAGAGACTGCAGGCTGTTTTCACCCACTCAAACCCAAGCGGCAAACCAGACACTTTTGTCTCGGCCACTCAGTCATAGAATCATAGAGATGGAAGAGACCTCAAGGGCCATCTAGGAACCCCCATCCCAGTGCTCCTGACAGATGGCCATCCAGCCTCTGCTTAAAAACCTCTAAAGAAGGAGAAACCACCACCCTCCATGGCAGCATATTCCACTGCCGGACAGCTCTAACTGTCATGAAGTTCTTCCTAATGTTTAAATTCAATCTGTTTTTCCTGTAATTTGAGACCATTGCCCCATGTCCTAGTCACTGAAGTCATGGAAAGCAAACCAGTCCCTTCTTCAGTGTGACACCCTTTCAAATATTTAAACATAGCTATCATATCCCCTTTTTAGACTTCTTTTTGAAAGGCTAATCATTCCCAGTTCCCTATGCTGATCCTCATAAGATATCTCTTCCAGACCCTCAACCATCCTGGTTGTAGAGACAACTGCCAGGTTTTCAACATCCTTTTTAAATTGAGGCACACAGAACTGGAAAAATAATCCAGGTGGGGTCTGATTGCATAATTACTGGATATTATCACTTATATTTATTTATTTATTTATTTATTTATTTATTTATTTATTTAATTTATGGATTTATATCTTGCCCAATCTTCTGGCGGGAAGCCCATCTAGAGGAAACCTCCAGAGGGCAGATCCTGGAGGGGGGACAAAAAAGTGGCTAATGAACCAAATGCCTCTTTGAAGGGAAAGTCTTCAAGGCCTTCTTAAAGGCAGGCAGGGACTCCAGCAGGCGCAGCTCTGGGGAGGTGGTTCCCTAGAGAAGGACCAACCACAGAGCATCTGGTTCTTGAAGTCCACGCCTCTCTGGGTGTTTAAGTCTGGAGATCACACATCTCCATCATGGGTCTGGATCCGGATGTCTCTGGAGATACGCCTCCAGGAATCTGTCCAAGGGCTTTGAAAATCAAAACCATTCTTGAAAATGAAAGGAAGAACAGAAGCCAATGCAGGCGGACAGATTGAACTCATATCTACGGGCACCCACCACCAGCCTGGCATTTTGCACCCGCTGTAGCCTCCGGATCAGGGTGCATCCATGGCATTGCAGTAGTCGATCCTCGACTTATCTAGATCCCTTGATCTAGATAAGGCATGTCCAAAGTCAGCCCCGGGGGCCAAATGCTGCCCGTTTTCAAATTCTGAGTGGCCCACGGCTTCTTCTCCCCACCAGTTCAGTCTGTCACACATCCCTGCCAGCTAGCCTCTCCCCATACCAGATGGAGGCATTAGCTTGCAGTTTTATTGTTTGCTTGCCCTCCCTGCCTCTGTCCATCCCCCCAGCCACCTGCCCAGCCTACCAACCCCAGCTCTGTTGCTGCAGCATCCTCCCCGCCTCTTTGCATGTTATAGAGACTTGTCCAAAGTTCAGTCCAGGGGCCAAATGTGGCTGAATGGTCAGCCTCCACACATTTTAACCTCACCAAATCTGACCCTCCTTGGAAAAAGTTTGGACACCCCTGATCTAGACACTATAGTTCTTTTGATGCAACCAAGAATCCCATTGATTTTCCTGGCCACCGCATCTCATTGCTGATTCATGTTTAATTTGTGGTCCACCAAAACTCCCAGATCCCTTCCACAGGTACTATTTTCCAGCCAGGTATCTCCCATCCTATATCTGTTCAATTGATTATTTTTACCTAGATACACCATCCTACATTTCCCTCTGTTGAACTCCATTCTGTTGGCTTTGACCCAGGACTCTAATCTGTCAAGCTCCCTTTGGATTTTCATCCTATCCTCTAGGGTGCAGAATGGATGCATGCAATCCGTTAACAGTCGGCTGCAAAGTCGGCAGCTCAGCGCTTCGAATCCCGGGTGCCATGCAGCGGAGTGAGCTCCCACTCTTAACCCCAGCTCCTGTCAACCTAGCAGTTCAAAAGCATGTAAATGCAAGTAGATAAATAGGTACCACCTTAAAAAGCAGGAAGGTAAAACTGTGTTTCTGTGCAGCCATGCTGGCCACATGGCCGTGGACTTGCACAACACAGGCTCTTCAGCTTGAATATGCAGATGAGCACCACCCCTAGAGTCAGACACAATCAGCACGCATGTGCGGGGGGAACCTTTGTCAGGAATTTTTAGGGGTTAACCTCAACAAGAAGAGTTGCAGCAATGTCAAGAATTAGAGGCAAAAATATGATAGAATCCATTGCTGGTTTTCTTTTGCAGTCTATTTACAAAATATTTACCGGTTCCATTAGTTTCCAGAGACTTACATCCAGCAGCACAAATAATCCAGCTACTCTTCTTGATCACAGCCAACACATCAGGCTTACAGCAAACTGGCTAAACAGCCCTGGCTAAACAGCAAGAACATATTGCAATACATATGATATATAGAACATCTCTTTCCAGTCCTTTCTTTACTTTCACACCACATGTCACAGTACTTCTCTCATCCACGCTTCTGAGCTACGCTCCACTGTCCTTGGACACTCGCCTTCCTGTCAAGACCACCTTACCGAGCTTGCTTTAGTCCACAGCTGGACTCCATATCTCTAATTGTAAGTTGAAAAAAACCATTCACAGAACATTATTATAAGAATGTTCTTGACAACCGTTACCTTTTAGTGCTTAAACCCCTCTCTGCGCAGTTTACAAGTGCAGTGGACCCTTGTATAACAAGCGGTTTGTTTAACAGAGAATCTGCTTAAAGGAAAACATTTCTGGAAATCGCTTAACAAAATTGCCTGTGGGGCGAATCCATACAACAGAAAAACAGTCGTAATTAGGGATTAATCCGTTTTCAATGCATTCCTATGGGAATTTTGTACAAAGGAAATTTTGCTTAACAGAATATTATTTATTTATTTATTCATTATTTATTTATTGGATTTTTATACTGCCCATCTGGCAGCAAGGTCACTCTTTGCCGTACGAGGCAAAAGATCATTTGGAATAAATTAATTCCTTGATACAAGGTACCACTGTAATTGTGAAGGCTATACGTTGCTACTAGTAATACTAGAAGAGCAATTAAAGAAACAATTTATGGGGGACCTCACCCCCTTGCTGCCCCTTTGAACCAGAAGTGGAGCATTCCTTGAGCCAGATGTGGCCCACCATTGTCCCAGAAGGAAACCCCCATGTATGAGGTGACCTTTCGGTTGGGATGTTTGGTCAGCCACCTGTGGGCCTATAGGTGCTGGGTCTGCACCCTTGGGACTTTCTGTTCATAAGATGTAGTGCAAAGGGAGCTATCTCTCCAACTTGATGGTGCAGCCTCCTCAATAAAATCCAAACTAAAAATATTCTCTGTTTAAAAGAAGAGAAGGTCTCCCATTTAAAAATAGCGGTTCAGCCTAAAGGGGCAGGACAAAGGAAGAGAAGGGCTGTGAGTAAAAGATTTGACTCAGAAACAGCAGGAGAGCTGAAGTCCAGGGCAACTTGGTTAGGTATAACTCCTTTATGTTTGTGTAGGAGGACTGAATCCATGAACTGCATACAATTGTATTAATAATTTAATTTTAGAGTTTTGAACATTCTCCTAACCCAGTTGAGGTTATCTTGGATTTTTATCTGACTTTGAAATCAAAGAGACATTTGAATATGACAAATTCTAGAACCAGCTCATGTACTGGTGCTGTTGTCAAGGTCTTTGGGTGCACAAATTGCAGCATTTTGTTGTTATAGTTGTTCATGTTGTCAGTAATAGAAATGAATAAGAGGAGGGGGGGTTTCCATGCATGCGTCGACCGGGATAGACGCCTTGGTGTTTCCCTCCAGCAAGGAAAATAAGATAAGCTTCCCAAGAGGAGAAGAAAAGAGGCCTTTTATCTCTGCCGGCTCTCCTATGTGACAACAATACTGAGAGTTGAAGTTGGTGAGTCAATATCCCACCCGGGTGATAAAATATTGGAAATAAGGACTGAGTAAATAAAGAAGATCAGAAGGGGTGAGAAAATGGCTACCAAAAAGGAAGTGAAAGACCTAGCACAACTTCTCTCTAATATGGAATTCAATATAAGAACTGATATTAAAATGTTGCAGGAAAAATAGAGGGGATGGCAGAGGAAATTAAAACTACAAAACCTCTTGCAGAAGACTCACATAAGAAAACAATGGCTAATGAGTCTCAAATCAAAGAGCTTCAGAGAAGAGTGGCTTCGTTATCAGACAGCCAGCGAAGAAAACAGCTAAGGCTGTTTGGAATTCCTGAAAGCATTCATCAAAGAAACCTTGAGAAACATTTATTATTATGGTTTCAGGGATTACAAATTAGTATAAACGAGAACGATATCGAACGAGTATACAGAGACCTGAAACATTTATTGTTATGGTTTCAGGGATTACAAATTAGTATAAACGAGAACGATATCAAACGGGTATACAGAGGCCTGAAGAGCAAACTATCAACTGGCAACCGGCCAAGAGAAGTAATTGTTGCTTTTACAAGAGTGAAAATGAGAGACTATGTTTTTAAGGCTTTAAGGAAAATGAAGTTTTTACAACTTGAGAACCAGAGAGTAACAGTGAGACAGGACTTATCTCCAGAGATCTTGCAAGAAAGAGCCGTTCTTAAGCCCTTTGCACAGAAGCTATTTGATAAGGGTATTCACTTCTCATGGGGTGTTCCAACAGCAATCTTGATTTTTAAGGACAAGGTCTTGTATCGAGCCAGCAATGCAGTTGAGGCTCAAAGCCTGCTACAAAGATTTTCTGCAGCAGAAGAAAAGGCTCATGAAGAGCAGAGGGCTGGAGAGAATGATGACAGTAATGATGATCTGCAGGAGGAAGACTAGCCGCCCTAGGAGGAGAAATATGGAACAAAATAAGAAGAAACTTCTGAGGGGTGGGAAAGAAGAAGCCTGTCAAGTGGGAGAGCTGATTGCAATGGGAGTTCAATGGGATAATGGTTTTTTTCTTCTTTCCTTTGTTTTTTCTGGCCTAACTAATGACAGAAAATGTACAGTGGTGGGTTAGATTATATGGGAAGCTGAGTAAAAATTTTTGACGAAAGTGTAAGGGAGGGAAGTACATCGGAGTAGGTGGAATCCAGAGCCCAATAAAATAGGAGGGTAAATTTCGCTCCACCCTGGTGAGGGATTCGTTGGGCAAGGGGTTGGGGGGTGGGGGGAACCAAGAGGAACAAGGGAATTAATGACAAGGAATTCTAAAAGTAATGGTGGCGGGGGAAATTAAGGTATTGTCATTAAATGTAAATGGTTTGGCTTCCAATATTAAGCGATTTAGACTCCAGAAACTATTGCAGGATATGAAAATAGATGTAGCATGTTTGCAGGAGATCCACAAGAGAAAGGACGATTCCAAGCTTTGGAATGTAAAGGAATGGAGTAGACTGGTCGAGTCAAGGGGTATAAATAAGGCAAGGGGGTAGCAATATTAACCCACTCAAGGTTAAAAGTAGAAACTCTAAGGGTACTGTCAGACAAGGAAGGGAAATATGTATTCTGGAAACTACATGTGAATAGCAAATTATACACATTGGCTAATATATATGCGCCTAACAAAGGACAGAAAGGGTTCCTAAAAGGAATTCTACGGAAATTAAAGAATTTTTATGAGGGTGAGATTATACTGGTGGGTGACTTTAACTGTGATATGAGAGACAAAGAAAAAGGAATACTGAAGGAGTTGAATTTAAAAGATGTGCATGAGATTGTATCCCAAAGGAATGAACCTACTTACTTTTCTAAAAAGTACAAAAAGTTCTCTTTCCTAGATTTCATTTTAGTTAAGGGGAACTCTCAACTAGAAGTTCCAAGAGTAATAATAGAAACAATTTGGTTGTCGGACCATGCACCACTAGTGATGGAATTTAAGACATATCAAGAACAGAAACTTAAGAGATGGAGGTTTAGTCCTAGATATTTCTGGAAAGAAAAAGATATAGAGGATTTGAATCAAAAACTAGAGTTATTTTTTAGGGAGAATAGCAATTCAGCTGATATGGAAGTGGTCTGGGATGCAGGGAAAGCTGTAATAAGAGGATACTGTATAGCAAAGGAAATCGAATTTAGGAAAAAGACGAGAGAGAGAAGACAATTGAAACTTCAGGAAATTGGAGAATTGCAGAAACAATTACAAAGAAAGTACAGTAAACAAGTCAGTGCTCAGTTAGAGAGGGCTAAAAAGGATCTATATGAGTTGGATTGGACATGGGTTTGGAAATGAGATTTATTGGTGAAAAATGACTTCCAATGCATCAACATAAATACTGTAAGAAGGCTATCCAATTATTTGAAAAAGAAAAAAGATAAACAAGCTATAGGGGTAATTAAAGGAGGAGGAGGTGTAAGATTATATGGGAATAAACAAAAAAAGAGAATTTGCTAAGTTTTATCAAAAATCGTATAAACAGGTAAAGCAAGAGTCTAAGATAGCATTATATAAAGACCCAATTAAAGATGATGATTTGGAGAGTATCAACCCGGAAATAACAGATATAGAAATTCAAGAAGTAATTAATGAATTAAAGAAAGGGAAATCTCCGGGGATAGATGGTTATACTCCCGAGTATTACAAAATGGCGGGGAAACACTTAATACCAGAAATGGGAAAGTTGTTTAATAATATTCTGAAGGGTGGCAAAGCCCCAGACTCGTGGAGAAAAAGTGAGATAGTACTTATACTAAAAAGCAAAAAGAACCCCATGGATTGTAACTCTTATGGGCCTATAAGCGTGGCAAACCAGGATTATAAAATCTTTACTAGAATATTAGCAAAGAGGTTAGCAACTCTCCTACCAAAGCTAGTGAATGAAGATCAATATGGATTTGTTAAAGGGAGATTAATAGGACACCCCTTAAGAAACATAATTAACATTTTAACACATAGAAGAGAGTCAAAACATCAGGAAAATTGGCATTACTAAAACTTGATGTCTATAAGGCATTTGACACAGTAAGTCATGAATATTTAATTCAAGTTCTAGAGGAATTTGGATTCAAGGGTGAAATAGTGCAGGCAATAAAAGAAATTTATTAGTAACAGCAAAGCTGTTGTCAGGGTTAATGAAGGCTGGACAAATAAAATCTTAATACAAAGAGGGGTTAAGCAGGGGTGTCCGTTATCTCTATTGTTATTTATCCTAGCAATGGAGCCTTGCTTCTAACAAAATTAGAAATGCGGTAAGGATACAAGGATATAAATTGGAGAAGGAAGAAGTAAAAGTGAACCTTTTTGCTGATGATGTCTGAATAGTTTTACGGAACCCATTGGAGGGATTGAAGTAAATCATGATTATACTAGAAGACTTTAGAAAATGTACAGGATTAGGCGTGAATATTAAAAAATCAGAAATAATGCTTTACAATGTTAAATATAGGGAACAAGAAGAAATAAGGAAATTAACGGGGATGACAATGGGGACAAAAAAACTTAAATATTTGGGAGTTGTTATAACTAAAAACTTAAACAAACTAAGAGTAACAAATTTTAAGATGGTATGGGAAAAGATACAAAAGCAACTGGGGGAATGGAAGAATAGAGTATTAGGAGTTATGAGTAGAATTAGAACAATTAAGACATTTATAGTCCCTAAAATATTGTATCTTTTCCAAGTGCTCCCTATATGGATTCTAAAAAATGTTTTAAGAGGATGGGATAAGGAATTAAGAACTTGGGTATTTGGGGGAAAGAAGGCAAGGGAAGTCCAAAGACTGATTTATATGCCGCAAGAGGATCTGGGATGGGGTCTGCCGCGGTTGGAATATTACTATGAATCGTTTCAATTAAAATATCTACTGGAGCTCGATGGAAGAAACAAAAATAAGTGGGTAAGAATTGAGGATGAAATAAGTAATGGAATTGGCAAATTTGGTATCTATACAGATAGGGAGCAAAGTATTCCTAAGACAACAAGTGGCCCTAGACAGGTGGCCTTTAAGATATGGGGAAAATGGCAAGCTAAATAGAAAGAAGGATTTGTAGAGGGTAAACTTTTGGAAAACCTAAGAAAGGAGGGAGACTCATTCGAGGAAAGTTTATGGAAAAAGTTAGTGTGTAAAGGGTATCATTGTATTAAGAATTTGTACAAGAATGGCAAACTAATTCCACTTCAGGAATTAGTTAATGATGTGGGGGGAAAATATTGGTTGAATCTGTTAGGGTTATATAATAGGGTTAAGTTATATTTACAAGCTGAAGGCCCCATACAAGAGGAAAAGAGGTTTGGGAAAATTCATAAAATTTTAGATTTAAAGGAAAAGGACTGACAGGTGAAATATTTAAACTTATGGTTACAGATAAAGATTTTTTGTTTAAAGCATTGCAAAATAAATGGAACAATGAAATGATATTAACAGAGGACGATATAAGGAAAATGATGAAAGGTATTCGAGAAATAAAATTGGTGAAATTTAGAGAATTAGAAAGGAAAGTTATATTCAAATGGTATAGAACACCGACACAACTTGCATACATGATAAAAGGATTCAAACCAAATTGTTGGCATTGTAACAATGAACCAGGTTGGTATTCCCACCTTTGGTGGGAATGCGTTAAAGTTAAATCATTTTGGAATATAATCCTAAGGAAAATAGAAAATTGGTTTAAAATTAAATTAGAAATTAATGGAAGTTTATTATTTATGGGTATACTGGGTTGTGAAAAATTAAGGGTTGCAGACCAATATTTATTGAAAGTAATGCTGATAGTGACACATGCAGTGATTGCATTGGGATGGAACGATTCCACTAAATGGAATGAGGATAATTGGAATTTATATCTTCTTGAAACAATACAATCAGACATATTGGCAAGATTAAAAATGGGAAGATTGGGAAATTACGAAAAAGAAAAGTGGTATAGTTACTTTAGATGGATTAGGGAAGAAAAAGTATCCAAAGAAATATGGGAGAAATGTAAAAAAACTGAAGGATTAGTTTAAGCTATGAATAAAGTAAGGAGGTTTAAGAGGAAGCCAAAGACATTGGTGGGATGTACTAAAGAGCTTGTATGAAAGTATGGAAAATAATTTGTTCTTCGGTTCCAGGGGTTGGGGGGGTGTTGGGGAGGGGGGATGTAAAATAAGTGAATTAATTGTGTGTTATTGTGTATGTATTATTTATCAGTTTCTCTAAAAAAATTAACAAAAAATAATGTTCAAAAAAACCCAGAAATGAATAAGAGGAGAGTCATTTTGTGAAACTGTGTTTGCAAGAGTTATCAATAGTAAGCAAATAGCCCCAGAGAACTTTAAAAAGTTACATACCCCCACTTCAGGTTTTGGAACCCGAGAGAAAACTGACTGGGTGGAAAGATTATTAAAAGTTAAACCATGGATTGGACTGGGAGGAAAATTTAGCAATCATATCTGCATACGTCTTTCACTTTAAACCCTAATTCCCTAATTCCCTGCTGTCTCCTCTTGGGAAAAATCAAATTTAAACAAATAGGATCCAGCCATGATGTATTAGGACATTTGTTAATGTAGTGCTTACTGCACTCCACTCCAGAAGGTATTATATTCATACCCACAATATTAAAGACACGCACAGAAAAAAAATCATTTAATATAATAAATAGGTCAGAATATCTTAAAAGCAGGGAAGAACAAATTAAACATCATACAGTATTTAACTTTCCACTTTAAACAGAAAAATATAAAGTTTAAATAAGTCATTACAGTATCTGCTAAGGATTTTAGCTTGGAGATAGTATTCCCTGCTCTGCTCTGAAAATGGAAAGCATAGAATCAATGTTTATATTGCTTTTTGCATGTCCCATTAACACTTCTGGTTTAAAAAATAAAACAAAAAAACTTTAAAAAGATAGGAACCACATATGATCAACAGTTGTAGAGAAGTTTTTTTTTAAAAAAAGATGCATGTGTGAACATCATAATCAAGAAAGGTTCTATCTAAAACACCCAACTTAAGAATTATAAACTTTCTATTTTGCCTTAGAGCACCCCCCCCCCAGCATATCTGTCACATGTTCCAGGTTATGTGTCACACAGCACACAGAGCGGGGTAAGAATGCAGATAACACTTTTTCCATGACTCTCCTGTGCTTTTGCACGCAAGGGACCAGCATGAAGATGTGTTTGTGTGTGTAAGTGCAGGCATGTATATAGGGATCAGGTTCCTCTGCAAAAATGTCTCTAATTCCTGAATTAAGCACCACAGAGACACCTGGGCAGAAAAGTAATACTGCAATTAAAAATGGTCATTTAAGAATCTAAGTAATGTTTCCCCACCCCCAAAGGACACAAGTATAACAGATTTACAATTTTATCAGAGATGTGTGTCGTGAATGGGCGGTGATACTTGTTTAACCACTGTGTATGAAAAGGAAACAGTTAACACATGTTTCTTTTCCCTATGAAAAGAGGAATAAAATACAGAACAAATGCAGAATATTATGGCTTAAAACTTTTTTTTAAAAAACAACACCATTTCTTTTAACTTGCAACTCTAATTCTAGAAAGGGATATTAAATAGCTTTTCTTTCAAAACGCCATAAAATGCTTCTCTGTTTATTCCACAGGTGGTTCAATGAAGAGATGCAGGCAAAAGGCTTCTCTGTAGAACTTTGTACAAGGCAGTGCTTTTTTCAGTGAGAGCAGATGATGGTTAAAGGGAGGCTTTAATCCTAGCCGTCAGAGAAGGTAGAACTTGGGACCCACTGTCACAATAATGTCTCCATAGGGAGCAGCCTGGGCCACTTTGACGGCTTGTTTTTTCTTCAGGACAAGCAAGCTGCAGAACTTGCTGGCAACTTCTTTACTCTTCTTGTTCCTACAAAGGGCCAGGAAACTGAAAGATTTGGCTCCTGTCTTGTCCAAGTCCTGCACATGGAAACAATAAAGGGGGGAAATAATGAAGTTAGATTTTTGTGTGATGACAGCAAGCAATTAGATAACACAGACTGGATAGTCTGGCATAGTAATTGGAGGAATTCTTGCAGGGAGGAATTAGGACACGGTAAAAAAAGACCTCAAGACCAGACAAAAAGATCTATTAGGTTAGGCCAGTGAGCAGGCTAGATATAATGGCCAATCAGAAGCCTCTGAAAAACTCATAAATGGGACGTGAGACCAAGGAGTCTTTTCTGTGGTTGCACCAGGAACTGGTGGGCATGGTGGCTTAGCGGACTAAGGCTCTCAAAACTGTCAGCTGCAAAGTCAGCACCTCAGCAGTTTGAATCCCGGGTGCCACGCAGCAGAGCGAGCTCCCACTGATCACCCCAGATCCTGAAAACCTAGCAGTTCGAAAGCATGTAAAGGCAAGTAGATCAAAGGGTACTGGCGTAAAAAGCGGGAAGGTAAAACAGTGTTTTCTTGCAGCCATGCCGGCCACGTGGCCATGGACTTGCACAACACTGGCTCTTCGGCTTGAATATGGAGATGAGCACTGTCCCTAGAGCTGGACATGACTAGCACGCATGTGCAGGGGGAACCCATGAACTGAGGCCTCTGCTCTACTCATCTACTTTCTTATACTTATCAGTTATATGTACAAAACACACACACACACACACACACACACACACACACACACACACACACACACACACACACACAAGGACATACAAAGATATGTAACTCATACTGTGGACCAGATAAGATTCTAGTCCTCTATTCTTCCTGCACCGATAATGAAGCCATTCAGTCTGAACCTCCTCACACGGAGATCCTACCGGAGCCTTCTCTCTTAAACCATGTCATGGATCAGCCTTTCCCTTTCCTACTATGCCACTATTTTATTTATTTAAAATACACCTTTCCCTTGAATTGCATGGGTCTGAGCTGCATGGTTTGACTATATACACATTTTTAAAGTGAGCAAATATTCATTCAATAAACAATTCAATAAAAACAGTGCCCCTGGCCTCTTAGACCCCAAGAGTCCAACACCAAAAAAAAGTTAAAGTGGTCTATGCGACCTCAAACAGAACATTTCTAACTCAGCCTCTAGATAAGGGGGTCATAAGGCCTTTTGAGGCTCATTTCCTGTGATACTGTACGGAAAGGACTGTCAACACTATGGGAGAGAACCCTAATAGATAAATCAGTTTTTCCTGTCTATCTATTATGTGTATATATTAATCACCTGCTTATTCTTTGAAGTTACATTTTTGGGGGGTTGGTGTTATGCATGGATTTTGAACTGCATGGGAGACTGGGGCCTTTAACACCAGACTTGTTTAGAGATGGGTAGTCACAGGATTGTGTACTCAAGTAGGAAGGGAAGAAGTAGAACAACAACTGTTTCACAAGCCTGCAGTAGGAACACGGCTGACTGACTATGATTCTCTATCCATTCTATCATCGGAGGAGCATCTTTTTAAAAATTAATTACATGGCTTACATTTCAAGGCTATGCACACTCCTTAGTAAGGTCTGGACATCAGAAGGGCAATACTGTAAAGTTAATGGACAAAAGCCAAGAACGGGTATTTATATATCTCTAATATTGGAAGGGTGGGGACGATGAAGCCTATAACTAATGTTACAGTAAACACATTAAGTCAATGACATAAGGGTACATGTTGACTAGTCTTAACAAGAATCCTGTTGACTCTTTGGGATCACCCAAGGTGGGACTAACCATTGAAATTAAGTTTACGACATTTCTAAAACTTTATCATTAAAATAAAATGTTGATTTACCTGGATTTCATTTATATATACTGTAACTGCTTTATCACAGTCAGGATACAATTATTATGTAAATATCCCTGGAAGCCCAGGTGATGGCCGTCTCCAGGGCCGCTTTCTTCCAGCTCTTTTTTCTTTGCCCAGATCCCCTCGATGAGTCCTCCCTGAGGACGGTTGTGCAGGCCCTTGTGATATCAAGGATTGATTACTGTAACACACTCTACGTGGGGTTGCCCTTGATCCTTATCCGGAGACTCCAATGGGTACAGAACGCGGCGGCCAGACTGGTGGTGGGTGCTTGTTGTTACGAGCACATCACCCCAGTGCTGGCCTGCCTACACTGGTTGCCAGTGGCCCTCCGGATAAGGTTCAAGGTCCTGGTTTTGGTTTTCAAAACCCTCCACGACTTGGGTCCTGAATACCTGTTGGAGCGTATCTCCCAGAGGTCGGCTGAGACCAGACCCACTCGAATGTCACAGGCGCGCTCACTTAGGATGCCCACTCCCAGGGAGGCGCAGAGGTCTGCCACGCGCAACCGCGCCTTCTCTGTTGTGGGCCCCTCATTATGGAACCACCTTCCGAGTGAGCTGCGCCTTGCACAGTCCCTGGCCGCCTTCAGAAAGGCTTTGAAAACTGTTCTTTTCAGGGAGGCATATGGCGACCTAATTTAATTTAATTTAATTTAATTTAATTTAATTTAATTTAAGTTCCCCCCCTCTTGTCTACCACCCTTTGACCCATCTTGTTGTATTGTTTTGTACTTTTTTTAAAAATCTTGTAAACCGCCCAGAGTTCCATATTGGAAGATGGGCGGTATAAAAATGAAACAAACAAACAAATAATAAATAAATATTATGCACATTCATTGTAACCATTTTGGATCTCAGGATATCTTACCTTGAAAATATTTAACAACTCTAGGGTTCTCTTACATCTTCTTTTTTCTTCATTCTCTACATCATCCCCTTGAAGCTCCTATATTGTAAATTAACACATCTAATTATTTAAAACAGCCACCCAAGCAAAGGCTAAATCTAGAATGTCATTCTCTAAAAGTGCTGAAGAAGCCTGTTGCTCATTTGTCTGTTCCTCTTGGTTTGATGGAAACTTATCCACTAGCTACAACTCAGATTATTATATGGTATATCACTTTATATGGTATATCACTTTATGACAATGACCTTTATGACCTTAGTAAAGGAACTGTGAAAAGGGGTGGGGAGAGATACTCTTGCCTCTAGTGGCTTTCTAAATGTACGAATCAAAATCTCAAAAATAAGAATGAACATCATAAATTGATGGGCAGGGCAGGCCATACATGATGGTCAGGAGGATTCCACACTCTGATGGGCTAGTGCTAAGCAATTGCCAGTTACAGCTTTCTCTGAATACTTTTCAAAGGAAGTCCCACGTGGAACACTTCACAGAAATCCAGTCTTAAGGATTTAGGGTTTTTTAGGCATTTCTAGCATAGGGTTAAACTGGTGCATCAGCTGACAGTGGCAAAAGTGTCCCTAGGAACCACTAACAGCTGATCATCCAGAAGCAGTGCTGATTCAAGCAGTGTCTTCAAGTTACAGATATTTTCAAAGCAAGCTTTGAACCTAATCCCAACATTTATTCTCTCATTTGTTCTGGGTTCTGCAATTATACTACCAGAATTATCCTTAACATCCAAGCAACAGTCCCCTGCTTTTCTTCCATCTCTGCCATGTTCTTTCACTCTCTTCTCCCCACAAAACCTTTGGTTTGTCTTTTGTGCTATGTTGTAAAAAAGGGTCAGCCTGTGGCATTTCCCTTGTGAATAGAACGGATATTCCCCTGCCATAGAACAGACAGAGAGTGCCAGAAAATGCCAGTGTTTTCTGTTGTAATGAAGTGATGCACTCACTCCCACTGGATGAGCAGCAAAGAAAATGGTCTTTATTGACCAAAATCCCACTCTGCAATTATGCCTGCACAAGGCAATGCTCATAGCTCCCAGGGCCTGTCCACTGGCAGCTCACCTGTCCCCACCAGTCAGACGGATCAGTGTGTTTCCAAAACTCCACATGGGAACTTCTTTAAAAGCCACGGTGAGTTCCATCATTTACCTCCCACAGGCGCAACTACATAACAAGATTTGGCTCACTGTCATTTTCAGCTGAAGGGATGGGATGAAGTATCAGTGAGCATTTAAGTATCTTTGTGTGACAGTTTGCTGTTTGAGAGGCTGTCTGGTTCACTCTGGGCGTTTATACACGACCCCTAAACTCTGGGGCAAATGGCTCCCAGCTCCGGAGCTTAAAAATGTTTACCCACCAGCTCTGGAGTTAACAGGAAATTAAGTGCGACCCCGCCCACTTTAGCGCGTCCCAGCGCAGCTTTCAGGTACCTGCTTTTTGGATGTGACAAATATTTGATCCGGTGTAAGGATAGTGAGTGCAGGGCTCTCCTTGCTTCTGTTTGTTGTTTTTTGGCTCCCGCCCCTTTAAGAGCTACTTTTACAGAGACGAGAGGCAGAACGAGGTGAGCGGCATGCTTTTCTTTCTCTTTTTCTCCCTCCCCTCATGCAGCCAGCAACCAGGAAGTGCGGAGGGGGGTGGGAACGCCCGAAGAGCGACTAACCCCTAAGATCTCTGGTCCGAATTTAAGTGGCCAGTGGATCTTAGGGGTCGTGTAAAAAGGCCCTCTGTGATTCCCATCAGCAAAATGGATTGGATCACATGTTACATCTGAAAGAACCCTCACACACGTTTGCTTGCCCAGCTCTATTGCTTTCAGATGAGAAACATATTCTCTTCCATCATCCACCTCTTCCAACTGGCCCCTCCCCTTGCTACCTGGATCTGCCCCCTGTATGGCCACCCCCTGTTTCCTTTAATTTCTTCCTTCAAAAGTAGTTGCCTGTAAAAAGCAGGCAAGGGTGTAATAGCACTGTATCAACTAACATGTTTTACTCTAGCTGTTTTACCTTATTTTCTGGAAGAAAGGTGAGCATTTGAGAGAACCACTTGGAAAATCACCTTTAATTTATAGTCCTGCATTTGATGAGGGGGAGGTCGGACTCTATAGCCTTAGAGGCCACTTCCAACTTCATAGAATCATAGAAGAGTGAAGACCATCAAGTCCAACCTATTATTTCATGCAGGAATATAAGTCAAAGGATATCTATCTACTAGTAGTTGTCCAAATTTCTCTCGAATGCCTCCAGTGTTGGAGCACTTGCCACCTCTTCAGGTAATTGGTCCCACTGTTGTACTGCTCCAACAGTTAGGAAGTTTTTCCTAGGGCGCTTTTACACGACCCCTAAAATCCGAGGCAAAGGGCACCCAGATCCGGAGCTTTAAAATGTTTTCCCACCAGCTCCGGACTTTAAAAAAAAATTAAGTACGACCACGCCCACCTAAGCGCGTCCCAGCACTCTTTTCAAGTACCTGGCCTCCAGGAGGTAAAAAATCATCCGATCCGCATTGTAAAGCTGTGAATCCCGGGCTCCCTCACCTTCTGTTTGGTTTTTTGTCCCTGCTGCCCCTTTAAGAGACAGGAATCACTACGGGGCAGCTCGGAGCTGCTTCAACCTGCAGACGGAGGTGAACCTGCATTTTTTTCTTTTTTCTCCCTCCCCTCATGCAGACAGGAACAATGGAGTGCGGAGGGGTGGGAACACTGGAAAAGCGACAAACTCCCACGATCACTGGTCCGAATTTAAGTTGCTACTGGATTATAGAGGTCGTGTAAAAAGCGCCTCTAGTCAGCCGAAAGCTGGGTTCTCTTGGCTTAAGCCCATGTTGTGTGTCCTACACTCTTGGATGATCAAGAACAGATCCTGCCCCTCTTCTGTATGACAGACCTTCAAATATTTAAAAAGTGTTGTCTTCTCTCCCCTCGGTCTTCTCTAGGCTAAACATCCCTCGTTCTTTCAGTCTCTCCTCAGAGGGCTTGGTTTCTAGCCCCCAATCATCCTTCTCCTCTGAACCTTTTCCAGTTTGTCAGCATCTTTCATGAAGTGTGGTGTCCAAAACTGGACACAATACTCAAGTTGAGGCCTAACCAGTGTTGAATAAAGTCCAAAATGACGTGCAGTTTCTGTTGCAAAAGATTACTCCACCTCCTCAAATTTCTGGAAGAACCTCAACATTTCTCTTTGTTCTGGCCCTCGATGCTATTGATGATTTTTCTACCTCATACTCTGCTAACTAAAAGGAATCAGTAAAATTCTTCACTAAATCATCCACCACTTGCCACAGCCCATATCTGACCCCCACCCCCAACGGCTCTTTCCCAAAATTTTAAGAAGCAGAAGATCTGACACAAATAATCTTGTCTGTTATTTTTGGGGTAAACATTGAGCTGTAAAATATATAGTTTCTCACAAGTTTACAAAAGTAATCAGACGTACATTTTCTTTTGCAGCTTGCTCATTCTCAGATCCTTGTCTTACAGAGAAATTTAAAGAAGAACCATCAGACAATGTGGACAGGAGGTTGGCAGCTTCCTAATATTAGAAGTAGGGGAGAGAAAAAGATCAGTGTCTCAGTGAACAAAAATTAATTTTGTGCTACATTATTTATTTATTTATTTATTTATTTATTTATTTATTTATTTATTTTAATACTTATATACTGCCTGTCTTCCAGAGGAACTCCAGGCAGTTTACAACAGAATAAAACAATGACAGAAATAACAAACTAAATAAAACATCATAATAAAACTACAAAAGGAATCAATGGCAGGATGGTGGGACAGGGGAAAATGTTCATTACTCAGTAGCAGGTGCATAATTAAGTGTCATTCTGTTCAGTTTTCTGGTTCCAGTGCTCTTTAGACCAATGTATTGCTAAAATGACAGTTGGAGAAACTTAAAAGCGGGATCTCTTAGATTTTCATGTAAGAAAAGGAATGTAACATGGTAAATAAACTCAAATAAAAACATTTTTAATAAAAGAACCAGTTACTTACCTGTAAAGGTGGTTCTTCGAGTGGACCTTCGTGAAGCCACACAAATGGGTTTCCCAGGCGCCCCTGCGCCAGAGGTCGGAACTTCCCTAGCAATAGGAAAGTTCGTTAGTTTCCGCCCCTGCATCCTGCGCATGTGCGAGGGTGTTCCCGCCTAAACGCCTCAGTTCTTCTTGACCGCCAGGATGACAGGTAATGGATGTACCAGTCAGGGCGTGACGGTCCGAGGGGAGGCGGGCGGGTGCTGTGTGGCTTCACGAAGGTCCACTCAAAGAACCACCTTTACAGGTAAGTAACTGGTTCTTCTCCATCGTGGCCTTCGTGAAGCCATACAGATGGGTGATTGCAAGCAGTAGACACAGGCAGGAGGGTAGTCACGCCGTCATAAAGGAAAGCACTGCCCTCCGGAAAGACGTGGCCGACCTCGCGCGGGCATCCACTCTGTAGAGGGTCATGAAGGTATCAGGCATAGACCAAGTGGCCGCCTGGCAGATGTTGTCCAGGGGGACACCCTTCAGAAGAGCCGCAGAGGAGGCCAAAGCTCTTGTGGAATGTGCCCTGATAACCATAGGTAAGAGAATCTTAGCCAGCTCATAAGAGAGCTTAACAGTCTACGCAACCCAGTGGGCAAAACGTTGGGAAGAGACAGGAGCACCCAGCACAGCAGGGTCATGGCACACAAACAGTTTATTCGATTTTCTAATAGATTTGGTCCTAGAGACATAGAAAGCTAGGGTCCGACGGACATCAAAGGCATGCATGTGCCACTCAATCCTAGTGGTAGGATTGGGAAGAAGGCTGGCAATACAATTGTCTGTGAGACATGAAAGGAGGAAACCACTTTTGGCAGGAAAGTGATATCCAGGTCTGCCACTACTCTGTCCTGGTGGAACTGTAAATATGGAGGATCACATCTGAGAGCGCAGAGCTCGCTCGGCCGTCTAGTGGAGGTAATGGCCACCAAAAATGCAGTTTTTAGGGTGAGCAGTCTAAGGTCCGTAGATGCCATTGGTTCAAAGGGAGGGCGTTGCAAGGCCCGAAGGACCAATGATAGGGACCACTGAGGAGGAATTGGTTTCCTGTCAGGGAAAGAGTTGTTGAGGCCCTTGCGAAACCACTTCATTTAAGGATGTCTAAAAAAGGCAGCTGCCTCCGAAAACTGTGGTTGGGGAGCCACAATCGCTGAAAGGAGGACTCAAAGAGAAGCGGAGGTAAGTCCTGAACATTTCAAGTGAAGGAGATATTGGAAGACCCATGTAAGGGAAGGATTGACCGGGTTAAACCCCCTATCTGCCTCAAACAGCGAGAACGTCTTCCACTTATAGGTGAACTGTCTGTTAGTGGAAGGCTTGCGACAAGAGGCAATGATGGCGTCAATCAAGGTAGAATCCTCCAGGACGCGAGCTGGAGGCAAGTCAGATCTGGGTGCAGGACTTGGCCCTTGACCAGTGATAGCAGTTCCGGAAATTGGGCAAGGCGTAGATAGTCTGAGGACATTTGCAGGAGGGACGTAAACCAGGGCTGTCGAGGTCACCAAGGAGCTATCAGTATGAGGTTCGCTCTTTCCTGAAGGGTCTTTATGACTACCATGTGGATCAGAGGAAGAGTGCATCCCCCAGTGAGAGACGTCCCTTCCCCGCCCTGGAGCAATACTCCTGGCACTTGGTGTTGGATTGGGAGGCGAACAAGTCCACCCGAGGAGAGCCCCACTTGCTGCAAAAAAGGTTGAAAGTCCTGGGATGGAGTTCACATTCGTGAGTCACCTGCAGACGTCGACTGGGGTTGTCGGCGTCTGAGTTCTCCTTTCCCAGTAAGTGCATCACAATCGGGTGAATGTTGTTGGAGATGCACCAATCCCAGAAGTGAACGGGTTCCGCCATGTTTGTTGATGTAGTACATGGCGGTTGTGTTATCGGTCATGGCCAGTACTACATTGCCGGAGAGGTGTAGGATAAACGCCCGGAAGGCTTTGAAGATTGCCAGCAGCTCCAGCTTGTTGATGTGGAGCTGTTGCCCCTGCGGAGTCCCGGTATCGTGGATGGAGTGTGAGAGAAAAACTACATCTGTAGTTACTTGTAGGGTGGGAAATAGAATCCTGAAGGGGCGTCCAGAGAGGATGTTGGGCCGGTAGGACCACCAGCAAAGATAACGAGGTAAGCCCGGAGGGATGGTGAGGAGTTTGTTGGGAGAGTCCCAAAGAGGATTGAAATGCTGGAGGAACCATGCCTGGAGAGGTCTGAGTCAAAGCCTCGCATGAACTAAGACGGAGGTCATGGAGGCCATGAACCCTAATAGTCTTTGTACTACTATTGCTGGAATGCCGTGAAGCGGGCGGAATTGTTGCAGTAGATGGAGGGTCTCTTCAACCCTGTTCTGCGGAGTGAGGGCCATGGCTCGGGTAGAGTCCAGAAAGGGACCGATAAAGCTCACTACTGGTGAGGGATCGAGATGAGATTTCTTGTAATTGACCTGCAGGCCCAGAGACTCTAAGATGTTGAGGACTGTGGCGATGTCTTGGCGTGCCTTGTCCTGTGAGTCTGCGACGATCAACCAGTCGTCGAGGTAGGGGAAGACAACTACTCCCAGGGTGCGGAGGTACGCAGCCACTGGAGCCATGCACTTGGTGAAGACTCTTGGTGGTGTCGCCAAACCACATGGCAGGGCAGAATATTGAAAGATGACTTCCCCTACAGCGAATCTGAGCAGGTGACGATGAGCTGGGTGAATCGAGATGTGGAAGTAAGCATTTCGTAGTTCCACAATCCCAAACCAGTCTCCCCTGCGGAGGAGAGGGATGATTTATTCTAAGGTCACCATCCGAAACTTTTTGTAGACTAAAAATTTTTTTGAGGAACCGCAAGTCCAGGATCGGGCGTAGCCCGCCATCCTTCTTTGGGACCATGAAATTACGGGAGAAGAGTCCGTGATGAGCAACGGTCTGAGGGACTCTTTCGATGACACCTTTTTAAAGCCACGAAGACACCTCTTCTAGAAGACAAGGAGATGGAGCAGTGTGAAATAAATTCCCCAACAGGGGAAAGGAAGTCAACTCCAACAGGTAACCTCTTTGTACAACAGAAAGGATCCATTGGTCCGAAGTGACGTGACACCAAGCCGGGAGGAATGGGTTGAGACGGATGGATGGGCAGTCAGTAGTCGTCTCTGGAGCGTCTGCCTCTGGGCTGGGCAGTGGTGGAAGCCAATTCGGACTTCTTTGCCTTCGTGGAGAAGCCGGAGAATGCAGCAGAGAGGGCAGGACAGTCCTGTTGCTGCTGTTTGGAGGAGGACTGGGCGGATGGAGGCCAGAAGCGCCTTCTTGGTTGGAAGTGAAAGGAAGGCTTAGGACAGGAAGGAATGACATTTAACTTCTTGGCAGTGTCCTGCTTTTGGTGCCGGTCCTCCATGAGGTCATCAGTGGTAGTATTGAATAAGCCCAAGCCAACAAAGGGCAAGGATTCGATCTGGGCCTTGTGGTCATCAGAGAGACCTGTAGTGCGCAGCAAAGTGTGCCTACGGAGAGTTATGGAAGCATTGAGGATCCTCAAAGCAGAGTCAAAGGAGTGCTTTGTTGCAAGCATCTGCTGAGCAGCCAAGGCCATGGACTCCTCATATAAAGCCAAGGCTTCGGCCTGTTTGCCTTCTGGAATGAGTTCCAGGAAGGGATGCAAGTGTGCCAACAGGTCATGCTGATAAGCCCCATGGCATCTTGATAGTTGGCTATCTTATGCTGTAGAATAGCATAAGAGTAGAGATTTCTGCCCACCGTGTCAAGTTACCTTCCTTCTTTAGAAGGTGGAATCGGATCTGCAAAGATGCAACGACCATTGAATTAGGCACCAGGTGTTTGTTGAGATACGGTGCTTTATCATCATGAACACGGTAGAGGGCTTCCAGCTTGCGTGGAAATCCAGGACATAGCCTGAATGATTCTTCCACCATGGTGAGGAAGGACGGAATCAATGTCAAGTGGACAGGAGCCGTCTCCTCATTGGCAATCCTTCCAAAGATATGGCAAACCCACTTGGGTTGTGGTTGATGGATTGGAAGGTCTATGGCTTTTAACATGTGGACTAAGAATATGCGTAGTTCCGCATCGAATTCGAAGAGGAAGGAGGGGACTTCTTTTCGATTTCAGAGTCAGGTGAATTGACCAGCTGCAGGGATGCCGAATCCGAAGCTTTAGACATGACGGATTCGACATTGGAGGGTTCATCCTCACGAGCTGAACCCGAAGAGGAGGCTACTAGTGCAAGCTGGTCGGTTTCGACAGGGTCCGATGTGCGGATGGACCACTGTCTGCCGTCGAAACGGAGAGAGAAGGCTGGAATGGGTGGAACAGCCAGAGATGGAGCCTGCAGATGGTGCTCCTTATGCCTTCTCTTCTTGGGTGGTGCTGCCTCCTTCATCGGTTTTGGGGGAGTTAACGCCTGCACCACAAATGAGGCCACCGAGTCGGTTTGCGTTGCAATAGCGGCGGATTCGAACCCGACCGTCGGATTCAGCACGGCCGGTTGAAGGTTGACGTGCTTACGCCGAGTCTTCTTCTCCGCCTTGGGCGACGAATCCGAAAGGAAAGTCAGTGGCAACGAGGATGCACGCTCCTCGAATTCGGTCTCCACAGTCGGAACGGGGGACGAGGCTGCCTTTGAAGCCAGGGATGGAGAGCGTAGTGGAAGCTCTCTGGACCAACAGGTCCCAGGTCCCTCGGAGCATCCGTGCTAGTGGGGACCAACAGGTCCCAGAATCCGTCGTCGGAGAAGAGCCCATTAAGGTGATATTGGGAGGCAGGGCTGTGTCACCAACAGATGACGACTCCGATGGAGGAAGGGCTGTGTCATCAACAGATGACGACTCCGATGGAGGAAGGGCTATGTCATCAACAGATGACGACTCCGATGGAGGAAGGGCTGTGTCATCAACAGATGATGACTCCGATGGAGGAAGGGCTATGTCATCAACAGATGACGACTCCGATGGAGGAAGGGCTGTGTCATCAACAGATGACGACTCCGATGGAACAGAAGGCACCAATTGTTGATACTTTGGCCGGATGGCCACAGGAACCAAGGAGGCTGCCGAACCGGAGAAGTCGGTTTCAGCAGATGTAGGGTATACTTCGATGGTTTCGAAGGCGGTTTGGAGGATTTAGCACAGGACAGACTGGGCGGTGGTTTCAGCTTTGCCGAAACCACGCCTTGCAGGACCGGAATATTCTTCGTTTTTTTTCACCCGTTCCGACGCCTCCGACCTACGGGCTATCATGACTGATTTTAGCTCCATTGGCTGAGGGCGAAGAGAGCGCTCCAGAAGATAATTTATCAAATGGTTGTGGTGGTTCTTGAGGGCCTGAGAGCTGAATCCCTTACAGATCGAGCAAGCCTCGGTATGATGGTTCTCACCAAGGCAAAAAAGACAGCGGTCGTGCTCGTCTGTGTGAGGGATTTTAGTCCGGCAACCAGAGCAGCGTTTAAAGGGCGGCGCGAAAGACATTAGCCAGAAAATTTGTACGGAGACCAACAGAGAAGAACCTCTAGCCGTGGCGGTTAAGAGGAACTGAGGCGTTTAGGCGGGAACACCCTCGCACATGCGCAGGGTGCGGGGGCGGAGACTAACGAACTTTCCTATTGCCACAAGCAATAACTTTGTCTACATACAAGACAATAAATAAACCACTGCTCCTTAAAAGGCATAGTACGAAAGCAACCACTAAAAGTGAGTGCCAGTGTGGTGTCACAGGTGGAGTGTTGGAATTGGAATCAGCAAACCCTGGGTTTGATTCTTTGCTTGACAATGGTAATTAACTAAAACAGTGATGGCGAACCTATGGCATGGGTGCCAAAGGTGGCACTCGGAGCCCTTTCTGTGGGCACCCAACATCACCCCTTCATAGCCACCTGTATACAGTTTAAATTACTGTATTGGCACTTTGCAAAAAAAAAAAAATTAGTGGGTTTTGAATTGCAATTTGGGCACTCGGTCTCTAAAAGGTTTGCCATCACTGCATTAGAAGGTGACAATGGTTTGAACATGTTCTACATTTGGCAAATCCTGTTAGAGTTGCTACAAGTGAGATGTGATTTTAGGCTAGGGCATGTAAAAACAGCAACAGCAAATTAGATACACAACTGAAATCAAAAAAGAACAAGGGACAGCCTCTTGATGAACCCTGTTTCAAGAATTCTGAATGTTTCTTTTGTGATTCCCGGGAGACTGAAGTGTTTTGAAATGGGCAGAAGCCAGTTTGTTGACATTTCTAGTGTCAGATTTGTATCCATATGTTCTCTGAGATTATCCCAATTGTCCTAGGTAGAAAACAGAAAGGTACTTCTGGCAAAGGATGGTGTAAATCTCTTTGATGGGTGAACAAGTAAATGAGCCCCAGATAATGTGGGTAACGTTGTTAGGGTACTCAACAGTAGACTTAGGGGCACAGCTGCCATCTATTTTTCATTGAAGGATAACTTGCAGCAGATGGTATGTCTTATTGCGCATTAAGTGTCTGAAAGATTGCAGTTTTCTTCCCTTTACAATATTGAGGATTTCTAGCTTTTTATTCATGCACTGTTATACGGGCTGTCCAAGGTATCACTTCCTTTTTCAGGTCTGTCCTATGGCATCTCCTAGGTAACTGGCTTGCCCTGCCAAATTGTTTTTCACTTCACTGAATGAGTATTGTAGGAGTCTTTTCTCTTGTAGGTGTAGGCATATATGATTGTATTAGAGCAGGGGTCCTCAAAGTTTTCGAACAGTGGGCCAGTCCACCACGCCCCAGACACCACTGGGGGCTGGACCACAAGCAGGTGGGCAGGGTGGAGGAGGAGCAGTGGTGGGGCCTCCGGGCCATGGAGGGAGTAGGAGACCTTGCCACAGCCTTCCTATTTTAAATTGCTCCACTCGGCTGCACCCAGCACCCTGACCATCTGGGCGGTGGGTGGGAGGTGTGTGTCTGGGAACCTTGCCGTAGGCCTCCCACTCTGAATGGCCCACTAGCCAGCATGCTGATCATCTGGGCGGTAGTTAGGGGGAGTGGGAGGAGCGACATAGCCCACTGCTTTGAACTGCCTCATCAATAGAAGCAGCTGTGGAGGCTGGCTTGCTTACAAAGCAGGGGGAAGGTGGGGGGTTGCAATTGGTCTGGGGGCCGGATTCAGGACCTTGAGGGGCCGCATCCGGCCCCGGGGCCTTAGGTTGAGGACCCCTGTATTAGAGGGTTTGTCTGTGTAATCCATATATATTGTACAGTCTTCTGGGTAGAAGCTATAAGCATGGAAATACCAGTGTTTTTTGACATCATGTGGCACTTGCATGTCTCCACTGTGTAGCCACATGGTTGTATCCAGAAAGTGTATTTGTTGGGCCAAGGTTAATGGTAGGGTGGATTTTTTTCAAGTGATTCCTACCAACTTTTTTTGCTTTACTTCAGAAATTCCAACAGAACTTCAGTAACACTCACCTTACCATTTTCTTTAACCCAGACAAGTTGAAAAAATATGTTTTGATTTTAACTTCAGAGGCTGTCTCCTTGGTTTCTGGTATTATATAATTGTTTCCAAATATTTTAAGTTGCCTAAATTCCAGGAGTTTCATCTATACTGATGACCTTGCCTTGATGTTCCAGAAGGAAATCTTGGAGGTCATTGTCTGCCCGTTAATCTCTATATTAGAAATTTCCTTATATTATGAAATCAACCAGGTGAAACCAAACTCCTAAAACATAAATCTTTCATTTAAAAAGCAAAGAAGCATAGAAGAAGCTCCATGTGAGCTGGGAAGGCAAGATTTTGGAAGATTATGGCTCAGTGGTTAAACTGAAATACTGCACTAAAGACTCTGCTCGTAGCCTGCGTTTGATTCTAATAGGCCTCAGGTAGCTGGCCTAAGGCTGACTCAGCTTTACACACTTCAATGGATGTACACTGAGTGCCCACCTCAAAATTTTGTGTGTGTGTGTGTGTGTGTGTGTGTGTGTGTGTGTGTGTGTGTGTGTGTGTGTGTGTGTGTGTGCACGCACTGTATGGCCTGCCTAATCAAATAGTAAATCACCCAGAGTGATTTAAGCACTATGGGGCGGTATAGAAACAGGATGCTTTGCTTGACTTATCTGACTCACTCTGGATTGAACTCTAGTCCACAAAAACACTCAAGAGAATGTTGGCACCAGAAATAAAATACTTAGAAACTGGATAGCTCAGATTGGGGTGCACATCTACAAACAATAATAACTACTTTGTTCCTGTGCTGTTCTATAGCAGAATATGCTAGTGGTGTATCAGCACCTACTGAACAAATGAAGTTGCTCTTAATGAATCATGCAGAATTATCACTGGCTGGCTGTAACCTATATCCACAGGAAAATACTATTTTTTTTTGCATGGCATTGCCCTTCTGTAATTATTGTTTGTTGAGTGGGAGAAAGAAACACCAAGTGGAGTTAGTTTGTATTTCTTGCAATCTGTTGTCTTGCCATGTGTGTGTGTGTGTGTGTGTGTGTGTGTGTGTGTGTGTGTGTGTGTGTGTGTGAGAGAGAGAGAGAGAGAGAGAGAGAGAGAGAGAGAGAGAGAGTTAGATCTGTCCTCAAGTCAATTCTGACTTATGGTGCTCATATTATGGTTCCAAGAAATCTGAGATATTCTATTTAAAGAGTGATCTTACTATTGCTCCCTCCAGTGAGCTTCCATGGCTGAACAGGCATTTAAAATAGGGAAGGGCATGAAACAGAAAAACTGTGGTTTATTTCATTCTGTTTTGTCCTCCCCCTGTGTTTCGTTTCATATTGTAACGAATTTTTTTCAAAATAATGTATGACTTACAAAACAAAACAAAATAAAATGAATCCCCCATGGCACCAGCACTCTAGCTGATGCAGCGGGGGATTCAAAAGCCTCCTTCCCACTGCCTCCCAGCTGATTTTGACAGCCCGGTCCCAGCTGGGAGGCAGGAGTAGGAGGAAAGGAGCAGCCCGGCAGAAGTAAATTCCCTGCCTAACTGCTCCTTTCTCCCCTGCCACCCCCTACTCTCAGAGGGTGTTTTGGACAGGGAGTGTTGTGGGCACCAGGGCCAGCTCCCACTGCCCACAGCCCTCCCTGTCCAGAAAACTACCCTGGGAGGAGGGGGGAGCATGGGAGAAGGAAGGAGGCAGAGGTAAATTCAAACAGAGCTTCAATTTACCACTGCTTGCTTCCTTCTTCCTTGCAATCCCTGCCTCCCAGCTGTGGCTTTTTGACAGGTCGGGGTTTTGAGATGGGGATACACCTCCCCCACACTCCCTGACCTGTCAAAAAGTCCCAGCTAGGAGGTGGGGGAACGGCAAAAGGCTGAACAGAGCAGTTTTTTCCTCCTCGATGCTCCGTTTTGAATTTTGCAGTGCTATCGCTGGCCTGATCAGCTTCTGATTACAATTAGAAGGTTTTCCCCCCCTCTAGGGGCACCCCCTTTGGAGCTTTATAACTCAGCTCCCTGACCCCCAAATCTTTCCAAATTCCAGGGGCTTTCAGTGAAGAGTTTGAGGAAGCTCCCCTGCCATTTCCTCTAGAACAAATCATTTCATTATAGAAGGAAAAAAATGGTGTTTTGTTTCATTTGTAACAAAACGCTGCTTCCCCATTCCATTTCGTTTCATTAGCTAACGAAATGACAAAACAGCATGTTGTTTTTCATATGGTGTCCATCCCTAATTTGAACCCATATCTCCCAAATCTAAGACCAACAGTTGTAGTGCCCGTAATGTCAGAGTTGAAACATCTGGCATTTCCTTGGCCTTCTTAAACTATCAGTGTGTTAGATTTTTTTCTTTATCTTCAAATTGAACTAAATGTTGCATGAGTGTGGTACTCCATTATATTTATGAAGCAAACCCTCATACCATTTGTCTATCAACTGCAATCTCAATTTGCACTGAGGATACTTACTGTTACTTCAAAAGTGACACTACTGTTTTCACGCCTGTCATTTTGCAACCAAGACTGAGATTCTAGAGAAACCGAGCCCTGTAGGTTATTTGGACTTTCTTCTCCGGGCTCTGTATTGACAATAAAATAAAGAAAATTACAAGTGGTCCCAGTCCGACGTACTAATCCATCAACTGCTCTGGTAATGAGAGACTTGGGGTCAGCAGCCTTGAGAAAAGGAGAAAAATGAATCCAGTAGGTTTGATATAGCAAATAAAATCTTAGACCGTCCCAGTAGGTGCTCATATTGTGTTGCATCCCAGTCAGGTCAAACCTCTTTTGTATTTTTAATAAATACTCATCTTAAATTATTGACTATTGCAGTGAGACAAAATCTACAGCATTGCAACTTTGTAGGAAACAATTGTGTTATCAAAGGAAAGCATTTAGCAGTGCAGTGGGGGGAAGATATGAAAATAATCAAGCCAAAGACTACTTGTATATAACCCACTGGGTCATCACACTTTTTCTTCTGCATCCTTCTGGCAATTTAAAAATATGTTGTTGTCCAATCTCTGTTTTATGTTTGCTAGGGTAAACAAACCAGCTCCTTCAAGACATGCTTTATATCTCATAATGGCTGGCTTCCCAAAACTTACGAATTCACTGAGGAAGGAGAGAGGGATGTCAAGGAATATCAGGCATGACGTTATCATGGTTCTTTTAATTATATATGTGGTGGCTTTAAATAGTAACCAGGTGTTTCATTAAACCAGCCTCACTAGTTCTACTGTAAAGAATTTTTTTCTCCTCTTGGTACAGTACTTATTTTTCCATTTATTTTACATGGAATGATTAGCTACAGCAATCTGCATCTTTTACTTCTCATTAGATGATGCAAGTATTCCTACTGTCTGCATTTTAATATTTCTTGCTGATCAGGCATCCTTTCTCATCATTCTTTATTGATCACTGCCTTGATCTTACGAAGTTCCCTGCAACAAAACCACATTTTAAATGTTTCTGTCTTTTTATAACAGGCTGTGTGAAAATCCATCATTCTTTGCCATGCAGCAGAATTGAGAGTGCATAATACTGTAGTGTGAACATTCTCAAATTTAATTTTAAGGGCTCTTTAAAAATATTACCTTTGTAGGATCATGAGAAAAGGAAAGACAGGAAAAGAAAATGCAAAAACAGAGCGGTTTTCCCTTTTAGAAGCACCTCAGAAGCAGAAAAACAATTCACAGCGCATACCAGTCAAGTTGAATAGAGGGTGGACTCAGGTAATCAAGGAAAGGACTTTGGCATCTTTGATTGCTTCCTTGTATCTAATCATGCCTTGCTCAATTTAATAACCATAGAATATCACAGCGCGAGCTGCTCTTGCCTTCCTGATTGGGACAGGAATTTCAGTGGTCCCCCACTCTTTTGTGGTTCATATACTGTGGTCCTGCGATATCATGGGACCACAGAACCCCAAAAGGGCTTGGGGGGAAGGTTTTAAAAGTTGGGTCTTTTAAAAACTTTCCCACCTTTACCCAAGCCCCGGGCTCCAGCTGATTGGCATTGGGGTGGGGAAACAAAAGTTTTTTTCTCCCCCACCCCAGCGCCAATCAGCTGGAGCCCAGGGCTTGCCTCCATGGAGGCATTGCGCACTGCTCCCCCACACCCAGGTGGGGTTCGGGAGAAGTGGTGTGCGATGTTTAAAATGACTTTAAGCAGCGGAGCTAAGTGTTTGGTTCCGTTGCTTAAAGTCATTTCAAACATCACCCACCCACCCCAGGACCAACCAGACTTGCATCCGCATATTGCGGATTTTCAATTATCGCGGGTCAGGTCGGTCCCGAATCCCCACAATAGATGGGGGTTACTGTACCATGATTTCTCCTCAAAACACCAAACAACGGCTGGGAAATGTTGTGGACTCCTGTAAGAATGGGCTGGGGGCATCCACAAACCCCCAACCCTTGGGGAAGAGACAACAACAGCTTCACCTGGTTCAAAAAAACCTTTCCTTTCGTTTCCCTCCTGATTTCCCCTTTTCTCCCCTCCCATCTCCTTTTTTGTCTCACTCTTAATCCCCTCTTTCCTTCCCCTTCATCCTGTCACAATGCTACAGTGAAACAGATAACAACTGGAGTGAAAAATAAAAAAGCAATTCCTGCGAATGCTACAATAAACTTTATTTACATCTAGGTATAAACCATTGAACCCATATCCAGGTTTACCTTAGGCTATTGATCAACTCTGTATTCTTTTGTATACTTGAAGTGCACACCATTGGTTAATTTCATATTTCTTTGTTTACCTGAAACTTACACCTTTGTTTGAGCCTCCCTCCTGTGTGCCTCCTCTTTGTATCCTACCCCCCCAATGCATCAGACCCCTATAAAGCACCCCTGACCCTGCTCCTTGGGGCAGGGGGCAGACTCTTGTCTTTCGCCTCTCAAGGCAGAGTTTATCGTGCCTTTCTTGGCCATTAAATGAACAAATTTAATTGCTCTCACATCAGAACTTTATTGTATCTGGTGGTCTTCTGGACGCTAGCTTTGAGGGCTCAATTTTTTTTAATCTTAATCTTATTGCATAGTCATGATTCCACTGCTCATTCAACTGAATTACAAGGCGCTGAGTTTGCCAACACCTTTTTTATTCTTATGCATTTTTATTGTTGTGAGCCACCCAGAGTGACCATTTGGCCAGATGGGCAGGGTATAAATAAATTAATTAGTACCTAAATATGGTCTTTTGTGTATGTGTGTGTTTTAGACTCTGCTCTTTACCTTCTTACTGACAACATCACTGCCATTTTAAATCACTAAGGCGGTTACTTCACGTCCTTCTTTGTTCCGTGACTAGTTTTGTACCATGACAGTGTTGGTCGCGATCACGTGGTTTTGTCTGTGTTTCAGTGTTCCCATGGTCGTGATAACTTGTCTCATGACAAGTGATACCTCACGGTCTTGTACCATGACAAACACTGAATTTGTATAGCTTCCTTTTCTTTTTTTGGGGGGGGGGGCTTAAACATTCTTTTTTGATATTTCACTTCTGAAAAGTCAAAATCTTTGCAGGCAGGGAAGGAGTCTGAGGCTCGTCTGGCTAGCTTTCACTTTCTCCACCATGGCCGCATTGGAATGCTCCGGGTGATAGCCTTCGGGCTTTCTTTGTTCTTTATTCCTTTTGCTTGCTAATTAATTGTCTGTCTGGTGTCCCTCCTGCCTGGCTTTGAAGTTTGGTTTGTTTTATTGGTATTTAACGGAGGAGGGCAAGGGGGTGGTGATCATCTGGAGTGGGTGGGCACTTTGAACGTAACACCCAACCCAGTACCTGAGACACAGTTTTCTGAGAGAAATGAATGTTTTGTTGCAGTGTCTTGTCTCTGAACAGAAAGTGGGAACAAAGAGTGACAAGGGAAAAATCCCTACCCCAGCACCAGGTACAGATTTATTTCGCACAGCACCTGTTCTGGGGGCGTGGCCGGTACAAATTTCAGCTGTTGCGCGATGAGTGTGAAGTAAGATTTTTTTTGTACTACTCCGAAGTGCAACACTTAGACTCTTAGAGAGACAAAATGGACATGAAGTAACAGCCTAAGTGCTTCTCTGGTGATGTTTTTGGAGTTTGAAAAGTAATGGCAAGTGCACATATTCTTATGTTCTCTTTCATACTGTTGTCTGAGATTCAACTTCCATTGCAGACCTTTTCTGCTAGTGCAGTGCACCAAATGTACAAATATCTGTGTTTGCCAATGGCTCTACTACCTTGCTATAATGGACTTTGTCAAAGGCTTTCTCAGAGTCAACCTAAACTTTCATGTTCACATCACAGCATCTCCCTCAAAGTGCATTTAGCCAAAATAGCACTTTCCTGTTTCCAAAACTCTGAATTCAGATTGTATCTGTTGCCCCGTCTTTGCAATTTTTGTACATTTTGGAAGGAAATAGTTTTTTAAAAAATTGCTGTTTTTAGAACACTCATAAACTAGGGCAAACTCACTCCTTGGGACCATTGTTGTTCTGGGCAAGGAAAGGCTATGAAACCAGGCCAAAGGATGAGGTGGCCAGCAAGTTAAAAACAGCAATTAATTTCTGTATGACAGAATGTAGTACTGCTTCTAAAGGCAGCTCATAAACAAGTTCTTTAACAATCCCGATTTTGCTCTTTGTCCCAGACCTCTTTCTTAATTACAAAGTTGTACTACTTTTATTCACTCTTGCTGAATATTCTCCATCAGAATTTTGAATAAAACATAATACCCCTCTTTGGAAGAAAGAACTGCAAACAGAAGAATTACAACAATTTTACAGATAAGATTCTAAAAGCCTACTTTCAGCAGCTTGTTCCTTCCTTCTTTCTTCTACTTCTGCCTCCTGCTGAAATATTTTCCTTCCATTCCCGAGACTTCTGACAAAGAGCTGAAAGAACACAGAATTCATGGTTTTTATGATACTCTAGAACAGTGGTTCTCAAACTGTGGGTCCCCAGATGTTCCTGGACTGCAACTCCCAGAAATCCCTTCTACCACAGCAAGTGGTGGAGGCTTCTGGGAATTGCAGTCCAGGAACATCTGAGGACCCACAGGTTGAGAACCACTGCTCTAGAATATGATTTTCATATTATCAAGAAAAACTCCACAAAAGAAAGGCTGCTTTTACACAACCCCTAAAATCCGAGGCAAAGGGCTCCCAGATGCAGAGCTTAAAATTGTTTTCCCACCAGCTGCAGACTTTAAAAAAAATTAAGTACGACCATGCCCACCTAAGCGTGCCCCAGCGCATTTTACAAGTACTTGGTCTCCGGAGTAAAAAATCTTCCGGTGCGAATTGTAAAGCTGTGGACAAAACCCCACGATCTCTGGTCTGAATTTAAGTTATCAGCAGATTTTAGAGGTAGTGTAAAAGTGCCCAAAGGGCATAGCACAGCTACAATAGCAGTTATACTGCATAGTCTTTTCTATCACCAACACACACAAAAATTGTGCAGATATTGATAAATTTGACATAGTCTTGCTATGTAGTTCTCAGAATACTTCACAACAAAGCCTCAACAGACTTTTTCTTTGGCTAGTCGAATGATCTGCAATGCATATAACAGGTCTGCCACAATACATTCTTTGGGCATTTATACACGACCCCTAAGCTCCGCTGCAAATGGCTGCAAGCTCCGGAGCTTAAAAATGTTTACCCACCAGCTCCGGAGTTTGCAGACAATTAAGTGCGACCCCGACCACTTTAGCGTGACCCAGCGCACTTTTCTTGTACCTTCTCTTTGGAGGTGAAAAATCTTTGATGCGGTGCAATGATAGTGAGTGCGGGGCTCTCCTCGCTTCTGTTTGCTGCTTTTTGGCTCCCGCCCCTTTAAGAGCTACTTTTACAGAGACGAGGGGGTTGGACCTGATGGCCTTACAGAGACGAGAGGCAGAACGAGGTGAGCGGCATGCTTTTCTTTCTTTTTCTCCCTCCCTCACGCAGCCAGCAACCAGGAAGTGCGGAGGGGGGTGGGGACAGAGGAAGAGCGACGAACCCCTAAGATCTCTGGTCCGAATTTAAGTGGCCAGTGGATCTTAGGGGTCATGTAAAAAGGCCCTTTGTTCCTAGTGATCCACCCAAGCCACATTATTAAGGTAACACTTTCAGAAATTTGTCAAAAGAAAAACCACTTATTCATGATATACCACATGTAAAACCACACACCCTCAGCCACCTTTCTCCATGTTGAAGAGAAGCCATTTTTATCACCCTTTGGGTACAATCAGTCAACCAATTACACATACTGTACACCTAACAGCAGCACTATCTATCCCACATTCTACTAACTTCTTTGCAAGTATATCATGGGGATCCTTATCAAAGGCCTTACTGAAATAAAGATAAGCAATGTCCACATTCCCCTCATCCACCAGGCCTGTAACTTTATCAAATAAAGAGATCAAATTAGTCTGGCGTGACTTGTTCTTAAGAAACCAATAACAACAATAAAACTGTTACCTTTTTCAAATCTTCATTAATTAAAGGATGGGTAGGTGTGTTCAAAAGTTGAGCCACGCTACCCAACTCCTTCAAAACCATCAGCCTTTTTGTGGGCGGTGCAATATCCAGTGTAGCTAATGTGTCTTTGTAGTTCAAAAGCTGATTTTCCATATTACTTCTGCTTATCTCCTTCACCACATCTACAAGCAATTTCCTTTTCCTTTTACTTCTTTGCTTCTTTATGAGAACTAGGAACAAAAGCCATTCACAAGTAACATGTTACAAACCAAACCCAAAGAATGCTAACCCATGGGAAGCATGTAGAAAAAACATCTTCCTTCCTCATGGATGTAATTTAAGCATGCTACATTTTTCCCTTGGGTTTGAGAAGCACAGTTTTGGTTACACACAGATTTCCCATCCACCTCAAATAGATTGATATACAGTGGACCCTTGTATAACAAAGAGCTTGTATAACATAAAATCTGTACAACATAAAAAATTCCAGAGATAGGGGAAATTTGCTTAACATAATTGCATATGGGGCAAATCTGTACAACATAAAATGGGATTACTCCATTTTCAATGCATTCCTATGGGAATTTGTATAAAGGAAAATTTGCTTAACATAATTTCATTTGGAACGAATTAATTCCTTTATACAAGGTACCACTGTACTTTGCTGCTGTTTGTCTCCAGGAAGTGGCTTGAGAAAGGCGAGGCTCAGACTTGCCAAAGGTCCTGTTGTTGGCAAAGTGGTGATAACTGGTTTGGTGGCGGTGCCCCCCTCTCCTGGTATGGTGGTTCCATGTGGTAGCCAGCCAGGGAGGGTGCAGGAGTATGTCAAGAGGCTGATGTGGGTTGGGGGAGGTCACAGAGGCATTGCTGGGGGAACACAGGAGAGAGTGTGCCTCTGTTTCTTGCCTCTAATAAAGGATTTGCATTTTGGAGTTTTGGCCATAAGAGTTATGCACAATTTTTTAAGCACGTGGGGAATCTTGCACCCCTAACACCAGCATTATTGAAGACAAAAATGTATTTGCAAAGATAACAAAATGATATTGTTAAAATATTTTTAAACTATTGTAATACTGTATTTGATGTAACCTTATGACTATTGGGAGGAACAAACACAAGAAATTAGATAATTTCTGATGGAAAGTATTTAGGACACAATCAAGCTTTTCGTGTTTTGATGGACAGGTACTACAATGGAGAAATCTGAAAAAACTAACCTGAATCGTCAATTGGTTCAAGCACAAAGCCTTCTTCTTCATTGGATAACAACGTTGTTTCATTTATTGGATGACTTATTGCTTCCTGATTAAATCTAGGATTATCTATAAAACGCAAAGCCATAAAGCAGTAAGAAACCATATCCTGCAGTGTAGTGCATAACAAAAGATTGAACGGCAGAACCTTGAGGCTTTGAATGCTATTTCTTAGTGCAAAGGCAAAAAGAAATTCAGTTGATAAATAAATCTAAGATGTATTACACTTACAGAAACCTAATGGGCATTGAATTTTTATTTTACTTCTGAATGATTGTACATATATGCAAATAAAACATAAGATCTTTCTGCGAATACTTTGAATTTCCCCTTTCTCATATATCAAATCTAGAACGAATACAGTCCTCCCAAGCTATAATTTGGATAAGAAACACTAACATTGAAATTGGGTTTTTTCTAATGGTAATATAACACGCACACGCACACGCGCGCGCGCGCGCACACACACACACACACACACACACACACACACACACACACACACACAGAGAGAGAGAGAGAGAGAGAGAGAGAGAGAGAGAGAGAGAGAGAGAGAGAGAGAGAGAGAGAGAGAGAGAGAGAAACTCCCCTGAGAAAGTAACAAAGTATAAAGAAAACAGAATTCAAGGCAAAAATGTAATTCTATACCATACACATCACTTCAGAGGTGCTTCTTCAAGATAAGTTGAATACTGTTTGAAAAACCAAGAAGGGTATTCCTCAAAACAAAGTACTCTTTGGTGGATGTTTAATTCAATTTATAATGTAGAGGCCAAATGTACATTAGCTTTTATTTCTGAATCGGAAAAATGCCTATCAGCTGACACAATTAAGTTGAGTTTAAACTTCCATTTGTCATGACACACGACTGACACAATGAGTGTGAAAGACCAATCAGGGATCGCCTAGCATCTAATTTCTGGAAACAAATTTCTAAAGAAGAGGCTTGTGGCACTTCAAGCATTCTTTTCCTGCATAGGCAAAATGACTATTCATACCAGCAGCAATTTGCTGTCACTGCTAAGTTAATTCCTACCTGTATTAAAAGGAAATTATCATCTTGATTCAAACTTTTATCTTGAATCAAACTAGAAAAGCAGTCCATAAATATAAATGGAGATTTAATGAAACTACTGTATTATTTTTATATCCACTGAGGCTAAAATCAAATCAATGGCTTTCTAGTTCACAAAATTTTGGAAAGAAACTTGGTGATCATTTCAGCCAGTGGAAGGCAATATGTAGTCTCCACCATGCCCAGACCCTCTTAAAATCTGTGATATTTTTTAAGAAAGAAAATTTTACAGGAGGCTCAGCAATGCAGGACGATGGTCCAGGGCTGCTGGCAGGTTACAGTTTAGCCTCTGCAGAAATTCATCCAAGGGAAGCACCCTTGGAGACCTGTTCCACTATTACTTTTAATTAACTTTTCAGAGATGCTAGAACAATGGTTTTATCAATTACTGGTGCTGGAATTATCACTTTGCTTACCATTCGCTTTATACAGATTTCTGTCAGGTTGTATTTCTTGTACTTCTTTTTTTGTTTGAGTTAACTGCCAACACTTTCCTAAGCCCCTCATTTAAACCCACCTACCTCTGTCAGTTGAAAGTGCCTCTTGTACTCAACGAAGTGGACTCTAGTCCTCTAATGTAATTTATACCAGAACAACTCTGTTCATTTTCAGGATACCCTAACAAGCTGCACTGTTTCCCACCATGCACCCCTAGACCATATTATATCCTATTTAAAATATATATTTAATAAACCGATGGCTCCAGTGGTGAGATGGGTAGGAGCACTTACCCTTGACCACCTGATGCCATTCCATCCTGCATTGGGTGGAACAAAAATATAACTAAAGATATGACAATTAGCTATATCTTTAAAGCATCACTTGGTTTGACCTTACTGAAACTAATTTCTGGATGCGTTATCCCTACCATACAAAAAAAATCTAACTACAGAAATTCAGAAGGTGCAACCCAGACCACAAACTCACCTGTGGTATCCTCCACTGGCAAGCTTGGGGGTAAATGAATGTCTTCCTCCATGTCAAAGAGTCCAATGAGGCCATTCTGCTCTGCTCCAAGCACATGGTCTTAAGAAAATGCATCATAGATTATGGTATATACAATTTCATACATAGAAAGAAATATTTGCAATATAGCTGTGTGGAAGACCTTAGTCAGGCATTTTAGGCATATTAAAATCCCACATTGAGAGGGTGTAATTTGCCTGCAAGGGCACATAATTCTGTCCCTGACTGCTATTCTTTTGTTTGTTTGTTTCAGATGAATGCTGTAAGATGTCCCTCAATTCCTTGTTCTCAAATACTTGAACATGTCTTCCCATAGATTTATAAAGAGGGAAAATGACACTTACTGAATCATAGAATCATGGAATCATAGAGTTGGAAGAGACCTTAAGAGCCATCCAGTCCAACCCCCTGCCATGCAGGAACCCTATCAAAATACCTCTAAAACAGATGGCCATCCAGCCTCCGCTTAAAAACCTCCAAAGAAGGAGACTCCACCACCCTCCTTTGTGGAAACATATTCCACTTATGCCAAACAGCTCTAACTGTCATGAAGTTCTTCCTGATGTTCAAATGGAATCTCTTTTCCTGCAGTTTGAAACCATTGCCCCGCGTCCTAGTCTCTGAAGCCATGTAAAACAAACCTGTTCCCTCTTCAATATGATATCCTTTCAAATATTTAAACAGAGCTATCATATCCCCCCTCAGCCTTCTTTTTGAAAGGCTAAACGTTCCCAGTTCCCTAAGCCATTGAAGAAGCTTTCAATTGCATTGCTCAATTATTAATTCTCTATTTTACATGACAAATTATTTTAGAAACTGAAAGGACTGGCATTTTGTGGTATTGTATACAGAGCATGGTAGATCTAAAGTAGATCATGCATCTCAGCTGTTAATTAACACAATGATAAAGAACAGTGGCTCTCATATGTATGTATGTATGTATGTATGTATGTATGTATGTATGTATGTATGTATGTATGTATGTATGTATGTATGTCATACAATAAGATAATATAAACATATTATAATACTACAGTAATGAACTAATAAAACATCACATAAAATCAAATCTCTAAGACTAAAATAACAAATGCAACTTTTTTACAGAGTCTGGGTTAAGGGTCTGAAAGGCTTGTTTGAACAGCTATGTTTTGAGTTGTTTTCTGAAGTCAAGGAGGGAAGGGGCCTGTTGCACCTCTATCGAGAGAGAGAAAATTCCATAACGATGTACCCACTACAGAGAAGGTTCAATGTCGCACTGTTGATTTCTGGGCCTCCCTCAGGGTGGCCACCTGTAACATCCCAGAATATGAGGGACAGGTGGTAAGCAGCGTGGTCCTAAACTGTTTAAGGCTCTAAATGTTAGCATCAGCCTCTAGAACTTGTTTTGGAAGCATACCAACAGCACCAGGACAGATGATAAATTGTGCAATCATATGTTGCTGTTCAAGAGCCTCCCTGCTGTGTTTTCTACTTGCTGCAACTTCAAGGGTAGCCCCATGTGGGGAGCACTGCAATAATCTGTCCTTGAGATTCCAGCTGCTTGAACCAGTGTGTTTAGGGCTTTCCTGTGTAGGAGGTTGGAAAGGCTTCACATTATAGTTTTTGAAATGTATACATTTTAGGATTGTGGTTGTGCATTACTAAGTGTATTTTGTTAAATAAATATTTTAAAGATTGTTTATAATTCTGTTTCCAGTAGAGGGCTTTTTCTTTGATATTAACTGTTCTGAAACTTCAAGAGAGCAGAATAAAATGGAAGAATAATATACAAACTACAGTTTAAACAGCAGAATTTGATAGTTTTTTGGGGTGGGGGGTGGGTGGGTTGTAAGTTGAATGTGTCTCAGCATGGCTTGGCCAGGTAAAGTTATTAGCTTGTGTTTCCTGAATTATGCTCATACATACCAATCATATCTTCGGCCACTCCTTCATCTCCAAACCCATCATGCTTCAATATATATACATCTTCATCCAATTCATTTTTGTCTGCAGTGACACTCAAAGAACAGTGATCAGCCAAAACATCACTGGGACTGGGAGTGGCTAGGAAGCTGTCACTGAAGAAGCCACTGTGTCTTAGCACGTCAGTGTCTCCACCTTTGAGAAAAACATGATTGATTCCTGATGTTTTCCCTCAGGCGTTTAAGCATAACATTGGAGATCCATTTTAAAAGAATATTTCACTTAAAAAAGATGTGTGAAACCTGAATAGACTCCCCTGGAAGTAGTGAAACATTTTAATCTCTCAAGAAAAGAAGTCCAGTTGCCATGACTCATCTTCCAGATAAACCCACCTGGACGGCCGAGAATCTTCACAGATTTTTTGAGAGTTGTTTTGTAGTGCAACATATTTCATAGAAAAGAAGTGAACTCAAGCCTGGTACTAGACTAATCCCTATCTAATTCTTATTGTTGGTAAGGGCTTTACAAAGCCTTATCAGGGTGACAGTTAGAAGGAAATCTACATAGGGTAAGTGAAATATCCTGTCTGGAGCTGGTGAAGTACCGTACAGCTGTCATAGTTTGATTGAACTTTCATTATTTGATGTTACAATTTGTCACATATGCAATGCCCCACTAAGAAACACAATCTCAGCTAACTAATGTTCAGAGTCTTTGGCTCAAGAGTATGAAATATAATGCTCAAGATGTTGGTTTGGATGTGCTTGAAAGATCAAATGATGGTCCATTATAAAGTTCTGCCCTGTAATTCTATATGTATATATTCAGATATAAAGTGAACTGTGCTCATTGGGGCTTGACTTGTAACTACGAATTTAGAAGGGCAGCTTTAGTAACTAAAAACTTTACATCAGGAACTAACAAACAATGCATAATTTGACTTTAAATAAAAATGTTACCTCACCAAAACTGTCACCATGTAGAAGTCTATAATCTTCTTCTATCAATGTGATATCCTCAGCTTTACTCTGGTTCAGTGTAAAATGTTGGGCAACATCAATGGCACTAAAGAGAAAAATGTCGGTCAGAAAAAGCTGTTAATCTGTTGTTCTTCCTTGTTGTTATACAGTGTTGAATGACTTCTAACTTATGATGGCTCTCTAAATGTGTTACTTCCAAAATGTCCTATTATTCATAGACCTGCTCACATCTTACAACATGTGGCTTCTTTCATTAGGTAAGTCCATTTCATGTCAGGACTGGTTTTAGCACAGATGACCTGTAGTCATAACCGTGCAAGGTGTGTGTGTGTGTGTGTCTCATCCAAAACCTTTGAGGTTTTGATCCTCTCTCCCATTTTGTGGGCTATTCATTATCTGCCTTTCAAAACATTAATTTTTAAAATATTCATATCTTATTTGACTTTTTAAAAATATGTATACTGCCCAGAATAGTGCTGTGTGCACTAATGGGACTGATTATACATGTCAGAAATTAATGATTGAGTATTAGGTATTAATTAACCAATCAATATGTACTATAGTAGCATATTACTCCAACAACACTCATGTTGACTCAAAACAAATAAAATAAAAACCTGTACAGTCCAGCAGAAATTCCAAACTTTCGGAGACGAGCGAATAACTCACTCTCAAAATTTGGGGAGAGGGGTGCTTCCCTGTCCCAGTCACCAACTGCTTGTGATTCTGTGAGGTTTTAAGTGATTACCAGCACATGTATATTGCACACCACCAGTGTAAACGGATTAAAAATAGAGAACACACCATCTCTACACAATTACTATTCCCACTGGATTCAGCCCATCCCCCATAATGTTATTTTAACCCCATTGTGCTACTGGAGGGCTTTCCGTCTTCTAAAAATACAGTGGACCCTCGTATAACAAACAGTTTGTATAACATAAAATCTGTACAACAACAACAACAAAAATTCTGGAAATAGGGGAAATCTGCTTAACAGAATTGCCTATGGGGCAAATCCGTACAACATAAAAATGGTTACGATTAGGGATTACTCCATTTTCAATGCATTCCTACGGAAAATTTCTATAAAGGAAAATTTGCTTAACACAATTTCATATGGAACGAATTAATTCCTTTATACAGTGGACCTTTGTATAACAAACAGCTTGCATAACATAAAATTTGTGCAACATAAAAAATTCTGGAGATAGGGGAAATTTGCTTAACATAATCACCTAGGGGGAGAATCCGTACAACATAAAAATGGGATCACTCCGTTTTCAATGCATTCCTATGGGAATTTGTATAAAGGAAAATTGCTTAACATAATTTCATTTGGAACGAATTAATTCCTTTATACAAGGTACCACTGTACAAGGTACCACTGTACATGAAAACATCTACACATTTCCTGTTTACCTGATGGCAGAAGAATCAGTGAAGAAGAAATAAGAGAATCAGAGGAGAGTAGAAAAGAAGTTAAGAAAACTAGGCAGACACTGCAATTGTGTGGAGGGTCTGGTTCCCACAAGTCTAGGAGTCTCATGGCACAACAGTTAAATTGCTGAACAGCTGCCAAAGCCGTGCTCACAACCTGGGGTTTAATCCTAGGTAGCCGGCTCAACATTGACTCAGCCTTGCTGGGGGTGGGTGTAGGGGGCACTCATAGCCTGCATAATTTTAAACCATGCAGAGAGTGCTTTAAGCGTGATGGGCTGATATATAATAGCACACTTTGCTTTGCTTGGCAAAGAGACTGCAGGTTTAATAGTATTGTATAAAAAGATAAGATCTTATTATTTTAATACAGTATAAGGTTTTATGCAATTTCAGCCTCCAGAAAGCAAAAGCGTGGATCATGGGCAGCAGTAGTGAATTCTCCTCCACCGCATTTGAGGATCAGTGACTCACGTGAAAGATTGCTTGTCTTGAATGTATCTTGGCAACCTACCAAAGTAAAAACCAAAAACAAGCTAAAACGCACTTACTTCACATCAGGGAGCTGTGTGTCAAAATCATGAAATTCTTCAGGCAATGTGATGGCATCATAATTTGCCTCAGAATTCCCTTTTGGGAGGTCAACGAGACCTAAAGGGGAATATATGACATTAAATTGTGACATGCTCATCAATCTATATCTCCTCTAGGATATAATTGTAACAACCATCTGGCGGTACCAAGCAGGATAAAACAATGAAAGTTTTATAATGTCACAGGCACAAGTGATATTAATGGCATTCCAGAAACCTCTAAAATATTATAACAGCTTAAATTAATACTAAAAATGGGTATTTTTCCCTGAGTCATTTCTTTATTTTCTGGCCCAGAAAATAAGTCACACCCCCACCACACCCAAAATTATAAATAGCTCAGGTTTTGCTTATGATGTGACCCAATCTAACTTCAGGAAAATTTGTCTGTTACCCCAAATCCTTCCTACCAGTAAGCATACCTGGACGAAAGGCTGTCTGCATTTTAAGCAAAGCTTCGTTGCAATCTGCCAAAAGATACTTGGCTTTTCTGTGATAGATTCGCACCACTCCAAGCAGCAGATGTCCTGAGGTTCGTAGGGCAATTGTAAACTTGGGGGAAATGATTAAATTATTCAGTAGAAATATTTATGGAAATGAGTATAATAAAATCACAAGAACTGTGAAGAATCTGAATGTCAGATCACCAGTAATCCACCAGATGAATCATCCGTTAGATTGCTGTTCCCCATCATGATCCACCCCATTACTTGGGAAATATTTTTTCTTAGAAATGTACAGCTCTATTACATTACACAGGAAGGCTACAGCTTCTTTCACATCTTCCTTTCACGTGCCTCTCCACATTCTGGTGGAATACCTTAAACTAAAGAGACTTTTACTCATGGAAGCTAAGCTGGTTCCACAAAACCAGGAACCCTCCACAAAACTGCACATTTGAACATAAGTGAAAGGCAAAAGTACCACTTTAAAAAGAGAAACAGATAGCTAAATATAGCAATATAGGGAATAGAGCTTCTTTAGAACATTACAACTATTCTTAAAAAACGAGGCCGACATGATAGTGCAAAAACCTTATGTGCAAGGATAACCATGAAAGTGTTATTTCACAGTTTGCTAGCTTAAGAACATAAGAACATAAGAAGAGCCATGCTGGATCAGGCCAAAGGCCCATCTAGTCCAGCTTCCTGTATCTCACAGCGGCCCCACCAGATGCGTTTGGGAGCGCATGAGACTAGATATCTGTCTCCTGATACCACTCCCCTGCATCTGGCCCTTGAACTACCCTGGTTTAAAGCCTAGAGATTACACATCTCCATCATGGTTTGTAACCCATGATGGACTTTTCCTCTAGGAATCTGTCCAATCCCCTTTTGAAGGCATCCAGGCCAGATGCCATCACCACATCCTGTGGCAGGGAGTTCCATAGACTTACAACGCGCTGGGTGAAAAAATATTTTCTTTTGTCAGTTCTTACTCTCCCAGCCCTCAATTTGAGTGTATGTCCCCTAGTTCTGGTATTTTGAGAGAGGGAGAAGAGCTTCCCTCTCTCCACTTTACTCATACCCTGCATTATTTTGTATGTCCCAATCATATCCCCCCTCAAGCGCCTTTTTTCCAGACTAAAGAGGCCCAATTGTTTTAGCCTTTCTTCATAAGGGAGGTGCCCCAGCCCAGTAATCATTTTAGTCGCTCTCTTCTGCACCTTTTCCAGTTCCACTATGTCTTTCTTGAGATGCGGTGACCAGAATTGTACACAATACTCCAGGTGGGGCCTTACTTTTGTTTTGTGTAACGGCATTATAATGTTGGCTGTTTTATTTTCAATCCCCTTTTTGATAATCCCTAGCATGGAATTGGCCTTCTTCACTGCTGCCACACATTGGGGAGACACCTTCATGGAGCTGTCCACCAACACACCAAGATCTCTTTCCTGATCCGTCACGGATAACTCAGAGCCCATGAGTTGATAGATGAAGTTTGGATTTTTTGCCCCAATATGCATTACTTTACATTTGGTTACATTAAAATGCATTTGCCATTTCTCAGCCCACTCCCCCAGTTTGGAGAGATCCTTCTGGAGCTCTTCACAATCTTCTCTGGTTTTTACCACACGGAAAAGTTTTGTGTCATCTGCAAACTTGGCCACCTCACTCCTTATCCCTGTCTCCAGGTCATTTATGAACAGATTGAAAAGCACCGGTCCCAGGACCGAGCCCTGGGGCACACCGCTTTTCACTTCTCTCCATTGTGAAAATTTCCCATTGACACCTACTCTTTGTTTCCGGGATCTCAACCAGTTCTCAATCCATAAGAGGACCTGCCCTCTTATCCCCTGACTATGCAATTTTCTCAGCAGCCTTTGGTGAGGGACTGTGTCAAAAGCCTTTTGAAAATCCAGATAGACTATATCCACCGGTTTACCCAAATCCACGTGCCTGTTGACCTTTTCAAAAAATTCTAAAAGGTTTGTAAGACAAGATTTACCCTTACAGAAGCCATGCTGTTTTTCTCTCAGCAAGGTTTGTTCTTTTATGTGTTTTAAGATTTTCTCTTGGATGAGGCCTTCCACCATCTTCCCTGGGACAGATGTAAGGCTAACCGGCCTGTAGTTTCCTGGGTCCCCCCTCCTTCCTTTTTTAAAAATTGGTGTGACATCTGCTATCCTCCAGTCCTCCGGCACTGTGGCCGTTTTAAGAGACAAGTTGCATATAACCGTTAAGAGATCTGCAATTTCATTTCTCAGTTCCCTAATAACCCTTGGGTGGATGCCATCTGGGCCCGGTGACTTGTTAATCCTCAATTTATCAATTAGTCCTAAAACCTCCTCTCTTTTAACCTGTATTTGATTTAATTCTTTAGTCAAGAGGGGCGGCTCAGGCAGCGGAATCCGCTCAAGGTCCTCTGTCGTGAAGACAGACGCAAAGAACTCGTTCAATTTCTCTGCAATGTCCAAGTCCTCCTTAACCTCCCCTTTTCCTCCCTCACCATCCAGAGGCCCAATTGGTTCTCTGGCAGGTTTTCTACTTCTAACATATTTAAAGAAGCTTTTATTATTACCCTTTATATTGCTAGCCATTCGTTCCTCAAAGTCTTTCTTTGCCTCCCTTATCATCTTTTTACATTTCTTTTGCCAGAGTTTGTGTTCCTTTTTATTTTCCTCGTTTGGGGAGGATTTCCATTTACAGAAGGACCTCTCCTTGTGCTTTAGAGCCTCTCTAACTCCACTCGTTAACCATGCCGGTGTCCTCTTGGACTTAAATGAGCTCTTCTTTCTTTGTGGTATGCACTTGTGCTGGGCCTCTATTATTGTTGTTTTAAACAGGCTCCATGCACTCTGAAGAGATTGGATTCTTCTAACCCTCCCCTTCAGTTTCTCTCTAACTAGTTTCCTCATCTGAGGGAAGTTTGCCCTTCGAAAATCAAGGGTTTTTATGTCTGATTTGGTTGACACTCTTCCTCCGACATGCATGGCAAAGGTAATTGCAGCATGGTCACTGTTCCCCAGAGGCTCAGTGACATTCACATCCCTGACGAGGTCCTGAGTATCACACATTATTAGATCTAGTGTTGCCTGTTCTCGGGTGGGCTCCATGACAAGTTGCTCTAAGGCACAGTCATTCAGCAAGTCGAGAAACCCAGTTTCTCTTTCTTGCCCGGAGCTCGCATTGGCCCAGTCAATGTGGGGATAATTAAAGTCCCCCATGATTACTATCCTATCCCTCTTAGCCACCTCCATGATTTCTCTCCTCATTTCAAGGTCCCCCTCAAGTTTTTGATCTGGTGGACGATAGAATACTCCAACTATCACATCACTCTTTGGACCTGGTAGTTTAACCCACAGTGATTCTATGGTGGAGTCAGACCCTCTGTCAATCTCCATTCTGCTGGATTTTATGCCTTCTTTGACATAGATGGCCACTCCTCCTCCAACCCGCCCCTCTCTATCCCTTCTATAGAGTTTATAGCCTGGGATTGCTGTGTCCCACTGGTTCTCCACATTCCACCAGGTTTCTGTTATGGTTATTATATCAATGTGATCCCTAGCTGCCAGATGTTCAAGTTCTCCCATCTTTGCTCGGAGGTTTCGAGCATTGGCGTAGAAGCACTTGTACAGTGGGTCCCGCAACAGCTGCTGCCTTGTTCTTCTCCCCCCCACAGCTTTTATTTTCAGTAGATGAACTGTCACATTCCGCTACTCTGCCAGTGTTAATACTTGCTATGTCATCTCTATGTGATTCTCTACCCTCTCCAACCTCATTCCCCGAGGATGAGGTGTTCCGAACCGGATGCCACACAGCTCCTGTCGGCTTTCCCCCAGTTATCAGTTTAAAAGCTGCTCTGCTGCCTTTTTGAGGTTGAGTGCCAGCAATCTGGTCCCATCATGATTCAAGTGCAACCCATCCCTCCTGAACAGGTTTGGCTTGTCCCAAAATGTTCTCCAGTTCCTGACAAATCTAAAGCCCTCCTCTGGACACCATCGCCTCATCCACGCATTGAGGTTTCTGAGTTCTGCCTGCCTGGCGGGACCTGCACGAGGAACAGGTAGCACTTCTGAAAATGCTACCTTGGAAGCCCGGGACTTCAATCTTCTACCTAGCAACCTGAATTTGGCTTCCAAGACTGACCGCTTGGCCTTCCCGACATCATTGGTGCCGACGTGTACCATGACCACTGGCTCCTTCCCAGTTCTCTCTAACAAGCTATCTATATTTCTGGTGATGTCTGCAACCTTTGCACCCGGCAGGCAAGTGACCATCCGGTTATCATGCTCCTCACAAATCCATCCCTCCGTATTTCTAATGATAGAATCCCCTAGCACAATGAGCTTCTCTCCTGCAGCCTGCTCATCAACATGTACCTGATCTTGTATCTCATCAATAGTGATGAGGGAGAGATCCTCCGGTGGAACCACTTCTTCCTCTATGTGTGCCTCATGAGGTGTGCTGAGGGAAAGAGCTTCAAATTGATTGTGCAAGATGAGACTCTCTGAGCGATGCCTTGGCCTTCTACTCCTTTGAGTCACATTCCTCCACCCATCCACCTCCTGAGTTGGGGGAGTGACTTCCTCCTCTGTGTGTCATGTACCATCTCATGATCAACCTTCAACCAGGGAATAGCTTTGCAGAATAATCAGGGAATGACCAGAGGAGCAGACAAAATACTACCATATGTAGCCCCTATATCAGTACTGGCAAACCTATGGCACAGGTGCCAAAGGTGGCACTCGGAGCCTTTTCTGTGGGCACCCAACATCGCCCCTTCACAGCCACCTGTATTCAGGTGAAATGGCTGTATTGGCACTTTGTGGATAATTAGTGGGTTTTGAATCACAGTTTGGGCACTCAGTCTCTAAAAGGTTTGCCATCACTGCCCTATATGATCATACAGTACAGCAGGATTCTAGACCTTAAAATTCAATGAGCTGCAGCATGGTGGCCAAGACCATACAGCTGTTTAACAGGACAGGTTCCACTTAGACCCAAGAAGTTGAGTGCCCGTGCTCAGCGTCATATCCCAATATTGGCTTTGGGAAATACAATACATGTATGAGTGCTGCTACAGAGGTTGAAGGGGAACGGGGTCAGCCTGTCAGTGCTCAGACTATACGCCACACAGTACATCAAATGGGTCTTCAGGGGTGTCGTCCCAGAAGAAAGCCTCTTCTACAGATGATGCACAAGAAAGCCCACATACGGTTTGCTACAGACAAGGAGACTAAGGACATGGATTTCTGGAACCATATCCTGTGGTCCGATGAGACCACGATAAACATATTTGGTTCAGATGGTGTTAAACGTGTGTGGCGGCAACCAAGTGAGGAGTACAAAGACAAGTGTGTCGTGCCTACAGTTTAAGCATGGTGGTGGGAGTTTCATGGTCTGGGGCTGCATGAGTGCTGCCGGCACTGGGGAGCTATAGTGCACTGAAGGAACCATGAATGCCAACATGTACTGTGACATACTGAAGGAGAGCATGATCCCCACCCTTTGGAGACTGGGCCACAGGGCAGCATTCCAACGTGACAATGACCCCAAACACACCCACCCCAAATGACCACTGCCTTGCTAAAGAAGCTGAGGGTAAAGGTGGTGGACTGGCCAAGCATGTCTCTAGACCTAAACCCTATTGAGCATCTGTGGGGCATCCTGAAATGGAAGGTGGAGGTGTGCAAGGTCTCTAACATCCACCTGCTCTGTGATGTCGTCATGGAGGAGTGGAAGAGGAATCCAGTCGCAATCGGTGAAGCTCTGGTGAATTCTGTGCCCAAGAGGGTTAAGGCAGTGCTGGAAAACAGTGGTGGCCACACAAAATATTTACACTTTGTGCCCAGTTTGAACATTGTCATTTAGGGATGTACTCACTTTTGTTGCTAGCGGTTTAGACATTAATAGCTGTGTGTTGCGTTATTTTGAGGGGACAGCACACTTACGCTGTTATACAAGCTGTATGCTCATTGCTTTACATCTTAGCCAAGTATCATTTCTTCAGAGTTGTCACATGAAAAGATATACTAAAATATTTATGAAATGTGAGGGGGTGTAATCACTTCTGTGATATACTGTATCTCAACCATCCTATCTAGTTCACTGTAACTTGGGCTGCTTTTACACGACCCCTAAAATCTGAAACAAAGGGCTCCCAGATGCGGAGCTTAAAATTGTTTTCCCACCAGCTGCGGACTTAAAAAAAAATTAAGTACGACCATGCCCACCTAAGTGCGCCCCAGCGCATTTTACAAGTACCTGGTCTCTGGAGGTAAAAATTTTTCTGATGCGGATTATAAAGCTGTGGATGCTGGGCTCTCCTCGCCTTCTGTTTGTTTTTTGTTGTCCTCCCGCCCCTTTAACAGCCTGGAATCCCTATGGGGCTGCTCCGATGGCAGACGGAGGTGAGCGGAGGTGAGCCTGCATTCTTTTCTCCCTTTTTTCTCCCTCCCCTCACCGCAGACAGGAGCAATGGAGTGCAGAGGGGTGGGAACACAGGAAGCAAAACAAACCCCCACGATCTCTGGTCCGAATTTAAGTTGCCAGGGGATTTTAGAGGGCACGTAAAAGCGCCCTTAGAAAAAATTGAGAACACATAAAAATAGAAGTAGCCCTATCATTGGCCTCCATAGGCAGAATGCCGGGGTATAAATGCAACAAATGAAAAATGGATGGACACACTCATTTATAAATGCTTTCAGGATGTGTCAGACATCATCTTCTAAGAAAAAAAATCAACCGTTTCTTAAGGACCGATATGCGAAATAAATACTGTAGTCTGCATAGCATATCATTCTTGCTGCAAGCCTGTTCCACATTCAATTGAAAAGGTCAGCATGGTCATGATTCTCATGAATAAAACCTTGGGGGCTTTTTACTGCTGCATTTTATGAGACACTCATTGAGAGACATACCTTTGGAGAAAGCATCTTTTCAATTGTCGTTTCTAAATTGCATTCAAATATATGAGCTTTTGTGAGTTTCTTGTCCCAGTGAGCAGCCAGCCATATCTTGGCCAAAGGCCCACGCTTATTCATAAGCAGTTGCATGTAGAACATTTTGCCAATACTTTGTTCTCTAACTTGATGGCCTAGAAGGGGAAAAGACATTTTAAATGTTACTGTGACATTTTTGCATTATTTTAAAAATTATCAAGCAACAACAACAAAAATACCAACCTTAATTTGTAACAAATGATTTGGGAAGAAGAAGGCGTCTGTTAATAGGTTTCCAAGCTGTGGATCATCCACGTTGCATTTATGTACTGAAACTATGACATCACATTCCAAATAATTACATCTTTTGTAAAGAAACTGCTGTTTCCCAAGGTTGTAATTCTAAAGATGCTGGCAGGAAAATAAGTTTCATTTGTTAGAGTATGCAGATCAATAGTCTCAGAATGAGGTATGTCAATCAACCGGTTGCATGTAATAATAAATGTGCTGGGATTTCACCTAGAATGAGACAAATAAAGTACATTTTCTACCCATGTTATTGTATTGGTCACGACCACCAACAGAAATGTCAGCACTTTGGTTTGCCTCAGTATGATGGGTCCCTTCTGCCTGTCAAAATCTGGAAAAAAATGTTGACTAGGTTAAAAGGGCTTGAAATTTTTTGCTGAATAAGAATAAAAGAGTAAACTATGACAAACATTACAGTATGTCAGGAAAAAAACCCCTCAGTTATTTTTGATCCCTCTCAAGTCACTCCAAATGTTAAATTGGTCAAAGTGTTAGTTTATTTAGATAAATTTTGTCTGCACTGATTGCCAGCAGTGCTTCTTTTCAGGGTTTAAGAACAGACCCCCCCTTTCCCCCTGGAATCAGGAGGGGCTGAACTTGGTATTTTTGACATGCAAAATTATCATCATTCAACTTCAGCATAATTCTTAAGGGCAAAATAGTTATTTTGCATTCCAGAGTTTGGGAAAAAAAACTGTCCTCTGAAAACTCTGTATGGATGTGTTATGGCCGTTTATTCTGGAATTATCTCCTAAAGCCCTACCTCAAAATCTGCTTGAGCTGGACTGTTTTGGGCTTAAATTAAAACCCTAACCCCATCCTCAGTAGAGCCCCTGAATCAGTGGAACTTTTGTTTAATTTTTGCTTTGTTCGTCAAGTTCTCATTGATCTCAATTGATTTGGAGGGGCTATTGACTGAATTTAGGTCCCGAGGTTTTGTTGTTGTTGTTTTAAATTACAGTACTGAAAACTCCATGGACATGGAGTCACGAAGAGTCAGTCACGACTCTGACGACACAACACACACTGATTATTGTGACTGTGTTCGTAATTGTTGATGTTACTTGCAAGAGACCTAGGATGGATTTGGGCCTGTAGGACAGAATATAAATAAATATGATAAATAAAGCCTCAGTCCCGAATGGTAGATTACATTTTGTGAGGGTGTTTGCAAGACAGCTCTCATAAATTTTTTTTTTAAAAAACCCAGCATAATCTAGAAAGAGAATTTACAGTTACATTGTCATATACCCTGGATCCTTTTAAAGGAGAAATGTGGGATAAAAAGACTTTTAATAAATAAATAAATTTTAAAAATTGTTTGAAATAATTTTCCAGATCTCATTATATGAGTTAATGCAAACAATAAAAATATTCCAGGTCCTGTTCTTTAAATCACTTCCTATCAGCATGTGAATATTTAAATGCTTTCAGGTGATCAGGCTGTACACAACAGCATAGACTAAACAAGCCTTAAAAATAGCATTTGACATCTAATGTAAATATATATAAGCAGAGAAGTGTATAACATAATAAAATAAGTACTGTATTAAAATTATAAAACGGGCATTCTCAAAAAAGCGCAAAGATGTGCGGTTAAACTGGATTGTGAAGGAGTTAATATGTTCTGTATTTCCATGGTTTGCTTAATGAATTTAGTGTGTCCTATGGTTCTCAAACTTTTGGTCCCCAGATGTTCTTGGACTACAACTCCCAGAAGCCCTCAACTTTACAGTTAGTGGTGATGGCTTCTGGGAGTTGCAGTCCCAGAACATTTTGGGACCCCAAGTTTGTCAATAAAAGCATAGGATCTATAGTAGTCTGTGCCAGCTAGGAGAAACAAAACTATACACCTCTTCTTCTTCGTAACTTTCTCGCAGGTGTGGAGTCCGCATAAAGGGGATATTTTCTTGATCCCAGCTGTTAATGGTTTAAGAGACGGTTCATGCAGATCTGCATAGAGAGGACATTATTTTAGAAAATGTACTATGCCCTCCATTTTAGAGCATCCTGTTGGGCAAGATCTACCTGTACCATGTTGGTCATTTCCCCACAGGATGCCCCATTTGGGTTCTGCTCTGTCTCCTTTTCTTTTTAAACTCCACCTGGCCTCCTTTACAAAGCTCATAATAATGTGCAATGTAGTTCTGCTCTGTCTCCTTTTCTTTACCATAACCCCCCCCCTTTTAAAATATTTCTTCTTGCCATCGACCACTAAGACTTAACTCAAGATTTAAAACCCTCAAGTGCATCAGCTATTTAAAGTTCCTCATGAAGAGTCTTCAAATTTGGAGACAAGGTAATTGAGATTTATTTATTTCAGACCCCCTGTGAAGACACCACAGACCAAGGTGTGTGTCCATGGGCCCGGGGTTAAGACCCTAAAGTCAGTGATGGCAAACCTCTTGACACTCCAGATGTTTTGCACCACAACTCCCAGAATTCCAAGTCTGTACTGCCAAAGACAAAGGACTGTGGGAGTTGTGGTCCAAAACATCTGGAGTGGTGAAGATTCGCCACCAGGGCTGAATATCAGAAACAAAAACTTCTCAACCATTAGAGGAGTAGGAGGAACCAACTCCCTCAGGAGGTTATGGCGAAGCTTTGGCACTCCAGATGTTTTGGACCACAACCCCCCAGAATTCCAAGCCTGTTTTGCCAACGACTATGTGGATTACTTGCTATAAAATCCCAGTGCAGGAGTCCCCAAAAGATTTTGCACCAAGATGATGAGATGAGGGGATTATTGGGGAATAGTGTCAATAACTTGTTGCATGATTATCCTGGACTTGAGTTGTCCTGGCCCCACAATCCGCATTTGCTGTGGCTCCTTCTATGTCTTTTATGAGAGAAGAGCCCCACACAAAAAGGAAGGGAAGTGGCTGGGATAGTGAGAATAGTATATAATTTAAACATATTGCTCGTGTTGCATCTCAAAGGGAAGCTTGGGGGGGGGAGGTTCTTTTTAGAATTCATGTGCTTTTCACTGAGAGGAAGTGTAATTTTGAGAAGCGCTCCTAACAGAGAAGCGGTTCGTCCCTGAGGTAAAAAAAAAAAAAGACAAAAAACACCCTTTCTCTCGGGAGCCTCCTGAGGGTGAAAGCAACTAAAAGGAGAAAAACGGACACGAATGGAAATGCAATCGATACATTTATGCATGTTTCTGATGACAGGGAGGAACCCTAAAGCGCCTCCAACCTGATGCGCATGCGCAACCTTGCCTTCCCTATCCGCACTCCAATTTCGCCTCAGGAGTGCTTTCCCGCCCGAGGAACCCAGCCTTCCCAGGCTGCGCATGCGCAACACGGTTCGAGCCGGACACGCAGGTTCGGAGCCTTACCCAAGCGGCTCTTCCCCCCACCCCCTCCCAAGGCCCGCCCTCTTCCCCTCCTCCACGTCCGTCAATCAAGTTAGGCCGGCGCGCGCAGCTGGGCACTCGGCGCGGCTCCTCCTTCTCGTTTAGCAGTCAAAGAGGCGGGGCGAGGGCGGGGCGAGGGCGGGGCGAAGAAGGCAAGGGGGCGGGGCGGGTTTAGAAATATTGCCTCGCGATGAGGCGTCGCTTGGAAACAAATCCCCTGCAGTGGGCGTGATTAATTAATTGGTTTCAATAAATGACAATGTGTTTACATCACTATCAATTAATGGGCAATAGTTAATTACTCTTAACCGTTAGGCATGAATTAAGAGTCCAGCTGAGTCATTCAGCTTCTTGGAAAGGAAGGCTTATACAGTATAGGGAAGTTGTGGTTGGACTACAACTCCCATCAGCCTGGACTAGCTTCGTGAGGAGGGGATGTTGGGAATTCAGTACAACAAATCGAGGATATTTTAGTTAATTGTTTATTTATTTTAGAGTATTTTTTTTACCCAGCCTTTCTCATTGGAAAAAGGACCCACGCTTACAGTATGAGGGATAATATATAGTCCAGTACAATTAAGACATTGGCTTTCCCCATCTTCCAGGTAACAACAAAAGGGTAGTATGACATTACAGTAGGACCCCTGTATCTAAGGATTCATTATCCACTGATTCAGTTATCCACAGTTGGCAGGGGAAAAGAATAAATAATTCAGCAGCTGCAAAGCAAGCTACTGTCACAAACAGCAGCTGTAAAGCAAGCTGCTATCATAAAAGAGCATCTGTAACGCAAGCTACTGTCACAAAACAAGTTTTGGGGATTGTTGGTGTTCTCTCTTATCCACGGTTTTCATTATCCATGGGAAGTCCCGGAACCAATCCCCAGCAGATACTGGGGTCCTGCTGTAGTTTTATGTTTATTTTATGTCCAAATCTGGAGCCAAACCTAGATTTGAATTGGTCCTTCCTCATAGGTATGCCTATTTCATTAAACACTGTTTAATAATAATTGCTAAAGGGTTTATTAATAGTCATTAGAAGATCCTGATTGCCCTAAATCTTTTAAACAACATATTTACTTTATTTGCTTGTATTTTATTTTATTTATATTTGTTTCTTTCAGACATCTCTTCCTCAGACCCCAACATCACGAGTCTCATGATGTCAATTCTGGACCACAAAAGTTGGTGCCATCCTTCAGATGTAATTAATAATTCCCGGAACAACACTGCGGATGGGAGTTGTGCTAATTTGTTGCAATAGAAACAATGAAAAATCCAATGCCACCTTAAAAGCTGAGAAGCTTATCTGGGTATTGAGGGATAAATAAATAAATAAATAACCTTCCATGAATCTTTATAAACTTCTTCAGATGGGAAGAAGTGGAAATATGCACCTCAGGCAAGGGTTGTAAAAAGGAGTTCGTTGTCTCAGGCAGCAGGTGGCACAGGCCTTGCACGGAAGGAAAAATACCATGATTTAGTTATTGGAAAATTAGCGTCCCTTTGTATCCACAGAAGGCTGCACATTATCTCAGTAGTTCCAAAGCTGTGTGTCCAGAAGGGAACTGTGGCAGGACCAAAGCCTGGAATTTTTTCTGAGTTACATGTTCTTGAAGGTATCATTCTGAAAAGTACAGTTTCCAAGTTACATAATAACATAAGAAGAGTCATGCTGGATCAGGCCGAAGGCCCATCTAGTCCAGCTTCCTGTATCTCACAATGGCCCCACCACATGCCCCTGGGAGCGCACGAGACTAGATATCTGCTCCTGATACCACTCCCTTGCATCTGGTCCTTGAAGTACCCCAGTTTTAAGCCCTGGAGATGATACATCTCCATCATGGTTTGTAACCTGTGATGGACTTTTCCTCCAGGAATCTCTCCAACCTCCTTTTGAAGGCATCCAGGCCAGATGCCATCAGCACCTCCTGTGGCAGGGAGTTCCACAGACTAACACGCTGGGTAAATTTTTTCTTTTGTCTGTTCTCTCTCTCCCAGCCTTCAATTTGAGTGGATGTCCCCTAGTTCTGGTATTTTGTGAGAGGGAGAAGAGCGTCCCTCTATCCACTTGACTCATGCCCTGCATTGTTTAATACGTCTCAATCATATCCCCCCTCAGGCGCCTTTTTTCCAGACTAAAGAGGCCCAAATGTTTTAGCCTTTCCTCATAAGGGAGGTCCCCCAGCCCAGTAATCATTTTAGTCATTCTCCTCTGCACCTTTTCCAGTTCCACTATATCTTGACACAGGCATGTCATGAGTGGACTGGTTGTGTGCTACAGAGACAATCAAAATAAAATGCAATTTCCTCCGAACCCCCCATGTACCAAAGTCATGCAGAAGCATGCTGGCTGTGTCTCTTCCACGATATTTATGTATGCACCTCTCAGGGCTTGCTTTCTTCTGTTCCCTGGTCAGATCCAACAAGGCTCTTCTCATATTCTTTCTGCAATCTTTATTTAAGCGAGTTTTGCAGGGCTTTATGGCCTTTCCTCCCACTGAGGTTGCCTGCCCTTGTATTAATTTACTCTCAATAGCCAGAGCAGCATGAGGTTTGCCAGTTCATCTGAAGTAAACGGATGCAGCCATTTTGTGTGCCCCAAATATTTCTGTGGCGGTGTGTTAATATCGGCTAATGGAGAGCTCCCTGGCTGCACATTCGGGAAGTGGATTACTGTTTACTGACATGATTGAGGTCAGAGACCCCCCCCCCCAATGCAATGGGAAGGGAAGCTTCAAAGGAGCAACAATGGAGAAGACAAACCGCAGGCAGACAGGTGGAACAGGCGTTATTTCTCTGGAGACAGTGCCCACTTAACCGGTCCTGGCCAGTGTTGGTAGTTTCCTCCACTTCTGACAGCTGGTGCTTCAGCCCCAGCCTTTCTACTTGGCAGGGAGACACCATTGATGTATTTCTGGCAGATCCCGAGGTCCACAATCGTGTTGCCAAGGCGCTTTCTTTTTTTGCTTGGTGAAGCTTTCTCCCCCTTTGCAAGAGATGTCTGTCTCTTTGCCCCCTTTTTGCTTCTCTTCTGTTACAGAAAGAATTGACCGCTGGAATCTGGGTTACAATAGATGAGAGCTGGAAGGAACCATTCCTGGTTTATTCCGAGAGTGGCAGAAAAAAGAGAAGCAAAGCAGAAAAGATGGGGAAAACAGCCACCCTGAGAAGGACTGTAACAGGGCTCAGCATTCACTGTGCCTTTGGCATGCTGAAAACACTTTTTATATTCTCAGCTTCAGGGTCTTCAGCCAGTCCTAGCTCCCTGAAGAATATCCAACAAACAGAGGTACCTACGTTGGCTGTCAAAACAATCCTAAAATCCATACTGGAATAAGAATTGTAGCAATAATGCAGAAAAATGTGTGCAAAATTCCAAAGATCTTTTCACTGTATGCTTGCAGCATGTATATATTAGTTTGTTTGTGAAGATTCTCAGTTATCCAGGTGAATTTATCTGGAAGTTGAGTCATGGCTACTGGACTTCTTTTTGAGAGATAGAAACGTTTCGCTGTTCATCCAAACAGCTTCATCGGTCTGAATACAGCTAGTGCAAGTCCTCCATCTTATAGGCAGCTTTGACCTCTTGTCACCCTGGCCTGAATTAGGCTCATAAGATGAACAATGGCCTGAATAAGCTCGTTAGGGAGACAATAGTATCCATTACCATTGTTAGGGCATTGTTAGGCTTCAGCACCTTAGGCCGTTGTTCACCTTAAGGCTATGGATGCTATTGTCTCCCTAAGGAACCTATTCAGGCCATTGTTCATCTTATGAGCCTAATTCAGATCAGGGTGACAAGAGGTCAAAGCTGACTATAAGATGGAGGACTTGCACCAGCCGTATTCAGACTGATGAAGCTGTTTGGATGAACAGCGAAAACATTTCTATCTCTCAAAAAGAAGTCCAGTAGCCATGACTCAACTTCCAGGTATATATCAGTTGTGTTCATACTTCAGTGGAGATTTCTGAATATGGGGCCTCTGTTTTCAGAAATGCATCAACCAGCACGTACCTCCTCTCTGGCATTTCTTTTGCAACTAGAACCTAAGTTGTGGTCCCAAGTGCTGGGTGTCTGGATATAGTTTGATTAGGACTCCCATCCTCCCCAGCCAATGATGAGGAAAGATGGGACATATAGTATCCCCAAATCTAGTGGAAACCAAAGATGGAGAAACTCTGAGCTTGTATAGCTTTGTGAGTAGGTTTGAAACCCCTTCTGTCTTGCTGTCCCCCATATATTTACAGTTCCTTTATGAGCACAACACACAGGCAAATGTTTTTGAATTTGTAAGCCCTGGTCCTACCCCTTTTCCACATCTGACAGTATGCTAATTTATAAATGCTTGAAAATACCTAAGCTAAGTAGGTAAACTTGAGTAGCAATAGACCGGACCACAGAAACACACCATGTTTTCATTGCCCGAAGAACCAGAAAGCTCAAAATATCTGGACAGAAATCCCTGTTATGTTTTTATTTTATTATTATTATTATTTTTTAAAAAACACAAATGTTTCTGAGTAGCAGAAACAAAAGAGTCCTGAACTGTGAATAGAAGCTATATTCGAAGACAAGAAGAGGCAGGGTACCACAAGAGAGAGTAAGAGAAGCAACAGCATCTTTGACATGGTCTGAGAAAGCAGTGGCATGTTAGATTGAAAGCCAAAGATGAGGAAAAGCAAGCTATTTTATGAACAGGCAAAAAAAAAAGGTGCAAGGACTTGTGTTTAGTGTCAACCTATTTGGAGGGTGTCCTGGTCCAGCTTCACCTGCCCTGCCCCCCTCCAGATGTGCAGCCTGGGAGTTGGAAGTCCAACACATCAGAAAGGCACCAGGTAGGAAGAGATATTTCCTAAGCACCTTGGCCCTCTCAGGTTCCATTCTGGCAAACAGACACCTTTTTGACATTCAGCTAACACACCTAAGTCTGAACCAGCCCTTTCCCACCTGGTGCCTTGCAGATGTGCCAGGCTACATGTTGCCATCGTGGCTAGGATGATGTCCTGTATATCTCAACAGTGCCAAGTGAGTGAAAAGCTGGTTTCCTTTCAGAGGAATGAGGAGTGCCTGTATAATTAAAATGGCGCCACTTCTTAACGTTGGACTTGAGGATAGGGATGCAACCTGTACTGGATGGGATTACAACCCACCCCCCCAACTGAAAAAAAGAGGTACGTAATCTGGGAGGGGTCCTGGACTCATCCTGGAGCCTAGATGCCCAGGACATAGCTGTGGCCAGGAATGCATTTGCAAAATTAAAACTATTATGCTACTTACGCCTGTTTCTTCAGAAACCTGCTCTGGCCACTGTGACACATGCCCTAGTGACCTTCCGGCTGGACTACTGTAATGAGCTCTATGTGGGGCTACCAATGAAAAGTCTCAGGAAACGTCAACGGGTCCAAAACGCAGCAGCCAAACTGCTGACTGGGGCGGGTTACAGATCATATTACACCCCTAATAAAGCAGCTCCACTGGCTGCCAATCAGCTCTTAGGCACAATTCAAGGTGCTGACCTTACAAAGCACAAAATTGCCTGGGTTCAGGCTACCTCAAAGATCGAATCTCACATTATGAAGCAGCTGGCGTGCTAAGGTCATCAGGAGAGGCCCTTTGTCTCCATCCCACCACCTTCACAGGTGCTTCTTAGAAGGACACATGAAAGGGCCTTCTCTGTTGCTGCTCCTAGACTTTGGAACTCCCTCTCACTGGAGGCCAGGACTGCCCCATCTCTGCTGTCTTTCCGGAAATAGTCAAAGACCTTCCTCTTCACTCAAGCTTTCCCTGAATAAGGGACTATCTATCATGTGACTTTTAGAGGGATTACCATGCATGAAAACCAATGTTTTCCATGCTAGTTTCCACCTCTCATCATTGATTTTTCTTCTTCTTTTCACATGCTATTTGCAGCTTTAATGTTACCTATGGATTTTGTAAGATGCCTCTTCTATTCCCTGTTCCTAACTTGAGTATGTCTTAAATGGTCTGGGTTGTATATTGTCCCTCATTATGGTAAGCTGCCTTGGGTCTTTTTCCAAGGAGAAAGGTGGGGTAAAAATATTCAAAAAATCAAAATACAGTGGTACCTTGTATAAAGGAATCAATTCGTTCCAAATGAAATTATGTTAAGCAAATTTTCCTTTATACAAATTCCCACAGGAATGCATTGAAAACAGAGTGATCCCATTTTTATGTTGTACGGATTTCCCCCATAGGCGATTATGTTGTACAAATTTTATGTTATACAAGCTGTTTGTTATACAAGGGTCCACTGTACTTATTGGCACTTATTGAGTTATATAGTGACAGTGAGAATATGTCCCTTAATATTATATTTCAGAGAGAGAGATGCAAAGGGCAGGGGTGGGGTGGACCCTGCAAATATGATCAACTTTACTCTTTAAGCGTATCTGACCTTCAGGTCACTGAGCTTATTCCACAGGTTTGCAGGTTTGCCACACATTTAAGAATTTACTATTGGGCATGCTGCTTGGAAGAAAAAAAAAAAAGCTCTGGAAAACATTTCTGAGAGATAATGGGATTATGTCCCGGTTCACAGCCTGCAATGAACCTGCCACAACACGAAAAGAAAAGTTTGTGTCTAAACAGACTTGGATGTTTTTCCAGTAAAAAACAAACAAACCTCCCCTCAAGGAAAATGCCCTGGGGAGATGAGACTTGCAGTCAATCATATTTGGAGGGCAGTGAGTAGGGGAAGCCTGTCCGGTATGATGTCTCCTGCTTTGGAGCCTTTTAACGGATGTGGACTATAAGCTGATGGAAGAGAGGCTAGGCTGCTGCCCTTGAAGATAGTTGCAGTAGAAAAAGAAAAGGAGGAGGTTGGGTCAATCTGAGGGGAGTGGGTGGGAGTATTATGTGTGTGTGTCCCCCCGCACAAACTGGAAAAATGAATTGATCCGTGTCTATGAAGATTCTCAGTCATCCAGGTCAGGCTATCTGGAAGTTGCGTCATGGCGACTGAGTTTTTTTTTTCCTTGTGAGATCGAAACGTTTCGCTGCTCCTCCAAAAGTAGCTTTTTCAGTATACAGTACAACCCACACTTAATGGGTTTTGACAAGGGTTGCATAGGTGGAACTTTCATGCATCCCAGGCCATTGTCCACCTAATTTGCCTATTCAGGCCACTGTCCACCTAACAAGCTTATTCAGACAAGGGTGGTGTGAAATCAAAGGGAACTATAAAATGGAGGACTCGCCACCCACTTTCCTCAGACTGACGAAGCCGCTTGGAGGAGTAAAAAGCAAATAGCAAAGTGGGGTTCTTATATACTGCCCCATACCACTTCAAGTAGTCTCTGGGCGGTTTACGGTTTTTAAATTACAGTATGCAGGCTACACGCCCCGCCCCCCCCCGCCGCAAGCTGGGTACTCATTTTACCAACCTCGGAAAGATGGAAGGCTGAGTCAACCATGAACCTGTTACCTAGGATTGAACCCCAGGTCGTGAGCACAGTTTTACTTGCAGGACAGGCATTTAACCCCTGCGCCACAGGGTTCCTCTTGAGTAGTGAAATGCTTTGATCTCACAGTTGCCATGACTCAACTTCTAGGTAAACTCACCTGGATGACTGAGATTCACAGACTTGGATGAGTAGCAAAACACTTCCCTCGTACAAGAAAAGAAATCCAGTTGCCATGACTCAACTTCCAGATAATAGTTTTGTTACTCATTTTTCTGGAGTTCATGATTGGGTTTTTTTGGTTCATGGGTAGCATGCACCAACAACCGATCCCAATTTGGCATTTGCCCAATTTGTCCCCGTTTCTACTTGTGGACCGATCCATTCAAAGTGAGGCTCCCCCCCACTCCCCCCATCACTGGGATATTCTCTTTTGACTCAAGTAAAGGAGGAGATTATTACAACAATCTGTAATTTCATGCTCCGCTCTTCGTGTTCAGCGCATACTGCTGCAAGCTGAGAATAATCCTGGGGAAAGAAGCTGCAACGGGTGGCTAGTGATTTTGCTGTGCTGGTGAGATTTCCCACTCCTCTGAGTGGGTGCTGCTCCCACCAGCTTCCCTCGTGCAAAAAGGTGTGGTCCCAATCGGCAGAAAACATGAATAATCTGTGGAGAACAGATGGTGCATGGGCGCATCTATTACGGTATGTTGGATTTTCACAACATGGCCTGCTTCCCAATCACATAATTTGATTGCTCCCCCCCCCTAAAGCTGGGTGCAATAACACAGAGCCCTTTTGGATTTCTCTGGAGCGCAGAACATGGTGTATAAAATGGCAGGTGATTGTCCCAGGGAGCCTGTGGGTCTGTTTAAGGGAGGGAATTTCTCCTGCATGCCTCACGTCTGAGGGATCGCCTTGGAGGAAGGGAAGCGCCCATGTCCTCTGAACTGGAGCGGGTACGGGATCCGAACCCGTTTCGGCTGAGATTGGTGCTCTCCCAGGCGGCGCTCTCCAGTTTCAGCTCCCGCACGGCCGTGTGTAGCTGTAACAGTTTCTCCAGTAGCTGCTGGTCCTGGAGCTGCATTTCCAGCTGGGTTTGGAAGCAAACAAGAACATAAGAAGCAGCCACTCTGTGTGTGTAACTAAGGGGGTTCCTTTGACTGTTTGGTGAATAACCTTACTGGAATTCCAAAGGAGGCTAGGTTAGCCAGAAATGGTAGCAGTTACTGGACAATAAGTGCCATATTGCACCGCCCAGAGTGGCCTTGTTGCTAGATGGTCCAATAAATAAATACATAAAAGCAAACCAAAGCAAAGTGTTCTGCTTATATACCGCCCCATAGCACGTCAAGTAGTCTCTGGGTGGTTACAGTTTTTAATTACAGTATTCAGGCTATACATCCCCCCCCCCCGAAAGCTGGGTACCCATTTTACCGACCTCAGAAGGATGGAAGGCTGAGTCGACCATGAGCCTGCTACCTGGGATTGAAACCCAGGTTGTGTGAGCACAGTTTTACCTGCAGGACAGGCATTTAACCACTGCGCCACGAGGCACATCTTCAGATCTCCCAGTGACCTTTTCCACCCTGGACTTTCCCTTTAGACTCCAGACAGTTGTATTACTTCATAGCAGTCTAGTACCGTTTAATTATGGTGGACCTGTTCTATGGAATGTGGCATTTAAAAAAATGTTCTGCTTATATACCACCCCCATACCACTTCAAGTAGGCGGTTTACAGTTTTTAATTACAGTATGCAGGCTACAGATTGCAGCAAGCTGGGTACTCATTTTACCAACCACGGAAGGATGGAAGACTGAGTCAATCATGAGCCAGCTACCAGGGATTGAACCCCAGGTCGTGAGCACAGTTTTACCTGCAGTACAGGGTTAGGGTTAGGGTTCAGTCACGGGCTATCTCTTCTGTGTCAGCACAGCTTAGCGCACACACTCCCGGAAACCACAGCATTAGAGCTGTGGATAGTGTAGATCAGTGGTTTTCAACCTGTGGGTCCCCAGATGTTCCTGGACTGCAACTCTCAGAAATCCTGGCCAGCTTAGCTAGTGATGAAGACTTCTGGGAGTTGTAGTCCAGGAACATCTGGAGACCCACAGGTTGAGAACCACTGGTGTAGATATACTTATAGCCTTTCATCCCAAGCCAAGACTAATGGGAAAGGACTCTTTAATTTCTTTTTCGTTTTTACTAATGGGAGGAGAAAAAGACGCTTTGGCCTTACCCTGTCCTGAATGTAAACATGATGGATACCAGGATTGTTCGGCAACCATTGAGTCTACGGTTGCCATGGGGAAAAAACATGCTCAACCCCCCCCCAAAAAAAATCTGTTTATGGCAGAGGATACATGCAGGGGTACCCCAGAAATGTGAACAACTATTCCAGATCCAAAATGTACTGAAATGGGAAAAGGAAGCCAGTTATTTGAAGCCATGACATGTTTCTGATGCCAACCATAGGATTAGGAAAGCATCTGTTACTCAGAAAAAAAAATATTAAGATGGGCTAGCTAGCATGGCCTTCCTTTCCAGTATGTTGGAAGGGCATCAGCAATATAGCCAAGGTTGTTGGCCTTTGATTGGGAAGATCCAGTTTGAAATAACCCCACAGATCACCGGGAGGCCTTGAGCAACTGGCCTTCTCTTGGTCTAACGTACCTCCTCAGTTGTTTTACAAAGCAAACATGATCTTTATGCCCTTCTAAGCATCTCATAGGCCGAGTGGAATGCAAGTCGGACAGGGAGGAGTCAATTCAGTAGTCCAGCTGGAGAAGTTTGGTGACCTGAAAGTGAGGTCTACCACCCTGATGCATGGCATTCCCCCCCCCCCGCACTTTTAACTGGTGGTGACTGGAGGAAGCTTGGCATGTGAGGCACTTCCTATCAAGTCAGCGGCTGAAAAGCTTCCCCTGTTGAATTCCTGCCCCAAACAGGCAGGGATTCTCTCTTTGTGAGCTGCTTATAGATGACATACCAAAAGGGAGAAGGGTTTTGATTAGAAATCGGGCCATGGGTGAGCTTTTCTGTCTCATACGTTCCAGTTTTCTTTCAAAAACACAAGTTATTTCCCTCCTTACTAGGGAGCAAATTTGGGGTTCTTCTCAAATGGACTGAAATGACCTTCCCCCCTTTCCCACTAGCGGTATTCAACAGGCACAGTTTTGCCTGCACAGAGAGGACCCAGCTTGCACCTGCTTGTGCTACAGATGTTAAAGTGAAGCCCTTCAGACTCCCAACTCCTGGTCCTGGGGGAGGGGGACCGCTTTTCTAATTTCCCCGCTTTCAGACAGCTTTCCACCCCTAATAGAAGATAATCCGCAGCTTTTCTTCTTTTTGTCAATTCTGATCAGAGCCAAGCGGAGACAAAAATCCGGGTTTGGACTTACCAGCTCCCTCCTCAGCCATTCCATCGCTTGCTTGACGTGCAGTCTTCGCTCTCCCTCCAGTTGCATGCCGCAAATGTGGAGTTTTCAGCAAGTCCGGTTGGCCAGGGAGCAGGGAGAACATGGGCCTTGGAGTGACGCAGGCTAGCTCCTCTTTCTGGCTGTCGCTACCTCTTTGGCAGCCTCCTCCTCCTCCTCCTCCTCCTCCTCCTCAGCAATGCCGTTGCTCTGCCACGCAGGAGCACTGTGTGCAAGCCAGCAGAACAGACTCAGCTGGTGACTTGGTTTTGAATGGAAGTATGGAACGTCTGAGAAGGAACAGCCAGTTTCCCCATGTTCCTCCCCCTCCCCAATCTTTAGGACGTCAGCCAGGCACCGAGAAGAGGGGGTTTGTCCCTTCCAAGCTACACCTGACCTGGGGAACCCATGGAAAGAGAAAGGGAGGGAGGGTGAGACCAGGCTTGCCGAGATGGCAAAGGCACAAAAGAAAGCCAAGGGATTTCTGCCACTTTCCCTGGGAAACCCGAGCAGTTAGGCCGAAGACCGAAGAGAGTTGGCCCCCGTTAGCAACATTTGTCACATTGAATTTTGCGGACAAGTCATATAATGCTCAACCGGACTAAAAAGCATTGTGTGAGACCAAAGCTTCAAGCTTATATTTAAAAAGAAATATTGCAACTATCAGAGTTCCTCAACCAACATGGACAGGGATAATAGTTGTTTGGGGAAAAAACTTTTCCAAACTTGGGATTGGCTTGGCTATTATGAGAGCCATTGCATCTGTCGGACAGAGATCTGAACTCAGAGCTAGGAGGCTGAAGGATGTAGGGGAGGTTGCTAGGTCCAAGATAATTTTTTCCTTCCTTCCTTCCTTCCTTCCTTCCTTCCTTCCTTCCTTCCTTCCTTCCTTCCTTCCTTCCTTCCTTCCTTCCTTCCTGTTAAGGGCGCTTTTCCACGACCCCTAAGATCCGCTGGTCACTTAAATTTGGACCAGAGATCTTAGGGGTTTGTCGCTCTTCCTGCGTCCCCACCCCTCCGCACTTCCTGGCTGCTGGCTGTGTGAGGGGAGGGAGAAAAAAAGGGACAAAAGAATAAAGGCTTACCTCCCGGTGCAGGTGGAAGCTGCCAGGAGCCCCGTCACTTCCTGGTTCCTTCTCTTAAAGGGGCGGGAGGCAAAAAACAACAACAAAAAGAAGCGAGGAGAGCCCGGCACATCCGCATCAAGATTTTTCACCCTTGGAGAGCAGGTACAAGAAAAGTGTGCTGGGACCCGCTTATGTGGGCGTGGCTGCACTTAATTTTCAGTAAACTCCGGAGCTGGTGGGGAAACAATTTTAAGCTCCGGAGCTGGGAGCCATTTGCGGCGGAGTTTAGGGGTCGTGTAAAAAGGCACTAAGAGTGTGTAGACCAGAGAGAGAGAGAGAGAGAGAGAGAGAGAGAGAGAGAGAAATTCAACCCAGAAGTATTTGCCATTCTGCAAAGCACTGTTTGAAGCTCTCTTTCTGTGAAATCATATAATTGTAAAATGGGAAGGGAGAAGGGGCCCATAAGGCCATCCAGCTTAACCCCCTGCTCAAGAGAGGAATACAAATTCTCTTGAATCCTGCCAACATTGGAGCACTCGCCACCTCTTGAGGTCATGGGTTCTGTTGTCGTTGCTTCAACAGAAGTTTTTTCCTGATATTCAACTGAAATTTTTGCCCCACCTTTCTCCCTGGAAAAGGACCCAAGGTGGCTTACAATAATGAGGGACAATATACAGCCCAGAATATTTAAGACATGTGTGTGTGTGTTGTGTCGTTATAGTCGTGACCGACTCTTTGTGACTCCATGTCCATGGAGTTTTCTTGGCAGGAATACTGGAGTGGTTTGCCAGTTCCTACTCCAGGCGCCTACAGCACCCAGTATTCCCTGGTGGTCGCCCATCTAAGTACTAATCAGGGCTGACCCTGCTTAGCTTCCGAAGTCAGGCGAGATCAGATATGCTTAGGGCATCTAGGCAGCATTTAAGACATATTCAAGTTAAAAGCAGGGAATTAGAAGAGGCATCTTAAGACATTAAAAGTAACATTAAAGCTACCAAGAACACACAAAAAGAAAAAAAATGGAATATGCTGCCACAAAGGAGGGTGGTGGAGTCTCCTTCTTTGGAGGTTTTTAAGCAGAGGCTGGATGGCCATCTGTCGGGAGTCCTGTGATGGGGGTTCCTGCATAGCAGGGGGTTGGACTAGATGGCCCTTGAGGTCTCTTCCAACTCTAGGATTCTATGATTCTATGATGTCTGTGAAAATTCTCAGTCATCCAGGTGAGTTTATATGGAAGTTGAGTCATGGCAACTGGACTTCTTTTCTTGTGAGATTGAAATGTTTCACTCCTCCTCCAAAGTAGCTTTCTCAGTATACAGTACAACCCACACTTAATGGGTTTCGAGAAGGGTTGCATTCAGACTGATGAAGCTGTTTGGATGAGCAGCAAAACATTTCTATCTCTCAAGAAAAAGAAGTCCAGTTGCCATGACTCAACTTCCAGACATTACGAGGGATGGAAACTAGCATTGGAAACACTGATGTTCTTATGAGATCAGTCAATGCAATCATGCATGGTAATCCATCTAAAAGTCCCATATTAGGCAGTCCACCATTCAGGGAAAGACCCAAATTGTATTTTCCAGTCAACATTGTCTTCTCGGGGTGAGCCTGCTTCTCTACTCCCTCTTCCATGCTGTCCAGGTTGGCATCCCTCAGGGCATCTTGAAGCAGGGAAGGTCACAGTTCTGTGCTGGTCAGTTTGACAAAGTTATTTGCGTTCTTTGGCCTGATCCTCCCATTATTCAGGTTCAGTGCACTGCCCCATTTACGTTATGGTATTCTGAAACAAAGAAAAGCTTCCTCACTTTCTCTGTGCCTGTGGTGGTTTTATACCTCTGTTGTGTCTCTGCTGGAGATGTGTTGCAAGTGACGGGCAGCCTTTTCCCTGTTCCGGGCTTCATCGGCAAACAGCTTGACCTTTGTTATATACCTAGATCAGGCGTGTCCAAACCTCAGCCCACCTGATGTTTTGGACCACAACTCCCAGAATTCCAAACCTGTATTTCCAATGCCAATGGACTGTGGGAGTTGTGGTCCAAAACATCTGGAGGGCCAAAGTTTGCACATGCCTGACCTAGGTGTATCTGTGCTGTGTGTGTGTGTTGTGTCGTTACTAAGCAGGGTCGGCCCTGGTTAGTACTGGGATGGGAGACCACCATGGAATACCATGTGCTGTAGGCGCCTGGAGTAGGAACTGGCGAACCACTCCAGTATTTCTGCCAAGAAAACTCCATGGACATGGGGTCACAAAGAGTTGGTCATGACTGGAACAACAGAACACATGCACACATCTGTGCTATCCCAGCGCTAGGGAGCAAATATCCTATTATGTCTTGACGGGCTCTGGTGGCCTGTTGCGAGCAGTGGAGGTGCGTCGCCAAGGAGACCGGGCCCATCTCGTTTGTCACGCGGTGCTGCCTTTTCATACGGTGGCTCTTCCCATCGTCTTTTCAAAAGCCCGGCCATGGCTTTGTAACAAGCAACGTCAAGCGAGAGGAAAAGAAAGACAGCTCCTTGGCGAGATAAGTTGTGGGGACTCCCGCCTAGAGATGTGTTCGTGTTTTAAACTGCAACTCCCAGCGTTCCACAGGCAGCAGGGTCAGTGTCGTGGGTGGGAAGCCAAGTTTTTTGAAAGGAAATATTTCCCAGTTGCCACTTCAGAGGGACAGGGGAATTGGCCGGCTGGATGAAAATGGGAACAGGAGCATTTATGGAAGAAAGCTACCTGTTGAGATGCTTTGCTGTGGATCCTTTTGCTTGTAACAAACATGGCATTTGGGTACAAACTGTTGATATCAGCCCAGGAGACTCCGTAGCCTTCCCAGAAGCATCTGCTGTACAAAGATGCCCAGCACATCTTATAGGGAGTGCTAGCAGCAAGTTGAAATATTTGGTAGTTACTTCCTCCACAGCCCATGCTGTGTACCAGAGCTCCCAGGTTAGCTCTTTTCTTTTGGTTCTGGAAAAGCAGTTGGGGAAATCCACCAGCACCAACACCACTTGCGCTTCTGTTATATATATTATAACAGTGTATAACCCTATTGATACAATGAAAAATCAGGCTCCAAAACATTTATTCTACCTAGATAAATTGTAGGAACTGGAATACATTAAGAATGTAAATTAACGGGAAGTATATGACTCCAGGAAGTGGCAGAACACCTGAATGAGGGGATTATCCCCAGGGTAAACTGTGCCTGAGGGACAGGAGATGGCCCCATTGTCTGGAGATCCACATTCCCTGTCTCTACCAGACTGGGCCCAGTTGAACAATAGGACACCAATCTATGGAACATTTACTCAAGAAGTAAACCATCAGGAGCTTAGTGGCACAGGAAACTGGATCATCAATTGTGAACAATCACCCACCAATGCAGATTGAGGGAAACCTTGAACTGGTTTCTTATGTATAAAAACTAATGTTGAACAGATGTTCAGGGCTCACTCACACCATCCAGGGTGAGACCACTGACTGTTATTTGGCTTGACTTCAATAAACCAGACTCAAACAGTTCAGTGTTTGCGCTTCCTTACTTTATTTGAATTTAATTATTGGACACTGGTTCTGAGCCAAGCACGGACTCAAAAGAATCTGTGAAACTGGTAACACTGTTATGCAGATAGGGACTTGTTATGTTCAAGGAAATATATAAACCACAAGCAGAGATTAGCAGCGTTGAAGAAAAATAAACGCACTTAGTGATTATGGAGCTAGGAGACAAATGAACAAGGCAATAGAACATAGAGCCTTTTCACACAACCCCTAAGATCCGCTGGTCACTTAAATTCGGACCAGAGATCTTGGGGGTTTGTCGCTGTTCCTGCGTTCCCACCCCCTCTGCACTCCTGGCTGCTGGCTGCATGAGGGGAGGGAGAAAAAAAGGAAGAAAAGAATGCTGCTCACCTCCGTTCTGCCGGTCTCGCTCTGTTCCCGGCAGCATTCAGATTTCTTAAAGGGGCGGGGGGGGGGGCAAAAACCAACAAACAGAAGCCAGGAGAGCCAGGCACTCTCTACCTTAGATCCACATCAGGGATTTTTAACCCCCGGAGAGCAGGTACCTGAAAAGTGCGCTGGGATGCGCTTAGGTGGGTGTGGTCGCACTTAATTATCTGTAAACTCCGGAGCTGGTGGGGAAACAATTTTAAGCTCTGGAGCTGGGAGCCATTTGCCGCGGAGTTTAGGGGTCGTGTGAAAAGGCTCTTAGTTCAAAACTTATATTACATATGTACACATGACAAGAGTAATATACAATAACAATATACAAAGCACAGCATATAGAGAAGATACAACAGAGCATCAGGGAAGCCTCTCACCTTAGGCAGTCACACTTTACATTGGTTTGCCTGCTACTTTTATACATACAGCGACCTGCTGTAGCCCAATCAGATCCTTGATGAAGTGAGGTGATCAAACTATTCCACCTGGCACTAATCATCCTGACCTTACGGGCTCATTATTCTTTGCAACTGTGTCCTAGAGCTAATACACATTCTTGTCTAGCTCATGACATGGCACAAGTTACAGAATTCATTTTGTAATCTGTTAAATACATATTACAGACATTCTGTCAAAACTACAATCCTTGACTGTGAAGATTCTCAGTCATCCAGGTGAGTTTATCTGGAAGTTGAGTCATGGCTACTGGACGTCTTCTTTTTTTCTTGAGAGAGAGAAACATTCCGCTGCTCATCCAAACAGCTTCCTGATGATGAAGCCGTTTGGATGAGCAGTGAAATGTTTCTATCGCTCAAGAAAAAAAGAAGTCCAGTAGCCATGACTCAACTTCCAGATACAATCCTTGACAGCTCTACAGAGAACAAATAGCAGGATTGTCGGTAGAATCAAAGCCCTTCAACAGCTTGGGGTTGGGTTGTCTCTAGGACTGACTGTCTTTTTCTGAGCTTGGTCCTTAAGGTCTTCCAGAGAAGGCTGCTTGTGAATACCAATTGCTGCAGAAAAAGACATAGACCTTTAGGTTCCATGAAAAATGGAGAAGGGATTTCCATTTATGTGGAAAGGTTACCACACTGGGGGTGTCTTTAACTTAGGAAAAGCAAGCAAGGAAGGATATAACAGAGCATAAAATGCACACTCAGCGGAGAAAATGGGAAGGGTATAGTTTTTCCTCCCTTTAAAAATCTTAGAATAGCAGGGTTGGAAGGGACCTTTGGGGTCATCTAGCCCATCCCCTGTCAAGGAAGATCCAGCAGGGGCTTGAACTCCCAACCTCTGGATCTGCAGCCAGAGACTTAAGCCACCGAGTGATCCAGTAGATTCTCATAGTATCAGAATTGGCAGCAACCCACTGCCAGTGAGTATAGTTCATGCATTTTGAAAACCTGTAAGCCCAATGCATGAAAGAGCAAAGCATGCCATCATAAATGTGAGATCCATATTTTTCTCTGTATGTTACATTCCTGGTACTGAGACCAGAAAAGACGCAGCTCATCCACAATCTGGGCTGAGATTATTTTTACTGTTGTTGTTTGAAATGCCACCCCAAAGTGCTAGAGCACTCTATGGGTGGTTTACAGCACAATTATTTAAGGAACACTTTAAGAACATAACATAAGAACATAAGAAGAGCCCTGCTGGAGCAGGCCAAAGGCCCATCTAGTCCAGCTTCCTGTATCTCATAGTGGCCCCACCAGATGCGTCCGGGAGTCCACGAGACTAGATCTCTGTCTCCTGAACCCACTGCCTAGCATCTGGCCCTTGAAGTACCCCGGTTTTAAGCCTGGAGATTACACATCTCCATCATGGTTTCTCACCTGTGATGGACTTTTCCTCCAGGAATCTGTCCAATCCCCTTTTGAAGGCATCCAGGCCAGATGCCATCACCACCTCCTGTGGCAGGGAGTTCCACAGACCAACAACACGCTGGGTAAAAAAATATTTTCTTTTGTCTCCCAACCCTCAAATCGAGTGGATGTCCCCTAGTTCTGGTATTTTGTGAGAGGGAGAAGAGCTTCCCTCTATCCACTTTATTCATGCCCTGCATTATTTTGTACATCTCAATTATATCCCACCTCAAGCGCCTTGTTTCCAGACTAAAGAGCCCCAAATGTTTTAGCCTTTCCTCATAAGAGAGATCCCCCAGCCCAGTCATCATTTTAGTCACTCTCCTTTGCACCTTCTCCAGTTCCACTATGGAGATGCCATCATGTGGGATGGAAGGCTGAGTCAAGCTACCCGAACCTGTTGGGATCGAACTCAGGTTGCAAGGAGAGGCTTCACTGCAGTACTGCCGTTGAACCACAGTGCTATGGGGATCTGTTTTTAAAAGCCTGCCTCTAAGTTATCAGTTGGGATTCCATACTTACACACTCACATATGGGTCTGTGTTTCGGCTAGCAGAATAGACACCCTCCTTTTCTTATACCGCTTGCTTATCAGTTTTTCTCCAGTAAAAAAAGATTTAGGCAGTATTTCCACTTTTGTCTTTGCATTATGTATAAAGTCGGTAGGACTTTCTCCCCCCCCCCCTCCTGCTGTGCAATGCCAGGGACCCAAGGTTGTTAAGGCACTCTATTCAGGCCCAGGCCCAGGCCCAAGCGAACCTTGGTGATACCGTAAAATAAAAGCAAAAAGAAGTTGAGCTGTGTGGCCATCACAATTGCAAAAATAGGTTACAGGTGATACCTTTATAGGCCACTATTAAAAATAAAAAAGGAACATTGCCAGCTTTCAAGTGCAGTAAATCACCCTTCTTCAAAGCAGGTCCCAGAAGTTCAGACATGGTAAAAGATGTGTTTCACCAGGAGGTTACTTTTAAAGTCCTTGGTTAGATGATGTTCTTAAAGTCCATAGCTGGATGATGTTGCAGCCAGGGCAGGAGTCTTGCTAGAGTCAAGAAGGGCAGTTGTAAAAAGCTGGGAAGGGAGGGGTTGGTATATGACCCATGTTCCTTTGTTTGAAAAATTGGGGTATGATTTAAAAACCAGCTTTTTACAACTGCCCTTTTTGCCTCTAACAAGACTTCTGCCCTGGCTGCAACATCACCTAGCCATGGACTTTAAGACCACCATCTAACCAAGGACTTTAAAAGTAACCTCCTGGTGAAGCACATCTTTTACCCTGTCTGAACTTCTGGGACCTGCTTTGAAGAAGGCTGATTTACACTCGAAAGCTTGCAATGTTCCTTTTTATTTTTAATAGTGGCCTATAAAGGTATCACCTGTAACCTATTTTCATAAAATAAAATAAAAACAAAATAAAACCACAAGTATTTGACAAGGTAACACTGTATATATAGGAAAGATGGATTTGCTTCGTTGCCGTGTGGTTCTTTTGTCCCACCTGGGGGAGCCCACAGAATTGCTGAAGTCCTGCCCCTTAGTCAGTGGAAATAATATTCAACCTTCTAAACCTGTCTTGGAAAGTTACATTGTATGCTTTGCAAGAGGTATAAATGCAGTTTATGGGACTAGATGTCACAGGCTCTCCCGGCAAACCTTGCCAGCATCTGGCTGTTTGAAGGCTTTCAACAAGATGCGCTTTGGTACTTTTAAGAAATTGATAGATACATTTTTTTAAAAAATGTGTTAAATTGCCCAGGTTTCAGCAGTGACGAGGGGTGCATTTGCGCAATTAAAAGTAGTGTGCGAGCTGCACCCATTTCTTGAGAGGTCTTGATCTGGCCACAGTGATACCTGCCTTAGATACATCCTGGTAGGATTACAGCCATGGGCTCTATGTGGGTCCTTCGATCATCAGGGAGGTCATCAGGGGAGGCCTTTCCCTCAGTCCCACCACTGTTGGGATGGGAAGACAGACTGCTCCCAGGCTCTGGAACTCCCTGCCACTGGAGGCCAGGCTGGCCCCATCTTTGCTGGACTTCTACCCACAGGCGAAGAAGACCTTTCTTCTCAGGCAAACTTTCCCTCGGCTGTTTGAGTGTGATTTTTTTTAGATGGGTTGTTATGCATTCCTGCTTTGACTGCGTTTTTAGTATGACTTGTGTTTGAAAAATGAAAATGGAAGACACAATGGTATGTTTGTTCCTTTTTACTATTCAATGGCTACCATTATGGATGCCTAAGGAGAGAGAGGCAGGACATCTCTCAGTGCCATTTGCAGGGAATCGTAAGGAGGTGAAGCCATCTGCTTGGGAATACCCTGAAGTGCATGCAGGCAAAAATCAAAGAAAACAAAAACAAAACAAAAGACACAAAAACATGTGAACACCTTAAAGCAGGCATGTCCAAAGTCAGGCCCGGGGGCCAAATATGGCCCATTTTCAAATTTCGAGCAGCCCACCGCCTCTTCTCCCCACAGACTCAGCCTGTCATACATCCCTGCCAGCTGGCCCCTCCCCATACCGGATGGAGACGTCAGCTTGCAGATTTACAGTTTGCCTGTCCTCCCTGCCTCTGTCCATCCCCCCAGTCACCTGCCCACCCTACCCGCCCCTGGCTCCATTGCTGCAGCATCCTCACCACCTCCTTGCATGTCCTGACCTAGAGGCTTGTCCAAAATCCAGTCTGGGAGCCAAATACAGCTGGATGGTCAGTCCCCACACATTTTCACTTCACCAAATCTGGACCTTCTTGCAAAAAGTTTGGGCACCCCTGCTTTAAAGACATAACTTTCATATTTTAATATAACGTTTTCTGGACACGTTCACTTCTTCAGACATATAGCAGCAGAATGAAGGTGTAATATAATATGTGATGAGAAATACATTTCATACCAGATGTTCATTGGTGGATAGGGGAGGGGGAAGAGGAGGGAGAGATGATTCATTGTAGAAGTAGTGGGAGGATTTGGCCAGGGGTCTAAGGGCCTTTTCACACGACCCCTAAGATCCGCTGGCCACTTAAATTCGGACCAGAGATGTTAGGGGTTTGTCGCTGTTCCTGTGTTCCCACCCCCTCCGCACTCCTGGCTGCTGGCTGCGTGAGGGGAGGGAGAAAAAAAGGAAGAAAAGAATGCCGCTCGCTCACCTCCGTTCTGCCATCTCGCTTTGCTCCCGGCACTGCATTCAGATCTCTTAAAGGGGCGAGGGGCAAAAAAAGAACAAACAGAAGCAAGGAGAGCCCAGCAGTCGCTACTGTTATATCCGCATCAGGAATTTTCACCTCCAGAGAGCAGGTACCTGAAAAGTGCGCTGGGATGTGCTTAGGTGGGCGTGGTCGCACTTAATTATCTGTGAACTCCGGAGCTGGTGGGGAAATAATTTTAAGCTCCGGAGCTGGGAGCCATTTGCCGTGGAGTTTAGGGGTCATGTGAAAAGGTCCTTAGATATGTTAAGCATTGTTAGTGGGTCTGTGGAGGAGGGAGAGATGATTAGCTGTACAAATGGTGGGAAGGAAGATTTGGCTGCGGTCATAGATATGTTAAGTATTGTTAATGGCTCTGTGGCCAGGGTCTGTAGAAATGTTAAGTGTGATTTTAAGGTAAATTCCTCAAAAGTCCAGAAACCAGAACCAGATAGAGTGAGGTGAGGAGTGGGGTGGAAGAGAGGGGTTAGAGAGTGGGAATTTTTACCTAGGGTCCAGGTGGGAGATAAACTGCCATGTAAAAAGTGGCGAAATAGTAATATTAAATTTGCTAATGACTCAAGAAACCCAGACTTATGTTTAATCCATTCTTGTGTGTGTGTATCATGCATATGAATTTTATCTCCGCTGTTTCTTTTTGTATTCTGGATTTGTAATGATTCTGTTCCAAAACGGTGACCTTCAAATCCTTCAAGGAGTGTCCTGGTAGACTGAAATGGTTTGAGACAGGTTTCTGTGTATCGTAGTTTCTTGTCAAACTTGTGTCCATTGATGTGTTTTATTAGATACTGTCCTATTTGTCCAATGTAGAGTGCAGATGGGCATTGTTGGCAAAAGATGGCATAGATCACATTGGTTGAGGAGCTGGTGAAGTTGCCCTTGATATTATATGTGACATTGTTAGATCCTGTGATTGTGTTGCCAGAGTAGATGTGCGGGAAGAGTTGGCATCGGGGCAAATGGCAAGCCGCTGTGTGAGACAGAATGCTGGACGGGATGGACTGTGGCCTGTTCCAGCAAGGCTGTTCTTATGTTCTTATGTGAAATACTTAGTGTTTTTGGCTTTAAGTATTTGAATGATACTCGTCACCTTTACATACTAATCGTTTTCATCTTTAAATACTCTCTTTCAAGGGTGTAAGCCACCATCTTTCCACGCTAGGAGGCAGTGGGGGGCAGTGACAGAGCCCATTTGCTTCCTCTTTGGTCTGAAGATTGGCCTCCCTGTGTGTGTGTGTGTGTGTGTGTGTTGCCCTGTCGAAGTTAAGCCATGCTCCTGATACTCTGCACCCAAGTTACCGGGCCTCCTAGCCGCCCCTGCACCTGCCGACGAGGCAGCAGAATGGCGATCCTGTGGCCGATTGTTCTGCACCCCTCCCTCCCTTGTTCCACCCGTGGGCCCTGGGAGGGTCGGATCCGGAGTCGGGGACGTGGCTTTTCCCAGGGAGCAGCAGGTGCCGCTCCACCGCCGCAGCCCCGGGGGAGGCCCTAAAATAGCCAGATCCTGGACTCCTTTTTGGGATATTAGGGAGGCATATGGTGGGTCGTTGTGTGTGGGGTTTTGTTTGTTCGTTCCTTTGCTTTTGGAAAAACAAAGGGTGGGTCTGTTTTGCAAAAGCAAGGAGCAAGAAAGCTGGCACGATGGCTTTGTCTTCGGGTAGGAGGGGGCTTGAAAAATAAAACAGGGTCCTCCACTATCTCAACCCCCCCCCCAAAACAAGGATCTGCCCCGCACCCCTTTTCCTCCCGGCTCCTTGCAAGGGTGTGTGTGTGTGTGGGGGGGGGGGTTTCCGTGGGTCCGTGGTGCTGAACGGACAGCGACCGCGGGCCGCCGCCGGCCACGCCTTGTTGCGATGCCCGAAGCGGCCGCCGCCGCAGTGCCCGACGCGGTCGCCAGGGGGCGCGGCGGCAAGACTGGCAGCCAGCGCTCCCTGGTCCTTGCCTCCCCCCCCCAACTCTGCTGGAGAAAGCGGCTGGCCGCCGCTGGTAGCCCGCCCCTCCTTCCACCCCTGGCTGGTCCATCGCAGGAGGAGGAGGAGGAGGAGGAGGAGGAGGAGGAGGAGGAGGAGCCCACCGCTGAAGCAGCAACAGCAGCAACAGCAGTATCCCCCCCTCCTCCTCCGTGGTCTCTTGCCGCGAGGAGACACCCCCCCGCTTTTTCCCACCACTCCCCCCCAGGTTGGAGGAGCCGCCGCCGCTGGATGCTCTTGGCCAGACAGCATGCGGTCCGAGGCAGCCCAGCAGGCGGGCCGGGCAAGGAGAGGTAGGGCGGGGCGGAGGGGGAGGGAAGGCCAAGATCGCCCATTGTTTGGGGTGGGGAGGGGAAGGGAAGGGAAGGGGGGGGAAAGGGCGGGATGGGATGGAGAAGATTCCTGAACGATAAGTCTTAGGGAGGGGAGGGGAAGGGAAGGGGGCAGAGACAAGCAGCGAATGGATTAATCCTGCCAGGCACGTAGGACGCGTGCGGGAGAGTGGACAAGCCAAGCGCCCTCCCTCCACCGGCTCGGTGGGGCGGGGATTGATGTGCGTGTGTGGGGGTGGGGGGTGGGGGGGAGAGAAGATGGCCCCGGGACTGCCTCTCTCAATGGAGGGATGGGGCGACTCCTCGTGGGCCTGACTGCATAACCCATCAGCCCCCGGCGGCAGCTTGGGGGGAGGCGATGGGGGTTCCAGTGCGATCCCACGGGAGCCCTGCCCAGCCCGGAATCGGGAGAGGGGGCAACGGGGTCACCCGCCCCTTGCTGGCTGGAGGAGGGGGTCCTATCGGGAACAACCCCCTCGCAGTGTAGTCTGCGGGGCGGGCGGGATCGAGAGAAGGACCCCCAGCAGCTGGCAGGGTGTGCGGCGGTTGAAGCCCTGCGCGTCGGAATCCAGGGCATCTGTTTTAAACCGCCGACCCCTTTTCTGCCAGGTTTAGTGGCCACCCAGGCGGTGCCCGCCCACTGCCCTTATGGGTCCGTGGGCTGCGGTGATGGCACCCAGGCAGAGCCAGGCAGCCGGAGGAGGGAGGAGTGAACCCGCGGGATGCATCACCAGGGTGAGTCTCCGGGCGCTTGCAGCTACTACAGTAGTATGCCTGTGGGGTGGGTTAGACCGGAATCATGCCTTCAAGGCAACCTCATGGTGCCCTTCCACCCCCCTCCAGAGACCACTAGGACCCTAGGAAATAGGTCAGGCTGAGACGCATGGGGCTGGCCCAAGGTCACCTAGTGGGGTTCCAAGACTGAGAGGCGATTTGAACCCAGATCTCTGCCTTCCTCCTCCTCCCCCTCCTCCTCCTCCTCCTCCTTCAGTAGTGTAACACTGGCCAAAAAGACATCAAAACACGTTGATCTGCATGGATGATTGTTTTTGTTCTGTGCCCAGAAATTGAACCGTTCCTGCCCTTTCCATTTGTGGTGACCTTTCCGTTTAGCTCCATCTGCAAGAGGTGTTGACTTAGCTTTTGGTGGCACTTTGTTTAACCTCTTCTTCTCTCTCTCTCTCTCTCTCTCTCTCTCTCTCTCTCTCACACACACACACACACACACACACACACACACACACACACACAGAGAGAGAGAGAGAGAGAGAGAGAGAGAGAGAGAGAGAGAGAGAGAGAGAGATGCTGAGAGAGAGAGGGAGGAGGTAGTATTTCAGGCAGATTTTTTTCCCTTCACTTGCAGATTTCAGTGGCAACACCTGTGTGAACAACAGTCAAGATCTCATCTTCCAGGTCCAGGGAAGGTTATGTTTTCTTCATACAAGAGCTGGGAAAATCCCAGATTTCAGGGTTCCAGGAAAGTCGTAGGGATTTCTGAGCTCTTATTGGTGAGACGCAAGGGTCCCCAATTTACCAGGTCAAGAAGCACACGGAGTAACATGGGGTCAGTTCGTTTCGTTTGGACTAAGGTGGGCAACCTCGAGCTGTAGGGCCAAAGCTGACATTTCGTAGATTCGAATTTCACTGCCTGGCTTCCACAGGGTCTGTGCCTCCATCCTGATGATGTCATTATTTTGTGGCCTCCCAGATGTTGGGCCTCTCCCCACTCCAAGCAGTTTAACAAGTTGGAAGGCTTGCCCCCAAAATTAGTGACTGGCAGTGAGGAACAGGCTGGTTGCCTTTGGCCCCTCCCTATTCCCCCTGGGTCCACCCCCTATTGAAACATCTCTCTCTCCCCCCCCCCTCTCTCTCCCCCACCCCTCATTCCAACCTCTCCAAAATGGAATTCAGCCCTAGAGCTGAAGGCAGTGTCCTCCCACCTGCTTTGGAGTAACTTACAGTGACATTGGGTGCTGTTTTGAGCTCCTTAGAAAGAGGATGCTGTAGATCAGTGGTTCTCAACCGGTGGGGCCCCCAGATGTTCCTGGATTGCAACTCCCAGAAGTCTCCATCACTAGCTTTGCTGGCCAGGATTTCTGGGAGTTGCAGTACAGGAGCATCTGGGGACCCACAGGTTGAGAACCACTGCTGTAGATGATGATGATGTCAAAATTGGAGAGTGGATCTGAATGACCATGTGTGGTGTGTATCTGTACTCGTTATCTCACCAATGGTGAAGTTGCTGGTGGATTTTGGCTGCCCACCAGCCCATGCTTCTCACTTCAATAGTTGGGGTTCTACAGAGAACCATAAGCAGTATGGCCTGTTGCAATTCCAAGGTCACAAAGGGAAGTAAATCCACCCTGGGTTTTCTCAGAACTTTGAAGGAGATAATCAAGGTTCTTCTGAGCCTTACTGCCTTGGTAAGTATAGCATCTTGGAATACTCTTTAAAGGTCCAACTAAAGCATGGAGTGGGTTGAATACTCTGTACTGGTATTTAAAGGAACCCTGAAAGTCATGGTCCTCCAGAGGTTATATCCATGAGTTCAGCCCAGGGGAAAGAGGGTTTAGGAAAGAGCATGAAGCTGTGAGATCTGGAAGAGGCAACACCCGCTGTGTTGGAATGTACAGTGTGTTTCTGCTGGAAGGAATGAGAATTGGAAGAGTTGGTCACCAGCTTCTCAGAAGAGGTGAACCTGCCCTCTGTCAAACTGAGTTCTGGTAAATGAATGGCTGCGGCTCGCATTAATCGAGCTACCGTATTTCAAATTGGTTTTTAAGCAGAGGCTGGATGGTCTTCTGTTGGAAATACTGTGATGGGGGTTCCTGCATGGCAGGGGGTTGGACTGGATGGACCTTGAGGTCTCTTCCAACTCTATGATTCTATGATTCTAACACTGTAGTGCTTGTTTTCTTAATTCTTTACTTAATCCACATCACACACACCTCAGTTCAACTTTGTCTTGAGTTCTCAGCCTAGCGATGAGGCTTCTGGCTCCAAGAAAGATGTAGAGAGAAAGGTTGGGTGTGGAGGAGAGATGTCAGAGAAGGAAGAGGGCTCTGCAGAATGGGAAACAAGGCCAGCGATGAACTTTGGAAGGCATAATAATATCTAGATGGGAGAGCAGAAGACTTGGGTGGAGGGACGCAAAAGCCACCTTGAGATGCCTCAAAATGTGTCACAGAAGAGACACCTTGTTCTGTGCCATTCCAGGGTGGAGATTAAAGGGGGTTAATCTACAGCCATGGTTCCCAACTTCGGGTCCCCAGATGTTTTCATTTGTTGGAGGAGAATGCAGTTAAGTACTGTCCTTCTTGTTGCACAGTCATCCCCAATCTTGGATCGGTAGATGCTCCTGGGCTGCAGCTCCCAGAAGACTTCACCGCTAGATGTGCTGCTGGCCAGGATTCCTAGGTGTTGTAGTTCATGAACAATCTGGGTACAAAAGGTTGGAAATCATTGGGCTAGAGCAGTGGTTTTCAACCTGTGTGTCCACAGATGTTCCTGGACTGCAAGTCCCAGAAACCTCTTCTAGCACAGTGAGTGGTGGAGGCTTCTGGGAGTTGCAGTCCAGGAACATCTGGGGACTCACAGGTTGAGAAGAACCACTGGGCTAGAGGAAAGAGCCTTTTGATGTACAGCCATCAGTTGAGGCTTTATGTCCAATTTTCCTTCCTTAAGAAGGATTTTGTCCAGGCAACTGGTAGGCCTTCCTCCAACATGAAGACTGTGTGCAGTCAGCATACTTTAATGGGTACAGTGACTCACCACAACCTTTGTGTGAGTGAATAAATGCAATAGTGTTTTGTGGGGGCCAGAGGGACTTTGTAAGAGCAGGAGTGAAAATGTTTTGTTTAGCAATAGAGTTCCCAGCACGCACGCGCGCACAAACACACACATGTGCGCACACACATATACCAGTGTAGCCGGGAGGAGCCATGCTAGCTGGGGAATTGAGTGCTGTATTTCCAGATTTTTCCATGATTGGCATAATTGAGAAGAGACAATTTAGGATTTGGGAGGGGAAGGAAACAGAACAACAGCACCCCTTTTTGTTGTAGGTTTAATGTGAGTGTGGATAGTCAGTGAACAGGAGATCTTCGTGGTAGAAGAGTAAAGACATAAGGAATGCCAGGATGGATTGGATCCAAAGACTATCAGATCCAGTGTTTTCTTCTCATTGTGACCAGCCAAGGTTACAAACCATGATGGAGATGTGTCGTCTCCAGGCTTAAAACTGGGGTATTTCAAGGACCAGATGCAGGGGAGTGGGATCAAGAGACAGATATCAAGTCTCATGCGCTCCCAGACGCATCTGGTGGGGCCACTGTGAGATACAGGAAGCTGGACTAGATGGGCCTTTGGCCTGATCCAGCAGGGCTCTTCTTATGTTCTTATGTACCAATGTTGGGTCCCCAGTTGTTCGTGAACCTCTAGAAGACCTGGACACCACAGGGAGCAGTAAAGGTTTCTGGAAGTTGCAAGTCCGAGAGCATCTGCTGCTCTGAGATAGGGAACCAGAGACAACTAGATGGGGAGGAGTACCGCTGCATCCTCCTTCACCCAAGAAAAGCATATTGAAGGACAGACAGGGTTCATGTGGTGGGTGCCTCCCATGCCTCCCCGGGATTTGGGAGCCTTGAGAGGTGTGGTAGGTCAGACATGGGGTCACTGGATCGACACCTTCCTCACTCCGTCCCCTCTCTGTCATTCTCTGCTCGCAGGTGAAGCGTTGAGAGGCATGCTGCAGGGGGCTGCCTCCCAATGGCGTCCTCACGGCCCCTGGAACTGACCGTCTTAGGGAATGGCCCCGGGCCCAGCCACAGGAGCCCAGAAGAGAGCTCTTCAGCACCACGGACAGCTCCCAGCGCCGGGATTGAGAATGCCTCTTACCAAGGGGAGGAGGAAGAGGAAGAGGCCGAAACTTCCTTCCCGACTCACCAGGGGACAGGAAGTGGCTCCAGGGAGCCCACGGCCACCTCCAGGGGAGACCCCTCCCCTCAGTCAGAGTATGTCCCTCTGCTGGGCACGTACGACAGCACTGCGGACAACGTCTTCGTGCTGGCTCTGGTGTTCTTGGTCAGTGGGATTCTGCTGGTGATCGTGGCTTACAGCATCCCGCGGGAGGCAAGGGTCAATCCAGACACCGTGTCCGCCAGAGAGATGGAAAGGCTGGAGATGTATTACGCCCGCCTGGGCTCCCACCTGGACAAGTGCATCATTGCCGGCTTGGGCTTGTTGACTTTGGGGGGAATGCTCCTCTCCATTCTCTTGATGGTGTCCATCTATAGGAATGAGCGCTACTGGAGGCGACACCTCCCAGGTGCCAGAGCTCCCCGGAAGACGTATGGCTCCATCAACTTGAGGATGAGGCAGCTGAACGGAGAAGGGGGGCATACTTTGTTCGAGAACGAAGTCGTCCAGACGATGGAAGTGGCACACGCCAGCCAGGACTACCGATGTGCACAGGGGGAGTCCGGTTAAGTCCTTATCGCTCAAGGACTTGGCTGGCAGAGAAGACAGGTCAGAGAAGGGCTCCCCCACCCCACCTGCCGGGGTGGAAAGAAACTTTGGCCATCATTATTTTAAGGACCATGTTGCACATCCAAGAAGACGGGAAGATGGTTGTTAGAACTTCACATCCTGAGAGACAAACTTGGGACAACACCGTGTGAATCAAATTGCAGGCACATGCAGACTATGCCAGCAACTCTCAAAATTAAGTCCCCAGGGGTGAAAGTAAGGGAAACCAAATATTGCTTTGTATTTGACGTGGACCAGGAACTCTTTTCTGAAGCACAGGCACCACAAAACATGGTTGCCTGCCTGCCTCCGTGCTGTATGTTGGGTGCAGAGCTGTTACCCCAAAGATCCCTTCCCAGTAGCTTTCAGATTCTTCTACAACCAAACAGCCTACATGGAGGAAACTGAGCTAAAATTACATATCAGAGCTCCTTTGATTTTATTTCTCTCTGACCAAGTGCAGCTTAAGGTCCGTACATCTGAGCTAGGTTGCTCTCTGGTCTCAGAAACAGTTCCACCCGGAAGGTGTCCAGAGCTGAATCGCAGTCCTCTCCGATTCTGAAAGATCAGAACCCTGCGCGAATCTTTCAGTAGAAGCAGAAACCTTGGTGGAATTCCCACGTGATCCGCACCAGCAAACCAGAAACCCATTGCCTCCCAGTTGCAAAATGCCATGGGAAAAACATCTCCCCAGCTATCAAGAGGAGACAGAGGCCAAGCCACCGTTTCCGAGAAGCTCCTCTTGGCGTCGTCTTCGCCAATGAACAGGCCACGTCACCTGCCTTTGAAGCGGAAAGGGCGGGTTGTGGCCAAGGGATGAAATGACATCTCAGGAGCCGGGCGTGCATCGTCAATGAAGGCCAGCATGCGGCCAGCGCAAAGGGAAGCGCGTCAGCACGATGTTTAAAAATGGAAGTCGCTCCGGCGCCGCCAAGTAGAAGGTGACCTCTAAAAGGCAGGGCTGCCAGTTTAAAAAAAAAAAAGAAGCAAAAGGAACAAAAGAAGGGACATTAAAAATTTAAAACGATTGCAGCGAGCTGTGCAGAAACATGGGCAGCTACATGGCAGAGATGCGTTACCCCGTGGAGTTCAGGATTTTTCTAAGGTGCAGGGAAGACACCCATTCATTCCAAAGAGGGGAGAGTTGCCGATGCCACAGTGGTTCAGTCTTCCCTCCCGCTTCCCAGGGATTCCTATAACGTAATGAATGATTGCTTAGAATTAGGAATGAAAGATACAGTAGTAGTGTCATTGGGCAAGTGCTTGGGTGCATAAGGGGAGGGGGGGGACCACCTCTTTTGAGCAACAGTTAATTTATCCGAAGATGAGAGCAGCAGGTGCCAATCTCAACAGTGTTGATGCGGACTGGCCCCTTTTCAAATGGTTCCAGCCCAATTTTCTTCTGCACCTGCCTTTGATTTGATTTATTGGTTTATTTATTTCGCTTACATGTGTCTCGTCTGTGTGCGCCACATCCGTTTCAACCTTGGGTACCATTGGGGGGGCAGAAAGGCAGGTTACAAACAAACAAACAAATAAATAAAAACCACAAAAGTCCACCATTCAGGACATTTCCTTGGTCCTTTCTCTGCCTTTAAAGACATAAAGATGGTGCCAGCTTTGTCTTTTGCGGGAAGACCAACCTCCAGAACAGTCTCCCGGTTTGTACTACTCGCAGAAATGAATGCTGACCTGGTTCTCCTGTGACTTGCATGTGGGATGAACCCCAGGATAACCTCTGGACAGAGGTTATTTCACAACATCCCCCAGTTCGGAGCTTAAAAGTCTCTAGAAAAATTCAGTTTTGGAGTCCAAACGAGCATGTTTTCAACAGTATACAGTGGACCCTTGTATAACAGTTTGTATAACATAAAATCTGTACAACATAAAAAATTCCGGAGATAGAGGAAATTTGCTTAACACAATCGCCTATGGGGAAAATCGGTACAAGATAAAGATGGGATTACTCCATTTTCAATGCATTCCTATGGAAAATTTGTATAAAGGAAAATTTGCTTAACATAATTTCATTTGGAATGAATTAATTCCTTTATCCAAGGTACCACTGTATTTATTTCATCCTGGTTTTCCTCTAATATAGAGAGACCACCTGAAATTTGTGGATTGTGTTTCAGCTCCACTTTTAACTTCACAGTCTTGTCAGGGTCAGAGGCAGAGATGGAGGGATTCAGAGAAGCAAATAACCAACTCTTCTGCCCAAGTGGGGGTTTCTGTATGCCACTGACTTGTTCCTTTGACTCAGAAAGGTGGGGTAGGGCAAAGCTGATTTCCTGGAGGGGGGGGCAGTGTGTAGCGTTCTTGAGGGACTGAAACAGAGCTTCCACTGTTCAGCTGGTTTAACCGAGTCAGTGTCACACTCAACACCAGTGGTGTAGACAGACCTGGGTATACACAAGGGACTGGGACTGACTGAAATGACCACAGTGTGTGGAGTGCTTGGTGATCCTGTACATATATTGAACTCGCCAGTTTTTTCTTTGGAAGTGCTAAGCAGATATTGCCATTTTGGAATAACTGAATGGGGTACCATAATCAAGAACCCTCAACGTGCTGTAACTCCTGCATTACGAACAAATGGTCAGCTATACCCTTCCATTCTGTGGATCATGGGCTGCATGGTAGGGGGCTCCTATAGGTTTAAGACCTAGACATGCCATCCCTTTTGGAAATGGGTTTTGGGGACAAAGTCCCCAAGTGTGATTCAAATCTCCCCTGCCCATATTTCTTACTAGGTACAAAGCCTTGTAGCCCTGAATACACTCACCTGCTTGGCACCTGAGGGTAAATGTGCAATGGATAGTGCAGTAAGAGTCATTCCAGTTCTTATACAGTACATGAATTTTAGGCCTGGGTGTTATTTGCCAGCCTGCGGCGATGGCTGGAAGCTAATTAGCTCAGCATCATGGGTGCAAATAGGATACAATGCATTGTATACAGTAGGACCTTCATATCTGCTGGGGATTGACACCAAAGTTCCTCCATGGATACTGAAAACATGGATAATAATGAAGGCTATATATCGCATAAGAGAAAAAATGCTATTTACACATGCATTAGCAGAACTGGCCACTAGAGAGTGCCAGAGCCCATGCTATGTATTCTATGTTCATTAGCAACTATTTGAAGCACAGGCCCTGGCCCCCTCCAGTGGCCAGTTCTGGTAATACATGTAAAAGTATTTTTTTCTGGATAGTTTTACAAAATATTTTTAATATTTTCAGACCATGCATAAGTGAAACTGCAGATAGTTATCTGACTGTATTTCTCTGTGGAACTTTGATGGCATCATTCAGCATTGGGCAGAGTTCTGCTTTCTGATTTTAAGAGCAAAGTCTGAAAAAGTTACTTTTTGGTTGTAGGGCCAAAAGTCTGTAGGGCCAGTGTCCATATTGGCTGAAGGATTCTGGAAAGTGTCATCCATAAAGGGCCTTTTCCCATCTCTAGCGCACGGTCCTTAGGGCTGCAGGTCAAGTCAGTAGATTCCCACTAAACTCTCTAAAACACCCTAGATTTTCAGTTTTATAGGGAAGCTTCAGCAGGTTGGGCATCGCTGAGCCCCAGAAGTGGAAGAGACATTAAAAAACACCCCAAGATCATCCTGTCCAGATGCTGAGGCCAAGCTCCACCATTTAAAGCCAAGTTCCAAAATGGAGGCTGTTCTGCATTAAGGAATGCAACCAGCACCTCTTTCATAATGACTTGATCGTTTCTCTTCTATAAGCTTAAATCAGTACTAAAATTCTGGCCCTACTGTGGAATAAATGTACTCTTATAGTTTGACTGCCTGTTAGGATGGGGACAGAATTCTTTTTAAAACCATTTATCATCATCATTACAGAACATCAGAATAGAGAACAATCTCTCCTCTTCAGGCAAACAAATATGAGGAAATACCTTTGGAGAAAAATATGGATTGTAGCAATATGGGTTACATAAGAACATAAGAACATAAGAAGAGCCATGCTGGATCAGGCCAAAGGCCCATCTAGTCCAGCTTCCTGTAAACCCCACCAGATCGTTTGGGAGTGCATGAGACTAGATATCTGTCTCCTGATACCACTCCCCTGCATCTGGCCCTTGAAGTACCCTGGTTTAAAGCCTAGAGATTACACATCTCCATCATGGTTTGTAACCCGTGATGGACTTTTCCTCTAGGAATCTGTCCAATTCCCTTTTGAAGGCATCCAGGCCAGATGCCATCACCACATCCTGTGGCAGGGAGTTCCATAGACTTACAATGCGCTGGGTGAAAAAATATTTTCTTTTGTCAGTTCTTACTCTCCCAGCACTCAATTTGAGTGTATGTCCCCTAGTTCTGGTATTTTGAGAGAGGGAGAAGAGCTTCCTTCTATCCACTTTACTCATACCCTGCATTATTTTGTATGTCTCAATCATATCCCCCTCAAGCGCCTTTTTCCAGACTAAAGAGGCCCAATTGTTTTAGAGAAAGGTGCCCCAGCCCAGTAATCATTTTAGTCGCTCTTTTCTGCACCTTTTCCAGTTCCACTATGTCTTTCTTGAGATGCGGTGACCAGAATTGTACACAATACTCCAGGTGGGGCCTTACTATTGTTTTGTATAACGGCATTATAATGTTGGCTGTTTTATTTTCAATCCCCTTTTTGATAATCCCTAGCATGGAATTGGCCTTCTTCACTGCTGCCACACATTGGGGTTCTTTACCAAGGTCCAGCTGAAACTCAATATCTGATCTGGAGTCTCTCGGGAGGGGGCAGACATTGTAAGCACCCCTTCCTTTAAACACGAAGGCCATGCCAGCAATGGAAGACTGTGGTGTAATAAATACAGGGTCTGACTAGGATTCAGAGAAACTGAATCCAGATCCTGGTTGGATTATCAACACGCATTGGAGGAGGCAATGGTAAACCACTCTTTGAAAACTTCATATTAGAACTTCAGGGTAGGTCTGTGGTTTGAGAGGGTGGAGTTCAGTTCTGCACAGTACCTCTTTGGCGGTTACTTCATGTCCGTTTTGTCTCTGTTAATGTTGCGCTTGTGTGTGTGTGTGTGTGTGTGTGTGTTGTGTCACTACAGTCGTGACCAACTCTTCATGACTCCATGTCCATGGAGTTTTCTTGGCAGGAATACTGGAGTGGCTTGCCAGTTCCTACTCCAGGCGCCTACAGCACCTGGTATTCCCTGGTGGTCTCCCATTAAAGTACTAACCAGGGCTGACCCTGCTTAACTTCTGAAATCAGGCGAGATCGGATGTGCTTAGGGCATCTAGGCTGGTTTAGGAGCGGTGCAAAAAAAATTATTTCACATCCGTCATGCAGCTACTGAAATTTGACTCGACAACGCCCCCAGAACGGGTGCTAAGCGCGACAATCCTGTATCTGGTGCTGGGATAGGGTTTTCCCTTGTCACTCTTTGTTCCCGCTTTCTGTTCTGACACAAGACACCATGTAGTAACGACTGTCACGCAACAAAACATTTGTTTCTCTCAGAAAACTGTGTCCATTTTTTTTTTTTTTTTTTTACTTTTCAGGAGCAAAATATCGAAAAAGAATTTTTAAGTCCCCCTCCCAAAAAAAAAAAAAGGAAAAAGGAAGCTAGACAAATTCAGTGTTTGTCACGGTACAAGACCGTGAGGTAATACTTGTCACGAGACAAGTTATCACGATCATGGGAGCACTGAAACATGGACAAAACCATGTGATCACGACCAACGCTGTGACGGTACAAAACACTAGTCGCGGAACAAAGAAGGGCGTGAAGTAACTGCCTTTGATAGGAGCAGGATTCAAGGATCCATAGGTGAGATATCATAATACTTTTCAAATACGTGAAACGTAGCCACAGAGAGGAAGATCAGGATCTCGTGTTCTCCATCATCGCAGATCATGCAGGACACGTCATAATGGCCTCAAGATACACAAAGCCAGATATTGTCTGAATACCAACAGGGGAAACTTCCTAAGAGTTAGAGAAGTACAATGATGGGCAGCGATCTCACAGGGAGGTGGCGAGCACTCCAGCTCGGGAGCAATTAACGAGAAATGTAGACAGAGCCATCAGTGTGACCTGGTTTGATTCGTATTCCTGCAGGGAGAAAGGGGTTGGACTTAATGGCATTTCAGGCCCCTTCCAACACCATGATTCTAAGATTCTATGTGTAAGCCCACCATGGTGTCAGCCAACTGTGGTCTGGCGCTGTAATTCATAATCGCGTTGCTTTCGAATCATCGCCCAGAATGAAATAAAAAGTCAGAAATCCCTCCCTTCCCCCGTGACTGTCAGGTCGCCATCCATCAGGTCACCAGTCCCAAAGCAAACCTGCTGAGTGAACATCAATTCTTTTCACTCTCGATAAGATTAAATGCCCTTGAAAAAGAGTTCAAAGCTGTTTAAAGAGATTAGATCGGCAGACAGCCCCGGGTTTTATTGGCAAGGGAGCCTGGCTCAGCTTTTGTATTTATAATGTAAAGGCTCTTTCAGGGAGAGATTTTAATGGAATCAGCTGGGTGTCTTAGTACACCATCCCTTAAAGAAGTGGGTAGACAGAGGCCTGGGTGGGTGGGTGGGGAGTGAAGGAACTGCCCTGTGGTCGGCCCACAGACATGTTTGGCTCCAACTCAAATGATTACTGGGCTGGGGCACCTCCCTTATGAGGAAAGGCTAAAACATTTGGGGCTCCTTAGTCTGGAAAAAAGGCGCCTGAGGGGGTATATGCTCGAGACGTACAAAATAATGCAGGGCATGAGTCAAGTGGATCCAGGGACGCTCTTCTCCCTCTCACAAAATACCAGAACGAGGGGACATCCACTCAAATTGAGGGCTGGGAGAGTAAGAACAGATAAAAGAAAATATTTTTTCACCCAGCGAGTTGTTAGTCTGTGGAACTCCCTGTCACAGGAGGTGGTGATGGCATCTGGCCTGGATGCCTTCAAAAGGGGATTGGACAGATTCCTGGAGGAGAAGTCCATCCCAGGTGACAAACCATGATGGAGATTATAACTTCCAGGCTTAAAACCAGAGTACTTCAAGGGCCAGATGCAGGGGAGTGGTATCAGGAGACAGAGATCTAGCCTCATGCGCTCCCAGATGCATTTGGTGGGGCCACTGGGAGATACAGGAAGCTGGACTAGATGGGCCTTTGGCCTCACCCAGCACGGTTCTTCTTATGTTCTTATGAGGGATACGTAAAATAGACATTGGACAACAATGGGGCGCTTAAATGCGTTTTTAGTATTTCTTCCATTTGCCGTTCTGGATATAACGTTATATTTGTATATAGCGCAGCCTAGATGCCCTGAGCACATCCGATCTCACCTGATTTTGGAAACTAAGCAGGGTCGGCCCTGGTTAGTAGTTGGATGGGAGACCACCAGGAAATACCAGGTGCTGTAGGCGCCTGGAGTAAGAACTGGCAAACTCCATGGACATGGGGTCACAAAGAGTCCATCATGACTGTAACAACACAACACACACACACACATTTGTATACCAAGTGTTTTTAGCTTTCAGATATTGTCCTTGTAACAACATAAGCTGCTTGGAGTCCTTTGAAGGAGAAAGGCGGGGTAAAAAATATTTTAAACAGAATAAAATAAAAACACAGGGAAGTTCTGTGCTCAGGCAGCCCACAGGCATCCAAAGATTGGAATTCCTGTGGATGTCAGGGGCTAGATTTGTGCCCTGCTTCCTCCATTTTGGTCCTTGGCCTGTTTTGGGCTATTAGACTAGGGCAGTGGTGGCGAACCTTTTAGAGACAAAGTGCCCAAACTGATTCAAAACCCATTAATTTCCCCCCGCAAAGTGCCAATACAGCAGCTTAGCCTGAATGCAGGTTGCTGTGAAGGGGAGGTGCTGGGGGTCCGCAGAAAGGGCTCTGAGTGCCACCTTTCGCACCCGTGCCATAGCTTTGCCAACACTGGACTAAGGGAGGAGAGAGAGAGAGAGAGAGAGAGAGAGAGAGAGAGAGAGAGAGAGAGAGAGAGAGAGAGAGAGAGAAGCCAGGCAAACAGGCAGGATGGAAAAGGTTATCTATCTATCTATCTATCTATCTATCTATCTATCTATCTATCTATCTATCTATCTATCTATCTATCTATCTATCTATCTATCTATCTATCTATCTATCTATCTATCTATCTATCTATCTATCTATCAGGGCTGCCTAGATGCCTTAACAACATCCAATCTCACCTGATTTTGAAAGCTAAGCAGGGTCGGCCCTGGTTAGTACTTGGATGGGAGACCACCAGGGAATACCAGGTGCTGTAGGCACCTGGAGTAGGAACTGGCAAGTCACTCCAGTATTCCTGCCAAGAAAACTCCATGGACATGGGGTCATGAAGAGTCGGTCACGACTGTAACGACACAACACACACACACACATCTATCTATCTAAGTAATGCTATTTTTTATGAAAGGGTTCTTGTTATCTGCAGACCTCATTTTCTCCACTTCTGAGTCAAGGGAAAATTTGACCCTTCCACCAGTCTACCATTAACTCTCCTTACTGGCAGCTAAAGGTGAGACTGGAGCCTTAACTTGAAGATGATGAGAAATTCATTTTATTTATTTAAAATATTTTTTTACCCTGCCGTTCTTCTTAAAAAGGACCCAAGTCAGTTTACATAATTCAAGGCAGGATTTAAAGCTAACAACATTGAGTAGTCAATTACTTAAAAAGATCAAGCAACTACCATTAAAAAGGATACGCCACCACAGAACATATTCCAAGCAGTGAGGGACATTTTATTTGAAAAACCCTCTCAGGCCGCCCACCCATGAGGGAAAGCTTGCCTGAAGAGAACGGTCTTGTCCTGTTCATGGAAGAATAGTAACGGTGGGCCTAGACTTGCCTCCAGTGGCAGGGAGTTCCAAAGTCTGAAATTGAGTTAGCACACACACACACACACACACACATGCACAGAATCCTGATTTAAATAGATCTTGTGCAGCAGTGATGTAGTGGTTGTTTTGGAAATGCAAATATTCATCACTCCCTGCCAAAGAGGAATCCAAAATTGTAAGTCACTGGATAGCAATCAATGAGGACTTGGGTCTTTTGTAAAGTTAATGGCTCTTGATTGCCAAAGCCATTTTCTGACACTTTGTGTTACATAAGGCATGACTTGTCTTTTTCTTGGGGGGGGAAGAGTCATGCCTGATGTGAATGTCTCATTTCCACTACACCACCATTGTGTGGGAGAACATCCTAATGAATCAAAGCTACAGTTGAATGTTATATACAGTCAGATCACCCTCTCACTTCACCTGATTGGCCAACACAGCCTCGAGCCTCTGTGAATAAATCTCAATAAATTACTTATTCTGCATGAGATGGGGTGTGTCAGCAAACTGACAAAAACCTATTAAGAATTTGTCTGTGGAGACCTTCAGTCATTCAGGTGAGGTTATCTGAGAGTTGGGTCATGGCAGCTGGAGTTCTTTTCTTCTTAGATCAAAATGTTTCACTGCTCATCCAAGTTGCTTCATCAGTCTCAGAAAGATTGGTGGTGAGGCTTCCAATTTATAATCCACCTTGGATTTACCCAGCCTGGTCTGAATTGGCTCATTAGATGGGCAAGAGTTTATTAATCCCCACAAGGTATCTTGCCTCTAGCACAAGAACCAGACCAGTGCCCTGTGGCACCGTGATTAAACTGCAGTACTGCAGCTAAGACTCTGCTCATGATCTGAGCTTAATCTTGCCAGGTTCAGGTAGCTGGCTTGAGGTTGACTCAGCAGTCCATCCTTCTGGGGTGGATAAAATGAAGACCCAGCTCAATGGGGGAAGATGTTGATTGAAAAGTTAGGTTGTAAACCGCCTGGAGAATGTTTAAACACTACAGGGCAGTGTTGGTGAACCTATGGCACGGGTGCCAAAGGTGGCACTCTGAGCCCTTTCTGTGGGCGCCTGACATCGCCCCTTCACAGCCACCTGTATTCAAGTTAAATGGCTGTATTGGCACTTTGCGAACAATTAGTTTTTAATCACAGTTTGAATCAGTTTGGGCACTCGGTGTCTAAGAGGTTTGCCATCACTGCTATAGGGCAGTACATAAGTCAAAATGACAATAAGACAGGTTCTATTTTAGTTTTCATAGTTTGCGCAAAATGTCCCTGTGGGAAACACATTGTGAATCCAGAGCAAGTAGAGAAGAGTTGGCTGACTGATCAACCACAAACAACTTGGGTCCTTTTCCAAGGAGAAACGTGAGGAAGAAATACTCTAAATAAATAAAAATAAAACCCACACTGTTCTTCAAGTTCTTAAAAATGCAGAGAGGAGAAGCAACGGCGGCCTTTATTAAAAAAGGAAAAACGTTTCACTTTATTGTGAATCCATTAATAGTGCAGGAGGAAAAACACCCTAAACTTAGTTCCCAAGTCCCCTAAAATTGTCTTCGCTGCCTAGGAAGAGGTTCTAATAGCCATTATAAGAGACCTCAGGTTTGTTCCTCTTAACAAAAGGCAGGACGAGCTGGCTTTGAAACAGGAGACAAGCAGCTTAGAGACTGCGAAGGGATTATGCAGGAGAGACAAGAGTGAACAAAATGTCCAAGAGCTCCTCTGCACCCCACACTGGTTTCTGGTTGGTGGCTGAGGGGCTTTGTAGTGCGTTGGATTCTGGAGTGGACGTTCCTGGAGTGAAACTGAAACAAGGAAGCCGCAGGAGTCCCGAGGTCAATCGAGATGGGGCTGTCAAGTCTCATTACCATTTTTACATCTGTCTTCCATTTGAGGGAATCATTAGATAAATCTTTTCCCGAAAGACCCACAAATCGTATTGCCCAGTCAGCTTGTAGTTGTGTTTATTTTTTAAAAGTTAAGCACAATCTAGCCTGGTGAGTCCTCTGCCTTTGCAAAGACAGGTTCTGGGCCACTGCCAACCCCGAGTGGCCTTTAAATAAAACAAAACACATCCAACGGAAGAGAGACATCCCTCGAAAGCGGGCTTGGCTTCCCCTGGATTGGAAAGGGTGGCATCTTATAAATGGGTATATCTTGTAGATGGAAAAATATGGTAATTTGCACCCCACAACCCCAACTACAATGCCTGTCATGAATGGGAGTGTGTGTGTGTGTGTGTTGAGAGATGCTGCAGCTGGTCCATAACACCTGGAGGGTACTGGATGAACAAAAGGAAAGCAAAGCAAAGTGTTCTGCTTATATACCGCCCCATACCACTTCAAGTAGTCTCTGGGCAGTCTACAGTTTAATTACAGTATGCAGGCTACATATCCCCCCCAGCAAGCTGGGTACTCATTTTACTGACCTCAGAAGGACAGAAGGCTGAGTGAACCTTGAACTGGGTACCTGGGATTGAACCCCAGGATATGAGCAGTTTCAGATGGAGGACAGGCACTTAACCACGGCGCCACGGGGCTCCTATAAGGTTACATATTCAGCTTCTTACCCACGCATCTTTGCAAGCATCCCCTTGGCTACCTGGCTTGCACCTCGTTTCCTTCTGTAGCAAGGAGGCATGGCATCAGCCTCAGAACTAAGAGATCCCGATGTTAAGAAAGTAAGCAACAGCAGGATAAAAAGAGGCAGCAAGAATTAGAGCAAGACTTTTAATTCCTTTTTAACTCCTCCCCCTTTTCAATCACCCGAGGAAACAAACGACGGCAACCATTTGAAGCTTGCCAACTTGCCATTAATTATGAAATACCCCAAACCTCTCCACACAGAAGAATTTGAAAAAGGACACTCCCTGTACAGTTACTGCCCTGTATTCCACTGCCACTGACCTTGCATGGGGGCGGCGGGGGGTGGGTGGGTTGAAACTCAGATAGTTCCTCAAAGCTAACGAAATATCCCGGGTTGCCATGAACCAGTCTGAATTCCAAGGATTCCCTCTTGAGTTGGTACAGGGTTTGACAATCCATCCGTCTGGTCCAAACGCAACCCCTCGGTGACTGATCTGTAGAATGCTCCACGGGAATCTTCTGCCCCCTTTGGCTGCCAATGCCTTTGCCTGTATAGGGTAACCCAGCGAGGAAGGGAGGGAGGGAAACCCAGCAAGGCCTCGACCCTTGCAAGAATAAAAGCAATTCTCCAACGCACATACAAGGTAGTTACCTTCTCATTGATACACCCGCAGGAAAAAAAAATGAAATCTAGCAGGCGTCCGGGATCTGCTGCAGAGAGGGAGCAAAAGAGAGCACATGGCACCCGTTTTTTTGGGGGTGGAATCCAGGAAAATTATTTTCACATGCATTATTAGACCTGGCCTCTAGAGGGCACCAACAAAGATCATGCTATATATTTATTCATCACAGCACAATCTCTGGTTCCTCATAGTGGCTAGTTGTGGTATTACATATGAAAATGTTTTTCTGGGTTTTTAGTATATATTTTTAATATTTTCAGACCAAAGGAAAAAAGCAAAGCGTCCTGCTTATATACCGCCCCATAGCACTTCAAGCACACTCTGGGTGGTTTACAATTTATTTATGCAGGCTAAGTGAATTATCCATGGGTCAGCAAAACCATGAATATGGTTGTAGCCTGCATAATTAAATTCTAAACCGCCCAAAGGGTGCTTGAAGTGCTACGAGACGGTATATAAGCAGAACTTTTTTTTTTTTGCTTTGCTATATGTGGGTCCTGCTGTAAACCAACCTGTCTCCATTGCTTGCAGTGTATTTATGGAAATTCTTCCCTCTGCACCGGACCCGAGGGAAACAAAACTCAGGACTCTCCCTGGAATAAAGGCTACTTATCCTAAAGTCTGGCGTATGCCACTGGCCCCTCTCCTGAACCTGCCACATTGCTTACCAGATCTTCCCCACCCTCACTGTGTATGGAACCTGGTAGGGGAGAGCCAGAGGCCTCCCCAAAATTACCATGTCCAGGACCCAGAACCTGGAGGTGTAGCCCTCCCACCCAACGGCTGTAGGAAAGAAGGCAAGGAGAAACATTCCTGCTCACGAGAAGGGCTCTATAATCAGGGTGTGCAAAAATAAACGTGGGGACTGGCTCTAAGGCAACCATTTCCCCCCAGCTTAGTAGAGAGGGAAAGCCGGGAGATCAGTTTTATCTCCTGTCAGGAAGTTGCCCCAGGATTTGGGGGATTTTTGGGGTGGTGGTGGTGGTGATGGCAAAGACTCTTTAAATCACTCTAGAGCAGTGCTGGCGAACCTATGGCCCGGATGCCAAAGGTGGCCCTCGGAGCCCTTTCTGTGGACACCTGACATCGCCCCTTCACAGCCGCCTGGATTCAGGTTAAATTGCTGTATTAGCACTTTGCAAAAATTAGTGGGTTTTGAATCGCATCTTTGGCACAGTCCCTAAAAGTTTTCGCCATCACTGCTCTAGAGCAAGAAACAGAATCACAACAAATAATTTGTCCCCAGGTTTCAGAGAATGTGTGCCTGTGTGTCAGACTGAATATGGTAACAGATATATGGGGCTGCCCTTGACTCTCCTTCGGTGACTGCAGCGGGTGCAAAATGCGGCAGCCAGACTGGTGGCGGGTGTGCGCCGGTACGATCACATCACCCCAGTTTTGGCCCGTCTGCATTGATTACTCGTTGCATCCCGAATGAGATTCAAGGTCCTGGTTTTAATTTATAAAACCCTCCATGGCCTAGGCCCCGACTACCTGGCAGAGTGGATCACCCAGCGGTCAACTTCTGCCCGTCCAACGAGGATGTCGCGGGCGCACATGCTACGGGTGGCCACGCCCCAGGGAGGCTTGAAAAACTTCTACTCGGAGTCGAGCCTTCTCTGTGGCTGGCCCCACCTTATGGAACCACCTCCCTAGCGAAGTGCGCCTTGCAGTCCCTGCCAGCCTTTAGGAAAGCTTTAAAGACCATGCTTTTCCGCGAGGTGTTTGGTGACTTATTGTCCCCCCCCCCGCTATCTGCTCTCTGCTTTTATGTCATTAGTTAAATTGTTCAATTGCTGTGTGTTTATTGTTTTATCTGATTATCTGTTGTTTTTATATTGTTGTGAACCGCCCGGAGTTCCTTCGGGAAGACAGGCGGTATATAAGCCTTAAAATAAATGAATAATATATTGAAGGTGGTGGCAGATATAGCCAAGGCAAGCTGCATGCACCTGGTTTGCCAGCCCCAGATGAGGAAGGCATGTAACGGAATTAGTATGATGGGACACAGCATGAAAGGAAATTGGCATGATGATGGGACATAGTGTGATTTTTAAGGCTCGATGTTAACTGCACGTTTACAGCTTTTTGCGAGAAGCTTATCTAAGGAATGCAATAATCTAGCCATAATAAACCAAGCTAGAGGAAACTGGACAGCTACCACTGGACAATTGTTTCATGTGATCTCTGGAAACTGCTCGGAGCTAGGAAAAGAGAAGTTTATACTTAAGTCTATGAGAGAGAGGCTTGCTTAGAAATCAGGCTTCAAGATGTAGTCAACTAGTTAGTAGACATGGGCACGACTTGGCGAAATTCTCATTTCCGTTTCTCGTTTCCGTTACGGAACGGAAACGACAATTACTCTGCCAGAACTCAAACTCGAACCGACTAAAGAAATATTGGGTCTGATTTTTCATGTTGTCGTTCCTGGGCATCGCAGTGATCGCGCGATGCCAAGCGGCACAGAAAAAAAGTTTAAAAACAAAACAAAAAAAACCCCAATTCCCGGCCAAAAAAGCAGGCGAAAATATGCCTGCCTGAGTGAGGGCACCTACTAGAGGGGTGGTTTCTGGGGAGGCGCAGTGCGCATCCTCGTCGTCGAGTCGCACTCGCCCACGCCAACTCGCCAAGCGGCGCGGCACAGGAAAAAAGTTAAAAAACAACAACCCCCGATTCCCGGCCAAAAAAGCAGGCGAAAATATGCCTGCCTCAGTGAGGGCACCTACCAGAGGGGTGGTTTCTGGGGGTGGGGGTCCCCGGCCTCCCTCCCCTCCTCTCCTGGGCTGCGCAAAGTGCGCATCCTCGTCGTCGAGTCGCACTCGCCCACGCCAACTCGCCAAGCGGCGCGGCACAGGAAAAAAGTTAAAAAAAAAACCCCGATTCCCGGCCAAAAAGCAGGCGAAAATATGCCTGCCTCAGTGAGGGCACCTACCAGAAGGGTGGTTTCTGGGGGGGGGGGTCCCCGGCCTCCCCCCCTCTCCTCTCCTGCGCATCCTCGTCGTCTCGCCAACTCGCCATGCCATGCGGTGCGGGCGGGGGATCCAAAATGGGGCGACCCGCAATATTTATTTTGAAATCGTCGTGGTCCAAAAACACACCAAAGCACCACAGAAACATGCGAAAAATGCTATTTTAAAACTGCCTGAATTTTTTCAGTAGCAGCCGTGGGTTTTTCTTGCAACAAAACGTCTCCATTGATTTTATTTTATTTTATTTTTATTTTTTTACACCTGCGCAATGATGGGCTGGCCATGGGAGTGGACCATGCAAATTTTTGGAGCCATTCCACCAATTGCATGGCCACTTGGCCAGGTTTTGACCAAGACTTCTGGGATGTGCCAGTCGGGCATAAAAAGCCACTAACCCTAGCCCGAACCCTAACCCTAACCCATACGCCAGTACACTGTCCTTCTTAGTGGGTCAGAGAGGCACCCAGAGGTGCACCCCAGTAACTGACCCTAACCTTACCAGTAACCCTAATCCTAGCCCTTGCGCTAACCCCTAACCCCAAGCCAGATCTGTGTACTCGCATTGCACTACAGCAAGTACACTTCCCTTCTTAGTGAGTCACAGCGGGCGCCCTTAGGGGTCCAGCAGTGACTCCAGTCCTCTGTCACTTCGCTCTCCAGCAGGCAGTGAGGCACCCGAAAGAGGTGCCTCTGCCTGCTACTGCTACTGCAACTTAATGGTATGCATATCCAATTGGCTATGCATGCCATTTTGTAGCAGGTGAGGAGAGGAGGCAACCACGAGGTGCCTCCAGGAGCCCACTTTCCCTTCATGGCGGGCCAGAGGAGGCACCCACCCCAGAGAGGTGCCTCCAGGAGCCCGCCCCCCCCAAAACCAGTACTAACGACAGACGAAAATCCGACAAACGAAACAAATTTTTGAAAAATTTCACGAAAAACGGAAACGAGCTGAAACGGGCCGGCTCCGACACACGACAACTTGAAAACGTCATTTTCCCTGGTCGTGCCCATCTCTACTAGTTAGACCTAGTCAGCCTGGGCATTGTAATTTTCATGGTATTAAGATACTGAGAGTATCATAGACTATTATTTTCAGACAATATTATATGATTATATCCGATAAGCATTTTTATATTTTCCATTGATTTTATGAGTTGTTTTTTCATATTTTGTAACTCAGAATAGTGAATAAAAGGATTTCATTAAATTGATGCTCTCAGGCCATTTGTTTTTTTAAAAAGAACCCACAGGAACTCAGGTGATTCTTGGCCAGAGACGCTCCTACCCCTGAATTTCCTTACAAGGCATACCGTGCAGCCCTGCTGGTGTAAACAAACCGGCTCTTTGAAGCCAGGCGTGCCGCTCTCTCTACTACTAACAGCCAAAACGCCCCAATCTCCAAATTTAAGCCCACCCATTTGTTGACCGGCGACATTTGTCAGAGAATGACACCTTTCGCAGCCCTCCTTGGGGAGGCTGTTTAAACCAGGAAGCGATTAGTCATTCTTTTGTGGTTGCGTAGCAACAACCTGGGAAGGGGGGATGTTGAAGTTTTCCCCAGGGAGAGGTTGAAATGGCTGCCAGGAAGGAGCCATGAAAGCCTTCTTTCTTTCCGTTAAAGGGAACAGAGAATGAGACAGACATTTAGTGTCAGGAGAGGAAAGCAGAGACGGTGGCCAAATGGACCTCTTCATTCAACTGGCTTGCCCACTGACCCGTGGCCACTTTCTCAATACTTGTTAATAAAAAGTTGGTTATTTAGTAGGCATGGTGGGAGGGGCGGGAAACACTACCGGCTGAATTTCTGGCAGGCCAGGCTGCCATTCAAAAGGCGCAGGACCAAGAAAAGAAGGTGGCCGCCTTGACTGCCACTAAAATCAATTCGTTTTGGCTAGTAAAAAGACACCCAGGAGACCGGAAACATTTGGGGCTTTGCCAATTCCCCCTTAAGTCCTGCTGAGTCGACAAGGCACACAACCCCTCTCCATCTCCCAGAAGAGGTGATGAGGCACTGCAGCAACAGGTAGCCAAGAATTGCTGGTGCTCCCAGGCCACAGGTGGGTCCTACATGGCCATCAATGGGGCTTGATGGAGAGCATGACCATCTTCCTCTCAACTGCACTGGCCTTCCTGATCCTCCCGGGTTGTGATCTTCTGAAGGCTGGCTCTACGCCCTCCTAAGGGTGGTGTTTCTGTTATAGATAAAGAGCTAGTTAAAATTTATAAGTTGTGTTGGGGTTGTGTAATGTCCAGAAAATGGAGGCTAATGTTTAATTTCAGGATGGTTTAATTCAAAGTGTATAAAGAAGTAATTAACGGGGGGGGGCATGACCATGTTACATAATGCATGTACATATTCGGAGGGGGGTATTGTGTTGTTGCGTCGTGATAGGTAGATTGTGAGTCTTCTGTGGCCCGGGATTGGACCAGAAGGAGAGAGAAGGACCCCTGCGCCGGGAATAAATACAGTGTTTCAAAATTCAACGGCAGAGACCGCACTTTGCTTGGCGTTTTCTCTCCGTTGCTGCAGCTTCGAAAAATAAACCTTTGAGTTTCTCTACAAAGTCCATCTGTTATTTGGGGTAAACAAATTACCCATAACATTTCCACAAAGCTCAGAAAAGTGTTGCGCCTGGACTCCACTTTCCAGAATCCCATACCCTGCAAAGCCAGCGGGGTCACGCACCTTGCAGTTCTAGAACAAAAAGATATAACTTGTCCAAGATCTTGAGTGTCCGGCCAGAAGAAATGGAACCAGGGTCAGGTTGTCAAGACAGACGGACACCTTCACCTTTCCGGCCTGGAGCTTTGGGGGTGGCTGGTGAGACTGTGCAGGAACGGACCTTTGAATGGAAGCTGGTGGCCATTCTGGGAGGGGCAGGGCTTTTTCAGGGCAAGGAGGCTCATGATGAGTATGGGGACTGTCCTATCATCATTATATGGAGAGAACTGGGTCAAGGGTCCTCTAAGTAGATTAAGTCTCTGGCTGCAGAGCTCACAGGTTACAAACCATGATGGAGACGTGTCATCTCCAGGCTTAAAACCAGGGTACCAGATCCAGGGGAGTGGTATCAGGAGACATATCTCTAGTCTCGTGCAATCCCAGACACATTTGTTGGAGCCACTGTGAGATACAGGAAGCTGGACGAGATGGGCCTTTGGCCTGATCCAGCACGGCTCTTCTTATGTTATGTTCAAAGTTGGCGGTTCAATTCCCCACTGGGCCTCCTTGGATTCGATGATTCAGAGGGTCCCTTCCATCTTATTATTCTCACCCACCCCTGCAAACACTCCCTTAAAGAATCACTCCGCTTTGCACGTGGCCCCATCCTCCAAAAGGAACACACACTTTCAAAACACACCCATTAAACATAGCTCAAGGTGGCTGTCTTATTTAGCACAAGCATTTCTAAAAGCTCTATCCTGCCTGTCGAGGAAGAAGTGGGCAAGATAAGGGAGAGAAAAAGAGGGAATAAAAAAAATTATCTGCACACGGCTTCCTTGTCAGGTTTATGAGGCTGAGAAATCACAGATGGGCAGGACTGCCAAGGAAGGGAAGCTGTGGCCCGGAAGACTGAAGCCCACCGAAACCAATAGGCCCAGCGCCTGAGGAAGGAGACGCGGGTCGATCTCCGGTGCGAAGGACGTCAGGGAAGAAAGGCAGGGCCTCTCACATGAACATATCATCGTAGTTTGGAGGTGGGAGGTGGTCAGGGTCAGGTCTGAAAAGAGAATGGAGAATATTAAATGCCATTTCTTATATTCTCATCGTGGAATACAGTAGAACCACCGTATATGCAGGGGATCGGTTCCAGGACACCCCGCAGATAGTGAAATCCGCGTATAAGAGCAAACGCTCTGATCCGGGGTAATGGCGGTGGCAGGGGTGCTGGGGCGAAAGCTTTTGTCCCCGACCCCCCACCCCCAACGACTGGTAGTGCAGCGGGGGCAGCAAGGACAGCTCAACATCGGTAGGCGAGGAGGGCTCAACATTGGTAACGCTGCCCTCTTCACTGCTGGGCTCGATGGTCAGCCTGCAGGGGCGGTGGGGCGGCCGCGAGGAGAGAAAAAAACAAAAGAAAGCTGACCGATGCCAAGCCCTTCTCGCCACCAGCCAGCCAGGCACCCTCCTTGCTGCCGGCGTTGCAGCTACTATTTGTGAGAGGAGCCTGCTTTGCGGCTATCGCTTTACGACTTAGAAAGCTGGCAAAGTTTAGCCTTTCAAAACGAAGGCTGAGAGGGGATAGGATAGCCATGTTTAAATATCTGAAAGGATGTCCTATTGTGAAGAGGGGGCTGGTTTATTTTCCATGGCTTCATAGACTAGGACTCGGGGCAATGGTTTCAAACTCCAGGAAAAGAGATTCCATTTGAACATTAGGAAGGACTTCATGACGGTTAGAGCTGTCCGGCAGTGGAAGATGCTGCCCCAAAGGAGGATGGTGGAGTCTCCTTCTGTGGAGGTTTTTAAGCAGAGCCTGGAAGGCCATCTGTCAGGAGTCCTGTGATTGGGGGGGGGGGTCCTGCATGGCAGGGGGTCGGACTGGATGGCCCGTGAGGTCTCCCCCAACTCTTATGATTCTATGATTTTCCCTTAATCCGTGGATAAGTGAATCAGCTGATAATGATCCAGTGGATAAGGGTGTGTGTGTGGGGGGGGTTCATACTGCACAGCACCACACCTCCCCTCCCAAGGAATTACAGCTGCCACAAAGCCCCAGGCTTCCTAGGAAGCAGACCCCCCCGTTTCCCTTGGGACTTGCCTTCCCCGCAGTCTCCATGCTGCACTCCACTGAGGCCAGTTGCCACGCCTCATTCTGCCTGGCTGAAACGCTGGCATGTGCCTTCCCTGCCTCCTCCTCCCTGCTCACCCCCATTTTTCTGTTCCCCTGGATCTCTTTTGTGTCCTGTTTGGACTCAAACCTTCCCTCCGGAGAGACCCTCTCCTCTGGTGTGCTCCGCACATCCCTGGCTCATCCATGGTGGTCACCTTGCCCTTTCAGCTCGCAGCACCCAGCACTGAGTAGCCTGCAGGTGGGCCAGGACCCATTGGCTAACGGAAGCCACCCGGTTGAGGGCTGCAAGGAAAGGCCAAGATTTCCCAGCCTGTGCGTTCCCAATGCTCACCCGCTGCGGTTGGCCCGAGGGGGTCCAAACGGATCAAATCGCGCTCCAGGGGGGACAGATCCCGGGGGAAGCCGGCTGGGAAGTCCAGAGGAGGGATCCACCAAGGGGTTCCGAGGACCTGATCGAAGCGGGTCGAAGATCATGCCCCCTCTTCGGCCCCTGGGGAGGGAAGGAAACAACGGGATGTGAATACTGGACAGGGCGGAGTTAATCCTTGGGTGCACCTAACCCGTGTTTCTGGACGGTTTTCCTACAGAAGTTCTGCTTCCCAACATTACGTGCCATTTCCAATCAATCAATCAATCAATCAATCAATCAATCAATCAATCAATCAATCAATCGTATACTCTTTCTTTAATATAAATGTTTAATATGAGTATCTATTTTAGTTAGGTACTTAATTTAAGTAATATTAATGAATAATTAAAATGACCTTTCCGCATTTTTAAATTGATACAGTATAGATTGTGGGTCCCCTGACGGCAACTTTAGTGTAATGTTTTTATTATTGTTTTAATTATTTATCGAGATTTTGTTTCAACTGTTTTAATTCTTTTGATTGTAAGCCACCCAGAGACCTTTGGGTAGTGGACGGCATAGACGTTGTAAAAACAAACAAACAAACAAACCAAACAAAACGGTTGCAGACAATGTAGCCGTCATCTCACAGAAAAAGAGGGCCTTGAAAACGAGTAAGCAAACGGATCAAGTAGGACATACCCAGCTTATGCACCACTAATCCCCAGCCAAAGAAACTTAGCTACAGAAATGCAGGGGCCATTTCTACGCTGCTGAATGTCGGGAAAATATGTGTTATCCTTAGCATCCTTTGCTGTGCACCAGTTCACACAGCTCTTGTGTGACAGGGATTTCAAGCAGCAACTTGTTCAATAGCGAGACCACTGCCCTTGCGTTGGCTTAGTTACCCCAATGGATTTTGACCCCTGTGGGCACTGGACATTCGTGCTGCATATGCTCCTTGCGCACAATTCCTCCCCACTTCTTTTGAGTGGGGATTCTTGGTGTAGACCTGAGGCAAAGCCATTCTTGTGTGGCTGTTGTTCCAAAATGACCACAAGTCGGACCACTGATCTATTGGGCTTGGCGCCCGTCCCCTCCGAAGAGTTCTAGGTTCTTCAATCAGACCTCCTCTGGACCCCCGTGACAGCTTTTGTGCTGCACCCTTCCACTGAGATATGTGCCACTACTCTTTGAAGGTACCCGGTTCTATGCACGGTCCTTCTCCAAGCTGACATTTCACTAAGCACCACTTGTGCTACCGACCGGGAGGCAACCAAGCTAAGAGAGACACCTCCATGGTTCAAGAAATATTATTTAATCTTCTGCTTAGCAGTGTATGTTTATGTGTCAGAATAGTTTGCAGGTGCTTCTGACACAAATAAGTACAGACTGGCTCAACTCAACACACTGCATTTCAATGCACTCTCTCAAAGGCTTTCACGCTCTGCATCTGACAGTTCCCAGATCACAGGAAACCCTTAACCTGCTGAATAGGATAAAATAATAATAATCCAATCCCACAGCGATAAATACCCAACAAACACACACTCTAGAAGAGAGCAGAGAGAATTCTAGTTCTGTGAGCTCCTGCCCTCTGAAGGTGCCAGCGAGACAGACTGGTGGAACATTAGGTAGAAGAAAAACCTCCAGAATATAGCCAAACAGCCCGGAAAACTACAACAACCAACACAATGAACTTAATTAGATAGATAGATAGATAGATAGATAGAGAGAGAGAGAGAGAGAGAGAGAGAGAGAGAGAGAGAGAGAGAGAGAGAGAGAGAGAGAGAGAGAGAGAGAGAGAGAGAGAGAGAGAGAGAGAGAGAGAGAGAGATTTTTCCTTCTGACTTGAAGGAGGTTTTTGCATGTCACCACATACTACAAGCACAAAGCAACAACGGCAGGGCAGCACTCAGAGAAGCAGGCAATGCCTGCCAACTTTCTGCCACAACACATTTATTCTAAGCCTTTAAAGCAATGGCTCTCAACCGGTGGGTCCCCAGATGTTCCTGGACTGCAACTCCCAGAAGCCTCCACCACTTGCTGTGCTGGAAGGGGTTTCTGGGAGTTGCCATCCAGGAACATCTGGGGACCCACCGGTTGAGAAACACTGCTTTGAAGCTTCACGTGACTCCTTTTTTAAATACTATTTTAGTGAGGAAAAAGATAACTCTGTTCTGCACTGGAAAGTTCAAGAGCTCCGCTGAGCCTCACGGCGCAGTGGTGCAACTGCTGCACTGCAGTAAAAACTCTGCTCACGACCTGGTTCGGTCCCAGGAAATTCAGGTAAGTCAACTCAAGGTTGACTCGGCCTTCCATACTTCCAAGGTGGGTAACATGAATACCCAGCTTGGTGAGACAGGGGAAAGGCACTGTTTTATCACTGCATCATTAAACTGTAAACTGAGGGTGCTTTAAGCGCTATGGGACGGTCTGGAGGCAGCACACTTGTCTTGTCTTTTCACCTCATCATTCAAAAGGCATCCTCAGCATGAATGCAATACAATAATGGCCATGAGCCATTTTTTGGGGGGGGGAGGGGTCTTTGTGAAACTTAAAGGTTTTCTCGCCTGCCTTACTGTCAACATGTGTGTGTGTGTTGCGTCATTACAGTCGTGACCGACCCTTCGTGACCTCATGTCCATGGAGTTTTCTTGGCAGAAATACTGGAGTGGCTTGCCAGTTCCTACTCCATGTGCCTACAGCACCTGGTATTCCTTGGTGGTCTCCCATCCAAGTACTAACCAGGGCCGACCCTGCTTAGCTTCCGAAATCAGGCGAGATCGGATGTGCTTAGGGCATCTAGGCAGCTTCTTACTGTCAACATATAGGGGTATAAATCCAATAAATAAATAAATAAATAAATAAAATGCACATGTTTATGTGTATAGCAGAGAAAATTAGCTTAGCAAAAGCAGCATGTAGATAAAGTGTAGATACTTGCATTAAGTGTTATTGGAACTGGGAGACAGAGAGACAAAGAACATGACTTAGAATAAAACTCTTATATTGAATATATACAGTAGATAAGAAAAACAGCAGCATAACATCAAGAATAACATATATACAGAGCAAAATATACAACAGAGTGTTGGGTACTGTTTTCTCACCATAAACAGTCCCAATTTACATTACACCAGCCAGTTTCTTTATACACATTTGGAACTCATCAGACATGATTTTAACCAATCACATCCTGACACACCATGATGTCATTAAACTATTCCATCTGTGCTAAATCACTTTAACCTTCTAGTGATTTCTAATCCCTTGCACTTGTGGCTAACATCATGACACTGCATTTTGACTGACTTCATTTTACAAATTCTCTGTTCCCTCTGTTAAATATACATTACATACATTTTTGTCAATTCCACATATTATGACACTTACAGCAAAAGGAGCCAGGCTGGAAGGTAATCAATAAAATTGCCTTAAATGCCTGTCCTGCAGGTGAAACTGTGCTCACAACCTGGGGGTTCAATCCCAGGTGGCAGGCTCATGGTTGACTCAGCCTTCCATCCTTCCGAGGCTGGTAAAATGAGTACCCCACTTGCGGGGGGGGGGGAATGTGGAGCCTGCAGACTGCAATTAAACTGTAAACCGCCCAGAGACTACTTGAAGTGGTATGGGGGTGGTATATAAGCAGAACACTTTGCTTTACACATTCCTAAAACAATTCAAATACTTCCGAACAATCTGCACGGTTGTGTAGAAAGCGGGGGGGGGGGGGGGACCTTGCAAATCGTCTTGATCCAGAAATTATTCGCTTTGCCAAATCTGTATGCCTGACACATCCGTGCGGGCAACGAGGGGTTAGGATGATTCTGGCAGATGTTGCAAAAGCCAGCTCTCAATATGAAGAATGATTTAGGCTGCAATTTCCTTTGGCCCTCAGGCTGAAAGAGGTCCCTTCCTCTTGAGGACTAGGCCCTTGTTTAGACAGGAGTGCCAAAGCAGGCTCACTCAGATGCCGAGTCCCCGCCCAAATGAAGCTCCATCAGGACCAAAATGGGGGAAAAAGGCATATGGGAAAACACCCCAGCTGTGGAATGCCTTCCGCTCGGCGGTCTGGACGGTGCTGGTGCCGGCTTTGTTGATGTGCTAAATTAAAACCTGCTTCTTCACCCAAGTGAAGATCCAGGGAAGTGATAGTACCAATCTATTCTGCTCTGGTCAGACCCCACCTGGAGTACTGTGTCCAGTTCTGTGTGCCACAATTTAAAAAGGACGTTGACAGCCTTGAGCGGGTCCAGAGGAGGGCGACCAGGGTGGTTGTGGATCTGGAGGAAATGTCTTATGAGGAATGGCTTAGGGAAGTGGGAATGTTTAGCCTTTCAAAAAGAAGGCTGAGAGGAGATATGACAGCTATGTTTAAATATTTGAAAGGATGTCATATTGAAGAGGGAACAGGTTTGTTTTCCATGGCTTCAGAGACTAGGACTCGGGGAAATGGTTTCAAACTACAGGAAAAGAGATTCCATTTGAACATTAGGAAGAACTTCATGACAGTTAGAGCTATTCGGCAGTGGAAGATGCTGCCACAAAGGAGGGTGGTGGAGTCTCCTTCTTTGGAGGTTTTTAAGCAGAGGCTGGATGGCCACCTGTTGGAAATCCTGTGATGGGGGTTCCTGCATGGCAGGGGGTTGGACTGGATGGCCCTTGAGGTCTCTTCCAACTCTATGATTTTATGATTCTAAATGTTTGACACTTTCAGACAGCATGGCTAGGGTTTGCAGTCATTCAACTTGACGGCTTCTGTTTGATTTGTTAAACTGCTTGAATGAATTTCTTTTTAAATTCAAGTGCTTCAAAGAATTTGAATTTTTCCTGATGCTTGTATGGTGGTTTTATTAACTCTACCCTGTCCCAAGATTGGCTCCTAAAGTGAGGGTTAGACATACATGAATGAATGAATGAATGAATGAATGAATGAATGAATGAATGAACAAATTTTGACTGTTTTTTCCTCATTTTGGAAACTCTGTAAAACACCCTTCAGGTAACAGGCGGACTTACCCAAAGGGGTCCAGGTCTTCCCCACCGATAGCGAAGGGTCCCATGGGGTCTGGCCTAAGAAAAGAAAGTACACTCCATCTCAAAAAAGAACTGGAAAAGGTGCAGAAGAGAGCGACTAAAATGATTCCTGGGCTGGGGGACCTCCCTTATGAGGGAAGGCTAAAACATTTGGGGCTCTTTAGTCTGGAAAAAAGGCGCCTGATGGGGGATATGATTGAGACGTACAAAATAATGCAGGGCATGAGTAAAGTGGATAGAGAGACGCTCTTCTCGCTCTCACAAAATATCAGAACTAGGGGACATTCACTCAAATTGAGGGCTGGGAGAGTAAGAACAGACAAAAGAATTTTTTTTACCCAGCATTTTATTAGTCTGTGGAACTCCCTGCCACAGGAGGTGGTGATGGCATCTGGCCTAGATGCCTTCAAAAGGGGATTGGACAGATTCCTGGAGGAAAAGTCCACCAAAGGTTACAAACCATGATGGAGATGTGTAACCTCCAGGCTTAAAACCAGGGTACTTCAAGGGCCAGATGCAGGGGAGTGGGATCAGGAGACAGAGATCTAGTCTCATGTGCTCCCAGGGGCATTGGTGGGGCCACTGTGAGATACAGGAAGCTGGACTAGAGGGGCCTTTGGCCTGATCCAGCATGGCTCTTCTTATGTTCCAATGTTGATACAGAAAAACTAAAGTCTGAAGAAGATCAAAACGGAAACCCAGGCTCCAGGCTTTGGACATGGGAGGCAGCCAGAAAGCATTACGGGAGCACCACGGAATGCACATGGGTGCCATTCCGTGACGCACCAAGATCACCTGCCCAAAGACTGGGCCATAATCACTCTACCCCATCCTCTGCTGCATCACCAAGGACTCACCAGTTGGGTTGCCGGCTGCCGTGCGGATGCCGTGGCGGGATCCACAAAGGGTCGTGGTCGGGGGGGTTGGGAGGGGAGGGGTTCCTCTCCCGCCTGGGCTCCTCCCTGGGGCAAGCGGGCTCTTTGGCAACTTCAAAGGGAGAGACAATGTGGCAGACCACCTGCGTTTGCAGCTCCTCGGTGTTCTGGTACACCCTGTTAGGGGGCAGGCAAAGAAGGGGTTAAATTCTGGGTCCACCTGGATATTGCCACGTTCAGCTCAAAGGCGCCATCAGGTGGAGTTCCATCAGATGTCACCAGTGCAAGGCAACCCCCTAGATGCCTGCGCTGCAGGCCCCATCATTGATAGAATAACACCAGGAGTTGTGTTGGGTAGGAGAACGGTGAGAGTTGCAGAACTCAAAGGCTCTAGTTTACGGAATGCTGAGACAGGTCCTCTTTTTTCACCAGCCCCTTGCTCCTTAATGGCCGGTGCCAAAAAGCAAAACAGAACAAAAACAAAAACAAAACAAAAAAGTGTTAGCCAAGTGTTCTGCTTATATACTGCCCCCCCATACCACTTCAAGTAGTCTCTGGGCGGTTTACAGTTTAATTATGCAGGCTACACATTGCCCCCCCCCAGCAAGCTGGGTACTCATTTTACCGACCTCAGAAGGATGGAAGGCTGAGTCAACCCTGAGCCTACTACCTGGGATTGAACCCCAGGTCGTGAGCACAGTTTTACCTGCAGGACAGGCATTTAACCACTGCGCCACGAGGCTGCTTGTATACCGCCCCATACCACTTCAAGTAGTCTCTCCGCAGTTTACAGTTTAAGTACAGTATGCAGGCTACATATTGCCTATAGTGGACAGTCTCTTTCCAATTGTGTTCAATTCCAAGTAGCCGGCTCATGGTTGACTCAGCCCTCCATCCTTCCGAGGTCAGTAAAATGAGTACCCAGCTTGCTGGGGGGCGGGGGGGGGCGGGGAGAGGAGGTTGCAATGTGTAGCCCGCATAATTAAATTGTAAACCGCCCAGAGAGTGCTTGGAGTGCTATGGGGCGGTATATAAGCAGAACACTTTGCTTTGCTTTGCCGGAACTGTTCCCCCCGCTTGCTCCCATTATGTTGGAGCAGTTTTGCTCTATTCCTCTTTATCAGGTGAGGAGAGACCTCTTTATGAACATTTCCCAATGTCCACTGTAGACTGTAAGCCCCTTTCAGGGAGGGGGCTTTCGGAAGTGACCACAACCTGGTGGCTGAGCGTACATTTCTTACCCAGAAGGTTCAATGATTCAGCATCTCTAGCTAAAAGGATTCAAGGAATAGATCCTTCTGATTGGCGAACCTCTGAAAGCAATGTGTGTGTTTTTATCTGCAGGATCGGTATCCACTGGCTCACTTATATACCGCCTGAAAATATTTAAAATATTAAAAGGAAAAATCCTAGAAATAGTGATTCCCAAAGTCGAAGTTTCTAGAATTGGCCACCGAAGGGAGTAAGAGAGCAAGAGTATGATTATCCGCAGGATCAGAGACCATGCTATAGGCAATGCTTGCTATTAAAATAGCATTAACTACAATCTGTGTTTAGAGATGGGCACAAAACGAAACACGAAACGCTGTTTCATCATTTTGTTAGGTAATGAAATGGTAGGACATGGTTTGTCACAAAAATGAAACGAAATGCCATTTCCCCCCTCTAGAAACAAAATACAGTGGTACCCCGATTTAAGAGCAGCTCGACATAAGAGCAATTCGACTTAATAGCGGAAAACTGTTTTAACTTCCACCTTACAAATTTTAGATATGGTCTGCTTGACTTACAATCTTTTTTTTATTTTTCAACTTTTTTTATTTTTTAGATAGGTACCCCAACTTAAGAGTCGTTCGACTTAAGAGCATGCATCCGGAACGGATTACATTCGTAAGTCGAGGTGCCGCTGTAATTCATCCTAGAAGAATCAATGGCAGAGGAGCTCAAGCTCTTCCCTGAAAGCCCCCCAAATTTGGAAAAGTTTGGGGGTTAGGGAGCTGAGTTATTAAGCTCCAAAGGGAAAAAAATCAGAAAAAAATCTTTCTAATTGATTGGTGCTAATTGCTCGCCAGCATGTTGGGGGGGGGGAGCTATTGTGGTTTCTGGATTCAATTAGATTTTTTCCCAGGGGCACCCCCTTTGGAGTTCAATAACTCAGCCCCCTGGCCCCCAAACCTCTACAAATTTTGAGAGCTTACGGGGAAGAGTCCAAAGCAGTTCCCCAGCGATTTTGGTGGCTCTAGGACCCAGGGGCGCATAGTGTTTCATTATGAAACAACTTTAAAAATTCGTTAGTGACGAAACGGAACTACTTAAGAAATGAAACAAAACACTTTTCTCCTGTTTTGTGCCCATCTCTATCTGCGTTTTTTAGCATCCACAGGGATGCTTGAGCCCCACGGATATGAGGGTCCTACAGTGCAGCACTTGAGTTGTGTCAGTTCTGCAACTATGGGTTCTACCCCATGGCCACCATGAAGGACCTTCTCCCCCTGGCACCCCCCCGACACACACACACACGCTTCTTCCCTGGGACACCTACAAGGTGAACAAAGAACAGGAGTTACTTGTCAAAATCAGCCAGATGTTCTGGATTGACGTAGTCAGCTACTTTCAAGGTCAAATCCGCCACTTTCTGTGACTTCGGGTCCTGGAAGAGGAAGGAAAGGGACAGTGTTGAGTTTGGGACCCGGACGAATGGGAGGGTTAGACCAGGCCGGCTGGCAAGCTGGGCTCTTGGTCGTCAGCACCCACGGAGGAAGGAGAGGTGCAACCTCACAGGGACTCTGAGACACATTGAATTTTATGTGTCAACTGCCCAAGAGACAGGAAGGAAAGCTAATAGGGATGGGCATTTCGTTTCGGAACCAGTAGGTTACGAAACAAACCACGCGAGCCCAGGTGGTCCTCGGAACCGGCTGATACCCGCAGATCCAATTGCTTTACCTTTTTCTGTCTCGCACAGGGTTAAACTCCAACGAGGAAGCACGCTGCAACGTCATCATTGCTTGATCTGTGATGCTGGCCAATCAGGAGCTATGCAGGGACAGGCATCACCCCGCCTCCCTCTCTGATTGGCCAGCAGCATGGAGCAGGAAAGATGATGTCGCAGAGCGCTTCCCATTGCAGCTCAGCTCCACGGCGGCAGAGTGAAAGGTAAAGCAATTGGCTCTGCGTGTATCAGCCGGTTCTGAGCACCACTTGGGCTTGCGTGGTTAATTTTCTAACCTACTGGTTCCGAAACGAAATGCCCATCCCTAAAAGCTAACTCTGCTCATGATCGGGTGAACTCTTTTTTTTTTTTCATTCTTTTCGGTTGGGAAGTTTGATCTGATCCTAGCTTTTAAATAAACATTCCGTGGACTCAAATGCATAAAATTAAGGGGAATGTTGAAAATGAGTTCCGTGACATGTAAGAACAATGACAGCTAGGAAGCTGTCGGAACTTGGTGGCAGGAGACGTTGGGGAGCCCTGAATTTGAGTCTCTGGCATTACTGATTTCTTTTTTTCTTTTTCTTTAATTACTGGATAGCAAGCAAAGGGCCTTTGAGGCCCTGGACAGCCGTTGTAAACACAACTTGGGATAAATTAGGGATCTAAGTGGGATTTAAAGATATAGCATGCCTACAGTACCCACAAGATTAGAACCCACAGTTACACTTATCCACTGCCTGACAGTATTAAATAATCCCACCTCCAAGAAACCCCTCCCTCTCTCTCTGGCTTTCACGGCCAGGATCCTAGTGTCTGCATATGGTTTCCACAACTTGCTGCAGGTGAGTGATCGCACCCAATGGAAGAGGTACCAGGGCACGTTTGGGCTGCACGACTGACTGGTCACAGGCCTGACTGAGCCCCCAAGAGGCACCCCAGCATCTTCCACGTTAGCTGCGGCGAGTTACGCAAAACGTATGCCACCCACAACAGGATCCCAGCCATTTTGAGCTAATGTGTTGATCTTGAAACCGTTCTTTTTGCCGTAGGAGGAAGGCAAACTGAAATACAGTATTAGGATTAAGATTGAGAGAAGCCTTGCTGTTCCATTTCAAAACCTTCTTCTTGAACAACCCAGTGCACTCCTACTGAACGCTTTTAAGGATGTTCCAACAAAGGCCTTCCTTGCAAGGTCTGTTCTACTAAATCCGATCTGGCTGGGAAAGGCTGGGGCAGTGGTTCTCAACCTGTGGGTCCCCAGATGTTCCTGGACTGCAACTCCCAGAAGCCTCCACCACTTGCTGTGCTGGAAGGGGTTTCTGGGAGTTGCAGTCCAGGAGCATCTGGGGACCCACAGGTGGAGAACCACTGGGCTAGGGGCACGCACGGAGGCACGGTTTGGGAACGAGGCAACCTCACCATAATGTTGAAGATGATGCTGCCATCCATCATTATCCCCTTCACCAGCAGGTCCCGAGAGTCATCCTTCAGCCGATAGCGCAGGGTGTACAGCTCCTTGTCCGCATTCCAACCACTAGGCAGCATTTCCGATTTCCGCTCATTGCTGCTGGGCTGTAGAACGACGCCCCGGAAAAAGAACGGCGGGGGCCATGTGTTAGCTGGAATATACCACTTCGTGCAACGGAGGAGATGGTGCATTGTAAATCTCCCCACCTCCCCCCCCCAAAAAAAGTATAGGCAGCTGAAAGAACTTCGTTTTAGCAGATTGTCTACATTATATTGGGAAACCACGGCACTGGCAAATTGCCACTAATTGATGGATCACAGCTTTTCCTTTTGGTCACACGTGACTCAAGTGTAATGAAATCAAGCTGCAGCAATGAAGAGCCAAAGTGGGGGCACATTAATTAGTAGCAAATGCCACTGGTTGGTGATCTCCCCCCCCCCAAGGGTTTTCTTAAAGAGAGCAAGTGGGGCTCAAGACTTCGGTGATCAAGGTTCAAATCCTCGCTTGACCACAAGACTCGCTGGGTGACCTGTGTGCTATGCTCTCTCTCATCCTGGCCTACATCACAAGGCCGTCAGGAGGATCAAGTCAGGAGGAGAAGGTGCCAGATAGATTGCTAGGAAAACTAGGGAGAAAAGGAGTGATATAAACATGGCGAGTCAATGTGCTGAAGTATCGTGGTTTCCCCCAGAGCATCCTGGGAAATGTAGTTTTGTAAAGGTGTTGAATTTTCTCTTTGGGACCCCAGAAGCCTAATTTTCTGGGGCACTGCCATGTACAGGATTTTCAAGTGGAGCCATCCTTAACCTGGTCATCATGAAATGCAATGTCCATCTTCCTTCTCAAGGTTCAGAAGAGAGTAACTAAAATGATTACTGGGCTGGGGGACCTCTCTTAGGAGGAAAGACTAAAACATTTGGGGCTTTTTAGTCTAGAAAAAAGGCGCCTGATGGGGGGGATATGATTGAGACGTACAAAATAATAAAGTGGATAGAAAGACGCTCTTCTCCTTCTCACAAAATACCAGAACTAGAGGAGATACACTCAAGCTGATGGCTAGGAGAGTGAGAACAGACAAAATATTTTTTTCACCCAGTGCGTTGTTAGTCTGTGGAACTCCCTGCCACAGGAGGTGGTGATGGCATCTAGCCTGGATGCCTTCAAAAGGGGATTGGACAGATTCCTGGAGGAAAAGTCCATCACAGGTTTAAAAACAATGATGGAGATGTGTAATCTCCAGTCTTAAGACCGGGGTGCTTCAAGGGCCAGATGCAGGGGAGGGGTATCAGGAGACAGAGATCTAGTCTTGTGCGCTCCCAGAGGCATCTGGTGGGGCCACTGTGAGATACAGGAAGCTGGAATAGATGGGCCTTTAGCCTGATCCAGCATGACTCTTCTTATCTTCTTAAGTCTCATCTTACCAGGTTTCAGTGATGCCAATTATGTCATTTTTTTTGCTGTATTAGGAGTTCCAGCTCTTCTTGTTTGTTCCCCATGCTCTGTGCATTGGTGAAGAGACATTTGAGGCTGTGTGTGTCTCTTACAAGCCCTTAACCTATTTTTCCTTGCACTGACAGTCTGTAATACCCCTTGTCCTGTTCCTACTGCACCATTAGGTCTATTCCCCACCACCCCTTCTGGATCTCTACATTTAAGAAAGTTTTCTCCCTCCTCCTGCTAACTCAGTTTAGAGCTCTCCTTATCAACTCATTTTGCCTTTGTTTTCATGGTCTTCAGAAGAGATTAATTGGTTTTCAATGCATTTGTATGGGAAACTGCGTTTTGGTTTAAGAATTTTTGGCAATACAAAATAGCCCGGAGAACAAATTAATTACTTAAAACAAGGTACCACTTGTATTTGCAAAGCCAGACTATATAGGAAGGACTTCCTCTGTCCCTCAGCTTCATCCCTCCCTTCCAGGCTGTAGATAGAGGAGGGAGTGGCAATTTCTAACTCCCTGCTGCAAAAGAGGTGTGTTTGTGTGCGTCTGCCAGGGCAGAAAACGAAACTCGCCATCGCACAGAAGCCGAGTTGCGCAGCTATGATTACTCCCCGCTTGCCCTACTAAAAGCTCGGCTTTTGTTACTCATTGGGGTGGGGAGGTTTGTAAAAATAAAATAAAAGACGGCCTTCATCATCCGGAAGGCCTGCCCCTCTTCCCCGACTGAAACACTGGTGATCCATTTGACATCGAAATGTATGACGCAGGTAGTAAATTACGCTCGATTAAATCGTTGGGGATCCGACGCTTGGTCAACTCCAGTGAATCAACCAGGTCTGCGCGAGTTCTGGTTTACTACCCAGAACCTCATCCAGTATCTCCTAAGATTAGGACAAAGATTAGGACAAGGACCTCATCCTGTATCTCCTAAGACAGGGGTGTCCAAACTTTGGTCACGACTGTCATAAGATTAGGACAAGGAAGTCTGGAGCAAACCAAGACCCACCTCTCTGCTTCCCCTCTCCCCATGGAAGCAACTCCGAAGTAAGAAAGACCGCCGAGACAAAGGCTTGCCAATTTTCTTTTTAGATTTGGCTCTTGTGGTTCTGACCCTCATCAACCCCCACCCCAAAGATTTCCATGCGTCCCCCACCCCAAGGTCAGAGCACAGATGCTGCCCAGTCGGGACAAGGGGCGCTCATCGCAAGGAGAACGCCCGCGCTCTGCCGAGGGCGCAGCTCTGGACGCCGGCACAGGAGCCCTGCCGGGAATGCGACGTTGGCAACCTCCTATTTGCCCCCCTCCTCCTCGCCCTTACCTGGTCTCCCACGCCCAGGCACCGGTAGCCGTGCGTGATCAGCTTCCAGTGCAAGTAGCAGAGGAGGGCGTCCTGCGCGCAGGTGATGCCCGGGGCCACCGAGTGGTAGAGCAGCTCCAGCCCCGCCATGGGGCCGCCTGCAAGGGAAAAAAAAGGAAGAAAAGTCCACGTGCGAAATGGGAGACACGCGTCAGCCGTGGGAAGCAATCCGCCCCTGGTGCAATGCAAGCCCGGAGTTTCCCCCCTCGATCGGCTCTTCCAAAAAGTGAAAGTGACTCAGGAGCGTGTGTGTGTGTGTGTGTGTGTGCATGGGGGAGGGGCGAGGAGAGGCGTGCAAAAGGGGGCCGGCCGCTTGGGCCACCCCCTCCGGTTGGTCCGGCCCGGAAACAAGGAGCCGAGCACTTGGGTTCCGAGGGAAAAGGGAGGCGGGGAAGGGTTGCAAAAGCCGGCACACCGCCCGGGGAAAGCAAACGTGCAAAGTAGGGGGCGTCCCGGGGAGGGTGGCGGGGCATGCCTCTGCAGGCGGACGCGCATGCACGCACACGGGGAAAGCGCTTGCATGCATGCACGCATCCGCGCACACAAGGAAAGGGATTGCAAGCGTGCATCCGCGCAGGGAAAGCGCGTGCGTGCATGCCCGGAGCCACCGCGCAGGTGAAGCGGTTGCAGGCGTGCACCCAAGCAGAGAAAGCGCGTGCATGCATGCCCGGAAGTCACCACGCAGGGAAAGCGCGTGCATGCATGCGGGGGGGCAGGAGGAATGCACAAAAGCCGAGTGGAAAGGGCAAGAGGCGGCGGGGGTGCTTTGGCCCCCAGGAGCCCCCGGGGGTCCCCCTTCACTCGGGCTGTAAAGAATTTCAATCCCCGAAAGCTCGTTTATTCTATGATTTTTTTTGGGGGGTGCCTAGTTTTGCATTTGTGTTTTAGGGCCACCCTTGACTTAAAGGGCGAAACTTGGAAGTCCAAATGCACACAGCGGGAGAGGCATTGCTAGGTCAGGTTGCTCTTTTCAGATGTTCAGCTCAGCAGTTCTTGGCGTGATGGGCTTTGCCCAGCAGGCTTGACTTAGATGGAAGTCAGGAGGCGGTTTGATCTTTTTGCATGCTCATTAAGACAGAAGCCCTGATTTTTGCAGCTCAAGAACAAGCTATCAGAACAAATGCAGTTAAGGCTAGAATAGAAAAATCAGCTGAGTCCCCCACAGGTAGACTCTGTAGAGAGGCAGATGAAACTATTGACCATATATTGAGTTGTTGCAAGAAAATTGTTCAGACTGATTACAAACAGCGTCATAATGTAGTTGCTCAAATGGTCCACTGGAATTTGTGTCAGAACTACCATCTGCCTGTAGCAGAGAACTGGTGGGATCATATGCCTGATAAAGTAATTGAAAATGAGCATGTAAAATTACTTTGGGACTTCTGAATAGAGACAGACAGGGTTTTGGAGCATAATACCCTGGATATTGTGATTGTGTAGAAGAAAAAAGTGTGGATCGTTGATGTTGCTATACCAGATGATAGTAGAGTCACCAAGAAACAACTTGAAAAAATTACCCGATATCAGGATCTGAAAATTGAACTTCAGAGACTCTGGCATAAACCAGTACAGGTGGTCCCAGTGGTAATCAGCACGCTGGGTGCAGTGCCTAAAGAGCTAAGCAAGTATTTAGAAGAAATTGGAGTTGACAAAGTCACCATCAGTCAGCTGCAGAAAGCCACCTTACTACTGGGATCTGCCTGCATAATTCGCCGATACATCACATAGTCTTAAATGCTTGGGAAGCATTCGACTAGTGATTTGTAATACAAAATCCAGCATAGTTATCTTGTCTGCTGTCTGATAATAATAATAATAATAATAATAATAATAATAATAATAATAATAATAATAATAATAATAATAATAATAATAATAATAATTATTATTATTATTATTATTATTATTATTATTATTATTAATTATTATTATTATTATTATTATTATTTAGCATTTGTCCCATTTTGTAGTGGGATCCACTAGACCAGTGGTTCTCAACCTGTGGGTTCCCAGATGTTCCTGGACTTCAACTCCCAGAAGCCTCCACAACTAGTTGTGCTGGAAGGGGTTTCTGGGAGTTGCAGTCCAGGAACATCTGGGGACCCACCGGTTGAGAACCACTGCACTAGACAGATCCATTGTTTTGATGCAACTTTTTTAAGGGTTTAATGTTATGAAATGGAGGCAGTCATACTTGGGGTTCATCATGAAAAAAAAAAACACTCAGTTGAAAAGACAATGCTAGGAATTGTTGAAGGCAGCAGGGAAAGAGGAGGACAAAGAATGAGATGGATTGATTCCGGAAGTAAGCCATGGGCTTGAGTTTCCAAAGCTGAGCAGAGCTGCTGAGGACAGGGCATTTTGGAAGGGACTTACTCATTGGGGAACTTGATGGTGTGTATCACCAAAACTGTATAACTTAGGGATCCAATAGAAGGTGCCAACCCCTAGCGACCCTACCCTTGCTGCTCAGTTGAACACTTTTCACATGGCAGAATATCTTCTGAGAGGTGCATTAAGAAAAAACCCTCAGTGCATCTTCTGATAGAAATCTACTCAAACCCAACCCTACTGAGACTCATGTATGTAGCTTTCCTCAGAGCATCGAACAGGCCTCATGGAAACAACAGGTTACTTGGATGAATATGTGGAAAGACAGTTATAGGCTAATCAAACCAGTCAATCTCAGAGAAAATATCCTCAAAACGTTTCACAGATGGCACTTCACTCAGGTAAAATTAGCCAAGATGTCAGAAGGGACAAATGACGTTTGTTGGAAATGCAGAAGGAACCCAGGGACTTATTACCATGCACAGTGGTCATGTGACAAAACCCAAAAATTCTGGCGGCAGGTTTGGGAAGTGGCAGAAGAAATTGTGCAAACCAAATTGAACTTTAAGCCAGAAGTGTTGTCACTGAATATAATACTAGATATTATTGATAAGAAAACAAAATTATAGGTAGAGGTTCCCCCGCACATGCATGCTAGTTGTGTCCCACTCTAGGGGAGGTGTTCATCTCCGTTTTCAAGATGAAGAGCCCGTGTTGTGCAGGCCCGTGGCCACATGGCCGCATATACGGCTGCCAGGCTCCTCTGGGCCCAGAAATGGAAGAAGGGAGAAATAATAACAATGGAAGAACTGTTGAAAATGTCATTGGACTTTGCAGAATTAGATATGCTCTCGGAGACACTGTGAGTTCTCTGAGACACTGTGGGAGAGACTTTATAAAGGAGAGCTGGTAGATGCTATGTACCTGGGCCCAGAAGCAGACACAGGAATAAGGAAGAAAAGACACAAAGATGTATTTACAGTACTGTACTTGCTAGAACCTATGGAAGACACGCGGATGGCCGGACAATGGCAAATTCCTTGGTCCATTTGTCTAGTATGTGGATAAGTGGATAGCGTGTGATCATAGGAGGTCTTGTTTTTGCGCGGTGGTCCTGCAGACAAAAATCAGTAGGAGAACTGGGCGAAGCAGCACAACCACAGCCTAACATTGATTTAAAGGGTTAATCAAAGAGCCCAGCCTCAGGCAGCAAATATAAACTTAGGAGAAATGTTTGTGGGAATGGCTATCACACAGATATGAGGGGTTTATTCCTTTGAGACCAGGAATTGATAAAAACTAACAGATTCAAGTGAACGAAAGTGATGCCATGTTGATTCCTCTGTATGCCTTGTATCTGTATCTTATTGTGCTTTGTAAGCTGTCTGAAACTATTTCATCTTTGCTGGAATGTCTGTGCCTTGGCAAGAGAGAAAGAAGAAGAGCCTGTGTTATATGTTCAAGGACATCAATGGGGGTGCACAAGGAGAATGGGATAGGATGTCCCTAACAAAGAGTTACAGCTTGCCTAAAGAATGTTATTGATTGGGGAGGGGCATCTCACACTTTCTGTACTTAAACGTGTACCCTGCCTTTGTTAGTTGCGATTTTTTTCCTTCTGCTTCAGAGGGAAAGGTTGCCCCCACTTCCTTTATCCAGCTGAATAAATGAATGGTGATTTGGATCTCTGCTTGTCTCAGACGTTTTTGGCTAAGTTATTCTGATACAAGAAAAGTTTGAGATTAGCCTGAACTCAACAATTTTCTGTTCCCTCAAAGGGCAAGTCTGGGGGCCAGGGGGTCAGATGCAGATATTTTGAGTAAAAGATAGGTGACACTTCCTAACAGTGGCAGAAACCCACTACTGAGATACTTATTATGATTGTATTTTTAATCTTTGCCGTTTTGTATTTTCTAGATTCATGTTAACTACGTTTGCTTATATTCTTATTGTATATTGTTTATTGTTGGTGTGTACACTGCTCAGGGTAGAGATTTTGCTAGATGGTGCAGTACAGAAGTTAAATAAATAAGTAAATAAATAAATATAAAGCACTCTTTTAGACAAAAATAAAAACAATTGCCCTAGCAAGCTCCTTGCTCCCACAGTTGCACTAGAGTAGGCCCAGTGGGAACCTTGTGCAGATTACGTTCCATGGATTCATAGAATCATAGAATCATCGAGTGGGAAGAGACCTCAAGGGCCATCTAGTCCAACCCCCTGCCATGCACCAACCCCATCACAGTATTTCCGACAGGTGGCCTTCCAGCCTCTGCTTAAAAACCTCCAAAGAAAGAGACTCCACCACCCTCCTTTGGGGCGGCATATTCCACTTATGCCGAATAGCTCTAACCGTCAGGAAGTTCTTCCGAATGTTCAAATGGAATCTCTTTTCCTGTAGTTTGAAACCATTGCCCCGAGACCTAGCCTCTGAAGCCATGGAAAACAAACCTGTCCCCTCTTCTCAATATGACATCCTTTCAAATATTTAAACATAGCTATCATATCCCCCCTCAGCCTCAGGCCTGCTCCAGTTGTGCGAGTTACTACGCTAAGCAGTAGAATTTCAGCCGGTAAGAACCGTTCCAGTGGAAGAACGTGGATCGACGGTGTTTTTGTTAAAAGATTTTGAAGCACAGGCTGGGATGGCCAACTGCCCCCCGTTGCTGAAGCTGCATGCTGCGCCTCACTTTCAGGATGGAGCTAGGGGGTGGGACTAGATGCTCTCTGAGGAACCCTCCCAGTTGATGCCACGGGAGACGTTGGCATGCTCCTATGGGTGAAGGTGGCCCTTTTTCCAAAAAGCAAACGCCAAAGCAAAGCAAAGTGGTCTGCTTCTATACCGCCCCATACCCCTTCAAGTAGTCTCTGGGCGGTTTACAGTTTTTAAATACAGTATGCAGGCGACACAAGCGCAGCACAGGGCCCCTATTTTAGCCCAAAGGGCGGATCCTGTTTCAGACAAGTCCTGCAAGGGTGACGCTGAGCCAGCTGCGTAGAAAATAGACTCCTACATAAACACCGTCTTTCAGATTGGGAGGCATCACCGTGAGACGCTGGGTGGGGAGTCACCAAGCCCTGGCGTCTTGGCTAAGGGGCACGGCCAGCCCTCGGGGGGAGAGACCAGGTGGGTCCCAGGAGGGCTGGATTTGCACCCCCAAACACCCCATTAAACCAGGAACCCCCCCTTGCTTTGCACACACCCTTGTCTCAAATCCAGCTCTGCTTCCCCGCGGAAAATTCTCCAGACTTCAGAATTAGGACCGCCATGCTTCCACCTGACCACTGACCGTGCGCTCTATGGGGACGCTCCATCGTGGCTTCTAGGACGTGTTGCACTTGGAGCAAAGAGAAGGAACAAGCGGGTCATGGATGCGCACCATAGCCTTGCTTCTCTGGCTTTCCCGGTTGCCAGGCAACGGGGCCCATCGTTCCGCAGTGTTTCTGTGTTTCTGGCTTTTGCTCAGCAGGCGCAAAAGGCCCTAATGGTGTCGAAACTTCGGCCCTCTAGATGTTTTGGGCCACAATTCCCACAGTCCTTTGTCATAGTCAAAACAGGCTTGGAATTCTGGGAGTTGTGGTCCGAAACATCTGGAGGGCCAAAGTTTGGACACCCCATAGAGGTTCCATAGAGGCATGAATCTTTGCTCCCCATCTGTTATTTTTTTTGGGGGACTAAAGTGCTCAGAATCCCTCATTTTGGCCCAAGGATTCTGGTTTTTCTGATCCAGAAATGGGCCATTCCCCAGATCTGCTCATCCCCAAAGAGAGCACCTGTTAATTGAAAATAATAAACACACTTTAAGGAGGGGCTTAGTTCAGTTTGTGGACTATGTGTTACTTCCCATAAAGGCCTCACATTTTAACTCCTTGGAAGGGGGTTCGGGTAATCTTGACTAAATTAAAATAATTTGGACCTTTGAGTTAAGGAATCTCTCAGAGAGCTCACAGGATGATTTTTGCAACAGTAAAGCTATTTTTTTAAGAGGGAGCTGCCATGTTAGCCTGAAGAAGTGGACGTGTCCAAGAAAGCTCATGTTAAAATATAGTCCTGAAGAAGACACAACTTTCCCCCTCTTGCTTTGTATTTGCCTAAAACGGTTTGCGGCTGCTCTTCCTCCTGAGCTGCTGTTGGAATTAGAATTAGAATTAGAATTAGAATGGAATGTATTGTCACATCTACAAAGATTAAATAGTGCCATCCAGTCAGCTCATTCACACACCCCATTATAAAAATCCAAGGCATAAAATCTACCGTTTAAGAACAAACATCCATACACTTACTCCTACATTCACACGCAGAACATCACTTGTACTCATTTAAAACTGACATAAAAACCAAACATTTACACACACACAGCTCTACATTCTCTTACCTGACAGCATTCATACCCAATATATAAAAAACTACAATAAAAAAACAACCATACACAGGCTGATGTTTGCAACTCGGGCAGCAACCGCTGTGATTCAAAAAGTGTTCCTGCTTCTACATCTGAAGTCTCTCCCCCACAATTAATTGCACGATTAATTGCATCTTGGCCCTTTTTCACATCATGTCTGGCAAAGTTTACTTGGAGGTAGATTTTGTGCTGCTCATCCCAGGTTCCAAAATTGCTCGCTTTGTGGATCATATCACTACACCTTTCATTCCTGGCTCAAACACTGTTCAGTATAAATTAGGCCTTTCCCTAATTCTTTCCCTACTATATAAGATATGTGGCTTTAATGACTGCATGCAGCATCGTCTACAAGACCACGTGGACTTTTGACACCAGCCCAGTGGATTGGGAACATCAGCAATGGTGACTCCAAGCTGTTTATGTTTACCAGGTAAAATAATTACTCAGACTTAAAATTGGCTTTATTTGACTTCTTCTATCTTGTGAATAAAGCAAATTATAATGCCAACCTTGTGCCAGGGGCAGCTATATCTTTGTGTTGCCTCCACAAATCTTCTCCACAAAAGTTTACAATTTGTTTGATTTATTAATGGTTTAATAACTTTTATATTGGTACATATAATTTTTCAAATCTCCAAATCCCCACTAGAGAGCGCTGCACTCTTGCTTAATTCTCTGCAAGTTTTTCCTTTCTAAAACAAATGTAAAGCAGAAACTTTTCAAATGTTCTCTTCTGGTGCTTCTGAGTCCATTGGCAAAGTGGTGTTCCTTGAATAGCAAGGAGATGGTCAAAGCCGGTCTGGGTATTTAAAACAAACATTTTTAAAAGCAGTAAAGATGCGGGGCACAGATGAATGGTGAAAGGTGGATTTACTACCTATGGCCCCACTCAAATTTTCTTATGAAAGTGATGTGGTAGAAAAAAATGTTCAGGGGCAACTGATGACATTGTGTGCATCATCTAGACAGAAACATCACAGATGTGAGAAATAAGTATAATGGAATGGGTTTCAACAGAGGGAAATGTTGGGTGTTCCATTTAGGTAAAAAGAATGAATTGCACAGATATAGGATGGGAGACACCTGGCTGGAAAAAAGTACCTGTGAAAGGGATCTGGGAGTTTTGGTGGACCACAAATTGAACATGAGTCAGCAGTGTGATGCGGCGGCCACGAAAGCCAATGTGATTCTTGGTTGCAGCAACAGAACCATCGTGTCTAGATCAAGGGAAGTGATGGGACCACTCTATTCTGCTCTGGTCAGACCCCACCTGGAGTCCTGTGTCCAATTCTGTGCACCTCAGTTTACAAAGGATGTTGACAATCTCGAGCGGGTACAGAGGAGGGCGACCAGGATGGTTGAAGGTCTGGAAGAAATGTCTTACGAAAATTGGCTTAGGGAGTGGGGTTGGCCTCACAAAAGGAAGACTAAGAGGAGATATGATAGCTATGTTTAAATATTTGAATGAATTTTATATTGAAGAGGGAACAGGTTTGTTTTCCATGGCTTCAGAGACTAGGACTCAGGGCAGTGGTTTCAAACTACAGGAAAAGAGATTCCATTTGAACTTTCGGAAGAACTTCATGACGGTTAGAGATGTTCGGCAGTGGAATAAGGAGGGTGGAGGAGTCTCCTTCTGTGGAGGTTTCTAAGCAGAGGCTGGATGGCCGTCTGTCAGAAATACTGTGATGTGGGTTTCCTTCATGGCAGGGGGATGGACTGGATGGCCCTTCAGGTCTCTTCCAACTCTATGAATCATTCCATTTACAATTTTCTTAAACCGCGGCATCCCCATTATTTTCATCACGTGAACTTCACACATCAAGTTTTAATGCCTTATGGGGAAAAAAACCTTAAACCTGGTGTGGCGAACTTGGATTTTACCGACTCCTGCCACTTTTCCAACTCTCTGATTCTATGATTCTGTAAGCAGCTACTGCCCTATGAGCAGGAGGGATTCCCATAGCTTTAGAGGCCAAGTTGTTGGATAGCATGAGAACCTTTACTTCCCTTGAGCTGGCTTTTGGGAATCAGCGTGAAGGCAGGGGAAGATGCTGGTGGGGTTTGGCCTCCACTCAGCTGTTGGGCCTGAAGGATTTTCTAGATGAGATGGCTTGGATATTTCTCTCCTGCCTTTCTCTCTGAAGAGATCCCAAGTGGCTTTTCCCTCTTCAGAGCTGTTATGCAGGATCACAGAATCATAGAGTTGGAAGAGACCTCATGGGCCATCTAGTCCAACCCCCGCCATGCAGGAACCTCTTCACAATATTTCCGACAGATTGGCCATCCAGCCTCTGCTTAAAAACCTCCAAAGAAGGAGACTCAGCCACCCTCCGCGGCAGCATATTCCACTGCCGAACAGCTCTAACTGTCATGAAGTTCTTCCTAATGTTCAAATGGAATCTCTTTTCCTGTAGTTTGAAACCATTGCCCCGAGTCCTAGTCTCTGAAGCCATGGAAAACAAACCTGTTCCCTCTTCAATATGACATCCTTTCATATCCCCCCCTCAGCCTTCTTTTTGAAAGGCTAAACATTCCCAGTTCCCTAAGCCATTCCTCATAAGACATTTCCTCCAGATCCTCAACCATCCTGGTCGCCCTCCTCTGCACCCGCTCGAGGTTGTCAACATCCTTTTCAAACTGAGGCGCACAGAACTGGACACAGGACTCCAGGTGGGGTCTGACCAGAGCAGAATAGAGTGGCACTATCACTTCCCTTGATCTCTAGACACTATGGTTCTGTTGATGCAACCAAGAATCACATTGGCTTTCCTGGCCGCCGCATCACACTGCTGACTCATGTTCAATTTGTGGTCCACCAAGACCCCAAATCCCTTGCCAGATGTGCTATGTGCATGTCCAGGGGTATAGTGTGTTGTTCCTAGGCAGTGTCATGGGTAAACAGGGTTTTGAATCCTGGCTCTCCCCAGCAGAATTCAGCCCGTGTACCACTGCATCTGTTGGAAGTTTTGTTGGCAACATTGCATGCCGTCATTGGTTTATGTGACTGGGAGGGACTTTTGCGGGCTGGAGTGATTGTCTTTTAATGCAACCCTAACAAACAGTTCCTTCCAGCATTTGATTTTAAAGAGAGCCCTGCCTATTTGCTGAGTGTACCCACTGCCTCTTTTCAGTCAAACAAATAAGAGGAAGTACTTTTTCACCCAGAGGATCACTGGTCTGTGGAACTCCCTGCCAGAAGACGTGGTGACAGCTGTCAGTCTTGACAGCTTTAAGAAAGGATTGGACAAGTTCATGGAGAACAAGGGTATCAATGGCTACCATGATGGATGCCTAAGGACCACCTCTGGGTTGGAGAGAGAGGCAGGATATCTCTCAATGCCATTTGCAGGGTATCATAAGCAGGTGAAAACATCTGCTTGGGAATGACCTGAAACAAATGGTGAGCCACTGTATGAGACAGAATGCTGGACCAAATGGGCTGTGGCCTGTTCCAGCAAGGCTGTTCTTATGTTGGTGCCTGGTGTTTGTTTGCTGTAGATCAGTTCAGTTAGTTACTAATTATGCATGCAGTAAAGAAAGCTAAATACAGACGTTTATAAGTTCAAGCAGCTGTAAATAATTTTGAGTAAACATAAAATATACATTAAAAATAATACAACTAAAATAATAAAAAGACAATTTATTGCTTGGGTGCTATGAATGTCAGTGGGTGTTTTAGATTATGGTGATGACCTCTTTGACAAATTTTGTTTACTCCTCCTACAGATCTTTCAGAATACGTTAGTGAGACTTTCAGTGCCAGTTAATAGGAAAGTGGTGGACTATCTGTGGAACTTGTATCTATTCTCTGTGGATTTCTGGATTTTGCTGCGTAGCAAAAAAGAAAAAGAAGAAAAGAAGAAAAGATGTTTATCAGAAATTGAGAACTCTAAAACAGCACCATACTGGCTCACTGTTGTTTACTCTTACCTGGATACGTAATACTCTTCCTATGCAATTGGCTGCTTAAATAATCAGTGGCACAATCTACATTTGCATACTTGATTGCATTGGCCTCGGTAAGGTGTGGGTTGTATGCTGAGTATCAATGCAGATCGTGCTTTGCCAATGGAGAAATTCCTCCAGCCTCTTGCCATAGGTTTTGTTGCTGCAGACGCCTGAGTCTCCTTTCGACAAATTAAACTCGGGACGCATGACTTGCCCTTTGGAAGATGTGAGAAAGCGTCCTGTGTTAAAATCCAGTCGGCAGAGTCATGCTGTCCCTCTGGTTTCTGCATGAGGCGTCCATGTGGTTGGGGACTCCGGCCTTGACCTTCAGCAGCTTTGGCTTGCGACACCGGCCCTTCTGCTCTTTGATAACTAGGAGCAGAGATGCTCTCGTTCCAGGCCCACGTCTCCTTCCAGCCGCACCCTATTTTTAATAGAACAGAGGAAGTCCTGTGTTTTGTTCCTGGAAATTGCAGGTGGGTGACAAACCGCTGTGCAGATCATTTTGGGGAGGCAGGGAAAAAAGGGGGGCCAGGATGTTGCCTGGAAAGCAGTGCCATTCTTTTTGCCTAGGCAACAAAAAATGCAAGAAAAACAACAACGGTTTAGTAAAGTTCACAAGCCATGGATTGTCAAGCCAAGTGAGCGTAGTGCTCTTAAGTTCTGTCAGGCTCTTTGCTTACTGTTGATGAATCTTGCAAACACAATTTCGCAAAATGACTCTCCTCTTAATCATTTCTATTAATGACCACATGATAACAACAACAGAATGCTGCAATCCGTGCACCCAAAGACCTTGACCACAGCACCAGTACAGGAGCAGCTTGTAGAATTTGTCAGGTTCAAGTGCCTTTACAATTTCAGGCAAAAATCCAAGAGATCTTCCTCAGCTGCGTCAGATATCAAGAATGCAGAAAAATCAGCCCTGCATACATAGTCTTCAAAGCCTTTGAATAAAACATCAATTCAACTGCATATGCATGAATTCACTAAGTATTATTCCTATCAAATAGATAGGAGGAGAGGATCATGCTCCTTCCCATACATAAGTACATAAGTTTATTACGGTCATGTGACCCAAAACAGTTTGAACAGAACAGTACACAGAATAAAACTATAACGTAACATTGCCAACAGTAGATTACAGTGTCATTTATCTGCCGCTATCATAGCCCTCCTATGGATTGCTGCCAAGAGGAATTTAGCCACCTGGGTAAGTTACATATGAGTTCTTATCTGAGAGGCAGTACTCTACCAAGATCTTATCTGGACAACTTTGAAATTTAAAAATTAAAGGATAAATCAGGTCTCTTCTAATTTCTTTGTAAAGGGTACAGTATAAAAGGATATGAGTTAAAAATTCAGGTACCCCAGCTCCACAGGGACATAAACGTTCTTGGCGTGGGGTTCCATTATATCTACCCTGAAGCATAGCTGAAGGAAGCACATTGAGTCTTGCCAAACAGAATGCTCTGCAGACTTGTGGGGTTCCTAACGAGAATAAATAGTTTGCTTGTTTCCGATACCCTGGTAGAATACCGTGCACCTGGGGTGAGCAGGTTCTATTTGCTGTGGCAGTCAGTTCTTGTCTCTCGATGTCATCAATTCGCTGACTAAGGGTTCGATAAGCCTGATGTTGATTTAACATTAGAATGGACTCGAGAGGCATTCCAATAGATCTAACTTTGTGTTGGATTATCTGTGACCACTTGCTCGTGTAGGAATCAGATAACATATGGTATATATAACCCAACTGCTCGGCCTGAAAATGAATTCTCAACCAGAATTTCAGGGTTTGATACCATGCCCTAGTCTCTAAGCGATCTAGGCCTGTCTCCAGATATAGAGCTGCCCATCCCACACAATTAGGGACCCCCAATATTCGGCGCAAGAAGGAAGACTGTATATTCTCAACGTTGGAATTGAATGCGCTTATCCAAATTGGTATGCCATAGAGCAACTGGGGCCTAGTTTTTGCTGTAAAGACCCGCACAGCAGAAGGGATGTGGAATCCTTCAAATAGATAGGAATTGTGCCTAGAGGCGTAGTTCCCAACCTGGGGGTCGGGACCCCTTGGGAGGGGGGTTCAAACGACCATTTCATAGGGGTCACCATGAGCCATTGAAGAAAAAGGCACAAACGGCTTGGGTCTGGAAGAGGAGGAAGGGGTGGTGGTGGAAGAGTGAGGTACAGTTTGATAGGTTGGAGGGGATGTCAGTCAATGGCACCGGAGGCTGCGATTGGTTGAAGGTGCCCGTAGAGGGAAGTTCTCTATGGCACCTGCGGCAGTGGCCTGCCAAAGGGGGCTTGTCACCTCTTCCAAGCAGGGCAAAGGGGTCACCACAACATGAGGAACTGTATTAAAGGGTCACAGAATTAGGAAGGTTGAGAACCACTGGCCTAGACCAAGCTGGCAAGGGCCTCAGAGGTTTAAGTGGCAATGCCTGCTTTGGGCTTTTCAGTTCTCCTGCTCTTTCTGATTCAAGCTCTTACTCACAGCCCTGCTCTTTTTATGGTACCTCTCCTGCAGGCTGAAACACTGTTTCACAGGGCTTACAGAAGTCATGATGATGGTTGAGCCTCGTCTTTTGATGTAGGTGGAAGGGCACTCCTTTGCATGCAGACTACCCAGAGCTGGAGGGGCAAAAACATATTTTGGGACTCTCTAGGCAGGTGGCAAAAGATGCCCGATGGCCACAGGCACCACATCGTCATCAGCCCCGCACTTGCCCCACACTTACGGCACACGTGGTATGTTTCCCAAAACCCCGTGTTGCTGCCGGGATTTGTGTAGTTCCTCAGGGAGGGGCTTCCCCCTTCCCAGGCTGTTGGTCACTGATCATTGTTGAGCAAGCCACTGGAAGGATTTAACAGCACGCAGCAACAACAATGGGTTTGGAGGCGTTGTGGCCGAGACAACGAACTTTCCCCATTTCCAAGAATAAGCGAGGCCCTGGTCGGCTGAAGAGCTTGGAGAAGGACCAAGAGCACCACAAGAAGAAGCCCACTCGCCAAAGGCCTCTCCGGGCACCGGCAGTGAGCATGTCCAAAACCAGAGCTGAAACTTCAGGACCTTGGCCAACACAAGGATTGATGTGCCTGAGGAACCAACGCTGGATTCCACACTGTGGTCTCCCCACGAAACCGAGAGAGCGAGGCTGCAGCCGTCTCGCCTTGTTTTCCTTCTGCTTCATTTTGCCTTTCCCCAGGTGGCGCCCCCCCTGCCTTGACGGGGAACAGGAAGGAGGCTACTGTGGGCAGGTATCGGGGTTCCCTGGAGACCTTGGAGGTGATTGTGAGCCCTTCGCCAACATAAGCATAAGGTCTTTTTAAAATAATAATAAACAAAACACCCATCCAACAACAGATGTGGAACTCAAGCTGTGGAGAGAGAAGAGGGGAACAAGATTTGCAAAGTCCCGAACAGGATTACTCACGCCACTTTTCAGGGAGACTCTCAAGCGGAGGCTTTTGTTGTCATAAATGCCATAGTTTGTGGCAGAGGGAACAGAGCTCGTAGGAGGCAATGGTTGACCTTGCAGGGAGGCAAAGCCAAGCCTGCAGGAAGGGAGGAGGGGGATTGGTTTCCCCAACATGAAGGATCCAAGACAGGGCTAGACGTGGGAACTGGAAAAGGTGCAGAAGAGAGTGACTAAAATGATTACTGCCCGGGGACGGGAGCTCTCTTATGAGGAAAGGGTAAAACATTTGGGGCTCTTTAGTCTGGAAAAAAGGCGCCTGAGGGGGGATATGATTGAGACATATGAGATAACGGAGGGCATGAGTAAAGTGGACAGAGGGACGCTCTTCTCCCTCTCACAAAATACCAGAACTGGGGGACATCCACTCAAATCGAGGGCTGGGAGAGTGAGAACAGAAAAAAGAAAATATATATTTTTACCTAGCATGTTGTTAGTGTGTGGAACTCCCTGCCACAGGATGTGGTGATGGCATCTGACCTGGATGCCTTCAAAAGGGGATGGGACAGATTCCTGGAGGAAATTACAAACCATGAGGCTGATGTGTCATCTCCAGGCTTAAAACTGGGGTATTTAAAGGACCAGATGCAGGGGAGTAGTATCAGAAGACAGAGATCTAATCTCCTGCGCTCCCAGAGGCATTTAGTGGGGCCACTGTGAGATGCAGGAAGCTGGACTAGATGGGCCTTTGGCCTGATCCAGCATGGCTCTTATGTTCTTCTGTTATGTTAGTGCGGGTCTCACTCAGGGTGACCATGTGTCCTCTTTGACAGAGCAGAGTCCCCTGCTTGGAAAGAGTCCACAGGACACTCTTGTCTTTGAAGGCGCACTTCAGCTGGAGGACTCCTCACACGCAGCCTGATTGAAGTGCCAACAGCTGGAAGGAGGCAGATCAGGGATTGTGAAGCGGGCATGTTTTTGACAGTGAGCAGCACCTGGGCAGCAAACTGAGTGGCAGCAATCAGCTCCCGACAGATGGCCATTCAGCCTCTGCTTAAAAACCTCCAAAGAAGGAAACTCAACCACCCTCCGCGGCAGCCCATTCCACTGCCGAATAGCTCTAACTGTCATGAAGTTCTTCTTAATGTTCAAATGGAATCTCTTTTCCTGTAGTTTGAGACCATTGCCCCACATCCTAGTCTCTGAAGACACAGAAAACAAACCTGCTCCCTCTTCAATATGACATCCTTTCAAATATTTAAACATAGCTATCATATCCCCCCCTCAGCCTTCTTTTTGTATGGCTAAACATTCCCAGCTCCCTAAGCTGCTCCTCGTAAGTAGAGATGGGCATGAAATGAACTTTTAATTTGTTATTCGTTATTCGTTATTCATTTTGTTAGATAACAAAACGAACAACGAACCAACCTATCGAAAAATGAAACAAAATGGAAATTTCTGTTTCGTTCGCTTCGTTTTTTGTTACTCCCTCCTACCTTGTCCTTGCCACAGTCCTCCTGGTCCTGGAACTAGGTGGGGGAAGGTAGGCCTGTAGAGGCGCTGGCCCCAAAAAGCTCTCAGCTGGGGACTTTTAAAACCAAATAAAAAAAAAAATAAAATAAAAAGGAGTGCCGACCCGGCCCCATGGGCTGTGTGGTCAGCACTCTAAATTCAAGATAATAAAATAAAATAAAATAAGCGCCGACCCAGCCCCAGGAGCCATGCGGTCGGTGCTTTAAAAACAACAAAGAAAGAAAGAAAGAAAGAAAGAAAGAAAGAAAGAAAGAAAGAAAGAAAGAAAGAAAGAAAGAAGCGCTGACCTGGCCCCAGGAACCGCGCAATTGGCACTTTAAAAACAATAACAATAAATAAATAAATAAATAAATAAATAAATAAATAAATAAATAAATAAATAAATAAAGAGTGCCAACCCGGCCGCAGGCTGAAGGGAGATTTGCACCCAAGCCCCTTTGAGTTGTCCGATCAACCCCTAGCCACTATACCACATAGTCTCTCTCTTTGGGCATTGGCTCTGCTGATTAGCATGGGTGGGAAGTCCAGCCTGAACAACAGCTGGGCAGGTTCATCTTGTCCACCTGTGCTTCACCAGGAAGTTGGCACCTGTTGCCTACTCGTCTTTTGGGGAAGGAAGGGGCTCCTGGATCAATCCCTTACACCCCAAAAAGAAGGGGATGCTCCTTCTTTGACAGGCGAAACCCCTACCCTTCTTGGATAAACACTTTTTGAAATGCAGAAGATCTTCCTTCGCTTTTGTTTATCTCTCTGGCATCCACTTCGCCCACCCTGGCCATCAGAGGATGTTGCGTGTGCTGCAACCAGCCTGCTGCATTATATGTTGGGAGCTCCTGATGCCCCTCTTTTCCAGTTTTGCATTTCACTGTATTTCCCTTTAGCAAACCTCTTCCTTTTTTCCAGCCTGAACCAGAGAACTCAGGCCAGCTTTCTGCCTGTGTGTTTATCTGCACTTGTGCCCAAGAGGACAGCACACCTCCCTCCCTAGCCAGAAAAGGTGGGAAGGGAGATGATGGCAGAAACCTGCTAGGCAGATTAGAAACAGCCACAGCTGGCCCACCTTGCAAAACTGCTGTGTGGCAGGCGACAGCCACAATTGCAAATGTGTTGATGTAAGCCTATAATTCTGCCTCTTCAGAAAGCAGAGATCTTGTACAATGGTATCTTGTATAAAGGAATTAATTTGTTCCACATGAAATTCTGTTAAGCAAATTTTCCTTTATACGAATTTCCCATAGGAATGCATTGAAAATGGAGTAATCCCTAACTGCTACAATTTTTATGTTGTACGAATTCACCTCATAGGCCACTGATGGTGAACCTATGGCACAGGTGCCAAAGGTGGCACTCGGAGCCCTTTCTGTGGGCACCCGACATCGCCCCTTCATAGCCACCTGTATACAGGTTAAATTGCTGTATTGGCACTTTGCAAAAAAAATTACTGGGTTTTGAATTGCAGTTTGGGCACTCGGTCTCTAAAAGGTTCGCCATCACTGCCATAGGCAATTCTGTTAAGCAAATTTCCCCTATCTCTGGATTTTTTTTATGTTGTACAGATTTTATGTTATACAAACCGTTTGTTATACGAAGGTCCACTGTAATGCTTTTGACGTGTATTGGAAGCTGGGGAGAGAGACAGGTAGTTCAACAGTAGGACAAATACAAGGGAAGAGAGGAAAACACGTTTAAATCAATCTGGGTTTCGTGTTTGCGTGTGTTTTACTGCATTTTTATTTGGACTTTGGACATAGTTACTCTATGTGAATAATGAGGTTCTAGGAACAACAACAACAAAGCTATGGTGGCATCTTTAAGACTAGTAAATTTATTTCTGTGCGCAATTTTGAGGACAGACTTCCCTAGACATATGATGTGTCTAATGAGGTGCTTGATCTGTGATGATGAGATGTCATACTTCTGATGTGTTTCAAGATTAGACTGTAACCTATGAAAGCTCAGAGGGCAATACAGTTTAAAGGTGCGGGGGTGGCGGGCACAGAAGGAAAAAACAAGAAATAGGGCCTTTTCTGCCGTTGCCCCTCGCCTGTGGAATAACCTTCCACCAGACATCTGCCTGGCCCCCTCTTTGGCTGCCTTTTAAAAACGATTAAAAACTTGGTTATTTAAGCAGGCATTCCCCCAAATATAATTGCAACACAGTGTTCACCCATTAAATCTTGATTTTCAGCCTTGGAGGTATAATTGCCTTCTATTTATTTGGCTTTCGTGTGAATCGCCCAGAGTCCCTCCTGGGAAATCGGTCGGTCTAGAAATGAAATAATAAATAAATATAAATCGATAAATAAATAATTGCAACAGATCACTTTTTGAAAGGTCTTTTAAGGGTCTCACTGCATTCATAAGAATGTTATATATTAGATACAGAAAAGAACAACAGGGCTTCTTTTGGAACATGAAGGCCCTGAATCATGGGGATAATATTTTATTTCTGCTTGATTTTCCTTGACTGTTGAAGCATGCCTTACATGCTTTCAAAAAGAGAGGATCACAAAAGTCTTCCACTATGATTTTTTTTGTCATGGAGGCAGGGCTGGCGCGTCCCCAGGCAGTTGCCTAGGGCGCCCTTGCCAGCCTGCCGGCCCCCTGCCTCCCCCCCGCCGCTGGCCACCACCGTCTGTCCCCCACCGCCCGCCAGCTGCCTGTCGCCCTCTGCCCATCGCTGCCCGTCGCCGCCTGCCCCCGCCCCCCGCCCATCGCTGCCCACACCCCATGCCCATCGCCACCCGCCGCCCGCCCCCGTCGCCGCCCACCCTGCCGCCACCTTGCCCCCCTCCTGCCCCCCCCGCCACCTGCCCCGCCCCCGCCCCTCGCCTAGGGCGTAAAAAAAACCCAGCTCCGGCCCTGCATGGAGGGAATCACTTCTCAATTTCTACTCAGACCCCTGAGATGGGTTGTATTAGGCATTTAAATGCACACAGACCTGTTAGATGGAAGAAATGAATGCTGGCTTGAGGCAGTCATGAAATTATTGCAAATCAAACAGCTGATGTAGATTTCGTTACGTGCATTGCCCACCCTCTCCCTATGGATGAAGCTGAATAAATGCATTGTGAAAAGAAGGAATAAATCACATTGCAAGCATTCAGGAGCAGAGCCTCTCCAGAGTTAAGAAAGAATTAAATTGCATGGAGAATAAATGCGGAGGAACGTGGTTGCTGTGTGATTATGCTGATTTGTCTTTTGCTGTTCCACAGTATAATTTTTTTAAAATTATATATTTATAAGGCCACCCTGAAAGAGAGGTTACCAGAGCCGATTATTAAATAAGTACAACTACAAAGTACAATGTCTGATAATAAAAGCAATTAAACTGATTATTATTATTATTTTTAAAAACTAACGACATAATTTTTAGCTGGACAGTCACAGATTATAGGATGTAAGTTTGTTTAAAAAAAAAAAACACCCTTCTGTCCCCAGAACCCTCTGCCTGTCTCCAGAACCTAGAAATGTTATCCAACCTACAGGGCCCAGAAGCTCAGTCACCACGCTGGCTCAGGGGTTATGGTGGCTGTAGTGGTGGTGGGTGGTGGTGGTTAGAATAGGAACTTTCCCAGACCCTCATGGTTCAACTTGGGAGCTGGTTAGTGGGTGGACAACATAGTTGGCTCATTTAAAAACAGGAGGCTGGGTAATTGATGCTGAAGACTGTGAGCCATTTTCTTCACCCAGCACCTTTCAGGTGAGTCGAACTTCCCTTCCCATCATCTCCTGCCCCCCCTCTAATTTGCTGGTATCACCATCACTCCAGGCATTCTCGAAGTTTATACTCAGCGAGTGTGGGGTGACAGACCTCTTCCTGGCCACACTGAGTGTAATTCACAGACAACTTGAGTCTAGGGGCCTTTTTACACGACCCCTAAGATCCGCTGGCCACTTAAATTCGGACCAGAGATCTTAGGGGTTTGTCGCTCTTCCTGTGTCCCCACCCCCTCCGCACTTCCTGGCTGCTGGTTGCGTGAGGGGAGGGAGAAAAAGAGAAAGAAGAGCATGCCGCTCACCTCGTTCTGCCTCTCGTCTCTGTAAAAGTAGCTCTTAAAGGGGCGGGAGCCAAAAAAACAACAAACAGAAGCAAGGAGAGCCCCGCACTCACTATCCTTACACCGGATCAAATAATTTTCACCTCCAAAGAGCAGGTACCTGAAAGCTGCACTGGGACACGCTAAAGTGGGCGGGGTCACACTTAATTGCCTGTAAACTCCGGAGCTGGTGGGTAAACATTTTTAAGCTCCGGAGCTGGGAGCCATTTGCCCCGGAGTTTAGGGGTCGTGTATAAATGCCCTAGGTGTGAGCCATCCTTGCCCTAGTTAGAACAGCCTTGCTGTCGGATCTTGGCGTGGTCAATACGATTGCAATACGACTGCAAAAGCAATTGTGAATCAAGCTGTGTTTTCCATTGCCAGCGTCACCACACCCTAAGTTAGAAACTGAGGTCAGGAGCCGTTGGTACTCCTTTCGTCTCCAGGGATCCAAATGGAGCATGTCTTCTTCTTAGCCAAACAAGAGGGAAGTGTTTGAAGAAAAGCCAGAAGTGGCATCACAAACTCCAGTTGTTCACAGATTAAGCCAGTGGGAAGTATTGTGTCTTGCTGGAGAGATGAGTTCAGGTCTTCTGTTCTCGTCACTGTGGGTTCTAGTGGCTAGATCCTTGAGTTCGGGTTTCTAGCCACTCTGCAAAGCTCCCTGTCCGAGTGATCCCACGATAATCATGAAAGAGGAAGGGTTGATATATCACCTGGAGGAAAGTTGAACTGCTTTTTCACCCCTGCCCCACAGGCAGGAGCTTTGACTGGAAAGGAACTCCTGTTGGCTTTTAGGACTACACTTTCTGTTTACAAGGGCACGACACGGCCTGGGTCCAAGCAACCTCAAAGATCGAATCTCACAGTATGAACCGGCTCGGGTGCTAAGAGGCCTTTTTCTCCATCCCACCATCCTCACAGGTATATCTTGTGGGAACCCAGGAAAGGGCCTTCTCTGTTTGTGAAGATTCTCAGTCATCCAGGTGAGTGTATCTGGAAGTAGAGTCATGGCAACTGGACTTCTTTTCATTGAGAGAGAGAAACATTTCGCTGCTCATCCAAACAGCTTCATCAGTCTTGCATCAGAGATGCCTCCTCTGTTGCTGCTCCCAGACTTTGGAACTCCTTCCCACTAGAGGCTAGAATTGCCCCATCTCTGATGTCTTTCCGGAAGCAGGCAAAGACCTTCATCTTCAAGCAAGCTTTCCCTGAATGAGGGACTACCTACTATGTGACTTTTATATGAATCTACCATGCATGATTACAATGACTGATTTCATAAGAACACCAGTGTTTTCCATGTTACTTTCCACCCATCATAATGGATCCCCCCCTTTTGCTTGATCTTTGTTGCTTTAATGTTACCTTTTAATGTCTTAAGAAACCTCTTCTAATTCCATGTTTTTAACTTGAATATGTCTCAAATATTCTGGGCTGTATATTGTCCCTCGTTATTGTAAGCCAACTTGGGTCCTTTTCCAAGGAGAAAGGTGGGGTAAAAATATTCAAAACAAATAATAAAGAAATATTGGGTATCTCCCCATTGAACCACATCACCAATGATACTACCTGACAGGTGTGGTATCAATACCAGATAAGATGAGAGAAAGCTGGCATTGCTGGTATGGATATATCTTCAGAGCAGCACCTTCCACTGTCACCCAAACTGTGTACCCTCGTTGTAAGCCATCTTGGGTTCTTTTCAAGGGAAAGGTGGGGTAAAAAAATTCAAAATAAATAAAATAAACTGTCCAACACATGGGCTGTGTAGGGATGATGAACCTCATGGTCCATCGCATCTGGACGGGGTTCCTGGGTTTGGGTCAGCTTGATATAAGGAAGTGGCTCCCAAGCTTGGGTCCCCCAATGCTCTTGGCATCAGAACAACCAGAGATCCTGGCCAGCTCAGCTAGTGGTGAAGCTGTCTGGGAGTTTCAAGTCCAAGAACAACTAGAAACCCAAGCTTGGGAATCACTGATAAAAGGGATGTCAAGAATCTTCTCCAAATAGATCGGAAGCTTCAGAGGACCAGCACGAGTGTCGAATTTTGGGGAAGTTCTCCAGCAAATGTATTCGCAGAAGTGTAATCCCCACATCTTCTGGGCTGTCCAACGAACCCATGAGTTGGCGAGGCTTCACGGGAATCAGTCAACAAGGATTGGAAAAGTGGGGTGTTGTTCCTCTCGGGGGCCTTGGCAGAAAAGTTGTTAATAAGTTCAAGATGTGCCTGGTTCTGCCTCCGCAGAGCTCCGCTTTGCCTGGCAGTTTTGCTCTGCCCAGGAGAGTAATTTGAAAGATTACCAGCAAGAAATTGTTTACAGGAGGAGAGTTTGCAGATATGTTGGCCAGCGGCTTTTGTTTACCATGTGGGTTTTTCATGTCAGCAAGAGAAAATTACTGTGCACTGTTGAGTAAAGGACTCAATGTACCCACAGTACTTTTTCACTATTAAGGGAGGTTGGCGAGAGGGGGAAGCTAGTCCATGTTGCTGCTCTTTTAGTTGTCTAAAAGAGGTGTCACTCCTTGCCTTTGGGTTGTGTGCAAGGACCATACAACTTTTTGTTGTGTTTTTTAATTGTCGAGAGATCAGAAAAATACAGATAAGCCCCTATCCCACGTCCCTTTAAATGCAGACTAAATTTGTAGATAAACCATGTCCAAAAAATGCTGTCCCCATGGCCACCGGGTTTTTTGAAAAAAGAAAAGAAAAAGAAAACCCCCTTAAGCAAGGTTTCCAAGACTCACCGGAGAGGTAGAGAATTTTTTGCCTTGCTTAAAAAATCCACCTTTTAAAGAGGCAGACCTCATGGGACTGCGTAGAATCCAAAATAAAATAAAATAAAATAAAATAACAGCACCGATTGGCCCCAGTAACAGCCGGTCGCGCTATGGGGGGGAGGAGAAAGAAAACCAGATCACCTACGTGGAGATTTTGGTTTTTTTTAAAATGCTTTTTATCGCTTTGTTCGCTGCCCAGAGTTCCCGTTAGGGAAGATGGTGCGGGATATAAGTCTTTAAATAAATAAATAAATAAATAAACTAATTACATCCAAGCTCTGGTGCCAATAAACAGGGACTAGATTAAGACATGCTGAGGCTCCAAGCTATTCCAAGTTTAACAGATCCCATAACATTACCATAATGTTGGGAATTAAGTAATTTGTTTCCATTTCTCTTTGTGCATAAATCTGGCAGGGCACGGCACTGCATCAGAACCTTGACTTCATCACCTGCTAACTCTGGGCCAAAAGATTCCAGTTTTGCAGTTGGACTCTAATGAAAAAGACATTTGCATTGGGGGGAGGGGTGGGGAGGACCTGCCATTTAAAAAAACAAAAACAGAATGGTCGTTGTTACTATTTGCACATTTGTTTATTTTATTTTATTTATTTATTTATTGGATTCTTATACTGCCCATCTGGCAGCGAGGTCACTCTGGGCGGTTTACAACAATTAACAATTCAAATCATTCATACAATAAAACCATAAAATAGTAACACAATTCCCAGTCCAATTGCACTTGTAGACTTGACTGATCTTACACACCTTTACCAAAATATTAAACAGCAGGCTTGTAGGACACCAGGACTTGTACGAGGATTTCAGGAAGTCTGCGTACATTCCAATTAAAATGCTGTTCCAAAATAATCCTACAAACATTCTTTGCAAGCAACACTGCTCCTGAGATTTTAATTGATTTATTAGCTTCTTAGATTTATATACTGCCCCTCTAGCTATGAGGCCACTATGGGTGGTTCACAACAACATGCATAAAACAATGACAAACAGAAATCAATAAGAATAAAAATAAACAATTGATATAAGAGACAGTGGTGGAAAAGATGAGGACATGGCTTTCCACATGTTAAACCTTGCCAGTAGTAGTAGTAGTAAATAATAATAATAATAATAATAATAGTAGTAGTAATAATAATAATAATAATAATAATAATAATAGTAGTAGCAGCAGCTGATACCAGGTGATAGTAGTAGTAGTAGTAGTAGTAGTAGTAGTAGTAGTAGTAGTAGTAGTAGTAGCTGATACCAGGTGATGATGATGATGATAATAATAATAATAATAATAATAATAATAATAATAATAATAATAATAATAATAATAATAATAATAATAATAGCAGCAGCTGATACCAGGTGATAGTAGAATCACTGAGAAGCAACTTGAAAAATGACCCTATCAGAATCTGAAAATTGAACTTCAGAGACTCTGGCATAAACCGGTACAGGTGGTCCCAGTGATAATCGACACGCTGGGTGTGGTGCCTAAAGAGCTAAGCAAGTATTTAGAAGAAACTGGAGTTGACGAAGTCACCATCAGTCAGCTGCAGAAAGCCACCTTACTGGGAGCTGCTCACATAATTCACCGATACATCACTGAGTCCTAAACGCTTGGGAAGTTTTCGACTAGTGATGTGTATTACAAAATCCAGCGTAGTTAGCTGTGTGGTTACTAATAGCAGGGAATAGGCAGGAACGGTTTTCCATTCCCTTATTTTGGGATTGTGTCATCCTAGGACGGTGCTGCTTGTCCAAGGCCACATGGGCTTGCTGTTATCGCAGGAGGCACAGTGGGGAATCGAACTCCCAACCTCTGTTTCCACAACCAGACACCAAAACGTACTGAGCTACACAGGCTAGAGCACCAAAAACTGTCAGCTTCAAAGTCAGCAGTTCAGTGGTTCGAATGCCATGCAGTGGAGTGAGCCCCCACTGTTAACGCCTGCTCCTGCCAACCTAGCAGATCGAAAGCATGTCAATGCAAATAGAAAAATAGGTACCGTCGTAAAAAGCAGGAAGGTAAAACAGTGTTTCTTTGCAGCCCTGCCGGCCACGTGGCCATGGATTTGCACAACACTGGCTCTTCGGCTTGAATACGGAACATAAGATCAGAAGAACAGAAGAAGAGCCCTGCTGGATCAGGCCAAAGACCCATCTAGTCCAGCTTCCTGGATCTCACAGTGGCCCTAAGAGATGCCTCTGGGAGTGCACGAGATTAGATACCTGTCTCCTGATACCACTCCCCTGCATCTGGCCCTTGAAGTACCCTGGTTTTAAGCCTGGAGATGACGCATCTCCATCATGGCTTGTAACCTGTGATGGACTTTTCCTCCAGGAATCTGTCCAATCCCCTTTTGAAGGCATCCAGGTGCCATCACCACCTCCTGTGGCAGGGAGTTCCACAGACTAACAACACTAACAACATATTTTCTTTTGTCTGTTCTCACTCTCCCAGCTGGACTTTGGACAAGTCTCTATAACAAGCAAGGAGGCGGGGAGGATGCTGCAGCAACGGAGCCAGGAGTGGGTAGGATGGGTAGGTGGGTGAGGGGACGGACAGAGGCAGGGAAGGCCGGCAAACCGTAAATCTGCAAGCTGATGTCCCCATCCGGTATGGGGAGGGGCCAGCTGGTGGGGATGTATGACAGGCTGAGCCGGTGGGGAGAAGAGACTGCGGGCCACTCAAAATTTGAAAACGGGCCACATTTGGCCCCTGGGCCTGACTTTGGACATGCCTGATCTAGACACTATGGTTCTGTTGATGCAACAAAGAATCGCATTGGCTTTCCTGGCCGCCACATCACACTGCTGACTCATGTTCAATTTGTGGACCACCAAGACTCCAAGATCCCTTTCATAGGTATTATTTTCCAGCCAGGTATCTCCCATCCTATATCTGTGCAATTCATTCTTTTTACCTAGATGCGGCACCCTACATTTCCCTCTGTTGAAATCATTTCCGTTAGCTTTGGCCCAGCACTCTAATCTGTCAAGGTCCTTTTGGATTTTCATCCTATCCTCTAGGGAATTAGCAACCCCTCCCAATTTAATTAGCATACTCTCTATTCCTTCCTCCAAGTCATTAATAAAGATATTTTTATTCTTGATTGTAAACCACCCAGAGTTCCTTTTGGAAGATGGGTGGTATAAAAATGCAACAAATAAATAATAATAATAAATAAATAAATATTGAAAAGCACTGGTTCCAGAAGAGAACCATGGGGCGCTCCACTGGTCACATCTCTCCAAGCTGAAGAGAGGCCATTTATGATCACCCTTTGGGTGCGATCAGTCAACCAATTACAAATCCACCTAACAGTAGCACTATCTATCCCACTTTCTACTAATTTCTTAGCAAGAATACCATGAGGAACCTTATTGAAGGCCATACTGAAGTCCAGATAAGAAACCCATGTTGACTTCTTGTAATAACAGCATTGTTTGTTAAATAATTACAGACCACCTGTTTAATAATCTGCTCTAGGATCTTTCCAGGAATGGAAGTCAAGCTGACTGGGCGGTAATTATTAGGGTCCTCCTTTTTTCCCTTTTTGAAGATGGGGACAACATTAGCCCTCCTCCAATCAATGGGGACTTCCCCTGTTCTCCAGGACTTCTCAAAGATTATTGCCAATCGTTCTGAAATTACTTCTGCCAGTTCTTTTAATATCCTTGGGTGTAATTCATCTGGCCCAGGAGACTTAAATTCATTTAATGTTTCCAGGCATTCCTGTACCAGCTCTCTACCTATTCTATGTTGCAATTTCCATCCTACCTCATCTAGTCTTTGTCCCAGCGGATCTCTTTCTTTCTTTTTGGAGAAAACGGAGGCAAAGAAGGTGTTGAGTAGTTCTGCCTTTTCCTTGTCTCCTGTTAGTAACTGGTTATCTTCACTACACAGAGAGCCTATCATTTCCTTATTTTTCATTTTGCTGTGGACATAACTAAAGAAACCCTTTTTACTATTTTTAATCTCTCTGAGGCCCCGGTCCCACGTCCCTTTAAAAGCAGTTTAAATTACCAGATAACCTGTGTCTAAAAATGCCGTCCCCATGGCCAACGGGCTTTCTAAAAAAAAGAAAAAAGAAAACCCGGTAATGCTCCCTTAAGTGATGTTTCTGTGACTCACCCAAGAGGTAGGGAAATTTTTGCCTTGCTTTGAAAATCCAGCTTTTAAGGAGGCAGACGCAGATGATCCGGGTTTCTTTTTCTTTCTTTTTTCATAGCACCCACTGGCTGTTCCTGGGGCCGATCGGCGCTGTTTTTGTTAATTGCTTTTCACCTTTGGAGAAATAGGAAGCTCTATCCAGTCCTACAAATTTTAATTTCCCCCAGCCAAGTGGTCCGGTTTTTTCAAATGCTAGCGCCACTGCTGGCCAAGGAGGCTAAACTGCACTTTAAAATTAAAAAAAAAAACAGCTTTTGACGTGGGAACTCTTGTCCCACATTTAAATCACGTGATGGGACGAAGAGGAAAAGCTGGACCTTCAGAAGATCAGGATCAAAACCCAGGTGTGACCACGGCCTGAGTTTATTTTGCTCTTTAGCTTTTTTTACCATCCTCCTGCATATATTAGCTGTTTGCTTATATTCCTCTTTGGTGCATTCCCCATTTTCCCATTTCTTGTACTTGTTTTTTTTATAGTTAGCTGAGTGAAAAGTTCTTTAGTAAACCATTGCGGTTTCTTTAGACTTCTCCAATTTTTTCTTCTTGTTGGAACAGTTTTAAATTGTGCCTTTAATATATTGCTTTTAATGAACTCCCATCCATGGAATCACAGACAATAATTCCCTAAGTTTACAAAAATTGGCCTTCTTAAAGTCCAGGATTCTTGTTTAACTATGCTTCGCTTCTCCTTCCAACTGTATAACAAATTCCAAGAGGGCATGGTCACTTTTACCTAAAGATCCCACCACTTTGACCCCATTTATGAGGTCCTCTCTATTGGTTAAGACCAGATCTAAAATGGTTGTGCCTCTTGTTGCCTCTTCTACCATCTGGACCATGAAATTGTCTGCAAGGGCAGTAAGGAATTTGTTAGACCTTGCATTCTTAGCTGAGATGGACTGCCAGCATATATCAGGATAGGTACAATCTCCCATTAATACTACATCTCTCCCTTTTGACTGTGTGGCCATCTGCTCACAGAAGGCATCATCCCACTCCTCCGACTGGCTTGGGGGTCTATAATATACCCCCACAGTGACATTCCTTCTATTTTTTCACCCCTGATTTTCATCCATATACTCTCAACACGCTTCCCCTGTTGTTTATCCTGTATTTCTTCAGCAGTATACATGTTATTAATATATAAAGCTACACCTCCTCCTTTCTTACTAGGTCTGTTCCTTTGAAACAGGTTATACCCCCCAATAACTACATTCCAATTATAAGTCTCATCCCACCAGGTTTCAGTGATGCCAATTATGTCATATTTTTTGCTGTATTAGGAGTTCCAGCTCTTCTTATCTGTTCTCCATGCTCTGTGCATTGGTGAAGAGACATTTGAGGCTGTGTGTTCTTCTTACAAGCACTTTGCTTAACCTTTTTCCCACACTGATGGTCTTGTCCTGCTCCTATTGCAACATTTGGTCTAATATCCACAAGCCGTTCTGGATCTCTACTGTTAAGAAAATTTTCTAACCCCCTGCAAACTCAGTTTAAAGCTCTCCTTATTAAATCTGCAAGTCTCTTGGCAAAAAGATTCCTTCCAGCAGTGGTGAGGTGCACCCCATCCTCGCCCAATATTCCATCTGAATGAAATAGCAAACCATGGTCCAAGAATCCAAATCGTTCCTGCCGGCACCATCTCCAAAGCCCATTGTTCACCTCCACTTAGGGCACTTTTACACGACCCCTAAGATCCGCTGGCCACTTAAATTTGGACCAGAGATCTTAGGGGCTTGTCGCTCTTCCTGCTTCCCCACCCCTCCGCACTTCCTGGCTGCTGGATGTGTGAGGGGAGGGAGAAAAAAAAGGAAGAAAAGATCGTGCCTCACCTCCGTTCTGGCTCTCGTTTTGGCTCTCGCTCTTGCCGGCAAGATTCCTGTGTGTGTAAAGTAGCTCTTAAAGGGGCGGGAGCCAAAAAAAAACAATAAACAGAAGGGAGGAGAGCCCCGCACTCACTATCTTTACACCACATCAAGGAATTTTCAGGACGGAAGAGCAGGTACTTGAAAGGTGCGCTGGGACGCGCTAAAGTGGGCGTGGTCGCACCTAATTTCCTGTAAACTCCGGAGCTGGTGGGTAAACATTTTTAAGCTCCGGAGCTGGGAGCCATTTGCCCCGGAGTTTAGGGGTCGTGTATAAACGCCCTTACTTTCTATACCTTTCCTAATGATCCCTAGCATTGACTTTGCTTTTTTCACTGCTGCAGCATGTTGGCTTGACACCTTCATTGAGCTGTCTACCAGGACACCAAGGTACCTTTCCTGGTTTGTTGCAGAGAGTTCTGACCCCATCAGTTTATAAACGTAATTGGTTTTATTTTTTGCCTCAGCGTGCATCACTCTGCACTTACTAATGTTGAAACTCATTTGCCACTGGTTTGCCCACTCCCCCAGTGTCAAGATGATGTCAACCCGACAATGACAACAGCAACAATAGCAACAACCACCAACAATAAGAAGTATGTTGTGTAATACCAACCAATGTTTTCACAATGTTGATTGACTGTGCCTGGTATGTTTAATCATCATCATCTTGAAGAGCTGGAAGGGATCGTATGGATCAAGTCCAGCCCCTGTCTAGAAGGCACAGCAGGGAATCGAACTCCCAAACTCTGGCTCCAGAGAAGCCAAACCACTGTGCTATCCGTATCCAACTTCACATATTTGAAAGGCTATTATGTGGCAGATGGAAGACGCTTGCTAACCGAAGCTCTGGAAGACAGAACCTGAGAAGCCATGGATTCATACAAGTTGGGAGAGGCCTACAAGACCCTCGAGTCCAAACCCCTCAAAGGACAAGAAAGAAGATTTCAAGAAAACATAAGGAAGGAGGCCTGCTGAAGGAACTCCCTGCCACAGGAGGTGGTGATGGCATCTGGCCTGGATGCCTTCAAAAGGGGATTGGACAGATTCCTGGAGGAAAAGTCCATCACAGGTTACAAACCATGATGGAGATGTGTCATCTCCAGGCCTAAAACCAGGGTATCTCAAGAACCAGAAGTGTGTGTGTGGGGGGGAGTAGTATCAGGAGACAGATATCTAGTCTCGTGCGCTCCCAGATGCATCTGGTAGGGCCACTGTGAGATACAGGAAGCTGGACTAGATGGGCCTTTGGCCTGATCCAACAGGGCTCTTCTTATGTTCTTATGTCTTAAAAGCCTCTCCCAACTTTAGGAGGCCCTTGAGAACCCCTTCTGATCTACAGAGGATGTCCTAGGCAAGTTCCAGAAGAAAGCCACGAGGGGTCCTTTCTGTGGAAGGTTTCTCTCCAGCTTCCTCCATGGTTGGGTCTCAAGTGGCCTCCTAACCATCCCTCCCAGCTTTTGGGATCCAGGCGCCCCATGGTGGTTGAGTGGCTGCCCTCACCATGGCAGATCTTCAGGGCTCCCACGGCACTCCTCATTTCAAAGGATTGGGGCCTTCCTCTGGTGCAGATGAAGGGAAATAAATGGGTTGGGCAGTGCAGGAATCCAACCACGGCCGTCTTTTCCTTGAAGGAGCAAGCTTCTGAAACAGGAATGCAGCACCCACATGTATGCTATTAAGATCTGTTGAAAAGCCCTTTATTGTCACACTTTGATCTTTATTTTCTACAAATTAGATTTACTGAGGAAATATGTTTTGATTGGGAAATTATTTTGAAAATAGCTCCTTGGGGTTTTTTAATTTCCTTTGTATTAAACTTTTACAACTTTTAAAAGATGACCACAAAGAGAGAGAGAGAGAGAGAGAGAGAGAGAGAGAGAGAGAGAGAGAGAATATCCATGAAGAACAGAAGACAGGGGACAGGGCAATATTTTCTTTTTAAGGAAGTCAAAACAAGTGGTTGAGCTCAAACGTGAAAGACCAGGCTGGAAAACTGTCGCTTCCACCATGCTAGCTCCCAAAGCACATTCAGAAGCTCAGTTAAAGAAGGAAGCCAATTCTTGTTTTCTTTTCCTCAGCAGGTTTTGCTGGAATGAAATTTCCTTCTCACGAACAGACGAACAGGCATGGATTTGCCTGTCAACAACACAGAGGGAACTGGCACGTCCACTGGTGGCTCAAGTACAAACGGGAAACAGAGGCCCAAGATGTATGAAAATATTTGTCAACGTAGACTTGATTCTTGTCTTAAAAGCTACTTGGATGTGACTATTTCTAGGTCGACAGCATTTTCATACATCTTGAGTCTCCCACTTATCCTTGGGCCATGGATTCACCTGACTGACATTTTCTAATCTATACACTATATATACAATTCACTTTTCTTGTTCGCCTCTTGGAAACCAGTTGCACACAAGGCGGCCTCCTTTCAAGGCACCCTGGAAAAACTCTGTTCTTTGCTCTCTCTAAGGCCGTTACTTCACGAAGTGCCTCGCTTCGAACCGACCTTGCCTTCGCTGTGAATTCGGTGGCGGTCACGTGGTCTCCCTTCGATCCCACCCTGTTTATCAGTGCTCACGCGCTGCATTTTTACTACCGAATCGATTACTACCTCACGTGTTCCCTTCGCATTAGGACGCCGCTTTGCAACGTTCGCTTGTTCCCATCCTTTTAAAAAAAAAAAAACTCGGCGTATCGATGCATCAATACTTGGCTGTCATTTCCGACAGAGCTGGTTATGTGTCTAATCTGGTTGTGGAGAGAAGCGGGCTTGAACCCCCCCTTACGTGGGGAGACTTGAAAGCAGGGTAAGGGACTCCTGCCCAACCTCTCCCCTTTGGATGCGTCTTTCCTCCCTCCCCATTCCCTTCTCGCTCCCGGAGGGTGTGCGGTATGATTTTCAAGTCCTCCCTCTGATGCAGACCCGACCGGATCGCCCGGCAGCGGAACTCCCTGGGCGTCCCACGAGGGGATGGAGGTGATCGGGCTTGAGGGCGTGTTGCCGAGTCGGAGCGCGCGCACGCGCGCAGTTACTGCTTCTCGCCGCGCCGAGCATCTTCAGTTTGGAAGCCGAAAGGGTCGTTTGCAGAGTTTGGATATTTAAAAAATAAAAATAAAAATAAACCCGAGTCCACACGTCACGTTGGGAGCGAAGCGAGATGCGAAGCGAAAAGATTCCCGGCAACTGGCAGGGGCACCACTCGCCCCGGTTGGAGCACGGTAAAGGGGGCGTGGTCGGGGTGGCTTTGCAGCCAAAAAGGAGGGGCGTGCGGACTGAAACGATCGATTCGCACAGAAAGGAGGGGTTGCCGCGAAGCGAGCGGTTTGTGAAGTAACGGCCTAAGAGGCTGCAGCCGCACCAGCTGTGGTTATGTCACCCTCTGGTGACGCAACTCTTAATTGTGTTCCTATCCTGCTTTGGGGCCCCATGGTATTTATTCCAGGATGTGTGTCCCAATGTGTTTTTGGGCAACAGGGCAAACAGGGACTTGTAGTCTCGAAAGAGCCAAATTGAGGGTGGGAAGAAGGAGGGGGTGATCAAAGACTATATGCTGCTTTGTTTGATATTCTGGGTGTTAAACCATCTCCAGGACTTTGAAGCAGTCTGAACACCAGCCTCCCTCCTGATACCATTGTGTGGTGTATTCCATCTCACCCAAAAGATTCTCAGTGCCTGATAGACATCTTCTATCAAGACTGCATTTTTGGTACATCATCATCATCATTGGCATCCTTCAGTCTCGAAGGACTATGGTATCATGCCTGGAGTAGAGATCCTAAAAACAACACCTAGTGTGACTAAATAGACCAACTCGGGAATGGCAGTCTCTACCGCACTGGGGACAGATGTATTCTGTTTCTTGCCCGGTCCTCGAGTTTCGTTCTTTCCATGCCTGCCTCTTTTCCTCTGCCTGTTGGACAAATGCCTCTTCGATTTTATGTAGACCATGCTGTATCTTTTGCCTCCAGACAGTGTGATCGGAGGTCAGGGTTTCCCATCTGTTGAGATCCATTCCCAAGGCCTTCAGGTCCCTCTTTACAAATATCCTTATACCGCAGCTCTGGTCTCCCTCTGGGGCGCTTTCCCTGCACTAGTTCTGCATATAGAAGATATTTTGGGATCCGACCGTCATCCATTCTCACAACGTGTCCAAGCCAGCGTAGGCGTCACTGTTTCAATAAAGTGTACATGCTAGGGATTCCAGCTCGATTCAGGACTATGCTATTTGGAACTTTGTCGTGCCAGGTAATGTTGAATATTCGCCTAAGATAGCGCATATGGAAGGTATTAAGCTTTCTTTCCTGTCGGGCATGGATGGTCCAAGACTCGCTGCAATACAAAAGTGTGCTTAGTACACAAGCTTTATAGACCTGTATCTTTGTATGTTCTGTCAGCTTCTTATTGAGCCATACTCTCTTTGTTAGTCTGGAAAACATAGTTGCTGCTTTACCTATATGTTTATTCAGCTCAGACTCTAGTGAGAGTGTATCTGAGATAGTTGAGCCAAGATACACAAAGTCATGGACAACTCCCAGTTCTTTTTCAGAAATTTTAATGCGAGGAGGAGAGTCCACATTCTGGCCCATTATTTGTGGTTTTTTTGGTACAATGCTTTGATAAAGATAGCATGTGGCTATCGAAAGCTTAGCTTATATTTTTTGTTTTTAGTAGTGACCAATAAAGGTATCACCAAGCCTCTTTGGAATTTGTTTTTCTGGTCACACTGCTAAACCCACTTTTTTTTCTTCTATGAATCATTATTCATCATCTTGGGCACTGGAAGCCCCCATATTTTCTTTTTTTTTCATAATTCATTTTTAACACTGCATCAATATGTTGGGAATGATTGCATGGTGGTTTCCCTTCCTTTCTTCCGTGTCCCCGGCACCTCAAAATGTGTTGCAGTTAACAGACCCCCCACCAGCCCACTGGAGAGCTAGTTCAATAAGCCCTTTGGAGTTTCTGGTTTGAGAGAAGTTAACCAATGCATTGAGACAAATGCAGTGGTGGTGGTAGGGGGAGGGAAATTGAAAACATTTGAAAAGGTCCTCGTGACAGTAGTTCAGAAAGGCTCCATTAAGATCACATGCAGCAAAATGCAACAATTTTTTTCTTCCAAAAAGAGCTGCAATTAAAAAGTTAGAAGCCTACAGCTGAGCAAGAAATGATCCGCAGCAATGTATTCTCGAAGTCTTTCATGGCCTGGATCTGATAGTTGCTGTGAGTTTTTTTTTTTTTTTTTTGTAGAGATGGGCACGAAATGAACTTTTAGTGTGTTTTGTTATTCGTTATTCATTTCGTTACACAACAAATTGAATAACAAACCCCAGAGTGGATTTAGAATGAAACAAACTGAACTAAACTGGAAAAAAAATGGTTCGGTTCGGTTCGGTTCATTAATGGCAGTGCTGGAGATGTCTCCTACCTGATGCTGTTACTGGAGGTCCAGTCTTCCTGGCTTCAGGGAGGATGACCAGAAAAAAAAAAGCTGAAGACCTGTGCTAAAGTTGTAGTGCAGGCCATGTGGTCGGCAGTAAAACAAACAAACAATAAAAATAAAATATTTTTTTTAAAACAAAAGGAGCGCTGACCCAGCCCCAGGGGGTTGCCAGGTTGGCGCCCTAAAATCAAAATTATTTTTTGAATGTTTTTTCCCGCCCGTGTGCTGTCAAATTGATTAAATCACGCAAAGGGGAAAAACGAATAACGAATCAAGGAACCAACGCTCCCAGGAGCTCAGGGAACTAGGAGTATCTCTCTGCTCTGGGAGGAAGGAAAACTTCCAGAACATGGCCAAACAGCTGAAAAAACTCACAGCAACTACATGATCTGCAGTTAGCACACTCGCTGGGGAAATTGTCAGTCAATGGCCATGCATTATAAATTAATGCATTATATAATGGCCATGCCTCTTTATAAATCTATGGCGAGGCCCCATCTGGAGTATTGTGTACAGTTCTGGTCACCATACTTCCAGAAGGATATTATGGAAATGGAAAAAGTGCAGAGGAGGGCAACCAGAATGATTTTGGGACTGGAACACCTTCCTTACCCTAATTCTTGTTGGGGTTAAAAACTGTGTAGACTGAAGACTCTGAGACGAAAGGGAAGTCTATAAAAATAAACTTTATTTCTCTCAGGGAAAAGGGTAAACGGGCTATTCCTAATAAAATAAAAAAACACTAGCAGGACATACAAAAACATACCAAACGAAGTAACATAAGATAAGGCGACGACAGCTCAGGCAACACCCAAGATTGTTAGGCAAACACGCATCGTTCTGCCTCACTCTGTCAATTGGCATGGAGAGAGGGATGGAGTCAGCAGCAGGCTGCAGCAGCTAGCAAGAGCTAAAGACGGTAGCACAGACATGTCCAAACTTTGGCCAGTCCAGATGTTTTGGACTACAACTCCCACAGTCCTTTGCCATTGGAAACACAGGCTTAGAATTCTGGGAGTTGTGGTCCAAAACATCAGGAGGGCTGAAGTTTGAACATGCCTGCTGTAGCACAATGCAAGCTTCTGAGCCAGGTGAAGCTATTCCTTTTTGTAGGAGCCATACAAATTAAAGAGATACAACTTACAGGCTTTCAGTTCCAAATGAGGTTCAGCTGACCTTAACCCTATAATGTCTGAATATAGATCTAGCCATATTCCAAGAATTCTTTCCTATCTTTACCTGGAGGTCTTTGTTTTTTTCCTTGTGATATTTCACCCGTTACTAACAAGGCTCAAGGTTTCTTAGCTTTCCACATCTGCTTGGCATATACAGGATGTTCTGATCTCATAAGCTGAAGATAAAACCACAATCTATTTACAATATTTTTTTATTTTTAAAATAAAGCAAAAGAAAAGTGTTCTGCTTAGGTACCACCCCATAGTGCTTCAAGCACTCTCTGGGAGGTTTACAGTTTAGTCATGCAGGCGACACGTTGTCCATCCCAGCAAGCGGGGTACTCATTTTACCGACCTCGGAAGGATAGGAGGTTGAGTCACCCACGGGCCAGCTCCCAGGGATTGTTTTGGCAGCAGAACAGCAGTTTAACCACCACACCATGAGGCTCCTTATTTTATTTAATAATAAAATAATAACGTAATAAATATAAAATAATAAAATATTTCCAATACCATGGAAAACATCATATGGTCCTCACGACACACCCTTCAAGGCCACATGTTTTCTGCTTCTTTCTGCTTCTCATCAGAGCTGCTCATTACTTGAAGAGGGTGGGGAACTCCCAGAGAACCTTGCCTTATTTACCTAGAAGTATCTGTGTACATTTGCAAACGAATATATGATTGAGACGTACAAAGTAATGCAGGGCATGAGTAAAGTGGATAGAGGGACACTCTTCTCCCTCTCACAAAATACCAGAACTAGGGGGACATCCACTCAAACTGAGGGCTGGGAGAGTGAGAACAGACAAAAGAAAATATTTTTCACCCAGTGTGTTGTTAGCCTGTGGAACTCCCTGCCACAGGAGGTGGCGGTATCTTACGGTCATTTTTACATGAGTAAATCATTCTCCATTGCACTTATTTCCAAACAATTAAGCCATTTCACATGGGAAAAAGCATAAAAGGAGAGGTGTATTTGGCAATCGATATATGATAGCTGAAAGTCGATATATCGGTATACTGACATATCAGATTTTTTTTAAAACATAAAAGACCACCGCAAAACCAACAACAAAAATTAAACTTTGATGCGCATCCCATATGTGGGGTCATATAATGTACAAAACATTAAAATGCATCCATGGAGATGCATTTACCACATTTTCAACCATGTGACTGTGACAAAATAAAATACACATCTTACTTTGATGCAGCACAAAGTTGACATGTGGTAACAGCCATATACTGCACCTTACATCTTCAGATGCGTCTCTGAGCATACAAAAAAAATTATGTTCTTTTTTGCGGTGGTAGACAACCAATGAACAGGGCTGCCTTTCCAGAAATTTATTTATGTATTTGTTTAACATATTGTCATCTTGCCTTTCTCTTCAAAAAGGGCCCATGGAAAGATTTTCCATGGATTGGCCTAAGCTCCTTTTAAAGATCACCAGTGCTCATAGATAATAACCACAGATCTGTGAAAGCAAATTACACAAATCGGGCTGTGTGAGTAGATGGATGTGTTTCTCCCTGTCCTGAACTTCCTGTTCAGCCGTGTCACTGGGTGACTCTTTGCTGTGGTATTGGAGCCAAAGGCCAGTCCTTTGAGTTGCAATAATTGTAAATGTTTTGTTTGCTAATAAGAAAAACAGAAATGAAAGCTCAGATACTCTGCAGTCCAGCAGAAGTGTGTGTGTGTGTGTGTGTGTGTGTGTGTGTGTGTGTGTGTGTGTGTGTGTGTGTGTGTGTGTGTGTGTGTGTGTGTGTGTGTGTGTTAGGGATAACTAGAGAAACTAGGGTACAGGATAACTAGGGTAGAGAATGCGGCGGCCAGACTGGTGGTGGGTGCTCATAAGTATGATCACATCACCCCAGTTCTGGCCCGCCTGCATTGGCTGCCCGTTGCCCTCCGGATAAGGTTCAAGGTCCTGGTTTTGGTCTTCAAAACCCTCCACGGCTTGGGAACTGACTACCTGGCAGAGCGTATCTCTGAGAGATCAGCTGAGGCCAGGCCCACTCGGATTCGCGGGCGCGCTCACTCAGGGTGGCCACCCCAAGGGAGGCGCGAAAAGGGACCGCCGCCGCTGCCTCCTTCCATCTGCGGCCAGCCACCCTCCACCTTGGCGGGCCTGCCCCGGGGGTCGTCTGTCGTATGTGGTCTGCCGTCTGTCCTCTCCAGCTGGAGAGACCACCGCTGCCGCCTCCTTCCATCTCCGGCCCGCCACTTTCCATCATGGCGGACCGGCTTCGGAGGGGCCGCTGCCGCATCCGGCTCGCCGCCTGTCGTCTTCGCTGCGGGCCAGCTGGGGAGACTGCCGTTGTCGTCTCCTCCCATCTGCGGTCCGCCACTTTCCATTGTGGCGGACCGGCCCCGGGGGGCTGTTGCTGCGTTCGGCTCGCTGCCCGGCTTCCTCGCTGCGGGCCAGCTGGGGAGTCTGCCGCCGTCGTTTTTTCCATCTGCGGTCCGCCTTCTCCATCATGGCGGGCCTGCCCCGGGGGCCGCCGCTTGCGTGCGGCTTGCTGTCTGCCTCCATCGCGGCGGGCCCTCCGAGATGGCTGGGGAGGTTGCCACTACCGCCATGCTGTCTGTGGGGGATCTGTGAGGGATTCGCTGCCGACCGCTACAGCTGCGATCCTGAAGTGGAGCCACTGTCAACTCAGACCGCTAGCGGCCCGCCGCCCGTCTTCGTTGCGTCGGTCCATCCGAGGAGACCATCATGGAATCCTTTGCTGCCGCTGCCCCTTGCTCGCAGCGGCCACGCTACGGAGGCTCTCGGTCTCACCTCAGCTTCTTTCGCGGTGGACCAGCTGTTGTGACTGGCTCTGTCTTGGTGCCCCACTTTACATCTTTGGGAGCCGGAGGGGATCCCCGGGCGGTAACTCGGTCGCTGGCATTGGCGGCGCCATGGCCCCCACTTGGGTGGGGGGCTCGGGTGGCGTGTCGGCCACCGGCGCCCGACCCATTAATATCTGGGTCCCTCAGCTCGCAGCCTTTCACCTCTTGCGGGCTCCGGCATTGGTCTCGGCTGTTCGGGTGGCAGGTCGGCCACCATCGCTTGTCTGCCGAGATTTAACTGGGGGGACTTGGGGGTGGGGGAGGGCGTTTGCGGGGACTTTGCGGGGATTTTGGGGGCTCAGAATTTTTCTTGGGACCTGTTGGGGTCGAGAATCATTAAATAAGCTGGTGTGGCTGGCATGTTGATTCCATCTTGCCCGCCCCCTCACTTGTGACCTTGTTGCTAATCAGCCCCTCCGACCTTTAGGCTTTCTCTTCCCCATTCCCAGGTGTATCTGATCTTCATTTGGCAGTCAGCCTGTTCCATCTATTTTAACCATCTCCCTCCTGCCTTAGGTTTTCCTGTTATTTTTGTTACATTATTTTGTATTACATTTTATTTGTATTGTATTTTTATTATTTGCTGTTTGCATTCTATGATTATTCATTTTATTTACTTTATTTATTTTGGGGGAGGGGGAGGTTGATCTGCCACTGTGTTTATTTGGCCCTGTTGTTGTCATTTGCTGTTTTGTTTGTTGTTGATTTTTTTCTTCTTTTTCTTTTTCTTTTTTTCTTTTTAGTTTGGTTTGACCATCTGAACCGCCATGTTCGCAGGGGCTCATATACCGACGGTGTCGGGCCGTGGGCGGTACGCTCGCAGCTGTTGGGTTCGTCAGACTAGAAGAACTAGGGCCAGGCAACTTGTGCCTGTCCCCCGTTCTGACCCCTCAGCTCTCTGCCATGTGGCTGGGAGTCATCCCACCAGCGCCCCCAATCTTGCCTGTTTCCTAATGAACGCCAGGTCGGTGCACAATAAAATCCCCATTATCCATGATACCATCGCGGACGGCGACACTGACCTGGCATTCATTACCGAGACCTGGGTGGGTACAGAGGGGGGGGGCTTCCCTCGCCCTGCTGTGTCCGCCCGGGTACTTGGTAGAGGGAGTGGGAAGATTGGGGGGCCAAAAGGGAGGAGGGGCTGCGATCGTGTACAGGGACTCTTTTCATGTTAGCAGGGCCTCGACATTGGTTAGCCAGGGGCTTGAAGTACTTCACCTGATGGTGGGTCAGCGGGACAGATTTGGCATTGTGCTGGGTTACCGAGCTCCCCGCAACCCAGCACAATCTCTTCCAGAGCTCACGGAGTTCATCGCCGCTGCTCTGTTGAGGTCCCCGCGCCTTTTGGTGGTGGGCGACTTCAACGTGCATGCGGGCGGTGGACTTTCCGGTGCTGCCCTGGAGTTCATGGAATCCATGGCTTCCATGGGTCTGTCCCAGCATGTTTTATGCCCCACCCACAGGTCCGGTCACACCCTGGATCTGGTTTTTACCTCCATGTCGGGGGTTTCGTGTCTGGAGGTGGGGAACATTGTTTCCCTGCCTGTGTCATGGACAGACCATCACCTGCTCTCATTCTCCCTGCCGATCCCGGCCCCTCCCCGCGGGGACCATCGGGCCTTTGTTATGGCCCGCCCCCGGAGGCTCATGGACCCCCAGCGGTTCGGTGAGCTCTTCGGGGGGTTACCTGGTGGTATGACTGGCGCTCCAGCCGAGGATGTGGCTAACCTTTGGTATGAAACAGCTGCCCACACCATAGACCGGATCGCCCCTAAGCGCCTCCTCCGATGCCGAGCCCGGCCCTCCCCTTGGTATACCGGGGAGCTTAGGGCAATGAAGCAGGAGAGGAGGAGGCTAGAGCGCAGCTGGAGGAAAACCCGGACGGCGTTGAGTAAGGCTGCTGTTGATGCCCAGTCTAGTCGCTACACCAATGCGATAAGGGAGGCTAGAACATCTTTTAACTCCCTGAGAATTGCTGAGGCCTCGAACCGCCAAGCGGAGTTTTTCCGGGTGGTTCGGGACCTCAGCAATCCTAGTCTGGCTAGGCCTCCTCCTACTGATTTCAGTAGTTTTTTCGAACTAAAATAGAGGCCATCCGTGCCGGCTTTGACTCCGGTTGCAGTGGCCCTGCCCTGCCATCCCCAGTTGCTGGTCCGCCTTCGTCGCCTCGGTTGGATGCGCTTGGGCCTGTTTCTGCTGTCGAGGTCTCCAGGGCTATGGCGCATTGCCGGCCTGCCTCCACTCCTTTCGACCCTTGCCCTGCCTGGCTAATTAGAGCTGCCAGAGGGACTATGGCCGAATGGGCTTCTGTCATCGCCACCGCCTCCTTCAGCGAGGGTTTTTTTCCCTCTCGTCTGAAGGAGACGGTGGTAAAGCCCATTCTTAAAAAACCGGGCCTGGCGGTGGACGAGCTATCAAATTATCGTCCAATCGCCAATGTCCCATTCATGGGCAAGGTGATCGAGAGGGTGGCGGCGGTCCGACTGCAGTCGAACCTGGAGGATCGGCAGTGCCTCGATCATTGCCAATCCGGGTTCAGGCCCCGCCGGGGTACCGAAACAGCTTTGGTCGCCCTGCAAGATGACCTTCTCCGGGCGGCCGACAGGGGGTGCTCTACCCTGTTGGTCCTCCTGGATCTGTCAGCGGCCTTTGATACCGTCGACCACGGTATCCTGTTGGACCGGCTCTCTGAGGTCGGAATTGGAGGCACTGCTCGCAGTTGGCTCCGTTCCTTCCTGGAGGGCCGTCCACAGTACGTGCAGCATGGGGGGGAGTTATCGGCCCCTTGGATCCTCCCCTGTGGGGTTCCACAGGGGTCGTCTCTTTCCCCCATGCTGTTTAACATCTACGTAAGGCCGCTAGCGGGGGTCATCAGGAGTTTTGGAGTCTGCTGTCATCAGTACGCTGATGACACGCAGCTCTATCTCTCCTTTACCACCTCTGCTGTGGAAGCTGTGGGGGTCCTTGACGGGTGCCTGGAGGCCGTACTGGCTTGGACCGGGGCGAACGGGCTTAAGCTCAACCCCGAGAAGACGGAGGTTATGTTCTTCGGGAGCTCGCCGTCGGGGTACGGTGGCCCCCTCCCTTGTCTGGGGGGAGTCTCCCTCCAGCTCGCGGAGAGGGTGCGGAATCTGGGTGTGCTCCTGGACCCGGCGCTTACCATGGAGTCTCAGGTGGCGTCGGTGATCAGGTCCGCCTATTACCATCTCCGTCGGATCGCCCAGATCCGCCTGTACCTCGACGCGAACTCCTTGAGAACAGTGGTCCAAGCTCTGGTGATCTCGAGGCTGGACTACTGTAACGCCCTCTACATGGGGTTACCCTTGAATCTTCTCCGGCGTCTGCAGTGGGTACAGAATGCAGCAGCCAGGCTGGTGGTTGGTGTGCGTCGTTATGACCACATCACCCCAGCCTTGGTCCGTCTGCACTGGTTGCCCGTTGCGGCCCGGATTAGATTCAAGGTCCTGGTTTTAGTTTATAAAACCCTCCATGGCTTGGGACCAGACTACCTGGCAGAGCGTATCGCTCAGCGGTCAACCTCGGCCCGTCCCGTTCGGCAGGCGCGAGCGCACTTGCTCCGGGTCGCCACTCCTCGGGAAGCCCGTAGGACGAGAACTCGGACCCGGGCTTTCTCTGTGGCGGCCCCCAGCCTCTGGAATTCCATCCCCAGTGAAGTGCGCTCTGCAGAGTCCCTGCTGGCCTTCCGAAAGGCGCTAAAAACCCATCTTTTTCGGGAGGCCTTTGGCGATGCTTAATTTGTCTTTTTTTTTTCTGCCCGCCATCGTAATCTGCTCTATATCCATCATCAGTGAAGTGCTATTTGGTTTTAATTTTGTACAGCGTGATTTATTTGTCTTGTTTGTCTTGTTTTACTACTGTTTGTAATTTTGATGGCTATAGCAGCCTTGTGTAAGCCGCTCAGAGTACATTGTAGATGAGCGGGATATAAATATAACAAATAAATAAATAAATAAATAAATAAATAAATAAATAAATAAATAAATAAATAAATAAATAAAATCAACAACTCGTAGTCGTGCCTTCTCGGTGGTCGGCCCCTCCTTGTGGAATCAGCTACCGAGTGAGTTGCGCCTTGCATCGTCCCTGCCTGCCTTCAAAAAGGCTCTAAAAACCTTGCTCTTTAAGGAGGCTTATGGCGACCTTATTTCTGTTTAGTTATCTCTTTCTCTTTTTCTTTCCCTCACTGCCTTTATTGAGGGTTTTTTATTGACTAGTGCCCTATCGCTGTTCTCCCGCCAGTGCTCTTACTATTCGTTTTAATAATTGTATTTTACTGGTCTTTTTTGTAAACCGCCCAGAGTCTTCCGGGAAATGGCGCGGTATATAAGTGCATGAAAGTCCACCTTATGTACCATCTACCACCGCCCACTGATTGCCTTAGTGAAACATTCTGCGTCCTCCCCCCGCTCTTTTCCCCCAGCCCTGGTGTTGAACCCATCGTATGCTTTTTTTTCTTTTCTTTGTAATCTGTAATTTGTAATTTGTAATTGTTCTTGTTACATTGCTGTGTATTTTATTTATAGTGGTATTTTAGTGTTGTGTTAAGACCTTGAATCTAATCCGGGCTGCAACGGGCAGCCAGTGCAGGCAGGCCAGAACTGGGGTGATGTGGTCATAACGACGCACACCAGCCACCAGCCTGGCCGCCGCATTCTGAACCCGCTGCAGACGCCGGAGAAGAGTCAAGGGCAACCCCATGTAGAGGGCGTTACAGTAGTCCAACCTCGAGATCACCAGAGCTTGGACCACTGTTCTCAGAGAGTTCGCGTCGAGGTACGGGCGGATCTGGGTGATCCGACGGAGATGGTAGTAGGCGGACCTGGTCACTGACGCCACCTGGGCCTCCAAGGTGAGCGCCGGGTCCAGGAGCACACCCAGATTCCGCGCCCTCTCCGCAAGCTGGAGGGAAACTCCCCCCAGACGGGAGAGGGCCACCGTACCCCGACGGCGAGCTCCCGAAGAACATGACCTCCGTCTTCTCGGGGTTGAGCTTAAGCCTGTTCGCCCCGGTCCAAGCCAGTACGGCCCCCAGGCACCCGTCGAGGACTTCCACAGCTTCCACAGCAGAGGTGTTAAAGGAGAGATAGAGCTGCGTGTCATCAGCGTACTGATGACAGCAGACTCCAAAACTCCTGATGACCCCTGCCAATGGCCTTACGTAGATGTTAAACAGCATGGGGGACAGAGACGACCCCTGTGGAACACTACAGGGGAGAATCCAAGGGGCCGATAACTCCCCCCCATGCTGCACGTACTGTGGACGGCCCTCCAGGAAGGAACGGAGCCAACTGCGAGCAGTGCCTCCGATTCCAACCTCAGAGAGCCGGTCCAACAGGATACCGTGGTCGACGGTATCAAAGGCCGCTGACAGATCCAGGAGGACCAACAGGGTAGAGCAACCCCTGTCGGCCGCCCGGAGAAGGTCATCTTGCAGGGCGACCAAAGCTGTTTCTGTGCCCCGGCGAGGCCTGAACCCGGACTGGCAAGGATCGAGGCACTGCCGATCCTCCAGGTATGACTGCAGCCGGACCGCCGCCACCCTCTCGATCACCTTGCCCATAAACGGGACGTTGGCGATTGGGCGATAATTTGATAGATCGTCCACCGCCAGGCCAGGTTTTTTCAGAATGGGCTTTACCACCGTCTCCTTCAGACGAGAGGAAAAAACCCTCGCTGAAGGAGGCGGTGGCGATGACAGAAGCCCATTCGGCCATAGTCCCTCTGGCAGCTCTAATTAGCCAGGCAGGGCAAGGGTCGAAAGGGGTGGAGGCAGGCCGGCAATGCGCCATAGCTCTGGAGATCTCGACAGCAGAAACAGGCCCAAGCGCATCCAACCGAGGAGACGAAGGCGGACCAGCAACTGGGGATGGCGGGGCGGGACCACTGCAACCGAGTCAAGGCCGGCACGGATGGCCTCTATTTTAGTTTGAAAAAAGGCTGCAAATTGCTCGCTACTGAACTCAGTAGGAGGAGGCCTGGCCAGACTAGGATTGCTGAGGTCCCGAACCACCCGGAAGAGCTCCGCCTGGCGGTTCGAGGCCTCAGCAATTCTCAGGGAGTTAAAAGATGACCTAGCCTCCCTGATCGCGTTGATATAGCGACTAGTCTGGGCGTCTACCGCAGCCTTACTTGATACCGTCCGGTCTCTTCTCCAGCTGCGCTCTAGCCTCCTCCTCTCCTGCTTCATCACCCTGAGCTCCCCCGTGAACCAAGGGGAGGACCGGGCTCGGCAGCGGAGAAGGCGCTTAGGGGCGATCCGGTCTATGGTGTGGACAGCTGTTTCAAACCAAAGGTTAGCCACATCCTCGACCGGAGCGCCAGTCATACCATCAGGTAGCCCTCCGAAGAGTTCACCGAACCGCTGAGGGTCCATGAGCCTCCGGGGGCGGGCCAAGATGGATGGCCGGTGGTCCCCGCGAGGTGGGGCCAGAATCGACAGGGAAAAATGAGAGCAGGTGGTGGTCTGTCCATGACACAGGGAGGGCTACAATGTCCCCCACCTCCAGACACGAGTCCCCCGACATGGAGGTAAACACCAGATCCAGGGTGTGACCAGACCTATGGGTGGGGCATAAAACATGCTGGGACAGACCCATGGAAGCCATGGATTCCATGAACTCCAGAGCTGCACCGGAGAGTCCACCTTCCGCATGCACGTTGAAGTCACCCGCAACCAAGAGGCGCGGGGACCCCAACAGGGCAGCGGCGATGAACTCCGTGAGCTCTGGGAGGGATTGTGCGGGGTTGCGGGGAGCTCGGTAGCCCAGCACAATGCCAAATCTGTCCCGCTGTCCCACCAACAGGTGGAGGACTTCTAACCCCTGGCTAACCAATGTCGAGGCCCTGCTAACGTGAAAAGAATCCCTGTACATGATTGCGGCCCCTCCCCCCTTTTGACCCCCCAACCTTCCCACAGCCTCTACCAAGTACCCAGGCGGGCACAGCAGGGAGAGGGAAGCCCCCCCCTCCGTGCCCACCCAAGTCTCGGTAATGAACGCCAGGTCGGGCTGCTCATCCGCGATGATGTCATGGATGATAGGAATCTTATTGTGCACCGACCTGGCGTTCATCAGGATGCAGGTAAGGTTGGGGGCGCTGGTGGAATGACTCCCGGGCACGTGGCAGTGAGCCGAGGGGTCAGAACGAGGGACAGACATGAGTTGTCTGACCCGAGTTCTTCTTGCCTGACGAACCCTACGGCTACAAGCGTACCGCCCACGGCCCATCACCGTTGGTATGTGAGCCCCTGCTATCATGGCGGAGAAAGAGAAAGAGAAAAAAAAAAAACGATAAGCAACAATACAGTGCAAACTAACCAAGGCCAAAAAAAAAAAAAACTACATACAAAGCGCCAAATACAGTATAACAATATAAAACGAAAAACTATAAATCACAAAAAAGAAAACAAAATTAATTAGAGAAAAATAAACAATTAACGTGAGATAAACAAGATAGGGCACAAACCAGGGCAGAGTGGAAAAACCAGGGGGGGGGAGAGGGGAAGAAACAGAGCGGCTGGTGGAGGGGCCAGAAGGACAGTGCCATCCAAGTACAGCTATGGGGAGTTGTAGAAGATGGAAGAGTCCAACGCCACGACTCTGGCAGTCCAGTCTAAGGGGGAGGGGGGAGCAACGATGGAAGGGCTCAAAGCCCAGATTCGTCCGTACCTGGATGAGGACTCCCTCAGAACTGTGGTCCAGGTGCTGGTGATCTCTAGACTGGACTATTGCAACGCGCTCTACATGGGGTTGCCCTTGACTCTCATTCGGCGCTTGCAGCGGGTCCAAAATGCAGCAGCCAGACTGGTGGCTGGTGTGCGTCGATTCGAGCACATCACCCCAGTCTTGGCTCGTCTGCACTGGTTGCCCGTTGCAGCCCGAATTAGATTCAAGGTCCTGGTTTTGGTTTACAAAACCCTCCATGGCCTAGGACCTGGCTACCTGACGGAGCGGTCGACCAGCGGTCAACTTCGGCCCACCCGACTAGGTTGTCGCGGGTGCACATGCTGCGTGTGGCCACGCCTAGGGAGGCTCGGAGAACTTCCACCCGTACCCGAGCCTTCTCTGTGGCTGGCCCAACCCTATGGAATCACCTACCAGCAGAAGTGCGCCTTGCAGAGTCCCTGCCTGCCTTCCGGAAGGCGCTGAAAACCCTTCTCTTCCGGGAGGCGTTTGGGTTACACAATTTTTTTTTTTTTTAGTCCCGCCATCTGCTGCAGCCGTTTTGTTTTATTGTTTATTTCAGTTGTTGTTTTAATTTGTTGTCTGTACATTTATTGTAAACCGCCCGGAGTTCCTTTCAGGAAGACGGGCGGTATATAAGCTGTATAAATAAATAAATAAATAAATAAATAAATAAATAAATAAATAAATAAATAAATAAATAAAAGTCTAGAGTTGGCTGTTGGTTCTTGCCCCTCTTCTGCAAACCTTTTCCCCATGACTTCAATTCCTCTCTCATCTGCACCCACTGAAAGACGATGCCAACAAGAAGACAAAACGTGCTGAGAGGGGAGGAAGGCGGATTTTTCTACAAGCCCAGATTCAAACCATATTGGGAGAGACAGTAGCAAGAGAGAAGGAAGCAGAATGCAGAGAGAACACTCAGGCAAAGCCGCATATCTTTCATCAGATGTTAAAAGTGAAGGCAATTAGCACTTCCAACCCCCAGCATGCTTGAATTAACAATTTAAAGCAAACTCAGCTCGTTTTTTTGGGGGAACGGAAGGGGGGCAGGCAAGCAAGCTTCCACCCTCTCTAAAGTTTCTCCTTTCCCCGAAGCAGACCTTAAATCTGTGGTTTAATCCAGCCTGAGCGGAGGCCACCGTGACTCATGAGCTTGGTACATCCAAGAGAGATTTCGTGGCTTGAGAAGAGCGATCAGGCTTGAGCCCTCATTAGCTCCTTCCCAGCACCCTGGATTGCAACAGAAGTCAATGTTCCAAGGTGTTTATGACACAATGGGATATTAAAATGGAGTGGAGAGGGACCAAGGAGCAGAGGTTGCTGGTTTCCATCCAGAGAGACTAGCCATTGTCTTAGCAACAGCCATTTCAGAGCGCATCTTCTCTGTCCAAAAGGGTGGCATTGAAAGCCTGCTGAATCCTTAGGGGTCAGGCTGTAATATATCAGCAGGAAGCAGGGCCTCGTAAAACCCTTACGGGGAGTGAAGGGCTCCTGGTGAAACAGCCTGCTTGCAGTTCTGAGGCTGTGACTCAGGGATTCTTCCATCATGTCCTGGAATCTTTCCGTTCCATCAGCAGCTCACGATGAGATGTTCCATATGCCTCAAAACAAAAAAGTAAAACCAAAAGCTATCAGATAGTAAGTCACAGCAGATGAGCCGCAGTTTCAGAAGATTAAGCAGGAAAAATATGCATTGCCTGGATATTCTCACAAGTCACAACCTTGCGAGAATACCTGCGATTCTCCCAATCGTACCGTTGCCTGCAGAGGCCCACTTGACAGGCGCATGAGAGAGGGCTTTCTCCTGCATTGTTTCCTGAAGCCACAACCAGCTCAGTTGGCCCCCTTTTCAACTCACGCAATGCTTATTGATCCTGGCCATGATTTTAATGGGGTTTCTTTCTAGTAAAGTTTGTGAGTGGGCAGGTGTGACAGCCATGGAAGGAGAACAGATGAAAATTATTAAAGTTAAAGAAGTTCTCCACGCAGAGAAGTTGCACCACCATGTTCTGCCCTACCAAGCCACCATGGGATACACCAGGGTTCACATCCAGATTGTTGCTATGTTTTCAAAGTGAAGAGAAGTTAGCCAGGCCACCTCTCAGCCTCTCCAGATTGAGCTGGAGAGAAAACTGCAGGTCCCCAAAGTCTTCCTGTCACCATAACCTTTCGGTTACTAGAGCCACAGGCTGTGAGCGCCACACCAACTCCAAACTTCTAGTACTGTGTTTCCCCGAAAATAAGACACTGTCTTATATTTATTTTTCCCCAAGAAGGTACACTAGGGCTTATTTTTGGGGTAGGTCTTATTTTCGGAGAAACAGGAACTGCAAGCAAACATGCTACAAAGTATGGTAACTTTGGTGGCCCAAGTGAAGGGGGGGAAGTACCATGGGTGGAAAGGGAGGGGCAACGTGCAGGTTGTGTGTGTGTGTGTGTGTGTGCATGCAGCCATGCCCATCACTAGGTCTTCTTATCGGAGTAGGGCTTATATTTAACAAATGCATAGAAATCCTGCTAGGGTTTATTTTTGGGGTAGGTCTTAATTTCGGGGAAACAGGGTAGGTGCTGTGCTGTTTCATTTCTTGGGCAGTGTCCTCAGTTTTCACTTTATCAATCTCTTGGGAGCGAGGGTTACATTGCATTTAAAAGACGGGGGGGTTAATTTGTCTGCACTAAGGACCGCAGATTCGGACACACACACACCCTTTGTATGCTGGCCACGTGGTGCTATAATCCATTGGGGATGGGGAAGAAGAACCAATCGTTGATCAGGGAAAGGAAGCCACAAATCTCTAAACATAAGCAGCCGTGACCCAAAATAAAACCAAGGGGAGAGAAGGGAGGAGAAAAAAGGATGAGAAGAAATTGCAGGGGGAAATAGAACTGCATGTAGCGGTTTGTAGTGAGATAAGAGGAATGTCATCTGGATGTGATGGGACCATCGATCTAAGTCTATGCTAAGCAGGGAATTTGAAGGACTACTTTAGCCCCATCAGGAATAACCTTAAACAAGAGGGAAGGAGTTAATAGGATCTCAGTGGGCAAAAATTTTGGACAGCTTGGGAATCAAGATGGAGACCGGGCCTGTCCAGACTGCCTGTTTTGGCTATGGGGTGGATTGGGCTACAAAGGGGCTGTTGAGGTCAGGGGGAGGAGCAATGTGCCATTTAGCATCCTCCTCCAAGCCCCAGAGCAAACAATCATCTGTCAGTTAAGCACTTACCCTGATCATCTGTGAAGGGTCAGGGGAAGTGAAATCATTTAAAACAACAACAACAGCAGTCCTCTCTCCCTCTGTTGGTGCTCTTCCATTTTCTCCCTCCTCCCCTCCCTGCTTTCCTTTCCCTCATTCTTCCCCCATTTTCTCCCTCAAAATGTTAAGCCACTATAGTAGTTGGAAGCCGAGGCTACTCGAGGCTGGTATTTCCTGGCTAAAGAAGCTAAACAATGAGCATGCCAAAAAGAATGCATGCCATACTGCTGGGCCAGAAAGATGGGTGACAGCTCATAAAGGGGAAGGATAGACCATTCTTCAGCAGAAACACTTGTGGCTGAGGACCTTTCTTTCTTTCTTTCTTTCTTTCTTTCTTTCTTTCTTTCTTTCTTTCTTTCTTTCTTTCTTTCTTTCTTTCTTTCTTTCTTTCTTTTCTTTCTTTCATATATTTTCTTTCAGGGTAGATTTCTTTCTGCTGTCCAAAGCATCTCTTTCTTTCTGTTCTTCAGCTTCCTTCTATCTTTTGCTTCCTTCCATCTTTCTTCCTAAACAATCCTTCCGTTTTTTTTAAAAAAAAAAAACAAAGATGGAAGAAATCCAAAACTGCTATCAGTGATCCATATACCGCTTTTGTATCTTTGGGTTCGGCGCCACCCCGACCACGCCCCTAAAGAGCTCCAAGCGGGCGAGAGATTCCCCTGCCGGAGGGGGAATCTTTTAGATGTTGCCACTAATTTTTCTTTTTTAAAAAGACTCTCCGAAATACTGATTGCCTGTAATGCTGTTTCCAAAGCATCTCTATTTAGGAAATAATAGGGAACCGATGGATCATGTTGTGTGCTGGTCCACAGCTCCTGACGGGAACAGATGATTACTATCTTTGTGAGTGGAAAATGATCCAGTCCATCTTTCTCAAATGACCCTTAAACGGTTTTTTTTTTAAAAGAAAGCGAAAACCGGGTGAAAGTTTTTTTAAAAAAACAAAGATGGAAGAAATGGTGAATGAATTTATGAGGGTTAAAATTGGGGAAGAGTGAGGTCATGGGGCGTTTAAGGCAGGGTGATTGCACAACAACCACAACTACAACCAACCACAACCAACAACTTCACCTGGAAGCACCCAAGCGCAAAGTAATTTCAGCTATTTAAAATTAATGAGTCCTGTTGGCATTCTCTCCCTGCAAGGGGAGAGAACTAGTTTTAGGGTTAGGGTTATTTTGCAGAAAAAGACTGGCAGCAGACCCCCCCATTTCAAAGGCATCTCTATTGATGAGCTTTACAGCATCCTAGCCATGATATTATTAAGGCATATGTGTTCCTAGCTGGGCTGTTCCCTCTTCAAGCACGGGAATTATTGATGAGGTCCCTATGCACCCTTTGTTAAAAATGTGCACAGTTTAAGAGCCCCATATTTTAAAAATGTAAAAGCTTGAGAGCCGTTCCTAGACCCCTTTTGTCTGAAATTTCTTATCTCCTGCCCAGGGAGGGGGACTCAATTCGCATGACTCACTGCCAAGTCGGACATAAGTTGAAGAAGTGACTCCATTCAGATTTGACTTGGGGCTTTCCCCAATGACTTGGGCTCAACTTGTGGCTCAGAATCCACTCCTCCTTTTTTTCCTTGGGGGTGGGGGGATGACTTATTTCTAATTGGAGCTCAGACTCAGAGCTTGGGACTCAGGACTTGGTGCCAAAGACTCAGACTTGGACTTGGGACTTGGTGCCAAAGACTTAGACTTGGTCCCAAAGACTCAGACTTAGACTTGAGACTTGGTGCCAAAGATTTGGACTTGGTCCCAAAGACTCAGACTCGGACTTGGGATTTAGACCCAAAGTCTTGCCAATCCGCACTGGCTCTTCCATCACTCTGCTGGTTGGCAGCCCTGAGAAGCAAAACAAACAAACAAAAAACACAACAACAACAACAACAGGCTAGTACCTAGATGGGAGACCACCAGGGAATACTAGGTGCTGTCGGCGCCTGGGATAGGAACTGCCAAGCCGCTCCAGTATTCCTGCCAAGAAAACTCCATGGACATGGGGTCACAAAGAGTCAGTCATGACTGCAATGGCACAACAACAGCATGATACTGACTGAGGTAGCCAAACAGGAAGGGTCATCACTGCAGCCCCTCAGAAGGGCTGATGGACTGACCGGGTCATTACAGGGACAACATTCATGCGTTCATCAGTAGAACCCAGCAGTGTTAGCAACAAAGGTGGGCAATTGTGAAGTCGCAAGGGTGGCGAGCAGCTCCAGCTTATTGTCCCCGCTTAATAGGCGCTGTCCAAAGGTGCGACGCCCCCATCCCCAAAACAGGTGCAAACCTTGGGTATGATCTATAAATATCAGACCAAAACCTGGAGTGGACTTGCCACCCCACATTGGACTTTCCAGGTGACCAGCAAGAGGGTATGCCAAGCACACGGAAAGACCTGTTTCACTCCTTGGCATTTCCAGCTGAAGGAAGGTCAAGGAGCAGGTGCTGAGAACGGAGCTCTCTGCCTGCATCTTTCCGGGCCTGCTGGATTGGAAGTGCTTGGCTGAAGAGCACGGCGGAGTCTGACTCACGGTTCGGCCGCTCTGCGTCATGGAAAAGCCGGCCTCTCGAGGGGGAAGGGAAGCAGGGGAGACCAAGTGCCACAGCTGGTTCCTGGAGCCAGAAGAGCAGTGCTCTCAGTTTCCAGGGGCTGGTAAGAAATGCTCTTCCGCAGCATCGGAGCACTAGTTCATTCCAGCCCAACCATTCCCTGTTGCTGTGGTTCCCCTGTCCCTCTGACTTTGGGAGGTGGAATTTCTCCTGCCAGCTCAGAGCAGAAGGACGTCATCGGTGGGCAAAGGACCTCTTTGTTCTTCACCCTTTCCCCACCATTCCCAAAAATTGGCCAGCGTTAGGCAGCCAGTGGCTGTGGCATAAACCGGCAGCTGTTTCTTATTGCCTGATGCACAACTGTTTGGGTCTGCTGACCAATTGATTGAGAAATCTGTTTTCTCTCTCTCTTCTCGTTGTTCAAGCCAGCTTTTACTCTGGTGCCCTTCCACAGGGAGCTGTGAGCCAAAGGAAAACTATGAAGGTATGTGGTTTATGGGCCACGGCGTGGTGGCATGATAGCTGTGGGGCTTTGTTGCTGCAGAGGGATGCGTTGAGCTCCTAGATCCTTGCTGGGAGACGTCACTTGGTCGAACATCAATATCAGCCTCAGCCTTGGACTGGGTTCTGATTTGACCTGACCTGCCTGTCGTCACTTTGTTTGCTGTGGATTCATTTGAAAGAGGTTTATATCTCCTTTTCTCAAAAGTCACTAAGGGCATTTATACACGACCCCTAAGCTCCGCCGCAAATGGCTGCAAGGTCCGGACCTTAAAAATGTTTACCCACCAGCTCCGGACTTTGCAGACAATTAAGTGTGACCCCGCCCACTTAGCGCGATCAAACTGCACTTTTCTTGTACCTGCTTTTTGGATGAGACAAATATTTGATCCGGTGCAAGGATAGTGAGTGCGGGGCTCTCCTGGCTTCTGTTTGTTCTTTTTTTGCGCCCCACCCCTTTAAGAGATCAGTATTATGCTGCCGGGAACAAAACAGAGTAAGGACATTCTTTTCTTTCTTTTTTCTCCCTCCCTCAGGCAGCCAGCAACCAGGAAGTGTGGAGGGGGGTGGGGACAGAGGAAGAGCGAGGAACCCCTAAGATCTCTGGTCCGAATTTAAGTGGCCAGCGGATCTTAGGGGTCGTGTAAAAAGGCCCTAAGCTACACCAGCAGAATCCAAACACGGATGCCTTAAAACATTATAAGCTGCTCAGTTCCGTTAGAGCATCTTTGCTGACTGGAGGATTCTGGACATTTCAGTCAGTCCAAAATACATAAACATAAACATAAACATAAACATAAACTTAAGCATACAGGAACGTTTCTAAGTTCTATGAGGTGTCCAAGATCATCCACAATCTTGTATTCCTGATCACCATCTATACAGAAGCATAGCCAGTCATACCAACAGGCTAAAAAATACTTTTTCTCTGTGGGCTGTTTCTAGACTGTTGAATGAGAAGTGACATCGTGTGATAGACTTGTGGGTTGGCGAGTTGTACAAAAAGCACACAAGTAGAATGAGATTGAATGGTTTTTTTAGTGGGATGGTATCAGGGGAGGAGGGAGGGTCAGTCAGTTTCATTGTGCACAGGTTGTACATTGACAATAAAGGTGGTGGTGGTGGTGGTGGTGGTGGTGGTGGTGGTGGTGGTGGTGGTGGTTGTTGTTATTGTTATTATTATTATTATTATTATTATTATTATTATTATTATTATTATTATTATTATTATTATTATTATTAACCACACAGCTGATTTTGTATTACCAATCACTTGTCAAGCGCTTCCCAAGCGTTTAGGACTCAGTGATGTATCGGCGAATTCTGCAAGCAGATCCCAGTAAGGCGGCTTTCGGCATTGGACTGATGGTGACTTTGTCAACTCGTTTCTTCTAAATACTTGCTTAGCTCTTTAGGCATTGCACCCAGCGTGCCGATTACCACTGGGACCACCTGTACCGGTTTATGCCAGAGTCTCTGAAGTTCAGTTTTCAGAACCTGATATCGGGTGATTTTTTTCAAGTTGTTTCTCATTGACTCTACTGTCACCTGGTATAGCAACATCAATGATCCACACTTTTTTCTTCTCCACAATCACAATGTCCAAGGTATTATGCTCCAAAACCCTGTCCGTCTGTATTCGGAAGTCCCAAAGTAATTTTGCATGCTCATTTTCTGTCACTTTTTCAGGGTTATGATCCCACCAGTTCTTTGCTACAGGCAGATGATAGTTCTGACTCAAATTCCAGTGGACCATTTGAGCCACTACATTATGACATTAGAGCATCTATTATTATTATTATTATTATTATTATTATTATTATTATTATTATTATTATTATTATTATTATTATTATTATTATTATTATTATTATTATTATTATTATTATCATCATCATTATCATCATCATCATCATCATCATCATCATCATCATCATCTGGAAAACACAGCTGCCAGGCGTTAAGCTGGAGTTGGCCTTCTCCAATGATCGAGCTCTTTCCAGGAGCCTAGGATGACCGGAGATATCTTCGCAGAATATATACCGTTCCTAATAATTTGTAGTTGATCGATGTTGATCTTGTCAATGCCGAGGGTTTTCACATGTTGATCCAGGCCTTTTGGGATTGTGCCCAAGGCGCCTACTATTATTGGTATTGTTCTTGCTTTCTTATTCCATAGCTTTTCAATTTCTATTTCTAAGTCCCGATATTTGGTTATCTTTTCTAACTCTTTGCTGCTGACACTTGTGACTCCTGGTATTGCCACATCGATGATTTGAACTTTGTTTTCTTGCTTGTATACTATCGTGATGTCTGGAGGATTGTGGGCAAGGTGTCTGTTGCATTGGATTCTGAAATCCCAGACCACCTTGATGACTTCATTTTAGGTCACCTTTTCTGGCTGATGTTCCCACCAGTTCTTGCTTGACTGTAGGTTGAAATTTTTACATATGTTCCAGTGGAGAGCATTGCTGCTATTTCATTATGACGGGCTAAATAATCAGTCAGCGATTTTGGGGAAACATCTGATGATGTGATCCACAGTTTTGTCCTTTTCTTTGCACAATCGACATTTACTATATTTCGATGATTTATCAATTTTTGCTTTTATGGCATTTGTTCTTAAAGCCTGATCTTGAGCTGCTATGATTAGTCCTTCAGTTTTTTTTCTTCAATGTTGCTTTTCTTAGCCAAAGCCATGCTTGTTCTTGGTTGATCTTATTGGTGTCACTTATAAACTGACCATGCAGTGCTTTACTATGCCAGTTCTCTATTCGGCTTTGCATTTGTTGACTTTTAAATTCTTGCTTAGTTTTGGAGGTCATTCATTCCTGGGGTAGCCTTAAGTCAGAGATAAATTAATAGTTATGGACTTTAAAAGAGGGAAAGAAAATCTGAACATTTCTTGGAAGGAACAAGTTGGACTTGGCTTCAGAAGATGGAGCAAATCTATACCAGGGCAAAAAAGAGAAACCAGATATTATAAAACATATTGACGGTTATTAAAGATGACAAAACATTGTATAACGTCTACCTTTCAGTCTAGAATTTTTAGATATGTTTTCATAGTGATTGCTGATGCAAATTTGCTCTGAGCACTAAATGAAGAGGCATGATAGAAGTCAGACTATACATGTTCTATACATATCAGCCTGTGATACAAGCCAGGCTATACATGTTCAAACAATCGTATCAAATCATGATAACGGCTGTTTAATGGTTTAATTTGTGTAAGCCTTCTGTTTTTGCTGCCAGGAACTGGGAATTTATTTTGGGGATTTTTCTATTATTATTTTTTAGCCTCAAGTGCCTTGGCTACGTTTGAGGACTTGACACCTGAACTTGGCAGGGTGTGCTGCTTGTTTTACCGTGCCGCGGGCAGCAACGGATCTTGTGCCAACCCCAAGCAAAAGTAATAATAATAATAATACCTTTATTGTCAATGTACAAAATGTGCACAATAAAATTGGCTGAGTCTCCCTTTCCCACCCCCACCACCATCCCGCCCCCATCACACTGGCAATCGCTCAGTCTTATTGCACCCTGTGTACTTGACACAGAATGCGCCAGCCCACAGGTCAGTTCTTCTATACTTGTCATTATATTTCCCATTCAGCAGTCTGACAGCCCATGGATAAAAACTGTTCTTTAGTCTGTTCATGCGGCAGGCTATACTACGATATCTTCTGTCTGATGTTAACAAGGAAAAGGTAATAAGGTAAAGAGGTGCTGACCGGGGTGTGAATCATCCTTAAGATTTTTTTCCAACCCTCCTGAGGCAATGATCCCTAGTGATGTTGTCCAGTGCACTTAGGGGACAGCCCGTGATATATTGAGCTGTGCTTACCACCCTCTGTCTTCTTGTCAGTAGCTGTTAACCCAGCACACCAAATGGTAATGCAATATGTGAGGATGCTTTCAGTTGTGGACCGGTAAAAGGAGACCATCAGTTGTTGCTTCACTTTGTTCTTACGCAAGACCCTAGGGAAATGCAATCTCTGCTGGGCCTTCCTGGCCACTTTGGTTGTATTCATTCCCCAGGAGAGGTCTTCACTGAGGTAAACTCCCAGGAATTTAAAGGAAGAAACTCTTTCCACACAGCCACCCTGGATGTACAATGGGGCTGGTTCCTCTCTCTTCCTCAGGAAGTCCAGCACCATCTCCTTTGTCTTGGTAATATTTAGATGCAAGTTGTTTTCTAGGCAACATGTAGATAATTTTTGGACCTTATTCCTGTATGCTGATTCATCTCCCCCTGTAATAAGACCCATTATGGTGATATTGTCTGGTCACACATCCTGCCCCAATTGTGGCCAGCCAGAAATCCTGGATAAACCTGAAAGTGGCACCCAGCTGTCCATCTGTGGTGATCACACCTCAGCAACTGATACTCAGAACAGTATTTCAAAATCCTGGATACTTCAGATCCACAACGTCCAGAAGGATCTTAATCCAGAAAAGTCTAGTTCTTTCAATCTGGTATTCAGAGACACCAATGCCTGTGAATATTGCGGTAGCCTTGAGTGGCCAGGAGAAGACATTTCAACCATGGACATTGAGGAAAATTAGGTGGAGGGGGTGGAGTTTGAACAGGTTCTTTGTTCTTGTCAGGCCCCTGACAGAGCCAGACTCAGACACTGCAGGATTAAGGCCAGGAGAACCTGCAGGTGCATCTGCAGACCTCCCAGCAGCTGATTCCAATAGTGATTTATCTGTGTCAGGAGTAGAGATGGGCATGAAATGAACAATTTTTCGTTTCCATTTTCGTTTTTTCATTACATAACAAAACGACAAATGAATTTTCTCTCTAAAATGAAACGAAACAAACAGAAACATCAGAAATTTTGTCGTCCGTTTCAGTTTTCGTTATGGCAATACATTGAACTGCTTTAAATGCTAAAAAAAAAATCACAAAAAATTGAAATAAATGGTAACGAAACGGTAACGAAACGAATGAAAACGAAAATGATTTTTTTTGCAAAAATTCACAAAAAACGGAAACGAACCGAAATGGACCTGCTAAACGACAAACGACAAATGAAACACCATTTTTTTTAATTCGTGCCCATCTCTAGTCAGGAGAGTCCTCCCCTCTCTGGAGAGCTGTCAGCTGTAGAAAGCAAAAACTCACAGCTAAGCAGAGGAGAGATAAATTATTGGAGCCTCGGAGGCATTTACATTCTGATTGCTGACTGAGTTTTATCAGAATGAGTGGTTAAGGGGATGGGTGTTGCTCTCTTGGGAGCCTAAATCAAGTATTCAGGGGTCAGGCGACCTTTGAGGGAGCAACAAATCACTAAAGCTTGCTCTCAATCTTGTGCCTTGTTCTTGGGTTCCTGAACCCCTGTTTCTGCTCTACTCGGCATTGGATCCTGGCTCGACCTTGGATTTCATCTCTTGGCCCTGAATTCTCCTGCTCCTTGGACTTGGATGTAAGCATGTGATGCATATTCGACCTTGGACTTTTATGCTTTCGACCTTGGACTTTTATATCTTGGATTTTGCTCAGCTATTAAACTTGGTGGTGTTTTTTTGCTACTTGCCTTTGGATTCTGTTAACTCTGAACCTGCTGTGCTGTGCTTTGTCCTGAGTTCTCAGTAAAAGCTTGGACGTCACCTGTGTGTGAGTGAGGACTGACAGTTCTTCTGGCAAGGTCTTATAAAATAAATGTGGAGAAACCGATATAGGCAAGTAATTAATGGAAATAGCAAAGAGGTTTTTTTTTAAAATAGGAATAGGGAAAACAACAGAATTTTGCAACACTAGAGGAACCAAAATTAGATAAGGCAATTCAGAGAGCAACAGCAGAAGAGTGCTTTTCTTTCTAAGGCTGTAAGATCCTTCCATCAGGAAGAATCAACAAGAATAGGTGGGTCCAGATCTCCCAGGGAACCTCAGAACCCAGAACCCAGAACCCAGAACCAGCCACTCACAGATACATAGGATAACTTTTGAGGCCATCTTGTGGTGTCGGGATGTAGAAACATTTAGCAGTGGTCTTGCTATGGAAAAACACATTGTACTGAAATGTAGGCGAACATGAAAGTAACCAATGAAACAATACTGTCGTATGAATAACAATTAATTGCTTTTTTGATGTATCGCGTTTGAATTTATTTAACAAACAAATAAAAAGGAAAATTTCTCGAACATCCACAATTTGTTTCAGAATTAGACCGTGAGGTAACATTTGTCACGCAACAAGTTGTCATGACCATGAGAATGTGGGAACAGCGACAAAATCACGTGACCGCAACAAACCTTGTCACGGAATAAAGGTAGTTGCAGAACAAAAAAGGACGTGAAGTAACTGCCTTTGGCACCAGTTCCTTTCTGTGGCTATGTGTCTGTCCGCAAGTTGTTAAGGGTCAGCGCTTGTGACGTCTGGATGCGTGTCCTTTGTTTTTTTTTGGGGGGGGGGTCTCATCTCGAGAAGTTGCTATTTCCTTATATTCCTGTAAGCATTGGACCAAGGGTCTTGCCTAGCCTCCTCAACTACCTTGTCCTTAGAGCTGACTGTTTGCTTCTGTGTGGGGAAAGACCCACCTTCAGAACTGTTTTTCTCCTTATGAAGGGGATATTTGAATATGGAGACACTTTTGTCAGGCTTTACCTATGAAATACATTACAGGAAACATAAGACATGTAAGACAGATGAGTTAGGGGGATCCATTTATTTACTTCACTGGTGGCTTTGCCGGATGTGACCCTATGGCCCCACCCCACCCCACCTACCCCTACCCCAAGTTAGCTACAGAGATATTTCAGAAGCGCCGGCTCACATTTCCCCCGGGAATCATCTGGAAGATCAGCCTGAAGAAGTTCTGTGGGAAATTAGTTTGGTCTTTTTTTTAAAAAAGTCTTCCGTGTGTTTGTGAAGCTGTTTTTTGATGCTTTTATTTTGGGGCCTGCTGTGGATGGCAATTTAAGGTCTCTATTAGAGTCTGAGACTATATTTTTAAAAAACTATATATTATTATTGTGAACCATTCTAGCTTTTATTAGATGAATAAATAATAGCCAGTTCTTGTGTATCTGCCAGAGACATCCCAGTTCTCTGGTTCTTCCCAGAAGGGCCACATTTTTGCTGCTTCCTGGCAAACAACAAAATGGCAGCTCAAATAATGAGACTTCCTCCAGTTTGCTTTTGATTTCCAAATAATATATGAGGTTCCCTGCTGTTTTAGAGTATTGTTTTTAATCTGCTGCTTGGGCATATATGTGTATGTGTGTTCCAGTTTTCAAGGAACATGAAAAATTTCTTTCTTTCTTTTGAATCATAATAAGGAAAAGCAGGGTTGGATTATAACATTGCTACCCAACCATGAATCCCCAGAGGAAACCCCCAGAAGCCTTCACCATTTGCTGTGCTGGCCAGGATTTCTGGAGGTTGTAGTACAGTAACACCTGGAGACCCAAAGATGGGACCAGCAAAATTGATGGTTGCTCCTATGGAGATTTAGGCATTTACTTCACATCTGTTTTGTCTCTGTTAGTATTATGCTTAGGAGCAGTACAAAAAAAATGTTACTTCACGTCCGTCGCACAACTACTGAAATTTGTCTCGACCACGCCCCCGGAACGGGTGCTAAGCACGACAATCCTGTACCTGGTGCTGGGGTAGGGTTTTCCCTTGTCACCCGTGGTTCCCACTTTCTGTTCCGAGACAAGACACCGTGTAGTAACGACTGTCACTCAACAAAACATTTGTTTCTCTCAGAAAACTGTGTCTAGGTTTGGTTTTTTTTTTTAACTTTTCAAGCCCCCCTCCCCCAAGGAAAAAGGAAGCTAGACAAATTCAGTGTTTGTCACGGTACAAGACCATGAGGTAACACTTGTCACGAGACAAGTTATCATGACCATGGGAACACTGAAACGGGGACAAAACCATGTGATGGTGACCAATGCTGTCACGGTACAAAACTAGTCACAGAACAAAGAAGGACGTGAAGTAACCGCCTTAGTAGGATCAACCAAATATCAATATTATTACTGTGCATAAGGATTCTCTGCCCCCCCCAAGGAATTCTGGCACTTATAGTCCAAAATTGTCACACAGAGGCTGCCACTGAGTCACCGTTTAGCAAAATGTAAAAGTAGGGTTTGGCAATGCCTTTATTACTTGGTGTAGCAAAGAGTGTGTAAGTCCAGAAGATCTGGGTTCAAATTTATATATTTATTTATTTAGAGTATTTTTACCCCACCTTTCTCCTTCGAAAAGGACCCAAGATGGCTTACAGTAATGAGCAATAATATACAGTCTATTACAATGATGACATATTCAAGTTTGAGAACAGGGAATTGAGAGACATCTTATAACAAAGACATCGTTAAACCTACAAGAGAATGCAAACAGTTAAAGAGAGAGAGAAAATTCCATGTAATCATGCATGGTAGACCATCCAAAAGTTATGAGGGAACTAACATTGAAAACATAGTGTCAATGCAATCACACAAGGGGAGAGATAAACACAAAGTTATGAGTGGTTATAAACTCAAAGTCTATTGTAATCACGTATGGTAGATTCATATAAATGACACATAATAGGTAGTCCATCATTTAGGGAAAGCTTGCCTGAACATGAAGGTCTTTGCCTGTTTCCAGAAGGACAACAGTGATGAGGCAGTCCTGGCCTCTAGTGGGAGGGAGTTCCAGAGTTTGGGCGCAGCAGCCGAAAAGGCCGTTTCATGTGTTCCCACGAGACGTACTTGTGAACGTGCTGAGTGGTGGTAATGGTAGAACTGGTCTTTGAATATCTGGACACTCAACAGCACAGAACCACATCTACTCCTTTGGACTCGCTACAGAATTTTGAATCTCTAGTTTCTCAGGAGCAGTGCAGGGATTCACAGAGCAGAATGGTAGTAAGTTTAGGAAAGACACATCAGTGCAGCCCAAAAGGTTCCCCAGCTGAGTGAGTCCAGCCCTTTTCTCATAACCTGGCACTTTCAGTCTCAGTAACTCATTCTGAAATATTTAGTAGGGAGGAAAAATAAAAGGTTTTGTTACTTACTGTTCAACAGATCAAACCACAAACTGTGAAACATGACTGCTTTCTGCAACAGAACTCAACACAGCTATGGAGAGGAGAAAAGCACTTGAGCAGAGAGGCTGGGCTATATTTGAAATCAGAACCAAGGAAGGAACTATGGGTTACTGCTGGGGAGATTGACAGACATCACAGCCCAGAAAGGTCCCTTGTAGGAAAACGTACTACAGGCAAAATGTGAGTTTCCTTCCTTCCTTCCTTCCTTCCTTCCTTCCAGCCAGCCAGCCAGCCAGCCAGCCAGCCAGCCAGCCTACCTGTTCATCAGCTTCCCTCTGGGTTCAGATCTTTTCTCAGAGCCCTTTTGGATGGCTGGAACTGTCAGCAGATTTAAGGGGCAGCAGACAAATATAATAATAATAATAATAATAATATATACTTGTGCCTGACACAAAGCAGTGCAGCAGTAACGTAGATAAAATGTTAGTATTGATATAAAGGGTTTGCAGAGTTAGTCTATCAGAAAGACAATGACAATGAATAGAGTAAAAACTCATATATTCATATATACATCAAAATATACACAGCATAACCACCAAGCATTATATACAATATAGCAAACAGACAAACAGAGTGTGGGGTAAACTGTTTTTACCATAACAGTCCCCAAGTTACAAATGACAAGCTAGTGCCTTTTATACTAATTCAGCACTCATAAGATCTGATGCAATCACTAATTAACAATCTGATGCAATCTGATCTATCCATTACAAATCATGATGTTACAATCAGTTCCACCTGCACTTCATCATTTAACATGCCTGTGATTACTAGTCTCTAACACTTGTGGATTAACATCATGACACTGCAGAATCTAACTGCCTCCATTTTACAATTCACTTTACACATTCTGTTAAATATACATAACATATGTTTTATCAACTTTTACATATGTTGACACCCCTCCTATATTTAACAGATTTCAACTCCTAGCCTTTTCTTAAAACATACATGTTTATCTTTACACAAAGGCTTTGTAAATATGTCAGCATAATTATCAACACTTGTACAATATTCCAATACAATCAAATGTTGTTCTATGCAGTCCTTCACATTCTGGTAACGGATCCCAATGTGCTTGCTTCTGGATCCAACCTTCTGATTCTGTGTTAATTGGATACACGAAAAAGAATCATTATATACTTTGACTGGTAGATTTACATTTACATTCACATCCTTTAACAACTGTACTACCCAGGTTAACTCACAACACAAATCACTCACAGCCCCATACTCAGCTTCCGAAATGTACCTTTGTCTTCGGGCTTTCCAGATAATTAGTGAGTTACCTAAAAATATGGCATATCCAGACATTGATCTCCTTTCTGGACTTGAACCCCAGTCAGCATCTGCATAGCTAATCAGATCAAGATTATCACATATGGATACTTTCAACTTTTCATGCATTGTTCCTTTAAGATATTTCAAAACATGCTTTATACTTTTTCAAATGCTTCATCAACAAATACTATCAATATCAAAAAACCTTTTGTATACAATCAACCTATTTCTCTTGCAAAATGTCCTTTGCTGTTTGGTGCCATCCACTGGTGCATCCACTTGCCGTTCCTTCAGAGACATATGCTCTTTGTCCATGGCCCATCATCCACTGCTTTCTTTCTTCTCCAGGCATCAGCACCACATCTTCAAAATTCTGTGGTTCATGGAATACATTATTCACAACAAACCTTTCAGGTGGCACACCTTTGTTAGATCTTGTAGATTTTCTGATCAACACTGGCTCCTCATCTTCCACTTTTTCATCATGAAATGATGTAGACTCCCCTCCATCACTGGCAATCTCATCTTTCACTCTCAGTGTGGGGACAAATGCTTGGCAAAAATACTTCATTATTAGCATGTAGAGCTACTCAATTTTTCTGTTCACAAAATATTGCTGACCTGCTTATATAAACATTTCCATGACTGTCACAAAAACGCCAGGATTTAGCTGCAGGCTGAACACCAATAAACATAAGCTTTCTTGACTTTGGGCCATTTTTGTGTCTATACCTCTTTGGAATTAATACCTCTGCTTCAGAGCCAAATAAATGGAGATATTTGATTGAAGCTTTTTTTTCATGCATTAGAGTATATGGAACTTCATTCACAGCTGAACTCCACACTCTATTAGACACATAATTTGCATATTTCATTGCCTCAGCCCAGTAACCTTTGGGAAGTTTTGCATCTGCCAACATTGCATTCATGATATTCTGAAGAATTCCATTCTTCCTCTCAGCTAATCCATGCTCAGCAGAAGCAGAAGGGTTTTTCAATCTATGTTTCACCCCTTTCTTTTCTAAATAATCAACAAACTGCTTTGCTAAAAATTCACCGCCTCTGTCACTTTGTACAGCTAAAATTTTCTGCCTGTACTGTCTTTCTGCCATCACAAACCATTTCTTAAATACAGCACTCACTTCACTTTTGTGCTTTATTATGTAAACCCAAGAATAACGTGAATAATCATCTGTTATCACAAGACAAAACCTGGCACCACCAAATGAATTAGCCATGGGTCCAATCACATCAATATGTACCAACTGTAGTGGTTGATGTGACTTTCTCAAACTCTTTTTTGATATGGGTGCAGACTTCACCTTTGTGCCTTTACAAACATGGCAATCTAAAAATTTTTTACAGTTTTGCACTGACCCATGTTCCACATATTGCAGAGTTTTCCTAATGTTTTCAAAACTTAGGTGCCCTAATCTTCTATGCATCAGATGTATGCATTTGTCATGTAGAGGCTTATTTTCAACCATATTCAAAACTTTCTCAGAAGTGCTTATCATAAACAAATTGTTTTGGAGCCTTCCAGTTGCTATTGTTTTTTTTATTCTTTACAATCTTGCAACTATTCTCACTAAACTGTACTTGAAAACCTTGTTTTACAAGCATAGGCACACTCAATAAATTATTCTTTAAAGACGGTATATACAGGACCTTATCAAATACACATTTTAGAGGTTTGAAAAATATATTACCTTCACCACAGACTTTTGCCTGAGTCCCGTCTGCCAAGGTTACTTTTCTACAATTAAACAAGGTTAGTTTCTTAAACAAACATTTCTTGTTTACACAATGAATACTGGCCCCTGACTCTACAATAAATAATTCCTGTCTTGAGCACTTTTGTTCCTTATCATTAATTACAGACAGCTGTTGACCTTCACTCTTCCAGCTTGTGCCGGCAACTCTTTTTTGCTTTTGCCGCTTGTTTACCTTATCACAGTAATGAAAAATATGTTGGTCACTCCCACAATTATAGCATCTTCTAATTACTTGTATTGTTTCTCCAGGCACTTGAGCAGGCTTTTTATTAACTTTAGAATCGTTCCTTCTTGATTCTTCCTGCTGGAGTCTTGACTGTATATATGATATAGACAATTCATCACTCTTCATAGCTTCTAATCCCATTACTAAATTGTCATATGACTCATCCATGCTTGACAATATAACTAGACATTTATACTCCTCTTCATGATTTATGCCCACCTCAGACAATTGCTGAAATATACTATTTACTTTCCTTATATAATCAGAAATAGTTTCACCTGGGCTCTGCCTTAACTGGAACAGTTTTTTCATTAGAGATACTTTACTCCCAGCTGTGTCTCTGATGTGAGCTGCTCTGAGAAACGACCAAGCCTCATGAGCTGTTTTTGCTTCCTTCACATAAACAAACTGTGTTTCTTCCAAGGATAACATTATAATTGCCAAGGTTTTTTCATCCTTCTTCAAATCTTCCTCATCAGCTTCCTCATCAAGCTGCTTATCTACATACTGATATAGCTCATGGAAGATCAAGAAATGTTTCATTTGCAGACACCAATTCAGGTAATTATTGTCAGAGAGCTTTACAAGAGGCATTGAATTTAAATTTATACTTGCCATTCTCGCTGATATGTGCCGGCTCCTTATCTGCCGTTATCTGCAACACTTTTTTCAGCTTCTTCTCGGCAAATATTTCCTCAGCCTCCACAGCTTCCAGTTTAAATCACACTCTGTTTTGCTTGGCTTGTCCTTATCAGCTGCTTTTCTCCTCTGCTCTCATTCCAAGCCTCTGAGAGAAATCCTTTGCAGCTCTGCTTTGTCTCCGTTTCAACTCCAACCTGTTTCCTCTGCAAAAACACAACTTTAAACAACACACACTTTATCTATACAGGTACAACAAAACCCATCAGGCTGCTGACCCAGCTGGGCCCATAACCCTGTCAGCAGATTTAAGGGGCAGCAGACAAATATAATAATAATAATAATATATACTTGTGCCTGACACAAAGCAGTGCAGCAGTAACGTAGATAAAATGTTAGTATTGATATAAAGGGTTTGCAGAGTTAGTCTATCAGAAAGACAATGACAATGAATAGAGTAAAAACTCATATATTCATATATACATCAAAATATACACAGCATAACAACCAAGCATTATATACAATATAGCAAACAGACAAACAGAGTGTGGGGTAAACTGTTTTTACCATAACAGTCCCCAAGTTACAAATGACAAGCTAGTGCCTTTTATACTAATTCAGCACTCATAAGATCTGATGCAATCACTAATTAACAATCTGATGCAATCTGATCTATCCATTACAAATCATGATGTTACAATCAGTTCCACCTGCACTTCATCACTTAACATGCCTGTGATTACTAGTCTCTAACACTTGTGGATTAACATCATGACACTGCAGAATCTAACTGCCTCCATTTTACAATTCACTTTACACATTCTGTTAAATATACATAACATATGTTTTATCAACTTTTACATATGTTGACAGGAACACCTTCACCTCTGTGCGACACTGAGCGAGGATCTCTTTCGTGGGCAGCGCTCATCAGCTAATTCACGACTTGAGTTCAGGCTGCCCAAAGTGGTCTCCCTACTGACCGCCACCTTTCTCCGAGTTGTACAGGCTGGAAGGAAGGGAGCAGAAGAGGACCCTTTGGTGTGGCCAGAAGCTTCCAGCGTAAAGAGGCCACCAGTCAGAGTCACCGGCTGCTGGAAAGAGAAGCGTCTTTTTGAGGCAAGGGCACATGTGGTCCTTGCTCCTGAGTTGCCCTGAAGGTCTCCCTCCCTTGAACTCAGGAGCCTTCACTCCATGCAACTTCGGGAAACACATTGGCTATTCTGCTAAAGGCCCATCATTGAGATGCTTGATGCATTTTTGGAAGCATGTGCTGTTTTTGTCCATGCAGGGGCAGGGTTTCCTCAGACCGGCATGTCTCAAGAGTCACCCATCTAAACAAAGCAGCAGAGGTAGCCTGGAAATGGCCGTTGAGGGCATGTGAATGTTTGGCTTAGGAGTAGTGAATGCCAAAAATATGCCTGCTACCCAGTGAGTGGCCATGGGGCCAGGGAATTCTGGGCATTGTAGTCCAAATAAAGAAAAAACTTTTACCCAGCAAACTGGGAGGGGGCTACTGCTTCTCTCTGGCAGTGCCTTCTTCTTTTCTGGGACATCAACTCCCCCATGGATGAGCCACTGGAGGACAACATGTTTTTGAAAGCATTCTCTGTTGGCAAGGCTTTAATGAATCCTGTTTAACCATTTCGTTACGAAATGAAATTGTGGGACACATTTTGTTATGAAACAAATCATCCTAGAAGAACCAAAATCACAGGGCAGCTTCTCTGGACTCTTCCCTGTAATGCCCCCAAAGTTGGAGAGGTTGGGGATTCAGGGGGTGGAGTTATTAAATTCTACAAGGGGTCCCCCTAGGAGAAAATAATTTCTAATTGGCTAAGGAAGTGGCTAATAGCCCCATCCCCGGGAGGGAGCTTCCTCAACAGTTTCCCTTATTTACAAATGATTTTCTCCTTGGGGGACCCCATTTGAAGTTTAATAACTCAGTCCCCTGAACCCCAAACCTCTCCAAATTTGGGGGGCTTACAGGGAAGAGTCCAGAGAAGCTGCCCTGTGATTTTGGTGCCTATAGGACTCAGGGGAGACATTAAGGAATCATTCCATTTCATTTCATTCCAAATCTTCTTTAAAATTCATTACTATCTAATGAAACGAAGCAAAACAAAAGGAGAAACAAAACAAAACAAAGCAAAAGCCTATATATTCCTTTTGTACCCATCTCTACACAGAAGGGAGACATATGCAGACAGGTAATTAACTGGATGGAGAAATTAACTAAATAGAAAATGACTGGGAGTTGAGTCATGGCTACTGGACTTCTTTTTTGAGAGATAGAAACGTTTCGCTGTTCATCCAAACAGCTTCATCGATGACTGGATGACTGAGAATCTTCACCTGGATGACTGAGAATCTTCACAGATAAATAGAAAATGGTTCCTAGTGAAATACTGTACTGTTATTATTCTCATTATTTACTGGGGGAAACGAAAAACTAGCTAATAAATAATTAATAGCAATTCTTATAGGTGTGGCTATAATGGAATTTACTCGCGATTGGAAATATGCTCAGGATCTCTCACTCACAAACTTTCTAAACCGAATATGGGAAGTTGCAGTTATGGAAAAACTGACTAGTATGTTTAAACTATACAGGGGAGAGATAAAACACGATAAATTTCTGAATATATGGCAACCTCTATTAACCTCAGATGTTATACAAAAAACTAAATTGGATAAATCAGAATATAGGTCGGCTGTTTAAGAATGTTTAATTTGTTGTGTTATTTGGCATTTCTTGTATAATCATGGTTGGAAGGTATTATTATCTTAAGTGGATTGTTAATAAAATAAAATAAAAAGACTGCAAAGAATGGTGGCAGGCCCAGCAGAAGACTGTAACTAGAATGTGCATTTAGCATCACACTTTTTCTTTGTGGGTTTGGTTTTTGTTTTTTTGGTGCTATCAAGTTCCATCCAGTTTATGGTGACTAGACATGGGCACGACTCGGCGAAATTGTTGTTTCCGTTTTCGGTTATTGTTTCTGTTATGTAACAGAAACAGTAATGATAATTAAGCCATCAGAACTCGAACTCGAACCGAAAAAAGAAAAATTTGGTCGGGTTTTTCGTTTCTGTTTGTGGCATCGCGGCGATCGCGCAATGTGAAGCACAGAAAAAGTCTTTAAACTTTTTTTAAAAAAAACCCTGACTCCCGGCCAAAAAAGCAGGTGAAAATATGCCTGCCTGAGGCTTTGCCACCTACCAGAGGGGTGGTTTCTGGGGGGTCCCCGGCCTTTCCCCCCCTTCTCCTGTCCTGGGCTGCTTGCACCAGGCTGGGGGGGGGGTCATCCTCGTCATCTCACCATGCCATGCGGTGGGGGGGATCCAAAATGGCGACCACAATTTTTCTTTTGAAATCGTGGTCAAAAAACACACCAAATCACCACAGAAACATGTGAAATTTATTTATTTTAAATGCCTGAATTTTAATAGTAGCAGCAGTGGGTTTTTTTATAGCAATAAAACATCATATTGATTTTATTTTATTTTATTTTATTTTTATTTTTTTAGACCTGCCCATTTGGGCTGGGCATGGGATGGGACCATGCAAATTGTTTGAACCATTCCACCAATGGCATCACCAGGTTTTTGACTGACACTTCTGGATGTCTCGGAGGGCATAAAAAGCCGAGGCACCTTCCAGAAATCGCAGTCGGGTGTATGGATGTGGTTGAGGGAGGAGGGCTGGCTGCTGGTGCTGGTGTGATCAGATCGAGATTGAGGAGGGAGGCTGGAGGCTTTAGGATTTAAGTTAGGCAGGCAGGGAGGGAATTGAATTTAGAAAATAATTTCTTTGATTCCCTGCAGCTTTGTCTGCTGAAGGGAATAGCAGTTTATTCTTTATTTCTTCTCTGGCAGTTTGTGAGGATTTGTTTCTGATATTGGATAAAGGGGGAGGTTTGACTGGGAGTGGGAGGTGTGGATTTATTTTAAAAATATATTATATGCTACCATTTATTTTCTATTTTCCCAACTTCAATTTGCTTGCACACACACACATTTGGGGTGCAAGCCAAGAACAGAACCTCTATCCTAAGTGATATCCTAACTGCCCACTTGCCCGTCTGCCCACTCAACCGCCCCGCCGCCGCCCCCGCCCGCCCACCCCCTGCCCCGCCTAGGGCCGCCTAAAAACACCTAGCGCTGGCCCTGATTGCGGGACGCCCCTATGCTCTGGGAAGTCAAATCACGCTAAATCGTGGTGGAAACGACAAACGACAAACGACAAACGGAAACAACAAATTTTTGAAAAATTTGCGACAAACGGAAATGACCCGAAACGGACCCGTTCCGACAAATGAAAACTCGAAACGTCATTTTTTCTGGTCGTGCCCATGTCTAATGGTGACCTATGGAGCACCTGTATGTTAGTTAGTGACCTATACTTAAGCACCTTCCTCCAAAAGTCACTAAGATGGCATGGCACAGTATCTATCCAGAGCAACAATAAAATATTAAAAGCCATGGAATGCAGCTTGTTTCCATGATTGATTGATTGATTGATTGACTGATTGATTGGTTGATTGATTGATTGATTGATTGATTGATTGATTGATTATTTATTTATTTATTTATTTATTTATTTATTTATTTATTTATTTATTTATTTATTAAATTTATATACTGCTCCATCTAACTGCACGGCTAATCTGGGCGGTTTACAAGGTTGAACAAATATCAATCTAGAAACACAATAAATAAAAAATCCAATAATAAAAACATACTGTATATACTCAAATATAAGCCTAGTTTTTCAGCCCTAATTTTGGGCTGAAAAAAGGGGCCCTCGACTTATATGCGGGTCAATACTTTTAGCCACTTTAGGCAAGTGCTTGGGTCGGTGGCTAAAAGTCATTTTAAACATTGCGTTCCGCTTCTCCTGCCCCCCCTCTGCATCACAGGGGAGCAGCGCGCGATGTTTAAAATGACTTTTAGCCACTGACCCAAGCACTTGCATCAGTGGCTAAAAATCATTTTAAACATCACACACCACTCCCCCAGCTCACAAAGGAGGAGCTGCCAGGCCCTGCTACATTTCCCACCCTAGACTTATACTCGAGTCAATACATTTCCCCAGTTTTTTGGGGTTTAATTAGGGGCTTCGACTTATACTCGGGTCGACTTATACTTGGGTATATACGGGGTAAGTAATAAAACAATATATATCAGAGCATCAAACAGAAGCAAGATGTCCTAAAAACAAACAAACAAAAAATAAAGTGCATAAACAGCAAATCCTTAATAGCACATATTAATAATACCCAGGGAAAGACTTTTTAAATAGCCATGTCTTTAGATGTTTCTTAAAGACCGGGAGGGAAGAGGCCAAACAAATCTCAGGGGGAAGTGATTCCAGAGGCAAGGGGCTGCTACTGAGAATGACAGATTTCTTGACAAAGATTTACAAGCCTCCTTTAGCGACGGCACCATCAAATGCCCTGCCGGAGATGATTGGGTGTTAAGGGCAGTATTTTGTGGCAGGAGCTAGGCACAGTTGAAGGCAGCAGGGGAAGAGGAAGACCAAAAATAAGATGGACTAATTTGCTAAAGGAAGCCACAGGGTTGACTTTTCAAGAGCTGAACTGCCCAGTTGAAGACAGGACATTTATTTATTTATTTATTTATTTATTTATTTATTTATTTATTTATTTATTTATTTTTATTTACTGCAACATCTAACTACATGGCTACTCTGGGTTGTTTACAAAGTTTACATAGATCTTCAACAAACATCTTGAAGATCTCTCATTCATTGGGTCACCTTAAGTTGGAGGTGACTTGGCGTCAAGTGAAAACAACAGCAGCAATGCTTGCTCAGATAACACAGTCGTTCTGGCATGTAGTCAAGGGTGAAATGTACTCAAGGTAGCAGATGTTGTTGTTGTTCAGTCGTTCAGTCATGTCCGACTCTTCGTGACCCCATGGACCAGAGCTCGCCAGGCCTTCCTATCCTCCACTGCCTCCCGGAGTTTTGTCAAATTCATTTTGGTTGCATCGATGACACCGTCCAACCATCTCATTCTCTGTCGTCCTCTTTTCCTTTTGCCTTCGATTTTTCCCAGCATCAGGGACTTTTCCAGGGAGTCCTCTCTTCTCATGAGGTGGCCAAAGTACTGGAGCCTCAGCTTCAAAATCTGTCCTTCCAGTGAACATTCGGGGTTGATTTCTTTCAGAATGGATAGGTTTGATCTCTTTGCAGTCCAGGGGACTCTCAAGACTCTCCTCCAGCACCACAGCTCAAAAGCATCAATTGTGCGGCAATCAGCCTTCTTTATAGTCCAGCTCTCACTTCCATACATCACTACTGGAAAACAGCTTTAACCATCCTGACCTTAGTTGGCAAAGTGATGTCTCTGCTCTTTAGGATGCTATCTAGGTTTGCCATTGCTTTCCTCCCAAGAAGCAGGCGTCTTTTTATTTCGTTGCTGCAGTCGCCATCTGCAGTGATCAAGGAGCCCAGGAAAATAAACTCTGTCATTGCCTCCATTTCTTCCCCTTCTATTTGCCAGGAGGTGATGGGACCGGGGCCATGATCTTAGTTTTTTTGATGTTGAGCTTCAGCCCATTTTTTTCACTCTCCTCTTTCACCCTCATTAAGAGGTTCTTTAATTCTTCCTCACTCTCTGCTATTAGAGTAGTATCATCTGCATATCTGAGGTTCTTGATATTTCTTCCGGCAATCTTAATTCCGGCTTGTGATTCATCCAGACCTGCCTTTCTCATGATGTACTCTGCATATAAGTTAAATAGGCAAGGTCATACAGCCTTATCTTTTCCCAATTCTAAACCAGTCAGTTGTTCCATATCCAGTTCTACGGTTGCTGCTTGTCCCACATATAGATGTTACCTGTTCGGAATTCACTGGAGGAATTTTAGTTCAAGTTGACCTTTGGCCACAGAACGAAGAACAGACAGACGGAGAAAAATGCCTTTCTCAGCCAGCTGAGAAGGGATACACACTCAGACTACTGTGTTCTTCCCAGAAGGCTTGTTTTATTCATCTTATCTATCTTCACAAGCAAGACATTGGAGCACTTACAAAAACAATGGTTCGGATATGAGGCAGGTGTCCTTTAGCCCTGTGGCCCTGCCTCAAAGCAATAGGTCAGGGTAAATAGAAGGTCACTTCCCTTCCAGGCATGCAACGTGGCACCAGGAGTGTGTGCACATCACTGCAGCCCTTCTGAAACACACCATTCAAAGAAAGGTTCCCACAGTTAACTTTTGAGTTATTTACTGTCTGTAGGAGTCCTCGGTCATTAGCCATATTTGAGAATAACTGAAATAACCTTCCTTATCTCTAGGTGGGACATCAAACAATGACTAAAACTCCTTGCAAGGCCATGGCATGGATTTGCAGGGCTTTGGGCATGTGTGACCTTGCAGATGCCATAGGGCCATGGGATCCAACATCACCCCAGCCATTGGCTCGGGCTGACAAACCTTGCAGCTGAACGGCATCTGGAGAGCGTCGAGTCACTGCTTGCAGGGCGAGAGGATGCCAGGACATCTGTGATAGCAGCTGGATCCTTGCTCTCCAACCAAGGGGACGGAAGATGACACTCACAACGGAAACCACACAGGCAGCCAATGTGACTGATGTGGCTACGGGCCACCATGGGCTCGCAGGGCTGCTGCACATACATTTCCTGTCACCCAGGATGAGGAACCGCCAGCAGGAGCCTGATCCAAGCAGTCAGCAGCACTATCATCCCTCCAACAGGGTGGTGCTATTTAGTTCTGAAGAACTGAAAGGGAGTCCAGCCCTTACTTTTCTACAATGCTCGGTGCATTGATGGGATCTATTCAGAGCTGGTGCTGGCAAGGACTAAGCGGAGAGGAGCTAAGGATGATGGGAAATGTGGCCTGGCATATGTACATAAGAACATAAGAAGAGCCATGCTGGATCAGGCCAAAGGCCCATCTAGTCCAGCTCTCTGTATCTCACAACGGCCCCACCAAATGCGTCTGGGAGCGCACGAGTCTAGACTCTGTCTCCTGATGCCACTCCCCTGCATCTGGCCCTTGAAGTACCCCAGTTTTAAGCCTGGAGATGACACATCTCCATCATGGTTTGTAACCTGGGATGGACATTTCCTCCAGGAATCTGTCCAATCTCCTTTTGAAGGCATCCAGGCCAGATGCCATCACCATGTCCTGTGGCAGGGAGGTCCTCAGACTAACAACATACTGGGCTAAAAAAATATTCTTTTGTCTGTTCTCCCCAGCCCTCAGTTTGAGTGGATATCCCCTAGTTCTGGTATTTTGTGAGAGGGAGAAGAGCGTCGCTTTATCCACTTTACTCATGCCGTGCATTATTTTGCATGTAAAAGGCTCCCGTTTGGGGAAGGCTGGTTTCAGAGCTATGAAATCCTGTCTCCCCCCCCACCATAAAGGGATAATATTCTTTCCATCTGGCTTTGCTGCAGCCAAATTAGATTCATTACCAAAAGCCTCTGAAACATCCAGATGAAAGACCTCTCCATTTATTCGGAACATATTTGGCTGGGCCAATCCCAAGGGGGTATAAATATTGTGTTTCCACTGGTGGTATCCATTCCTGACACACACACACACACACACACACACACACACACACACACACACACACACACACACACACACACACACACACACACACACACAGGGCTCCGATTGTCCGAATAAGCTCACACTCTCTCCAAAGGTTGGCTGCCGAAAAACACAGACGATCCAGACGTTCGAGGCAGCACATCTACCTGCCTGCTTTCTTGAGGCACGGCCTCTTTTTGTCTACTCCGGAGGGGCTGATGCACAAAAATTTGCTCAGTTGCAAGCCTGCCTTTTGTGTGCAAAATTTGGCCGTTCCGAAATAATTTGCCCAGAGAAGAGAGAGAGCTTGATTCAAAGTGACAAGCAAGTCTGTTTTGGAGATGGGAGATCAGAGGATGGGGGCCACTGGGAGCAAGTGGGCTTTCTCTAGGCTTCATTACTAGCAGATGGGGAACAGTTACAGGATCCTCTGAAGAATCCGTGCAATTCGTTCCTGTAATATGCAATTGACCTTCTGTGAGAGCTGAGGGAAAGACGGCCTCCTTGACATGAAGCGGTCAAAAGCTGGGGATAGAAACCTCTCTGCCCTTAGAAATACTGTATATACTCGAATATAAGCCTAGTTTTTCAGCCCTAATTTTGGGCTGAAAAAAGGGGCCCTCGACTTATATTTGGGTCAATATTTTTAGCCACTGAGGTGCTTGGGTCGGTGGCTAAAAGTCATTTTAAACATTATGTGCCACCACCACCCCGCATCACAGGGGAGCGGCGTGCGATGTTTAAAATGACTTTTAGCCACTGACCCAAGCACTTGCACCAGTGGCTAAAAGTTATTTTAAATATCACACACCACTCCCCCAGCTCAGAAAGAAAGAGCTGCCAGGCCCTGCTGCATTTCCCACCCTAGATTTATACTCGGGTCAATACGTTTCCCCAGTTTTGGGGGTTAAATTAGGGGTCTTGACTTATACTCGGGTCGACTTATACTCGAGTATATATGGTACTTCAAGAAAAAGAAGCCTTCAAGACTGAACTGGCACCTTTCATCTGCCTACAGGAATTTCACTACCATCCCCCCAGCAAATCCCCCGACACTTAAAATCCTAAAAATTCACTTTTCCCCTCAGCCAAGTTTTTATTTATGTATTTATTTATCTGATTTGTATGCCGTGACATCTAGACTGAAGGCTACTTTGGGCAGTTTACAGCAATAAAGAGTAGATAAATTATTAGCTAGCAATAACCACACATAAAGAGCATAAAACAAACAGAAAAGCCAAATTAATTCAAAGTTACAAATTACAAAAGACAGTGTTAATAGCAATCTAAAATGAATAAAATCGAGCTAACAAAATAAGTAGAAAAATCAGTCATAAAACAGACAGACCTAGCAAGAGGTGGGAGAGGAACAATTTCGGATTCAGATGATGCAAAGATCAAGAGTCAGGGAAGGCTACTCTAAACAAGTTTTTAACTAGCATTTAAAGATTGTTAAGTGTGGGAGCTGTATGTATCTCAAGGGGCAACTTGTTCCAGAGCGGAGGAGCCACCACTGAGAAGGCCCAATTTCTAGAAAATTGTACCAGTGCATTTGGATTCTGCTCAACACCATGTTGAATAAACAGATACACTGAACACACACACACACACACACACACACACACACACACACACACACACACACACACACACACACACACACACACACACACACACACACACACGGAAGGGGCCATAGAGATGGGTCTTTCATATCGGAAGGGACTGGTTCTGAAACAAAACATGCCAGCGCAGCTCATGCTCGGAACCCAGTCCCACCCTCTGGAACAAAATCAGCCACTATCTTACCTTCCTGTAGTTTGTGCGAGGTGAAACTCCAACCCAGAAGCAGCCTCTGATACATCCCCTTCCTCTCTCCCTGGCGCTGGCCAATCAGACAGGGAGGCGGGATGATGCATGTCCTTGCACAGCTCCTGATGGGACAGCACCAGGGAGAGGGGAAGATGATGCATTGAAGGCTGCTTCCTGGATTGTATTGATACTATGTTTTCAATGTTAGTTCACTCATAGCTTTTACATGGAATTTTTACTCTCTCTTTAACTGCCCACGTTCTCTTGTAGCTTCAATGTTGTCCCTCAATTCCCTGTTCTCAAACTTGAATATGTCTTAATTGTCCTGGACTGTTTATTGTCTCTCATTACTGTAAGCCCCGCCTTGGGTCCTTTTCCAAGGAGAAAGGTGGGGTAAAAATACTCTAAATAAATAAATAAATAAATAAATAAATAAATAAATATGAGGCAGTATGAATTCATAGGACTGGTGAATTGCTATCCCACATGTCATCTTTCTGAAAGAGAACTAAGTAGTACATTTTACACCAAGATGGTGAAATAACAAATCCAGCAAAGTGCAGTCTGTGCGGGGAGGAAGCATTGTATGCATCCAAAGCTAAGCCTCATGAGATCTGGTACCACACAAATCCTTTGTTACATCTGATCTGATTTGGATCCCTGCCTCATAAGCTCCTTCCAACTCCATTGTTCTATGATTTTGTCATTCTAGATTTGAAGTTGACCAGTCCCAGTCAAACAGACTGAATTAACCCCAAAAACTTAACCGGGTGTAGCTTCCAAGTAAAAACCTTGATAAAATGATTAAAAGATCGAGCTTTTGACAAAAACACGCCCTACCATCTTCAGAATACAACGGCATACTACATTACATATGGCAATCTGCACAATATATCATTACATCACAAAATGTACCAGGTGGAATGGTGGCTTAGTGAAATTACTGCTGTCCTGATCAGATCAATAATAGGGAGCCACGGGTCTCTAAGCCTTTGCCCTTCTTCATGGCTGGCCACATTGCTTCTCACATCTATCTCGAACGTCCCTCTTATCAGCCTCACATTTCAAGAGTGTAACTGAAACAGCTCGGTTTTTTTCTTAGGGCAGGGGTGGGAACCTTTGGCTCTCCAGATGTTTTGGACCTCCCCCCCAAGCCCCAGAATTCCAAGCCTATATTGCCCATGACCAAGCATGGTGGGAGTTGCAGTCCAAAACATCTGGAGGGCCGAAGGTTCCTCACCTCTGCCCTAAGCCCTTTTCAAAGATGGCAGTGGGCCATCCCTAGTAACCACCCCGTCTCATTTGGTTTCAATTTGAGACTCTTGTTCGGCAGCATCTGGAGGTTCCCAAGATCTGGGAGGCAACAGCCGGCATTGTTATCATCACCTTGTAAATCTTAAGTGCCAAAAAAAAAAAAAAAAACCAACAACAAAAAAACCCACAGCAGGTGCCAGGAGACATCAGAGCACAAGTAATTGGGAGCTTTTGCTTAATTACAAGAAAACGCCCTCCCTGTAACACCCGGGTCAGTAAGGAGCCTTTTAAATAAACACCTCCCCTGGCTTGAATCAGAGCCACAGCAATTCTGGGGCGAGCGTGGACAAAGAGCAGCTCCTCAGATTTTGTTGGTGTACTACAATTCCTGTGAGGGGCATGGTGGCTCAGCAGACTAAGGCTCCGAAAACTGTCGGCTGCAAAGTCGGCAGCTCGGTAGTTTGAACCCTGGGTGCCATGCAGTGGAGTGAACTCTCGCTGTTCACGCCAGCTCCTGCCAACCTAGCAGTTTGAAAGCATGTAAATGCAAGTAGATAAATAGGTACCGCCGTAAAAAGGGGGAAGGTAAAACAGTGTTTCCTTGCAGTCATGCTGGCCACGGACACTGGCTCTTCAGCTTGGATAGAGAGATGAGCACCACTCCTAGAGTCAGACATGACTAGCACGCATGTGCAGGGGGAAGCTTTACCTTTACCTTATAATTCCGATAATCTGTGGATGAATAGTCAACAGAGATGAACGCTGGGAGGTGCAATTAGACAACATCTGGAAAGTCACACCTGTTCTGTCCTTGTTCAAGTATTTATCTATCTATCTATCTATCTATCTATCTATCTATCTATTTATTTATTTATTTATTTATTTATTTTTACAACTTATATGCCGCCCACTACCCAAAGGTCTCTGGGCAGCTTACAATCAAAGAATTAAAACAGTTAAAACATCAAATATCAATAAATAATTAAAACAATAATAAAAATATAGATAGAGATGGGCACAGTTCATTTCGTTATTCGTTATTCATTTTGTTACATAACGAAATGAATAATGAACCCCAGAGTGAATTTAAAGTGAACCAAAAAAAAAAAAGGGGGTTCATTTTGGTTTGGTTCATTAATGGCAGTGCTGGAGATGTCTCATACCTGCTGATGCTGGTCCTTCCTGGAAGGTCCATCCGGTGGGGGGGGGGAAGCTGACCAGCCATGCTACAGCTGGTAGGCGGTTGTGGCTGGCAGTAAAAAATAAATAGATAAATAAAATAAAATAAAATATCCGGCGTGTGGGCCCGATTACCGGCCCACAGGCCCGCAGAACCAGCCTGTGGCTGGGGGGGGGGAAGCCGACCGGCCCACCCTACAGCTGTTGCATGGGCCACATGGTCGGCAGTAAAAAAAAAACAATAATTTTTTTAAAAAGTAAATCAAATAAAAAATGGAGCCCCGACCCGGCCCCAGGGTTGGCCGGGTTGGCACCCTAAAATAAAGAGAAAAAATATGAAAAGCAAAACCAGCACTGACCCAGCCCCAGGGCCGTGCGGTGGGCTCTTGAGAACAAAAAAGGTGCAAAAGCCCCTGCCACAGGGGCCAGGATCACCCTGCCACTGCTGCCACCACCGCCACCACCCAATAAGGATGATGTGTTGATGACTGAAGAAGAAGATGAGGATGTGGATGATGAGGATGAGGATGCTGCCAGTCCAGTTTGTGCAGTTGTTGTCAACGTCTGTTTTTTAATTTTTTAAAATGTTTTTTCTCGCCTGCGCGCTGTCAAGTGGATTAAATCGCGCAAAGCGGGAAAAAACTAATAACGAACAAAACAAACCAACGAAATGAATATTTGGAAAAAAATAATTAAAAAGGTAATGAATCGAACCAAACACTAAAACGAAGCAAAGCAAAATAAATAGCCAATTTTTTCGGTTCATGTTCATCTCTATTCATAGAACTATAGAAAAATGAAGTTGGAGGATGAGGCCTAGCCAGTGCTGAATAGAGGGGGATGAGCATCTCACGGCATTTGGAAACTGCTTCTGTTAATGCAGCCTAGAAGAGCATTTGCCTTTTTTGTGGCCACATGGCACCATCGGCTAGTATTCAGCTTATGACCTACCTGAATTCTAACATCCTTCTCGCTCATAGGGTGTTTATACACGACCCCTAAGCTCCGCCGCAAATGGCTGCAAGGTCTGGACCTTAAAAATGTTTACCCACCAGCTCCGGACTTTGCAGACAATTAAGTGCGACCCCGCCCACTTAGCGCGATCAAACTGCACTTTTCTTGTACCTGCTTTTTGGATGAGACAAATATTTGATCTGGTGCAAGGATAGTGAGTGCGGGGCTCTCCTGGCTTCTGTTTGTTCTTTTTTTGCACCCCGCCCCTTTAAGAGATCAGTATTATGCTGCCGGGAACAAAACGGAGGTAAGGGCATTCTTTTCTTTCTTTTTTCTCCCTCCCTCAGGCAGCCAGCAACCAGGAAGTGCGGAGGGGGGTGGGGACAGAGGAAGAGCGAGGAACCCCTAAGATCTCTGGTCCGAATTTAAGTGGCCAGCGGATCTTAGGGGTCGTGTAAAAAGGCCCATAGTCTCGCTGAGCCAGGTGTCCCCCCATCTTGTAACTGTGCATTTGGTTCCTCCTTCCTAGGTGCAGTACTTTGCCTTTATCCCTGTTGAAGTTCATTCTGTTGGTTTCATCCCAGTGCTCCAGCCTATCAAGATCGCTGTGTTCTCAGTGTAATCCGTGAACTGCCTGAGTTTGGAGTATATGAATAAATAGAAAGGAAGGCTCCAAACTTACCTTAGCTCCAGCCAAGTACTAGCTGGGCCCGAGCCGGGTGGGGCCTGATCAAGCTCCCAAGCACAGGCAATGGGAGACAGGTGTGGGATGTGGGAGCTGGAGGATGGAGAATAACTGAATGGGCAGGATTCTGGCTTGTCCAATTGGGGGCCAACAGGCTGTTTTAAACCCTCCAATGGCCAGCCACGGGGATATTCTGGGTGTGTATATAAACTGGCCCTTGGGCCTTTTTAGCAGTGCTTTTTATCCCTTTGCAACGTGTGCTTCTGCTATGAATAAAGAGCTTGGGCGTCGCCTGGTTTCATCTGACCCACGATATAACACTGGCGATGAGGATGGGATCCTGCTGAGCAGAACCAGAATCGGGCACTGACCCCATGGGCACCTTGTGGCCCACGGGCAGCTTGGATTTTGTTTCTGTCTTCCGCAGTATGGGCTGTTCCGCCCAATGTTGTGTCATCTGCGAATTTGGCAAGCATTCCCTGTGCTCCCTTGTCAGAGTCATCATTAATAAAAATGTTGAAAGCCACCGGACCCAGGACTGAGCCTTGGGGCACCCCAGTTGTTACCCCCCCCACTTCGAGAAGGAGCTATTAATCATCACCCTCTGGGTACAATTTTGTACCCAACTGTGTATCCACTTTACACTTGATCTATCCAGCCCCCATTTAGTGAGCTTGCTAACCAGGATATCATGGGGAACTTTAAGTTGGAAGCTTTGCCAAAGATAATACAGTGCTGCTTCATGTCTACTAAACATGAGTAAACATTCAAAACTTTCGTAACTTTCATAACTTTAAATTTTCATTCCACCTTTCCCAGCATTATTATATTTTCCAGAGAATCTGGCTTTTTCATGATGTGACCAAAGTTGGACAGCCTCAAATTCTCATTGGTAAGAATGGTTACAAACCAGAGTGGAAAGTCTGGACCGTTTCTCCATCATTCAGTTTTGTGGAAGGTCTCTTTCTTTCTGTTCCACCAAATGTGAAGTTTGCAGATTGGGTGAACTTCTTCTGAAAGAAACTGCAATGAAATCCACCACCACCCCAATTGCATTCAATGAATTAAACAGTTACAGCAATTTCTGGTTGAATGCACATGGCACAGTAATTCAAATTCAGACGTTTGGGAGTTAAGCTTTTAAACCTGACTGATTGCCCAGCTGGTTTTAGTTTTCCCCCTATTCTCAGTTTTAATGGAAAGAAATATATGAAATTGTTTTTTTAAGCATGTCAGTTTGCAGAAGTAGGATTAAAAAGAGAGCCTTTGGAAAACTACAGTTCCCAACTTTCCTTGGGAAAGTGGTGATGTTAACTCCAGTTAAGTGTTGTTAGCACACTTTAGAAATGCAGCTGGTAGCCATGGAAAATCTGCACACATCCGACCCTAAATGACCACTAAGTCACCTAATTAAGGCTGTGTTGAAATGGCCTCTATTGTTTAATTTCTCTTTAGCTTGTTTGTTTAGACTGGCGTGAAATACCATGGTGATCTCTTCCCAATGACATTTTTCTCACATGTTTTGAACGAAAACTTAGTAGCGCTCAGATTCTGCAGCTTTGTGTCATCCCACAAGTTATTTTCCGGATGGCTGCTTCTGATGAAACCCAGCAACCCGTATCTTCAGGAAACCTCAAACAGAAACAAGAAGCAGCACCCCAAGAAGGGGTCATTCAGAACCTGGAGGACAGGAAACCTCTTCAACCCTTACAACAGCGGTGTCCAAACTTTTTGTATGGAGGGCCAGATTTGGTGGCTGAGAATGTGGGGGGGGCAGCTGCTCACTGCCCCTCCACTGCAAACCCCACCCACTGACCTCTTACAACCCCACCCACTGACCCGTAAGTCCCACCCACAGACCCCTTACAAGCCCCACCCACTGTGCCCCTCCCCCTGACTCTTTGCAAAAATTTTTTATTAAGAACAGAGGAGTTGGCTAGAATCCATTGAAGTATGAAACTGCAAACCACTCAAAGTAAAATAAAACAGAATACAGCAATTAGAGATGGGCACGAAACAATTTTTTGTTTCCGTTTTCGTTTTTTCGTTTTGTTACGTAATGAAACGACAAACAAATTTTGTCCCTAAAATGAAACGAAACGAACAGAAACACCGGAAATTTGGTCGTGCGTTTCGTTTCCGTTACTGCAATACAGTAAACTGCTTTAAATGCTAAAAAAATTCAAAAAATTTGAAATAAATGGTAACAAAACGGTAACAAATGAACGAAAACGAAAACAATTTTTTTGCAAAAATTCGCAAAAAACGGAAATGAACCAAAACGGACCCTCCAAACGACAAACGACAAATGAAACTCCATTTTTTCTATTCGTGCCCATGTCTAACAGCAATACTTTGGATAATGAATGCTCCTGATGACTTACAACCCTGTGTAGCAGCTTCCAGCTGCAGGCCGCTGCCTCCCTTGAGCCTTCTCCTACCTAATGTTGGGCCTCTGGGCTCAGGCCATTGCCAGAACTCCGGCCAGCTGACAACTACTGTTGGCACTCCCCCCTGGTGCCTGGCTAGCCTCCTGGCTCTCACCTGGCATGCTGTCACCTCGCCCCAGTTGTGTGAGGCCTGGGGGGGGGGGCTGCCTGAGGCAGCAGAGGTAGAAAGTGGTGTTGTAGCACCGCCTGCCTTGCCTGGCCCATGGGGGTCAGCCAGTTGCTCCACTCGTGCAGCGCCCAAATGTTGGGCATGCACCTCAGCCGGCAAGGCAGGAAGGCAGAGGCCACGGCGTGATCTCCCCATTTCCCCTCCCAACACACAGCTGATCAGTGCTGCGCCCCGCCTGCCCTGCCCTTCATTTATCACCCTTTCACTACTCCCCCGCTTAACCCTCCTCAGCCTTTGCACGTCTATGCCTGCCCCCGCTCACAGCTGGCTGCTCTAGGTACAATCAAAAAAGGGGAGGAGGGAGGGGTGGGTCATCCATCCATGGGCCAATCAAAATGGCCTGACAGGCCAGATTAGGCCCGCGGGCCGGACTTTGGACATGGCTGCCTTACAACAAATCTTCAAAGAGGGTCCCGTGACAAGGGAGTTAATTACCCGTTGTCCTGTATCTTCAGATCAGAATGGACTTAAAGCAACCCTAATGGGGCTTTCAAAGTAAGTGAGGTATGGACAGAGCTGGTTTTAATCACTTCCACTCCCCCAGTGAGTTTCCCTGAAAGAACTGACCTCTTCTCTTCAGCCTTTCCATGGGTCTATCTACTACACCACACTGGATACTGGGAGGTCGCCCCCTGCACATGTGGGCTAGTCATGTCTGACTCTAGGGCAGCGCTCATCTCTGTTTCTAAGTCAAAGAGCCAGTGATGTGCAAGTCCATGGCCATGTGGCATTTCTGCGCACAGAACACTGTTTTACCTTCCCCATGTTTTATGGGTGTACCTGTTTATCTACTTGCATTTACATGCTTTTGAACTGCTGAGTTGGCAGGAGCTGGGGTTAATAGCAGGAGCTCACTCTGCTTGTGGCACCTGGGATTTGAACCGCCCAACTGCTGACTTTGCAGCTGACAGTTTCAGCGCTCTAGCCCGCTGAGCCAAAGAAAGAAAGAAAGAAAGAAAGAAAGAAAGAAAGAAAGAAAGAAAGAAAGAAAGAAAGAAAGAAAGAAAGAAAGAAAGAAAGAAGCAAGTTGAGTTCAAGCTCCTGCTCAAGGCAGGCATACAAATCAAACGATATCTGCCGGGTGGTTCTCTTGATTTCTCTTGATTGCCTCCAGCACTGGAACACTCTCAAGCATACCTGCCAACTTTGCTCACCCGGAGCCCGGGATGAGAGGAGGGAGGCAGAATGCGTGTGCACGCATGTACCAGTGCAAGCATGTATGCACACATGCCCTCTGGCTGCCGCACCAGCTCGCCCCTTCTTCCCCAGCCTTGCTGCACCCCTTCAGCTGGGCTGCAGACAGATAAGGCGCTGCCCTATCATCTGGGAGGCGGGTGGGGGGGAGCAGAGGACTGTGCTGCCCTACCGCTTTGAACTGCCCTGCTTGGGTGAAGGGGAAGCAGTGCACAGCTGGCACACCACTTGCTCGCTCGGTCTCAGAGTGGGAGGGGGAGGATTTGGGATATTTCCGGGAATATCAACAACCCAGGGGGAAAATGTGAAAGAGAATAAAACACGGGGTTTTCCTGGCCAAAACGGGAGAGTTGACAGCTATGCTCTCAAGGTAACTGGTTCCATTGTCATACTGTTCAAACAGTTAGGAAGTATACTGGAGCCCATTTTTGCGCGCCCTGCACTCTGGGTTGATTAGTATTGTTGATGTTGTTGTTGATGATGATAATGATGGATGTTAACAAAAGAAGGCGAACAGGGGGGAAAGACTTTGTTCATTTTCCAATCATTCTGCAATAGAGTCATCTCTAGATTTCGGTGCCATCTAAACCTGGGTGCCTTGTCTGTTAGTATTTGTTTGTGACTCTTGCTGGATTCTTTTCCTTTTTTTTGTTATGCTCCCTTTTGATTTGTATCGGGGTGTTTTTAATTGTTTGTTGCTTTGCTTGTAAACCACCCAGAGTTCCCTGGGGAAAATTGGAGAGGTATATACATGTACAAATAAATAAATAAATAAATAAATAAATAAATAAATAAATAAATAAATAAATAAATAAAACCTGTTTATAATCCTGGGAGGAGTTCCCCTGGTGATGCCAAATCTCCAGCTCTATCACCCACCCATCCCCATATGGCAGTGATGGCAAACCTTTTAGAGACCGAGTGCCCAAACTGCAATTCAAAGCCCACTAATTTTTTTTTTGCAAAGTGCCAATACAGTGGAACCTTGACTTACGTCATTAATCCGTTCCAGTGGTCTATTCTTAAGTCAAACATGACTTAAGTCAAATGAACGTTTCCCATAGAAAGTAATGGGAAAGCAGATTAATCCGTTCCAGATGATGAAAAAGACCCCCGAAAACAGCAATTTAAATCAAATTTGACTGGGATAGGAGATTCCTTCTGGGGATGTAAATGAAATGTCTCTTCAAAGAGAGGAGGCGGCAGTGGAATTATAGTCCACAAGTTATATGCCTCCACTTTTTAATGGTCATAGCAACAATGTCTAACATTTAAGTTTTACTGATTTTTAACCTGACCTTCCAAGTTCTGGACAACTCTATGCTTACCATTAGAGTCCCACAACTTTACAGCTCCCCAACTAAAATGCTTCCATGACTTCTGCAGCCAGATTTTTTACAAGACTGAGCCGACTGTCTAACCAGCGAGGCCAGCCCCGAGCTCCCGGCCCTTCTTCTCCTCCGGCAGCAGCAGCGGCTTCGGTGAGGCCGAGGACCAGCTCCAGGTGCTCTGAGCTGGCCTCGCCAAAGGTGCTGCTGTTGGAGGAGGGGAAGAAGGCAGGAGCAGTTTGGAGGCGGCAGCCGTGATGCTGGGTTGTGGCTGCTGCCCAATTCCGGTGCCTTGCGCCGGGGCTCCGTGCTGTAAGTCAAAGCCTGCGACTCAAGTCAAACAGGCCCCTTCTTGCTGCAAGTCAAATATGATGCAAGTCAAGCAGTATGTAAGTCAAGGTTCCACTGTACAGTCATTTAACCTGTATACAGGTGGCTATGAAGGGCGATGTCGGGTGCCCACAGAAAGGAATCTGAGTGCCACCTTTGGCACCCGTGCCATAGGATCGCCAGCCATCACTGCCATATGGGCTCACAGTCCTTTGCGTGTGAGCTGGAGCACTCCATTGCCAAGAGGGGTCCACTTGGGGGGAGGGTAGTCCTCTTCACCCCTGCCCATGGGGCATCTTTAGTGGGGGGTGAGAGAACTGGGCAAGAGGAGGTGGCTATATGTCGATGCCAGTGCCCAAACCGTGTTCCAGGAGCTAGTCAATTATTTGGGCTGAAAGCTTCAAAGGCAGGTATTTTCAGCTCCAGGTCAGGGCTGCTCCTCAACATGCCTCATTCACTTCATAAATAAACACACCCTGCCACCCTTTAGGGTAAGTTTCCATTTTATTACCTTTCAAGAGGTGCATGGGGTTTATCAACCTTATGAGGGCCTAAACCTGCCCCATTGCCTCCTCCTTTCTCTGCTTCTCAAGGGCTGTCTCCTTCTGTCTCCACCCATTCAGTTCTGGACAGTATTTCCCCCCTTACTGGAACCTATTAACTGTGAGGGGAATGGCGATGTTCACAGAGATGAAACGACCCAGGGTCCCCTCTAATGAGAAACAGTGGCATTAGGGATGAGATGAAATGGGGGAAAACAAGAATCCAGAATTGGCCAGGGGTGTCTCTGCTCTCTGAGAAGGACAAGGACAGAGGGGTGCGCCAGGCAAAATGATGGAACATGATTCATTTTGAGCAGGCATGTCCAAACTTCGGCCCTCTAGATGTTTAGGACCACAACTCCCACAGTCGTTTGCCATTGGAAATACAGGCTTGGAATTTTGGGAGTTGTGGTCCAAAACATCAGGAGGGCCGAAGTTTGGACATGCCTGATTTTGAGGGAGATAGTGAGCTGCGCCTGGCACAGTCCCTGCCCGCCTTCAAAAAAGCGCTCAAAACCTTGCTTTTTAGGAAGGCATTTGGCGACCTTTTAATTTAATTTAATTTAATTTTAATATTTTTTTTGCCCGCCATGTCTTTTGTTCAGGGTTTCCCCCTCTTTTTCTGCTAATATTGTCTACCTGTTTATATTGTTGATTTTAATTTCACTGTAAACTGCCCAGAGTTCCTATTGGAAGATGGGCGGTATAGAAATGAAACAAATAAATAATAATAAATAAATAGAATGCAAGGAGACCCCTTGGGGCGGCGGAAGTGACCTCAAGGTAGAGACCCAAACTCATTGATGCAGTTAACACATCGTTAGAAGCAGGGTGCGTCTAAGAGTCCAAACATTTTCTTTTAAAATATTCCTGCCTTGAGCAGGGGGTCGGACCCTTCCAACTTCACTATTCTATGATTCTAAGGCTGTTGCTGGCAAATGAGGCTGCTTTTGTTTTTTAATTGTTCCCTCGGAGATAAACACAGGCTTCCTGGAGTCATCAGGCATGCAGCTTTGAAGGATTTGTGTGTCTGGAAGGGAAATGATGTGGAGAGGAGGGCAACCAGAATGATGAGGGGACTGGAACACCTTCCTTACCATCTGAGATGGCAACGGCTGGGCCTCGTCACTCTTGAATATTGGCTGCCCGTTGGTTCCCAAATAAGGTTCAAGGTGTTGGTTTTGGTTTACAAAACTCTCCAAGGCTTGGGACCTGTACATCTAGCAAAGCGTATCTCCCAAACATCAGAGCTGGCCTGACCCACCAGAGCCTCCATGGCATTCTCGCTCTAGGTGGCCACCCGTAGAGAGGCCCGTAAGGTTGCAGCACACAATCGGGCCTTCTCAGTCGCTGGCCCAGTGGCATGGAATACATTGCCCAGCGAGATTTGCCTGGCTCCATCCTTTCAAAAGGCTGTGAAGACCTGGCTGTTCAAGGATGCCTCCGACAAATGCTGTTCCCTGTGTTGTTTTCTGTTTGTTTGATTATTAGTATTATTTTATTAACACTATTCCCTCTTGCCAGGTACATGTTGTCTTCTTGTTCCATTGTGGGTTTTGTATTATTGTTTTTTTCCCCCCTCTCTCTAGATTGTTACCCTTATTATTATGTTTTGGGTTGTTTGATAAATCGTTGTTGTTAACCGCCCAGAGTTTACCGTTTGAGGAAAATCGGGTTGCGGTATACAAATATAAAAAAATAAATTAATTAATAAATATTGATCAACAGCGCCTAAGAGGTGACCTGATTGAAGTTTATAAAATCATACATGGTGTGGACAAAGTAAATAAGGAAAAGCTGCTTTCCCTATCGCACAACACTAGAACTAGGGGGCACTCCATGAAACCTTTGGGTGCTAGATCTCACACAAATAAGAGAAAGGACTTTTTCACCCAGAGGATCACTGGTCTATAGATGCTTCCTGGAAAGGAGGCTGGACTGGATAATCCAAAGGGTCCCTTCCAGCTCTGCAGGACATGACAAGAACTGTATAATAATGAACTGGTCAAGTTACGAAGATATGTTAAGAGGAGGCAGTTCTTGTCATGTCCTGCAACACTGATTGATTAGTTAAGGAAGCTCACTGACAGGCTGGCCATAGGGTTAGAGAGACCCTTAAAAAGGAGTTGGACTAGAACATAAGAACATAAGAAGAGCCCTGCTGGATCAGGCCTAAGGTTCATCTAGTCCAGCTTCCTGTATCCCACAGTGGCCCCACCAAATGCCTCTGGGAGCACACGAGACTAGGTATCTGTTTCCTGATACCCCTCCCCTGCATCTGGCCCTTGAAGTACCCTGGTGTTAAGCCTGGAGATGACACATCTCCATCATGGCTTGTAACCTGTGATGGACTGCTCCTCCAGGAATCTGTCCAATCCCCTTTTGAAGGCATCCAGGCTAGATGCCATCACCACCTCCTGTGGCAGGGACGTACCTCATAATGAGGGAAATCCATGCAGCTGCAATGATCTACATTACCGTCATGTAGCTAGCTTTCTTTTTAAGCATCATGGATTCCAAAATTGTGTGTGTGTGTGTGTGTGTGTGTGTGTGTGTGTGTGTGTGTGTGTGTGTGTGTGTGTGTGTGTGTGTGTGTGTGTGTGTGTGTGTGTGTGTGTGTGTGTGTGTGTGTGTGTGTGTGTGTGTGTGTGTGTGTGTGATCAGAATCACATAGTATGAAGAGGAGAGCTTTTACTGTTTCCTCCCCCAGATATAGTCACAACAATCACCTCGTCTGTGACTTCTGACATTACACAACAGACTACAAAATTAGACATGATAAAGTAGCAAAATTAGTGCATTGGGTGTTATGCAAAAACTAGAACTTGCTAGCCTCCAAAACCCCATCGGAATATCAGGTAGAGAAAGTGCTGGGAAATGATGAAGTCAAGATCTCGTGGGATTTCTGGATCCGAACTGATAGCCACCTTAAAGGATAGCTCAACAGACATTATGGTCATAGAACGAAGTGGTGTCTAGATGGTTGACACTGCAATTCCAGGGGATGCCAGAGTTGAAAATAATGAATTGGAAAAACTAAGAAAATGTAGAGACCTAGCAATCAAAACATCTCAAGTCAACTATGGATGAAACATACTTCAGTGGTTCCCATTGTCATTGGAGCTTTGGGAACAACGTCAAGAAATCTCACACAGTATTGCAAGCGGTTGCAGATCTCAGAAATAACACCTTCAGAGCATACAATACCTGTCAAGGTTTTTTATTATTTTGATTGATTGGGCCTGGTATTTGTGAATAAAATAAAATAATGGACCCCCCTCCATACAGCGGAATGATTAGCATTACGGAGTGGGGGGGGGAGAGTCCTATCTCATTTGCGTTTTTCCTCTTTGCCAACTGACAGTTGTCAAAATTTCTAGCAGAAAAGACGGGTAAAGCCTCCCCTCCTCCCATACAGATGTCCCACCCCCCATCCCCAGATTCATCTGAGTTCAAAAAAACAACATAGCAAAAAACACACACACACACACACACACACACACACACACACACACCTAAATCTTGCATGACATAACAGCCTGCCTAGCTTCCAGAGGCAATGGATACCAATTATGGGGGAGGGGAGAAGGTGGAATCCACACAAGATGGAAGCAGCTGTTTTTGCCCCCACATCCTGCCTGATGTGGGCTGCTCATAAGCATCTGGGGTGAGCATGGGACGTTGATTTGACCCAGAAGAATGTTTATTTTCATTTGCATATAACACTGTCTATGGAGGAATGGGCCGATAATTATTCTTAATTCATCATGACAGCTGTGCAGAGAAGACACGGTTTGCAGGGTGGAAGCCCCTGGACTTTTGGAGGAGTGGACACCGGTGCATCGTCCTCCCCCTCCCCCCTCAGCTTTTGTGTTTTACCCCATGTCCACTTTGTTGCTCTAAAAAGCGCTCTGAGATGCGTATCTTAAAACTGTTCCCCCACGGCCGTCGTGCTTTAAGCAAAATAAAGTGTGACCATGCCCCCATGCATCTTCCTTATACCTGGCCTCGGGGTGGTGGAATTCTTGTCGCTGTTCCGTTGTGGTTTTTAAACTGGTACATGGGCCATGGGGTACCGTTTAATCAACAGCATAATTCGTCCGTCACCATAGGGCCACCTAGTGGCACTACTTGGAGCAGCCACATGACAGTAAATTCACAGCACGAGAAGCCACTATGCACGGAAAGAAGCAAAAAAAAAAAATAAGTATTCAAAGTTCGACAAATGACAAATGAAAATTGATATACCAATATACCTACCTATCATGTTTTAATTTAATTTAATTTATTTTAAAAAAAATAGTGCTGCGGGAAAACAAAACAAAATGCACTTTGATGTGGACTCCATCCGTGGGGGTCACAGAAGTTACGTAACAATAAAGTTTGTCCTTGGGGATGCAGGAACAGCAACAAAACCACATGACCGCGACAAGTTACATTACACATTTTAATTTGTTGCGGTACAAACTCAAAGTGGATGTGGGATAACAGCCTTAGCTATAGTCCTGTCAATAGCTGGGAATGAAATGGATTTCATTTCCCTGGAACAGAATCGTGTTGCAAATTAGCCCTCTTGCATTGCAAAATATGTAATTTGATCTTGAATGGGCAATTAAGGGCGTTTATACACGACCCCTAAACTCCCGGGGCAAATGGCTCCCAGCTCCGGAGATTAAAAATGTTTACCCACCAGCTCCGGAGTAATTAAGTGCGACCCCGCCCACTTTAGCGCGACCAAACAGCAGTTTTCTTGTACCTGCTTTTTGGATGTGAAAAATATTTGATCCGGTGTAAGGATAGTGAGTGCAGGGCTCTCCTGGCTTCTGTTTGTTGTTTTTCTGCTCCCCCCGCCCCTTTAAGAGATCTGTATTATGCTGCCCGGAACAAAACGGAGGTAACCGGCATTCTTTTCTTTCTTTTTTCTCCCTCCCTCACGCAGCCAGCAACAAGGAAGTGCGGAGGGGGGTGGGGACAGAGGAAGAGCGACGAACCCCCAAGATCCCTGGTCCGAATTTAAGTGGCCAGCGGATCTTAGGGGTCGTGTAAAAAGGCCCTAAGAGCCATTGACTTTACAAAAGATGTGTTTGTTAAAATGGATAAATCCAGCTGCCTGTATTTCTGGGCTCTCCTTTGGGTGGACTGGCTAAGGGTACTATCATGAAAAGCGATACACTTCCAGTATTACCACTACATCACTGTCTGAGATACCAGAGCAAGGGCCAAGCCATGCATTGTAGATAACACATCATTTGTTGTTCGAATCCAGAGATAAAGTTCAGCCAGATCTTTGTGACTGAACAGCAAACAAAACCGAATCTTACTGTCCAGAGACCAAGTACAAGTTAATTTGCAAACTTTGGGAACTAGCAAAAGCTTCTTCTGTGACAATGGGTCAACTTTCAGGAATTCCCTCTTCTAATAACATGTTATTCTATAATGTCTCATTCTGGCCTAAGTTGTCAAGAAGGAGCCTACCTGTGGGCAATAGCACACAGAGATATTTCCACCCAACTCTTGAGTCATAAATTGGTACTCTTCTTAATAATACTTCCTCGGAAACACAGCAGGGGAAGTTATTGTTTCTTTAGGAGAATAATGACACGTTGAAGCTTCCCATACCTGACCATTGGCAAGGTGATGCTCCGAAAGCCAGAAATTAATTCTACCACTATATATCAAGTAAATCTACTTATAAATAAATAAACTTCCCAAGTCTGTCCAAAAGGTGTTCCAGTTTACCGCTGGCGATTCTTTTCGTGAATTCTAGAGCTGGGTTGCTGATCGGACCCCACCCACCTGCCAGACACGACATTCCTACAAGCATGGGGTTTTAAAGATAGGGTGGGGAGGAGGGAATTAAGCACTACTTGTAGACAGAAGGTTTGAATTTTCATACAACTGGGAGTACTTTCTGGTTTCTATTTTTTCCTCTTTCTCCTGGTGGGTGTGTCCTGGGGAATGGAATCAAATCCCAACCAGATGGGAGTTTGGACCGGCTGCTAATGTGGAAAATAATTACACGATTGGATTTCCTATTAATGCTAAGAAGAGAGGAGCAGGCAGAGAAAAGTCGGCTGGAAAAAGAAGGAGTAAATGAGTCAATAGCCTCAAAGCAGGTGGGATGCAGACCAACCAAGAGGACACCGGGCGTGGGGGGGTGGGGCTTTGAAAGTCACTGAGAAACAGAACTTTGGAAGTGTTCAGAACTGCATGAAGGAGGAGGAGGAGGAAGAAGAAGAAGAAGAAGAAGAAGAAGAAGAAGAAGAAGAAGAAGAAGAAGAAGAAGAAGAAGAAGGTGTCTGTAACTGAAAGGCTTTTTCTGGCGGTGGTGGTGGTAGTGGTGAGAAGAAGAAGAAGAAGAAGAAGAAGAAGAAGAAGAAGAAGAAGAAGAAGAAGAAGAAGAAGAAGAAGAAGAAGAAGAAGAAGAAGAAGAAGAAGAAGAAGAAGAAGAAGAAGAAGAAGGTGTCTGTAACTGAAAGGCTTTTTCTGGCGGTGGTGGTGGTAGTGGTGAGAAGAAGAAGAAGAAGAAGAAGAAGAAGAAGAAGAAGAAGAAGAAGAAGAAGAAGAAGAAGAAGACCCTGCATCAAGGAAGTCAAGGACACAAAAAACACTAGCTCAGTCTTTTGTATTGTTGTTCATCCTAACAAGGAATTTCGATCATGTCTTGCAAGTTTCCCTTCCATCAGGTGAGAGGGTCAGACAAGAAGTTCTACTCCCCCCTCCCATTTAAACTCAAATGCCACGGGTCAAAGCCCCTCATGTCCTCCTTGCAGAGGCAAACACAGAAGAATTGTGATTGCTTAAAAGGACACAAAAACACCCCTCCAGGCTGCAACCCTTAAAAGTCTGTTTGACAAAGTTGCAAATGTCATCAAATCAGATCAAAATATTATTTGTTGCCTGATTTTTGTACTTTTGTATACTTTGCACAACAGAATACCTCATGTTCTATTACAATGAGGAGAATTATTTTTGCTGATTTACGTGCTTCCAAAATCAGATTACAGAGGGGAGAAATCTCTGCCAGAGACTTTTGATTAGCCAGGCCAAAACACTGGCCTTCAGCAGCTTGATGTGAAATGAAAGAAAAAGAAGCCCATCACAAATACATGCTTTAAATTGCTCAATTTTTCACAGATCATTAAGGCACCAACAAATGGTATTGCAACTCATTTTATGCAAGTTGCTTTTTACTCAAAAGGAAAGCTTGTCACTAATTCAGTCCTTAAGCCTGTCTGTAATGAGGAAGTCAATGGACCTCCCCAAAGAACCTTCTGGAAGGAAAACAATCATTTTAAGGAGATGTTAATAATCTTACATTGTAGGGTTTCTTCTGTGAAAAACCCAAGTATAAGAGCTGACCAAAGGGAGATGGAAATTACACGAAGATCCTCACCAGATGGGTGGGGATGTTCATCCAGGAACTGTCCCAACACTGTACTATCTATCTATCTATCTATCTATCTATCTATCTATCTATCTATCTATCTATCTATCTATCTATCTATTTATTTATTTATTTATTTATTTATATTTATTTATTTGTGTGTGTGTGTGTGTTGTGTCATTACAGTTGTTACCGACTCTTCGTGACTCCATATCCATGGAGTTTTCTTGGCAGGAATACTGGAGTGGTTTGCCAGTTCCTACTCCATGTGCCTACAGCACCTGGTATTCCTTGGAGGTCTCCCATCCAAGTACTAACCATGGCCGACTCTGCTTAGCTTCCAAAATCAGGCGAGATCGGATGTGCTAAGGGATCTAGGCAGCTCATTTATATTTATATACTGCACCAATTTCCCAGAGGGAACCCTGGGCGGCTTACTTAAAACAAAACATGTGAAAACCAAAGCTCAAACATAAATACAATAAAACAATAAAGACAGACAAATAGCCTTTGGTGCTACAGTGGTGCCCTTTAAGACGAATGTAATTCATTCTATGGGTCCATTTCTTTTACAAAATATTCATCCTACGAAATGCGGTTTAACACGGTTCCCATAGGAACGGATTGAATTCGTCGTTCGAGGCGTCCCATATAGGCAAAACCCGTCTTACGAGGTTTTCCTATTCCCAGAAATTTTGTTCGTCTTACAAGTTTTCATATTAAGGGGCATTCATGTTATGAGGTAATACTGTATTTGTTCTCTCTAGATCAATGTTTGGTGGCTCATTTGGACCATAACAAAGAAAATGAAAATTAACCCTGCTGCGGACCTTTAAAATGTCCTGATGGGCATGGAGCAGCATTGGCTGGTTCACAGTTCCCTGTGGTCTCTCTTGTTGTCAGGAAAGACTAGACTGTCCCAAAATCAGTCCAGCTCCATGAGCTCCATTGTTATCTAATCACACCCTGAGACTTGGAAGGGTGTTTATGGAGGAACGAGAAAAGATTCTCAAGTGTAAGGATGTGTTGCTGGAGACAGTGGACCTGCCCAGGAAAGCTTACATCAAAATATCATATAGAGATGGGCACGACTCAAAAAATGGTGTTTCGTTTGTCGTTTAGGGGGTCCATTTCGGTTCGTTTTTGTTTTTTGTGAATTTTTTGCAAAAAAAATCATTTTCGTTTCGTTACATAACGAAAAAAAGAAAACGAAAATGAAAAATTGCTGTTTTGTTAGCATTCATTACAGTTCAATGTATTTGCCGCAACGAAAACGAAACGCACGGCAAAATTTCTGTTGTTTCGTTTCGTTTCGTTTCATTTTGGAGACAAAATTTGTTTTTCGGTTCGTTACATAACGAAATGAAAAAACAAAAACAAAAACGAAAAATTGCTCGTTTCGTGCCCATCTCTAATATCATAGGTAAGGTCCCACAGGAGTTTTGGAGGAGGCAGCTGTGTTGGTCTGTGCACAGGCTAACACAACTACCTCCTCCAAAACTGCTCTTCATCCCAGTTGCTAGTACAGTGGTACCTTATATAAAGGAATTAATTCGTTCCAAACAAAATTCTATTAAGCAAAATTTTCTTTATACAAATTTTGCATAGGAATGCATTGAAAACAGAGTAATTCCTAATCATGACCATTTTTATATTGTACAGATTCGCCCCATAGGCGATTCTGTTACGCTAATATCCCCTATCTCCGGAATGGTTTATGTTGTACAGATTTTATATTATACAAACCGTTTGTTATACAAGGGTCCACTGTATACGGACTGACAGCTGACGGGAGGTGGGGAGGAAGATAGATTCATTTGAAATATAGTGTTTCTGACCATCAGAAAGTGAGTTCTAGAGCAAATGGAATGTTATTTATTTATCTATTTGTTTGTTTGTTAGACTTTTATACTGCCTGTCTGTTAGCAATGGGCACTCCAGGCTGTTTATTTGTTTATTTGCTTGCTCCATCTTTATACCACCCGACTACTAATGCCACTCTGGGTGGTTGAATTCTCACTGAGAAATGTAGTCTCTGATCTATTAATACAGGAGACCTGGGATGCACATTGCATGATAGTTTGGAAGATACGTTTGAAGATAATTCCAAGTTGCCTTGAATGGCACTGGGAAGTATCTTGCAGAGAGAGTTGCCATAAATGTGCTCCACGGCTGGGCTAGAAATGAAAATGATCAAGAAAATCCACCTCTAATTTCATACAGTGAAAATCCTGCATCCAACATTCCAGCTGACAAGTCTGAAATGGCTGTCCTGTTCTAGTCAAGCAAGTGCAGTTTATTACATTACTTGTAAATGTTCATTATTATTATTATTATTGGAAGTAGAACTTTCACGATCCTCAGTCTAAGCCACTGGTTCTCAACCATGAGCCCCCAGATGTCCTTGGGCTACAACTCCCAGACATCCTGGACAGCACGGCCTTTGGTGAAGGCCTATGGGAGTTGTAGTCCAACAACGTTTTGGACCCAAGCTTGGGAAGTGCTCTTCTAGGCCACCTGGCCATCAGCCGTGCTGGCTGGGCGATTGTGGGCACTCCAGTTTCCAGAAGGCACTTTATTTTTCAAGCGCTGGTTTCTTAATGGGTAGATATGCACAAGATGGCTTCCATCTGAACTTGCCTCGGCAGTGTGATCTGCCCTGGGTTGCCTTGACCAAGAGAACATTATTAAAAGGGATGCAGCCACAATAACCTCTAATTATTCCCTTTTGCCCATTTGCAGGCTACCTTCACAGAATGCATTTTGGCTCCACTCTCTCATTACACCATTATGACATTTCAGTCTCAAAAGCCAGGCCAACAGTGTCTAATGGAAGGATTGCGTGAAGGCCTGGTACTTATTTGCAGGAGTCCTCAAGGTGGGTGGATTTGCTGCAGTAGATCCAGAAAACTATGACTACGTCTTCTTTTGTTTTGTTTTGTTTATTTATTTTATTTCTTTTTATTTTTGCATACCGTAATCCAGTTTTCTTCAAACAGGAACTCTGGGTGGTTAACAACAACAACAACAACAACAACTACTACTACTACTACTACTACTACTACTACTACTACTACTACTACTACTACTACTACTACTACTTTGGGACTTCCGAATACAGGCAGACAGGGGTTGGAGCATAATACCCTGGATATTATGATTGTGGAGGGGGGGAAAGTGTGGATCATTGATGTTGCTATACTAGGTGATAGTAGAGTCACAGAGAAACAACTTGAAAAAATTACCCAGTACAGTGGACCCTTGTATAACAAACAGCTTGCATAACATAAAATTTGTATAACATAAAAAATTCCAGAGATAGGGGAAATTTGCTTAACATAATCGCCTATGGGGAAAATCCATACAACATAAAAATGGGATCACTCAATTTTCAATGCATTCCTATGGGGAATTTGTATAAAGGAAAATTTGCCTAACATAATTTCATTTGGAACAAATTAATTCCTTTATACAAGGTACCACTGTATCAGGATCTGAAAATTGAACTTCAGAGACTCAGGTGGTCCCAGTGGTCATCGGCATGCTGGGTGCGGTGCCTAAAGAGCTAAGCAAGTATTTAGAAGAAATTGGAGTTGACAAAATCACCATCAGTCAGCTGCAGAAAGCCACCTTACTGGGATCTGCTCGCATAACTGGAAAGCGTTCGACTAGTGATTTGTAATACAAAATCCATAGTAATTATCTTGTCTGCTGTGTAATAACTTGATAATAATAAAATGGAAAAGGAAAAGGAAAAAATAATAATACAAAAGCCACAACGGAACAATGACAAGGCAACAAATACCCGGCAAGAGGGAATCCATCATCGTCATCGTTGTTGTTGTCGTTGTCGTCATCATCATCATAATCAATCAATCAATCAATCAATCAAACAAACAAACAAACAAACAAACAAACAACTCAGGGAGAACTCAACACTCCTAGCAATTGCCGAAGGCATCCTTGAAGAGCCAAGATTCACAGCCTTTTTAAAGGATGCCAGGGATGGAGACAGGCAAAACTTGCTTGGCAATTTATTCAACGCCACTTGCTGGTTTTGGTAGAACTATTTTGTGGCCCAAAGCATCACTGCCTCAGTATTCTTAAAACGTCTAGTAAACAAGATGCAACACAAACTGCAAGCACAGAGCCCTCCGCCCCCACACTGCCTTGATATTCTGAAATTAATGTCACCGTGATAGCCATCACTGAGAAAAGGAGGCAACTGATGCTTCTCTAAACTGAAAATAAAAATAAAATAAAAATTCAAACCCTTTAAAGATTTGCAAGAAATATCAGATTTCCCAATTGAGCATTTCAAAAGGGGATTTGAAGAAAACAATAACCTGTTTGACAATGTGCATTGGAAAATCAGATTCTGATGACTCTCCTGTTGCGAAGACAGAAGTCCCTGAACCTGAGCGGAGATGGACCTCTACGGACTCTGCACAAGCTGGAGGTGTTTCTTTGCCTGTGCTTTGCAGCCTTTTCTCCTATGAGCACAAGGCTGCAGACCTGGACCTATCTCTCATTCTTCCCCAGTTTGAAGTAAATCAGGGAGAAGGAGAAGGACTGACCCCAGTCTAGCCCCCTCTTTTGCAGAGAGCCTGCCCTGAGCATTCAGAAGTAGAGATGGGCACGAAATGCCAAAATGGCGTTTTGTTTCATTTTTTTGTTTTATTCTTGTTTTGTTTCATTTTGTTTGGTACGAAATGATTTTTTTTAAAAAAATGTTTCATTTTTCATTTTGTTTTCTTTTTTCTTTTTAATTTTTTTTAATTTTTTTTTTTACAGCCCAGCCAGTTGGCGCTTTTTTTTTTTTTTTTACATGAGCCAACCAGCTGTAGTTCAGGCCAGGTCCGGCTGGTTAGCACATTTTAAAAAAACTCACACCAACCAACTCTAGTGTGGGCTGGTCAGCGCCTTTAAAAAAAAAAACACTGACCAGCTGTAGTGCGAACTGGTCGGCGCTTAAAAAAAAAAACTCGAGCCAAGCAGCCTGCACACGGGCCAGGGCAGTTGGCATTTTAAAAAAATTATTTATTTTGATTGACACTTGTCAAAATAATAAAGAAAAACAAAATGAAATGGAACAAAAATATCCATTTCATTTTGTATCATTTTTTTAAAAAAGGGCACATCATTTTTCATTTCGTTCTGCAATGAAACCCTTTTTGTTTCATGCCCATCTCTATTCAGAAGGTGGGGCCCTTTCAACAGGCATCAAGGCAGAGTGCAGGGGCTGAAGAGCTTAGGAGGGTCCCTGGAAAGTATAAAAGGGAGGAGCCAGCAGAAGAAAGTCAGGATAAACATATTTCAAATATAGTGGTACCAATAGTTATGAAAGCAATCTGTTCCAAATGCATTTTCTTAAGTTGAGGGTTTCTTAAGTTGAAACAGAGTTTCCTATAAAAATGCATTGGAAACAGACTAATCAGTTCCAAGTGGGAAATCACACACACCAGAGAGAAAAAAACTCATTAGTAGGCTGGCAAATGACAGAAACCCAGCTCCCTACCATTCAGCTGCTTGAGAAATCCACCCAAATGTTCCAAAAAGTCCCCCAAAATTGTGCCAAACATATCCAAAATGGGCAGTTTGAAAAGGTTATTTTTTAAAAAAAGAAGCCCCAGTTCTCCGCTTTCCTGTTTGAAATGGCTCCTTCTTCTTCCTAATGGCAGCACTGGAGGCAGGTGGACACAGTATGGAAGTATTGCTATTGGAAACAAGCAGGAGCCATTTTGAAAAGGAATCTTTCCTTTCCTTTTCCCTTTCATAACTGGAAGAAACAGGCTTTCCCCCTGTGAGTTGAATTTTTCCTATACCCACAGATTTCTATTTGTAAGTCAGATTTTTCTTAAGTCGAGACATCTGTAAGTCGAGGTACCACTGTAATTAAATAAATACAGTAATACCTCACAAGACAAATGTCCTGTAAGAGGCAAAACGACTAAGATGAATAAAATTTCCTGGAATAGGCATGTTTTGTAAGACAAATTTTTCCCTATGGGATGCCTCGTAAGATGATATTCAACCCCACCCCACCCCCCAAAAAGATAAGCATCTGAGTTGTTTTGCATGCATTTAACCATGGGTTTAAAATGACTGGGGGGTCTTTTCTGCATCTTTTTACTGTGTCCTATGGGTTAGAGTGGCGGTTTTTCATGCCTCAGGTGTGTTCTGTCTACTGTAACAGCACAAGGGACAGTGGAGGAGGAGAAGGCTGAAGAAGAAGGGAGACTTGGGTGGAGGCTCCTGGGTGGCCCCCGCTGGGACCAGCCTGCAAAGCTCTTGTTTCAAAGGCCAAGGAGACCTTAGCCCAAGGAAGGTGAACAACAACAACAACAACAACAACAACAACAACAACAACAACAACAACAACAACAACAACAACAACAACAACAACAAACCTCTCATTGACCCCATCCCAAGGAAACCTACTCTGACAAAGTACGGAGGTGGAGTAGACTGAGACAGTTAGAGCATCTTGGACTTAGACCAGATGTGCAGTCCATCCCCCTTGCTCAACTCTGTGGCAGGGAAGAGAAAGTATGAAAAACAAATTAAGAGTATCAGGGCAGTGTGATGCACTGTACCACTTTTTTAAAAAGATAAATAGAAGCAGCAGGAGACAGGAGGGAACAAAAAGAGGAAATTTTGCATGCGTTTTCTTTAAACGTTTAGTTAAGAACCTGGTTAGAACAACACATAATCGTTATGTAACATAATGATTTTCACTTCGCTTAGAATCATCAACCCCAACTAATATATTTACTAGGGGATTTGTAGTCCACCTGGGAAAAAAGATTCCAGATGTGGGAAGGCAATTTTAAAGTGGGGAAAAGACCTCATGCAGGATGGGTGGGGGGGGGACGTACACCACACAATTTATTTCAAAACTAACAATTGTGCGATACAGAAAACAGTTTTTCCTTATTTACTTTGTCCATACCATGAAGGATTTTATAAACTTCAATCAGGTCACCTGTTAGGCACAAACTGCAACATTCATCAAAAATCATTGATTTGTCGATTCGTATTCATCTGAATCGATGGCAGCGACGAATACCAACCAATAGAACTTCATGTAACTTTCAAGACTAGTAGATTTTGGTGTCTCTAAGTGCTTGCAGAGGGGAGTTTTATAGAGTTTTAATAGCAAAAGTGAATTGAGGAATCAATTCAGCAACGTGTCAGGAAGGAAAAAGCATAAATTCATTATTTGTAATTCATCAAACCTTGACAAATCATGAGTTAAAATGAATTGTCATTTTTTAAAAGTGCCCGTCTCTATTTGCAAAGCCTGGGCAAGACTGCTAATTAATTGTAGGAACCTTGGGAGGTCACAGGGTTGCCATAAGCCAGCAGTGACTTAACAGTATGTGGCAACAGTAATATATGAATAAAAGAGTTGAGAAAATGTACATCTTTTGAGTAGAACTCCCACAATTCCCCAAAAGCTAAGGTTTGCATGTTCCGACACAGACACTTGGTAGGCTACTGTGATTTTAGCTTTCCTTGAAGGAGAGATTCTCCTCCCACACAACACCAAATACCTCCTGATAACTTCCACGAAACAACTACAGCAAAAATAAATGTAAGGGAAATGGGTGGGTGGGAGAACTCAGATCTGCTTCTGATTAACTACTGGGTTTTTTAATATCATACAGGAATGCAACGGGATGTGATTTGCCCAGGTTGCCGCTGCCTCTTCAACATTCAGAGACAGCAATATCGCATTCTCCGAGCGCATTTTACTATGATTTTTTAAAAGAAAATGGCATATCCTGTTTATACCACCAACAAATTGAATTTTTGGGAGTTGGAATAAGAAACGGAGTTTACTTAAACATGTTGGAGGGCAGAGGGCCTGTTAAAACCTTTATTGTAAAGTTATTTCTTTTTTGCGGTCTGTCAAAGTGAAGAGCTGCAAAGTTCCTGCTTTCCTTTTGAGGGAAAGGAAGTTTGTCTCAGTGGCGGGGCTGAGGGAGCAAGGGGGAAGGAAAACCCAAGGAATGGGAGAAGACCGTCTACCCTACTTTGAGGGGTACGCTGAGGAAACTGAGGGAAAGCTGAAGGTCCCAAATGTAGGGAGTCCAAGAATCTGAGAATCATGGAATTGGAAGGGGCTTCAAAGGCCATTGAGTCCAACCCCCTGCTCAATGGTTGTCTAATTTTCTCTTGAATGCCTCCAGGACTGGAGTCAAGGAACACACAACAGATACCTTGGAGAAGTACGTTTTTCAACCACAAGCCCTAGAGAATTTCATGGGCTAGCATGGGCAATAGTCATATGAACTGGGAGTCCCAACACAATTCCTATCTCTCTTCCTTGGTCTTGCTTCTTGGATAGTTACTTCACATCCCGTTCATCCCTCCTTGCAGTCCCATTTGGGACCAGTACTAAAAAAACTTACTTCACGTCCATAGCGTGACAGCAAAATGTTGTCTCAACCACATCCCCGGAACCAGGAACAGAGCGTGATAAGCCGTACCTGCCCCTGGACTGGGGAATTCTCCTGTCACGGTGGGTTCCTGGTTCCTGTTCTGAGACAAGGGACCGTGTGGTAACAACTGTCACGCAACAACCAGTGTCCACCTAGTGGTCAGCGGCTGAAGCAGCATTCAACATTTGTTTCCCTATGGGAAACACCCTGCAGTGCAAATGTTTATTAAAGAAAGTACTGAAAATTCTGTAGCATTGATGTGTAAATCCCAGAAGACCAGTAAATCCAAATATCAAAAAAGTTTTATTTACCATATTTTAAAAAAGGGTTAAGAAAGCAAGACAAATTCCATGATGTAACAGTTGTCACGAGACAAGTCATCACGCCTGAGAGTAAGCGGAAACAGGGACTGAACCGGGGCTAAACCATGTGACCACGAACAATGCTGTTGCGGTACAAACGTAATCACGGAACAAGGTAGGACGTGAAGTAACCACCTTGGATTCGTTGCATGAATCATCCTTCCGCCACCCTCCCACCTACACATGTTACTCCGGGGCTTTGAACCTCAGGATGAGACTTGGCCTCCTTCTGGTTTCTTCAGCTGAATCAACAGTAATAACAAATGAAAGTTTTACAGCTTCAGAAAGGATTGTTATTAAAGATCAACATTGTACTGGAGAATAGTACATGTGAGAGGGATCTCGGAGTCTGGGTGGACCATAAATTGAATATGAGTCAGCAGTGTGACCTGGTGGCCAAGAACGCCAATGCAATGCTTGGTTGTATCAACAGAAGCATAGTGTCTCTAGATCAAGGGAAGTGATAGTACCACTCTATTCTGCTCTGGTCAGACCCCACCTGGAGTACTGTGTACACTTCTGCACACCTCAGTTTAAAAAGGATGTTGACAACCTCAAATAGGTCCAAAGGAGGGTGGCCAGGATGGTAAAGATCTGGAAGAAATGTCTTATGAGGAATGACTTAGGGAGCTGGGAATGTTTAGCCTTACAAAAAGAAGGCTGAGAGGGGATATGATAGCCATGTTTAAATATTTGAAAGGACGTCATATTGAAAAAGGGACAGGTTTGTTTTCCATGCTTCAGAAACTAGGACTCAGAGCAATGGTTTCAAACTACAGGAAAAGAGATTCCACTTCAATATTAGGAAGAACTTCATGATGGTTAGAGGTGTTTGGCAGTGGAATATGCTGCCATGGAAGATGGTGGAGTCTCCTTCTTTGGAGGTTTTTAATCACAGGCTGGATGGCCATGGCCCTTGAATAATATTATATTACACACCTCATTCTGCTGCTATACATCTGCAGAAGTGGACGTGTCCACAAAGCATTACATTAAAATATGAAAGTTAGTCTTTAAGGTACCATTGTTCTCATTGTTAAAGGAAAAACGTTGGGTTCTGTGTTTTCATTAAATGCCAAATTACTTCATCTTGTAACTAGCCCAGAAAAGGGAGACTTTCAGATGAGGCCTGCAGTAAATACCCCATTGATTCGCTTTATTAAACTTGGTGGTCAAAGGAGCTTAAAATGGAAAAAAATAATCAAAGGGGCCATTCAGGCTTGTGATCTCTATGGCTTCCTCCTGGTTTCTTCAGCCAGAACAATAAGAATAACAAAAGAAAGTTTTACAGCTCCAGAAAGTATTGTTATTAAAAATAAACATCTTCCCAGTAGCCACCTTCTATTTTAGCCACAGACTGCAATTCTCTTTTTTAATAATCCTCTTGAAGTTTCCAGAATCCATGCAGATTTTTTATGACACTCCTTGACGTCAGTAGAAAGACTAAGCCGTTTCCTACTAGGGTTATGAGGCATCTCAACCAACACAGTCATAGTTATCATGTTGAGTTTTGCAGCGATATTAAGCTTTTCCTCCACGTTATGAATTTTTAGGAAAGTGTGGGCATGTTTCTTCTTCTTCTTCTTCTTCTTCTTCTTCTTCTTCTTCTTCTTCTTCTTCTTCTTCTTCTTCTTCTTCTTCTTCTTCTTCTTCTTCTTCTTCTTCTTCTTGTACACCACATTTCTTTGCTGGACTGTGTCTCTTACTAAGCCAACATCTCCCAGTAGCTGAGGACTTCTGGAAAGGCAAGGAAGACCTCATTGTTGGACAGCAGCGGTCATAGGACTATGATAATCTTCTCCACCCCTACTCCTGTATAGACTGCTTAATTATTGCTTTTCTAAGAAATTCTCCAACCCAATGCCCATCACACATGTCGGACTGGAATTCTCAGAATGCTCCATAGGAACTCCCAGAATGTTGCAGGGCAGTACAACTGCAGAGTGAATCCTTGGAGATCCATCTGGAAGTTGAGTCATGGCTACTGGACTTCTTTTTTGAGAGATAGAAACGTTTTGCTGTTCATCCAAACAGCTTCATCGGTCTGATTGGATGAACAGTGAAACATTTCTATCTCTCAAAAAAGAAGTCCAGTAGCCATGACTCAACTTCCAGATAAACTCACCTGGATGACTGAGAATCTTCACAGACCTTGGAGATCCAGTATCAAACAGTCTAGAGGACAACATGTAGGGAAAGAGAAGGTTATAGGCACTGATAGGTCCAAACCGTTATAGTTATCACATCTTGTGGCAGAGAGTTCCATAAGCTGATTCTGTATTATGTGAAGCACACACATGTACTAGGACAGGCATCCTTTGGACTGGCCGAAGTTATCTTGGCAACTTGTATTTTGCCGACGATGTTACTTTGCTTCAGGAAGATGAACTGAAATTGCAGCATGCCCCAAGTGCCAAGAAATCAGTTTATGCATGTGTGCGCCATGGCTCCAGTATGGGGAATTGTACACAGACAGAAGCAGTTAGAAGAAGCAGAGAGGTTCGCTTATTTTGCTAGTGTGATCACATACAGTCTTAAAGGTAGTGCTGAAGGTGCAACAATGTTTTTAATCATCTTTAATTTTTGTTTTGCTTCTGCTTTTCACTGGCGAGTTCCCTCCTTCCTAACTTCTCCAGAACTCCCCCTTTTAAAAATGTTACGTGGCAGAGAGATGTGTTGATCGGCACACTCCAGGTGTGGCCCCATGGGAAATGCTACAAAACGAGAGGCCCCTACAGCTGGTGGCCAAACCATGATTAAGTTCTTCAGAGGAACAAGACATTTCCATGTTATTGAGATGTTGAATCTAGGTCTTATTCCGAGCACCACCAGCGAAGCTGTACTGATCGTGGAGGAATGAGGATCTGTGTCCAATTAAACCTTCCCACCATAAAGAAAAGATTTGATTTACACTGGCAGCTCCTGCAGAATATGGCCGGAGGGCATCTGGAGCTTCTGCAGAATGTCCAAGCCAGTGCAGAAGGCCAGCTGCTCAATGGTAAATATTATCCTAAGCTAATTGTATAAGCCCTTCATTTAGATAATATGCTATTTCAGAGCAGAGTGGAACAGTGCAAGCCCATGTCCACTTAACAGCTGGGGTGGGAGAAGGTCGGCTGATTCCTGGATGAGTCCTCTCCAGAACTTCTTAAAGGAAATTGGGGCTGAAGGAGTCTTTGACGCTCCAACGGCCTGCCTGTTCCCAGGGGCACAAGAGGGGGGGGGGAAGGCGCCTGAGGTGGGATATGATTGAGACATACAAAATAATGCAGAGCATGAGTAAAGTGGATAGAGAGACGCTCTTCTCCCTCTTACAAAATACCAGAATTAGGGGACATCCACTCAAATTGAGGGTTGGGAGAGTGAGAACAGACAAAAGAATTTTTTTTGACCCAGCACGTTGTTAGTCTGTGGGACTCCCTGCCACAGGAGGTGGTGATGCCATCTGGCCTGGATGCCTTCAAAAGGGGATTGGACAGATTCCTGGAGGAAAAGTCCATCCCACGTTACAAACCATGATGGAGATGTGTCATCTCCAGGCTTAACACCAGGGTACTTCAAGGGCCAGATACAGGGGAGTGGTACCAGGAGACAGAGATCTAGTCTCGTGCTCTCCCAGATGCATTTGGTGGGGCCACTGTGAGATCCAGGAAGCTGGACTAGATGGGCCTTTGGCCTGATCCAGCATGGCTCTTCTTATGTTCTTATGTTCTTATGTAGGGTGAGGTGATGCTTACACAGCCCTGCCAAGGATGACCTGGTCTTTTCAAGAGTTCCTGTGGCCCGATGGGTGAAAAATGTCCCCCCATCTCCTTGGAAAGCGATGCCAAGTGTAAGAACAGAGAAAACAATGAAGGCCCTGTGGGCCTTTCCAAGGTCAAGCACCTGCCGTGAGGGGCTAAGTGGAACCAGATGGCGCAGCGAGGCATCCAGGCCGAGGGCGACCAGCCTCACTCAATCCAGACATCTGGAAGCAACAAACATAATTGTGTTACATTCTGCAACAGTGTTGGCCTGCTCGCCTCTCTGTCGCTTCAGGCTGCGGTAGACCCACTCGGAATTGATAGGTATCTGCTCTATGGTTTTGACAACTGGCTCCTTGCTACGAATCTGCTCAGCACCAGCTATGTGACAGTTGACCTGGACTGGCTGTGGACTCCATCTCATTCCTGTTTACTGACCCATTGCTGACTCTGAATGCAGTCCTGTGGTGGTGTTCCGCCTGAGCTTCAAACAGGGCAACCCAATGAATGAGAGATCTCCAAAGTGTCCTGTCCTCAATAACCCATCTTGTATTTGGTCTTCCTCTTTTCCTGTGGCCTTCAGTTTCTCCCAGCATTATTGCCTTTCCCAGAAAGTCTTAATGCATCTTAAGTATGACATCCTCAGTTTGGCCATTTTGGCTTCTAGTGAGAGGTTTGATTTGATCTAGAAACCCGATGTGTTTTGGGGGAGACCTGCGGTATCCATATAGCATTCCTCCACCAGAGTTCAAATGAATGTATGATTTACCTCTAAACTTTCTTCACTGTCCAGATTATAGCAATGCAAGAGTGCGGATGATCTTGTTGTTCTTGGTCTCGAGCAGACTTGCCCCTCGTTCCTCCCTCTTGGCTCCGGTAGGGCTTTACATACTTGCACTCAATGTCCCCCCTCCACATGCACTTATTATTATTATTATACCTTTATTGCTGCTCTTCCAAGTCTCTGCCTTCTGACTTCTCAGTTGCAGTCTCCATTAGGACTAACAATTGGAGTGGGGCTTACAAAATATCTAACAATCCCAATTCCTTGAGTGTCAAAATTAAAGTTATGTTGTTCTTCTGGAGCCATGATTTCCATTTTCGTGCTGTTCAACTGCAGGCCTGCTTTCGCACTTTCTTCTTTTCTTTTCATCAGGAGTCATTTCAAGTCAGTTTGGTTTTCTGCCAAGAAGCTCCTCCTTGCACCGAGCAGGGAACCATGTTTAGAATCCAATAAAGCCCTGCATTGTCATTTCACAGAAACAATGCTCCAGTGTGTACCAAGAGCATTGAACAGCATCAGCAATGGGACGGATTTCCCTCATATATTGGTGCTGTTGGGACATGTGTTTTGCATCCTTGAATTCACAAAACCAATTGGATCAAAGATGTGGCCACTCTGATCCCCTAAAAAGGCTGCACCACTGGTCCAGCACAACCCAGGAAAGCTAGGCAGGAGAGGATCAGCTATTTAGCTCTGGGTCAAAGAAATGAAGGTGAGGAGGAGGAGGAGGAAGGGGGAGAGACATCAACCCACTCCCCACTCAAGGGAACACACAGAAGGGGAAAATTTACTCTGTTTACTGCAAGCAATTGAGAAAACGTTGTGTTTATTGTTGAGTGCAACCATTTCATCATGTTATTTCCCAGATAAATATATGTTAGGATAAATCAGACAAGAAAGCAAAAAAACAAAAGCAAAGATTTGTTTTGGTTTCAGAAAGGGGTGGCGGCGAGTGAAAAACGGTCTTTATAAAAGAATCAAAAGGGACTTGACAAAAAAAAAATCTGCCCGTTCATCATCATTGCCGGCCATTCAGCCATTGCTGTATCAGTTGTACACCAGCCTTCCTCAACCTCAGATGTGGGGAATACCTATGGGAATCAGAACCGAACCAACCAGCAGGGCACAGGTCAGACAAGGCTATTTTGTATAGGTTATTGGGTCATGTAAAGGTAAAGATAAAGGTTCCCGCGGCACATGCGTGCTAGTCATGTCCAACTCTAGGGGCAGTGCTCATCTCTGTATTCAAGCCGAAGAGCCAGTGTTGTGCAAGTCCATGGCCACGTGGCCGGCATAGCTGCAAGGAAACACTGTTTTACCTTCCCGCTTTTTACGGCGGTACCTATTGATCTACTTTGCATTTTACATGCTTTCGAACTGCTAGGTTGGCAGGAGTTTGGGTGAACAGTGGGAGCTCACTCCGCTGCGTGGCACCCGGGATTTGAACCGCTGAGCTGCCGACTTTGTAGCCGACAGTTTTTGGAAGCCTCAGTCCGCTGAGCCACCACGCCCCTATTATTGGGTCATAGGAAGAGGCCTACTATAGGATCCATTTGAATTTGAAGGGTGATATGTTCCAAGTCTAAAACTGCAGATGGTAGCAATGCCTATATATGACGTGTGTGCTAAACCATGGATAACTTAAACCAAAATACAGTGGGCCCTCATATAACATACAGTTTGTATAACATAAAATCTGTACAACATAAAAAATTCCGGAGGTAGGGGAAATTTGCTTAACAGAATCACCTATGGGGTGAATTGGTACAACATAAAAATGGTCGCGATTAGGGATAACTCTGTTTTCAATGCATTCCCATGGGAAATGTGTATAAAGGAATATTTGCTTAACAGAATTTCATTTGGAACAAATTAATTCCTTTATACAAGGTACCACTGTATATTGAAACTACACATACAAAGGAGGAGGACTCCTGTATATTTATCACATTTTAAGCTGCTTCAAGCCTGAAAAAAATCCTTGTCAGCTTCCTTCGTAGGGAAAAAGGCTGGTGCGTAAAACAAAACAAAAGCAAAGTACATTTTTAATTCTCACACCGCACTTCCTTGAGCAGCTGCTTTTTGTTTTACATCTCCTTATCTCCTTCTGCCATCACGTGGTGTCTACAGCGGTTCGGCAGTCTGCACTTCAGCAGTTGGTTAGCAGTCGGCTTCCCCATTCGCGCTTGGCTGAACCGCTTTAAACTACGACAGGGAAATGACAGAAACAGTGGGGAAAGCGAAAAAAAGGCGGCAGCATAGTACGTCCGCAAATACAACCAAATTGCTTTAAAAGAGGGTGCAGGAACCGGTTTAAAAAAACCAACCCCCCCCAGTGGTTGTCGCAAGAAAAATCAACACAGTGGTCAAAAATGGGCATGGCCAAGGGGGCTCTTCAGAAAAAGCTATTTGAAATGCAGACAGTGATTTTTAAGGCTATTTGTATTTAAGGAAAAGGCATTTCAAATGTCAAGTGCGGTCATAGGTAAGTGCTCACCAAGTGACCATTGCCAGGTCAACAGCTTGTCCTCAAATTACAATCTCTGATAGATATATATAAATGTATAAATAGTTGCCACATGTGTGAGGAAGTGGTCTTGTCCCGAAAAGCTAATATAGCAGCGAGTCTTTACGAAGCCAGAAAAATTTTGTCTTTTTAATTTTTTTATTTTCTTCTGTTTTGGCCTGAAAAGTTAGCACAGATGGAACATATTTTTCCGTCTATTTGTACTATTTCAGAAATCTACAGAACCTGTTGGACCCGTGGGATATATGAGGTGCGAAAGACTCCTCTGTCACATTCCTTTCAAATAAAGTGAAAACAAAGTTCTCTCCCCAGTGCTAACAGGGCTATAAAACCACATCTTCAGGACGAAGGAAGACAATGTGTTTCTCTTTATTGACAGGCTCTTGTCACCTCTGTTTTGGTCACCCATGTGGCTGCTGTCCATCATAACAACATAAGAACATAAGAAGAGCCATGCTGGATCAGGCCAAAGGCCCATCTAGTCCAGCTTCCTGTATCTCACAATGGCCCCACCAGATGTGTCTGGGAGTGGAAGAGACCAGATATCTGTCTCCTGATCCCAATCCCCTGCATCTGGCCCTTGAAGTACCCCAGTTTTAAGCCTGGAGATGATATATCTCCATCATGATTTGTAACCTGTGATGGACTTTTCCTCCAGGAATCTGTCAAATCTCCTTTTGAAGGCATCCAGGCTAGATGCCATCCCACATCCTGTGGCAGGGATTTCCACAGACTCGATTGTCAGGTGCTTCACCTTCTCGTCTTCCCCTGCCTAGCATTTCCCCACAGGTGTAGCGTCTGCTCTTCGGATCCTGAAACACCACTTTGCCCAACTGACCACATCTTCAGGTCGTAATCTGATTTGCATGTCCTTATTGACAGTCTCCTGCCATCTCTGTTTTGGATTCCCAGGTGGCCGCCAGCCATTGGTTATCATCAGGCAGTAAGCAGTTTGGGCAGTGGTAGAAGGTGCCACGCAGAGGTCATGTCCATATCCCTGAAACTGCCTTTCTCTCATCTTCTCTGTTATTGATACCATATCTAGTGGCTATCCAGCAGCATTGTTTGTGACTTGGTCATGTAGACAGATACCCAGTATCCAATAGAACATACACATTTCCATGGCATGGCGGCAGCTTTCTATACCCGTTGTTGCTGCCATACAGCATGCAACATGGTAGACACCACAGGCTTCTGCAATAACCTTTTCCCCCCCTCAACCAGTTCTTACTGTCAGGAAGTTCTTAATATGTCTGTGAAGATTCTCAGTCATCCAGGTGAGTTTATCTGGAAGTTGAGTCATGGCAACTGGACTTCTTTTCTTGAGAAATTCAAGTGTTTTGCTGCTCATCCAAGCAGCTTCATCAGTCTGAGGAAAGCTAGTTGTGAGTTTTCCATTTTGTAGTCCACTTTGACATGTTGTCACCCTGGTCTGAAATAAACTCATAAGATGAACAATGGTCTGAATAGGCTCGTTGGGTGGACAATGGCCTAATGTGTGTGAAAGTCCCACGTTTGCAACCTTCACAACACCCATAAAGTATGATTCGTTAGCCATGGCCTTGTTTGCCTCACACCTCCACCAGCAAGGCCATGGATAATGACTCATGCTTTATGGGTTTTGGGAAGGTTGTAAAGATAGGCCATTGCCCACCTAATGAGCCTATTGCCCACATAACAAGCCTATTCAGGCCATTGTATGTCTTAAGAGTCTATTTCACACCAGAGTGACATGAAATCAAAGTGAACTATAAAATGGAGGACTCACAACTAGCTTTCCTCAGATGGATGAAGTTTGGTTGAGCAGTGAAATGTTTCGATCTCTCATGAAAAGAAGCCCAGTTGTCATGACTCAACCTCCGTCTCTTCCTAATGTTCAGTCAGCAGCTCTTCTGATTTGAATACAGTAATTCAGTTTCTGGAGCTCACAAAAACAAGATTTTGCTTCACCTTCTGCATGACAGTCCTTCAGACATTTGAAGATGGCTACCACCTCGCCACTTCATTCCCTCTTCTCTAGGCTAAACCTACCCAATGCCTTCACAGGCTTAATGTTCAGATCTTTTACCATCCTGGTAACCCACAATTCTTCTCGACTCATCCCGTATTGCTGACATCCTTCTAATAACTGTGATGTCCCAAACCAGACCTGATGTTCCCCATGTGGTCCTATTGCTTCCTTGTGGTATTCTCCCGATGCAAAGAAGCAGGGCCTCCAGGATTGTGTTTTTATTGTTTCCTGTGTTATTTTTGTTCTTTCTTTCTTTCTTTCTTTCTTTCTTTCTTTCTTTCTTTCTTTCTTTCTTTCTTTCTTTCTTTCTTTCTTTCTTTCTTTCTTTCTTTCTTTCTTTCTTTCTTTCTTTCTAAAAGCTTTCCTTGTTTGGGCAAAAGATGGGGGAAGACTCTTCCCTTAATGCAACAGGAGGCACCTCTTCTGATGAGAAACCCATGTATGTTTCCCACATGTCAAAATATCCACCAACCACACAATAAGCTGGGGCATATGAATGTGGTGTTCATTCTAAATAAAGGATCTGGGTTCATCCCCAGCCAGAAAGAAACTGCGGTCTAATTCTAGGGCTTAAAGAATACAGTTTTTATTAAAAGCGGAGGACCTCACTAGAAATATTTCCATAAGTTGTTTCTTTTTTAAAGCTTCCGTTGGAAACCATTTTTAATTAAACTTTCCTAGGCTAAATTGGCAGCCCAAACAATACAATAAAGGGGGACTTGGCAATTCGTACTGACTATTACAAAAAAGGAATACATGAAATTGACTTTCCCCACCACCACCACCCTTTTCAGTTTTCCATTGTCTGGAAAAGCTAATTAAGGAGCAGAAATAACACCTGGTCTCACAAAGATAGGGAGTGGTTCACCTTCCATTAGAAGCTTGCATGTAACGTAACCTTTCTGGTGAGTCAATGGGATCAGGCAAAATCCGAAGGAGTGAGTTCAGTTCAGTGTTAATGGAGGCTTTATCAGTTGTTGTTTTGGGTGCAGCTGGGGTTGCTTCACTGGGTTCCAGCATGCATAATCACCGCAATCAAACACAGGCAGATGACTTAGGGCCTTTTCACACGACCCCTAAGATCCGCTGGTCCCTTAAATTCGGACCAGAGATCTTGGGGGTTCGTTTCTGTTCCTGCATCCCCATCCCTCAGCACTTCCTGCTCCTGTCAGCGTGAGGGGGGGGAGGGAAAAAAAGGACAAAAGAAGCCTTTACTAACCTGCCCGTGCCGGTTGAACTTGCCACGAGCCCCATTACTTCCTGGTTCCGTCTCAAGGAGCTCTTAAAGGGGCGGGAGGCAAAAACAACAACAGACAAGCCAGGAGAGCCCGGCACTCTTATCCGCATCAAATTTTTTTCACCTCCAAAGAGAAGGTACAAGGAAAGTGCGCTGGGTCGCGCTAAAGTGGGCGGGGTCGCACTTAATTGTCTCCAAACTCCGGAGCTGGTGGGAAAACATTTCTAAGCTCCGGAGCTGGGAGCCATTTGCAGCGCAGCTTAGGGGTCGTGTATAAACGCCCCTAAACAGACATTTTCCTTAAGCCTGTTCCATGATCTTGGGAAATTCAAAGTTTCTTCCACTCCCCCATGGATGGAGAGGGTGTTTTTTCCTAAAATAAATCCATTTTAAGGCAATTCTGTTGCGCTATATCACTTAGATTTATTATTTTTTTAAATTGAAAGCTTCCTCCTGCTCGTCCATGGAGGAAGGAACAAGAAAGCAGATCTGTTTTTGTTATATAATTTTTTTCTTTTAAAAGAAGAAAGGGCCAAATAGGTTCACATGAGGTGTGGTGTGGTTGCTCCTTGTGCCTGGGTGCTGTGATTGCCCCAAATGATGTGCTACCTGTTTTGTTACCTGTTTTAAATTGTTTTATTTAATTGTCTGTTATTGTTATATTGTCTTCCTGTTGTAAACCGCCCGGAGTTCCTTCGGGAAGACGGGCGGTATATAAGCCTAATAAATAAATAAATAAATAAACAAATAAACAAACAAATAAATAAATAAATAAATAAATACACCTCAAAGTGACCATGCTTTGCACAATCTAGAGTAGACCAATTCACGCCTGGATTATTTGGCCATTTAGTCATCCCCTTAATGCTCTAGTGGGCTGTGGGGTAAGGTGGAGTGATGAGAGTTGGATCCAGCATGTTCAGAGGTCAGTGTGAAAGGGGAATATAAACCCAAAGGTCTGTGGCCATCTCTCTCCATAAAATGCTGGTGTCAGTCAACCCTGCTATTCCTCTCTGCTGCCACAACAACCATTAAAAGTCAAAGATCTGTCACACCAATGTGCAACCTGCTGCACTCTATGTCGCGGAATGCTGTCCAGAGACTAAAGAAGTTAAATGTTGCCTTGGTGTCATGGAGAAAAAGCAAAGCAAAGTGTTCTGCTTATCTACTGCCCCATAGCACTTCAAGTACTCTCTGGGTGATTTACAACTTAATTATGCAGGCTACACATTGCTCCTACAGCAATCTGGATATTCATTTTATGGACCTCGAAAGGATAGAAGGCTGAGTCAACCATGAGCCGGCTACCTGGGATTGAACCCCAGGTTGTGAGCACGGTTTTAGCTGCAGTACAGGCATTTAAACACTGTGCCATGAGGCTCCTGCTCCGGTGGATCTCTGGCTTCACGCAAAACAATCACGTGCACAATGACATCTGATCAAAATATGGCATCGCACCAATCGCTGTCAAGATGCATGAAACCCAACTGTGATGATTTGGATACGTCTTACAGTTTGTGTTGAGGAATATGGCCAAAAGGGTCTCACCCTGAAGGCCAGAGGATCCCAATTGAGGGGATGACCAAAACAGCACTGGATGAACACCCTGGACAATGACAATGGCCATGCTAAGTGGAAGGCAAAAACCAGAATAGCAGACCCCAACACCAAGTGGGACAGACACGAAGAAGAAGAAGAAGAAGAAGAAGAAGAAGAAGTAATTGGAAAATTGTGATTAATTTTGATTTGTGATTCATTAAGTTCAGTGAATCATGAATCATGAATGTATTTTTGTGTGTATAATGCAAATGTCCAAAACCTAACCTTTATAAAATGTGGATGGATTAGAGGAAAGTCAGGGAAAGGTTCTCTGTGTTTCTGGTCTCTCCAGGAGCTGGGGTGGGCAACTCAACTCATAAAAATTTGCCAAAAATGCATTCATTTATATTTGTTGGCAAGGAATACAAATACGCATTTAAACTGACAAATTTGCTATTTTTAGCAAATTTTAATTTGTTTTTTTAATTTGTGCCCATATTTATTCAACCATCTCTTCCCAACAGGTCTTGAATGCCGATGGGCCACTGAGGCAGAACTTACAGATGCTGCTGTTGTATACAACCATTCCCATCATTCCCAAGCCAGCATGGTGTTTGGCCATGCAGGGGTTTATGGGTGTTGTTGTCCAAAAAGCATTTGACTTGATATTGATCTGTTCCTCAGCAACACAGTGGGAAGGAAGAGGGTGGAGGGAACTTGTATGTGGAGCAGTCATGTCCCCTTTTGCCTCTGGCTAGCAACTGGGCATGTTGAAATGATTTATAAAAATCATTTCCCCTAAGCTCAGTTCTTAGCCAATGAGTTTCCTGCCCCTTCAAGTCTGAGCACACCTGAAGAGTTTTGCAAGCAAACCGTGTTGGAAGATTTTTCAGGAGAATCAACTTATAACCCTTGTTTGTCATAAATGTCTACCAGAGAGACCTAAGGGACCAAGCAGTCTGAGTTGTTCCTTTTCATCGACTGTTCATCTGCTTTTCCCTTGGTGGTTACTTCACGTCCTTCCTTGTTCCGCAACTAGTTTTGTACTGTGACAGCATTGGTCGCAATCACATGGTTTTGTCCTTGTTTAGTCCCTGTTTCTGTTTTCTCACGGTCGTGACAACTTGTCTCGTGACAACTGTTACTTCACGGTCTTGTTCCGTGACAAATTCTGAATTTGTCTTGCTTTCTTAACCCTTTTAAAAAATATCATAAATAAAACTTTTTCGCTGTTTCAATTGACTGGTCTTCTGGGATTTACACGTCAATGCTACAGAATTTTCAGTACTTTCTTTAATAAACATATGCGCTGTGTGGTGTTTCCCATAGGAAAACTAATGTTGAATGCCGCTTCAGCCGCTGATCACTAGGAGGACACTGGTTGTTGCGTGACAGTTGTTACCACATGGTCCCTTGTCTCAGAACAGGAAGAGGGAAAAATGTGACAAGAGAATACCCCAACCCAGCGCCAGGTACAGTATTGCCACACTCTGATCCCGCTCCAGGGGCGTGGTTGAGACAAAATTCAGCTGTTGCATGATGGACAAGAAGTAAGATTTTTTTGTACCAGTCCGAAGCGCAACACTTACAGGGACAAAACGGACGTGAAGTAACCGCCCTTGTCTCAAAGAAAAGAAATGACCGGTAGCACCCTGTTTTGGACAGTGTGCCTTACCTTTCTTCTCCAACCTGTTAATGCAACAAATGTAAGTTCTGCAGGCTTTTTTTGTTCCCTTACAGATATCTGTTGATGGACTTGGCAAACACAACTGTCAGAACATGAGACTCTTCTGATCCACAGATGTATAACAGACAGTTATAACTGTAATTACCACTTTGTAACAATAGCTGGTAATTACAGGAGCAATTAGAACAACAACAAAATGATGCCATTTATGCACCCACGCTCTTGGCAACAGCACCGATACAGAAGCTGCTTGTAGAAATCGCAAAATGCAAGAATCCTTTTGAATTAAAATTCGAACAAAAATCCAAGACATGTTCCTCATCTGGATTAGGCCATATTACAGAAGAACCACATGCAGAGTCTTCAAAACCATGGAATAAAATATCAGTTCAATTGCGTATGCATGGATTTGCTGTAAGGATTCAGGACCCCTCAACACAAACAGATAAGGATTACAGTATTTTTTTCATGTATAAGACTAAATTTTTGTCTAAAGTTGTTAGTCTACAAATTGAGGGTAGCCCTATACATGGAAGTAAGCCAAAGAGAGAACAGCACAATTGCGAAATTGTAATTTGGGTTGGAAAAGTGGGGGTCATCTTATACATGGGGGTGTCTTATAGATGGGAAAATACATTATATCTAAACTAAGGCTGCGGTCCTACCAGCATTTTCTGCATAGTTTCCCGGTGGTGAACTGCACAGTAAAAGATCGTGTGCTAACCAGGAAGAGAAGTAAATTCTGGTCCCGGCCGACCACAACCCTGGAACAGCAGTTTCGCTCAAAAATGCTTACTTATTTGCTTCTGTAATCACGACAGGATCCTGAAAATATGCAGTAAAATGGAGGCTTGAAAACTAGAACCGGAAAGAAGGACAAAATGCGAGGTAGGCAGGTAGAGACCGAACTAGAATACGAAAATATGACACAGAAGAGAGACACTAACTGCACAATAAAAACCATGTGACCGCCTGAAATAAAAACACGCAGGGAATTTATATATGAAGAAAACTCTGGTAAGACACAGCCTAAGTTAGCAAGGGCCTTAGCAATTTAATTGGCAACAGCAGATCCGCCCTCTTCAGTTCTCCTTCTCTTTCTGATTCAAATCTCTTACTCACAGCCATGCTCTTCCTGAGACCTTTGGGGCTGAATCAATATTTCATAGAGCTTACATTAACCTTTCTCTCTTGAGGCCTGGGCTGTTGTCACTCTCCTCCCTCACACCATGGGCTCCCACTGAGCCCATGCTCAACTCTCTAGAATCAGGCTTTTCTGACCACATGGTTTTCTAAATAAATCTTAGTAACCAGTTTGACTTGTAGCTTAGCTTCTGTCTGGTTTTTATGTCTCTGGAGAATGGACAAACACAGTAGGTTAAAATGCTCACAGGAAGCGCCACTGTAGTTACATCGTTAAGCCGAGAGATCTTCTAGCACTGAATCTTGTACAACCTGCCTAGTGGAGCCATGGAAACATGCCATGGGCCCTTGTCTCACTACTAATATGATACCTACTATTTTTTCAGGTGGTCACATGACGTTTGGCGCAGTAAGTGCCCCGACAACAGGGGAGTATTTTACGTCTCTGCATCCGTCCCGACTTCCTTACTGCGCATCTTTTCCCTGTTTTTTCCCTTGTGGCGAATACCTGCGTTGCAGCCAGGTAGCAGTTTCTCTTCTTAAAATCGATTGTAATTGCAGGTGGAACGCCAGTAAAAATTGTGCCAGCATGTCACCAATTCAGTAGCATAAACGATTACCAAGGCAGAGCTACAGGAAGTGGCAGAAAAAGGGTTACAAATCTAATTGGTGCGAATTTTCTGGGATCACACCTCATTTGAGGTGTTAAAAAGTGTGCATCAATAACAGAAGTATTTTAACACAACCCCTAGTGGTGGTACAAAATGCTGCGGTTAAAGTGCGCTTCCAGAGGCGTTGGTTAGCCGGGGTACCAAAATACTGCTTTTTGGAGTGAAGGCACGATCTTTTGCTGCTCAGTCTTTCGCAGCCAAAAGAGCAGCAAAATCGTCATGGGACTGGGGCCATGCTCCAGGTGGGATGGCATCTGTCCCTCCACTCAGAAACACTGGTTCTTTGGGCTATTTAGGGGTTTGCAAGCCTTCACTCCACCCCCACCCCTGGCAGCCTGGTTGATCCTTCTTGGAAAAATTGACACCTACCCCCTTTGCCAGGAACTCCACATTTGTTTTCGGCCTTCCAAGAGTGGTGTAATCAGCCAGCTATTTGTGTCCAATTCTTTCTTTTATGTTTATCTGATTCTTTCCCCTTTAAAAGAAAAATCTTTTTCTAATTAAGTGTTTGCTTTGTCTTTGGGAGATCTTATGATTGTACTTTGGCCCGTAACCACACCAAGCCTTGCTCTTTAAGCTACTGTGCTTTAATCCGCCGAGTCTGGAAGAAGGGGGGGGGCTCCCCCTGAAAAAACTGGAAAAGACCCTTGTGTTTAGTTGAGCTACACACCCACTCCCATTTAACTGCATGCTATTGTTACAACGTATACATACCACTTGACTTTACAAGATATGGTCAGCTGTGAAAAACCAGTGTGTGTATGTGTCAGAGGAGGGCGGAATGCCCTACTGCAGGCACATCCAAACTTCGGCCTTCCGGGTGTTTTGGACCACAACTCCCAGAATTCCAAGCCTGTATTTCCAATGGCAAAGGACTGTGGGAGTTGTGGCCCAAAACATCTGGAGGGCCGAAGTTTGGACATGCCTGCCCTACTGGGTCTAACTTCAGGTTTGTGTAAATTTGGCCACGGTCTTACCAGCATTTTCTGCACAGTTTTGCTGCAGCAAACTGCGCAGTAAAAGATCGCGTCCTAACCGTGAAGGGAAGTAAATCGGTGTCCCGGTCAACCACACCCCCGGAACCGCACTTTCACCGAGGTTTCTTAAACCACCGCTAGGGGTGGGTTTAAAAACTTCCCTTTAAAAAGCTCAATTATTTGCTTCTCTAACAAGGTGCAACCACCACCAAAACACAGTAATTAGCTTCGTACCCCTTTTGCTGTCATTTCCTGGATAGAGACTTAGAAATTCATCCCAGAAAAAAGGGGAAAGATGTGCAGTAGGCAAGTAGAGACAGGCACAGAGCAGAAAAATACTACCCTGGCAACAGGACACTAACTGCACATCAAACACCACATGACCACCCGAAAAAATCTACGCATAAAATTAAAATGTGCAGAAAACTTTAGTAAGACCACAGCTTTTATCTGGAGCTTGGACATTTTGCTTCTTCAGATTACAGCATCGTAAATACCCCAGACAGTTTCAGGGATGACAGAAAATGGGAAGTACCAGCCCAAAATAACCATTTTTCAAAGCTCAGCATTTAAAGGTGTGACTACAGGAGCAGACAGTATCCCCCTGTGGACACATTTCAGTAGGTTTATCTCCTTCTGAAACTGGAGTGGTCAGAACAGAACACAATGGCTGTCTGAGGTCTGACCAAAGCCGATTACAGAGCAACTGTAATTTCCCTTGATCTTGGCACTACACCTCGGCTGATGCAGCCTCGTATACTATTGACCTTTTTTGCTGCATCATCACATTGTTCACTCAAGGCAGGCCGGCGGGCAGGCTGCGAAGTCTGTGTCGCAGACCACCTGAGTCCATTTCCTGGCCCAAAGAGCAGACCTCACCGTTGCTCCCCCCCCCGTGCCAGAGCCGACTATTCCATACCTGTCAACTTTGTGTGTGTGTGTGTGTGTGTGTGTGTGTGTGTGTGTGTGTGTGTGTGTGTGTGTGTGTGTGTGTGTGTGTGTGTGTGTTTACATGCACGTGGATGGGTGTTTGTATTTGCGTGCCTCCTCCCATCCCGGCTGGCACCAGGAAAAAGTTGACAGGTATGATCTCCGATCTCAAGTTCTTGGCAAGATAATTTTCACCTGGCATGTTTGTCTTAGAAGAGACAGAGAGGGAGTAGAGGAGGTGTGTCTGTTCAGGTGACCTCTGCCCCTTTGTTTGAAGGACGGTGATGAGAAGGTTCACACCGGGCATGACCCCATCTTGCCAAGATCTGCTACCTGCCAGAGCGGGCAACACTAAACGAGGGAGTCCAGTGCCCTGACTCCCTGGAAGACCCTTTCATAGATCTCCTGATGAAGATACCACGGCACCGTTCCTGTTGCCGGCCATGCCTGCCTTTGACTCTTTACTCAAGAATTCCATGCGTGCCTTTGCTCGGCTGTGTTTTCCGAAAGCCCTGCCTGGTTCTCATTTGATAATGGCTGCTAATATAGTTTCCCATTTCACGTTTCTTCCAAGGTAGCAGCACGGCAGCTTCCGAAGCCAGGGATTGCCATGCTTGGTTTAGAAATGAACGTGTTCTTCTCCCATGATCTTCTCCCTTTGGTATTCCAAACTAGGCACCTACAAAGCAAAGCAAAAAAAAAAAAAAAAAAAAAAGAGTTGGATGTACACACAGTGACAAAAACAAAACAAAACACCAAACCAAAAAAAAAAAAATCACACCATTAGTTCCAGCAAGATGAAGTTGATCTCAACAACAACCCAAGCTTTGTGAGCAGCTGCCATGCTCTGTATTTTGACAGCTGTATGAAAAATTGGGCATGATGTCTTCATGTGTCAACAGCACTCCAGGCAGGAGCGCCCAGGGACATTTCGGTCGCCACCGCCTTGAAAAGACCCACTACTCTTTAGCAAAGCTATAAAAATCAAAACATGTCTATATAATTTATCTAGCAGAAGATGAAATACTCTACCCATCACATCCGAGCAATAAAGGAAGGAAACGACTTAGGGAATGTACCTGAAAAATTTCTCCACCTGAGGATCATCCTCTGCATTTTGGGCAGGTGAGTGATAGCAGAGAGAGGGAATTTCTTTTTCTTTTTCTTTTTCTTGTTCTTCTCTTCTCTTTTCTCTTCTCTTCTTCCTAAAGGTGCTACTTGCTCAGCTGTCTTTGGAATCACAGTTTTATTTATTTATTTATTTATTTATTTAGTTAGTTAGTTAGTATGCCACCCACTACCCAAAGGTCTCTGGGTGGCTCACAAAAACAATTCAGACAATTAAAACATCAAAATTGCAATAAAATTAAAACAATGAAACATTTAAGTACAATAAATACAATATATTAAAATACTACACTGAAATTGCCATCAGGACCCACAATAATCAGTTAAAAAACTTCTGGAACAGGAATGTTTTTGCCTGGTGCCGGAATGTCATCAACGTTGGCACCAGGCGGGTCTCACATGGGAGGGCATTCCATAATCTGGGGGCAGCTGCCAAAAAGGCCCTGTTCCTACAAGCCATCCCTTTCACCTCCTTGAGGGATGGCTCTTTCAGGAGGCCCCCCTGGCTCGATCTTAATTGCCTGTTAGGTTCATATGGAAGGAGGTCCTTCAGGTTTCTAGGTCCTAAGCCGTTTAGGGCTTTATATGTCAAAACAAGCACTTTGAATTGGGCTTGGGAAGCAACTGGTAACCAATTTTTAAAAAGAGAGAGTCAAAGCAAAGGCTAGATGGCGCGGTATAAAATCCAATAAATAAATCAAGCAATACAAAGCATAATGCTCTGCTTATATACCATCTCACAGGTTTAGAGCACATCTGGATGGCCTCCAATTCACTTCTGCAGGCTGCCCACTGACACACACACACACACTCAACAATCTGGGGACTCAACTTATTGACCTTGGGTGGATAGAAGGCTGAGTGAACCTCAAGCCGCCCACCTGAGCCTGTGGGGATAGGACCCAAGCCAAGAGCAGAGCCTGGGCTGCAGGGTTGCAGTTTAACCACACGGCAATAGCATGTCCATGGTACTAAGTGCCACACCATGTCTTGTTTTAAGAAGCCAGATGTGCTCACATTTAGAAATTGGTGTGTGCTTGTATGGCTATTAGCAGCCTCCACACCACCTATTGGCAGATTCCGTTTCCCAAATGAACCTGAATGGATGCCTGGCCAAACTCTAACCAAGAGGAGGCATAATGCTGGGACAGCTTGGTGGATGCTTCCCGCACCTGGTTGCCATGTGTGGTTCTGCTTCTGCTTAGTTCTGGTGTCCTGAGATCCTCGGAGTCCCTCTCCTCTATTTATCCAGGTGTGAGCAATCCTTAGCTTTCTTCATATGTCTGCCAAGTTGGGCTCATCTCACTGGCGGGGGGAAGGGGGAGGGAGGATTCTAATTTATATGCTGCTTTGGCATGACTGGTTGATCCGTGGAGGCCAGATAGCAAGGTTTAGGACCTTGCTAAATACTGCCCACAACACCCGATCATCTCAGGCATGGCATTTGAGGGTGCCATCGCTGAAGGAGGCTTGTAAATCTTTGACGACAAATCGGGCTTTCTCAGTGGTGGCCCCTCAGCTCTGGAACCAACTTCCTCCTGAGATCTGCCTCGCATCTTCCCTCCCAGTCTTTAAGAAACATCTAAAGACGTAGCAATGTAAAAAGGATTTCCCTGGATATTAATCTGTTCTACTAATGATTGCTAATTTGCTATTATGTATTTTATTTGTGCATATTTATTATATTGTATTGTATTGTTTATGGCTTTTATTTCTGTTCAGTTTTGTAAACCGCCCAGAGTAGCCGTGTAGCTAGATGGACTGGTAGATAAAATAAATAAATAAATCTAGTCAAGATAATTTTTGCCAGACCTCATGAGGAAGCTATCTCCAACATGTCCTGTTCTCAACAGCCCTGCTCAGCAATAGCAAACTCAAGCCTGTGACTTCCTTTAGGTAGGGAGTCAGTCCATCTTGTTTTTGATCATACAGAAGAGGGGTAGGATTTGTTCTTCATCATCTCCAAGTGTGGGACACATATTAATGAACCCAAGTGGCAGGAAGCCAGGGAATTGCAAGGGGCAATGGAACCGATGTCCTCAAAGGGTGGTGAGCGTTCCAACACTGGAGACATTCAAAAGAAATTTGGTTAGGGTTTTCCCTTGTTACTCTTTGTTCCCGCTTCCTGTTCTGAGACACGACACCGTATAGTAACGACTGTCATGCAGCAAAACATTCGTTTCTCTCAGAAAACTGTGTCTGGGTTTTTGGTGGGGTTTTTTTGTTTTTGGCTTTTCGGAAGCAAAATATCGATAAGGAAAAAGGAAGCTAGACAAATTCAGTGTCTGTCATGGTACAAGATCGTGAGGTAACACTTGTCACGAGACAAGTTATCATGACCATGGAAACACTGAAACGGGGAGAAAACCACGTGATCGCGACCAACGCTGTCACGGTACAAAATGAGTCACGGAACAAAGAAGGTCGTGAAGTAACTGCCTATGATTCTATAAGCCAGATTTCACTTGAATATCAGGAAAAACTTCTTAACTGTTAGCATAGTATGACAATGGAACCAATGACCTGGGGCGGTGGTGAGTGCTCAAGCATCGGAGGAAATCAAGGGAAAATAAGACAATTCTCTTTCTGATATACATCCACTTGGATTCCTGCCTTGAGCCCCTTTCAATTACATTATTTGGTGATTCTGTGAAAACAGTATTTCCTATGGCCACTTGACATTATCTCATTTGTCCATAGCAGAAGTTTCTGTTCCCGAGAGTGTGGTGCTTGCTCTGGATATACAGAAACAAAGGGCGTTTATACACGACCCCTAAGCTCCGCCGCAAATGGCTGCAAGCTCCGGACCTTAAAAATGTTTACCCACCAGCTCCGGAGTTTGCAGACAATTAAGTGAGACCCCACCCACTTTAGCGCGACCCAGAGCAGTTTTCTTGTACCTGCTCTTTGATGGTGAATAATATTTGATGCGGAGAGTGCCTGAGCTCTCCTCGCTTCTTTCTGTTGTTTTTCTTTTGCCTCCGCCCCTTAAAGAGGAACCAGGAAGTAAACGGAGGTCGGAGCAACTTCCACCGGCACTCTGGAGGTAAGAATGCATTCTTTTTTCCCTGTCTAAGGCTTTTTTTTTCCCCTCCCCCTCATGCAGACAGAACAAAGAAGTGCAGAGCGGGTGGGGACGGAGGAACAGCAACGAACCCTCAAGATCTCTGGTCCGAATTTAAGGGACCAGCGGATCTTAGGGGTCGTGTAAAAAGGCCCAAAATGGAAGCTCAACACTTTCATTATCTCTAGATAAATGTTGCCTTTGAAGTCTTTTTCTGAACTCACTTTTGGGCTCCAGCATGTTGCCTTTTTTGCTGTTTCAAGAGGGAAGGTTTGAAACCGGTTCAAGAGATGAGCTCACAAAAGTCCTGCATTTTTCTATTAAAAAATTATCTTGTCTGAAAACACTTAAAGAAGGTGGTTCTGTTTGCAGAACTTGGCAGACCGACGGCTATGAATTTCCATTCTTGCGGAGAACAGGGCGGCTGTTACCATCTGGGGTTGTTAAGATAGAAAAAAATGCCAGCTATTTTCCCCTTCTGATCCTCTACCATCCACCCAAAATCCTACAGTGATCAAATCCACATTTGTTGTTTTGGATGCAACTGAGTTCCTGTGCTGCAATCATCACACCACTGTGCTTCTGCTTCTTAGGGACCTGAGAGCTGAAAGAAGGAAGGCCACTTATGTGTCACCTCAAAAGATGAATATGGGTCACCAAAGGAGAAGCCAAAATATAGCAAGGAGTTCACATAACATTGCATGTGTTGGTATGTACAGATAAAAATGATACACACACACACACACACACACACACACACACACACACACACACACACACACACACACACACACACACACACACACACATTAAATAGTTGTAGGCAGCCAGTAATTAGGGGAAAGGTTGCTTGAAGAGAAAGGTCTTTGCCAGCAAATATGGAGCCAACCTGGCCTCCAGTGGAAGACAGTTCCAAATTCAAGGAGCAGCAGCAGAGAAGGCCCTCTCCTGTGTCCCCACCAAGCACACCTGGAAGATGGTGGGACTGACAGAAAGGCCTCCCCTGATGGTTTCTTTTTAAAACTAGTTGAAGGTAGTCAATTCAACGTGCCTTCAGTGGACTGTTCTTTCTCAGCTTTGTAGCTCATCTTGATTTCCTGGTGGTGGGGACCTGAAAAGTTTACTGCAAGTCAAATCTAACTTAACCTGGAGGTTTTCCAGGTACAGAGTATTCATGATTTAAGAGGGAACAGGTTTGTTTTCCATGGCTTTAAAGACTAGGACTCGGGGCAATGGTTTCAAACTGCAGGAAAAGAGATTCCATTTGAACATTAGGAAGAACTTCACGACTGTTAGAGCTGTGTCCAGCATAAGTGGAAGATGCTGCCACAAAGGAGGGTGGTGGAGTCTCCTTCTTTGGAGGTTTTTCAGCAGAGGCTGGATGGCCATCTGTCAGGAGCACTTTGAGGGGTGTTCCTGCATGGCAGGGGGTTGGACTGGATGGCCCTTGAGGTCTCTTCCAACTCTATGATTCTATGATTCCAGCCAGAGACATAGGCTGTTACTTCACGAACCTCTCACTGCGCCTCCTGAATCGATCGCTCAGTCCCACCTCCTCCTCTTTGGATTCGGCACCACCCCGACCACGCCCCTAAACCGTGCTCCAAGCGGGGCGAGAGATTCCCCTGCTGGAGGCCGGGAATCTTCTTCGCGCATCCCGCTTCGCATCCAAAGTCACGTGTGGCCAGTTAATATATATATTTATTTATTTATTAACTTATCCGAAATGCCGATGCATAGATATTTGTTCGTTCTTTTGATCTTGCTTTCTGTACACGGGGCAGGGGCAACAGAGGGGGCAAGCGCCCCCGGGTGACGTGAGCAGAGCCCCTCCGCTGGCAAGGGATGGCGAAGGGCTGCGCAGAGGGAGGGGAGGGGGTGTCGGTGCCGCCGCTGCAAGACACCCCGCGCGCCCACCCAGAGAGCGGCGGCGGGCACACAGGGCGATGAAGCTGAGAGAAGCCTCTCCCGCCCCGCCTCCCAAAAAAAACCAACCCAGCTGCTCTGCTTCACGATGGCCGCCCACAAGTCCTCGGGACAACCGCAGGGGCCTTTGAGCGCCGGGCTTGACCGCTGGCTTGTGCGCCTCTGACCGCAAATGACAGCCGGGTATTGATGCATCGGCGTGGTAATTTTTTTAAAAAAATAAAAGAAAGCAGAAACCGGACGTTGCAAGTAAAAATGCGAAGGGAGCACGTGAGGTAGTAATGGATCGATCCTAAAAGATGGTGAGGACAGAGAAAGAGGGGTGGGGGCAGGGAGACCACGTGACCAGCATTGCAATCCCGCCTGAAGTACCTAACGGCCATAGATGTCCTTCTCCTGGCCTTCCACCTCTCCTTTGCTAGTAATTTAAGGCTAACCATAGAGATACCTGAGATGTCCACAACCCCAGATTCCTGATAATGTCTTCTCTAAAGCTCAGCCTGGAAGCCTTCAAGTCAGATCACCACCTAGATGCTTGGTGTGGGGCACAAAAGCTAATTTAGAAAGCAGGCCTGAAGCTGCCTTCATGCCTGAGATTCTTCTTGCTCTCTCTTGGACTGGAGCTGCCAAGGACCAGCGGTTCTGGAATCTGAGGCTGCCTCCTCTTTGCTTAGCCATCACAGCCACTTAGAATGCCTTGACGAGAACAAGGATGCAATTGAGCCCAGGCAATTGCATGGTCTAAATCCCAGGGAGGTTTGTTTGTTTGTTTGTTTGTTTGTTTGTTTGTTTGTTTGTTTATTTATTTATTTATTTATTTATTTATTTATTTATTTATTTATTTATTTATTTATTTATTTATTTATTTATTTTTATTTTTATTTTTATATCCCGCTTATCTTTCGTTCGAAACTCTAAGCGGCTTACATGGGCGAGCAAACGCCAATAAAACACAGAACAATAATATATAATACAGCAAGTAATAAAACAGTAAAACCAATTGCATCCAAAAACAACAACAGTGCAATAGATGCGACGTAATGCACATAAACATAGCCGCTTGGACATTAAAGATGGTTTTGGACCCCCAAAAAAAAGGGGCCAAAGGCCTGAGCTTTCCAAAAGGCCAGCAGGGACTCTGCAGAGCGCACTTCGCTAGGGATGGAATTCCATAAGGACGGTTGACTTCCTCCCATTATCTGATAAACGGAGCAGCTCCTTTGAAGGAAATCAGAAGATCATGAACAAGAGATGGACGTTTCGTTTTGGAAGGGATCCAATTCCGAAATGAAACAAGCACTCGGAACCAATCAGGAGCTATGCAAGAATGTGCATCATTCTGCCTCCCTGTCTGATTGGCCAGTGCCAGGGAGAAGGAAGGGTGATGCATTGGAGGCTGCTTCCTGATTGGAGTTTCTCCCCACGTGACCCAAAGGAAGGTATGTCAGTGGTTGATTTTGTTTTGTAGGCTGGATTCCAGTTCTAAATGGCAGCTGTGCTGCCGTGTTTCATTTCAGAACTGGAATCTTTCAAAACAAAATGCCCAACTCTATCACAAACTATAAATTTGGTTGTTGCATATTACACCCAACAAATCCATTAAAATATTTTGCACATTGAGCAACAATGATATAAGTATAATCTTGGCCTGCCTAACTCATGGAGACCCCTTTTCACAGTTTTCCAGGTACAGAGTATTCAGAAGTGGTTTCCCATTCCTTCTTCTACGATATCCTTAGGAATGGGCAGTTTTGATCAGGGACAGACAGGAGACATACCAGGCAATTGAACATGGCAACCTCCCAATGAAGGGGACAGTGACCAACACATTTCTACAGCACATTGTCCTGCTGTAAACAAGCAGTGAGGCAACAGCAATGAGAGCCTCTTGCCCCAACCTATGGGCAGAAATAGAAATGGCACACTTCATGCCCATCTCTAGTCACAAACCCTCCTTTCTCCTCCTTTTAAAAGGAAAGTGATGTGCATGTCACCTAGCCTTGCCCAGCCAGGGCCACTAGAACAATGGGCACAAAATGGAAAAATAGTGTTTCTTTTTGTTTCTGTAGTAGTTTTGTTTCGCTTCATTTGTAACATTTTTTTGTTTCATTATGAAACGAAACAAAATGAAATGAAACACTATGCTCCCCTGTGTCTTAAAGGACCAGAATGGCAGGGCAGCGTCCACAAGCGATGTTAGATAACCCTCTTAAATTTGGAAAGGTTTTGGGGTCAGGGAGCTGAGTTATGGAGCTCCAAAGGGGGTGCCCCAAGGAAAAAATCTTTCTAATTTGAATTGGAATTGGAAGTCAAGCCACGGCGGTGCTAAACTTGCCCTCAGCTTTGCTTCCGAAGTTCTGATTCCAATAGAAAGATCCCCAAGGGGCACCCCCTTTAGAGATTCATAGCCCAGCCCCCTGAACCCAAAGCCTTTCCAAATTTCAGGAGGTTACCTAGAATCACTTGAGGAAGGTACCCCTGCCAAAACAGCCTACTGTTTCACTAGGTAACAAAGTAATTTGTTTGTTACCCAACAAAATGACAAAACAGCATTTTGTTTTTCATTTCGTGCCCATCTCTATTAGCCACCTTCAGAGACGTGGTGCAGAAGCTTATCTGCCATTGGTATTGCTGTAAGATCAACAGACGGATAGGAGGAGACAGGTTGTCCTTTACCTCAGATAGCAAAATGCCTTGGGTGGCTGCTGTTGCAAGAGTGAGGTATCGAGATAGTTTAAATGACCATAACCTTCTCTCGCTTGGACCTGAAGTGGTTCAAAGAGAATCAGAAATGAGATCCCAGACATTTCATTTTGCACGCTTCTGCCTACCCCCTCTTTTTTTTAAAAAAAGGATCCAACTTATTTCTTGTTTTTCAGGCATGTGTTGTCAGTTTGAATTAAAGTTACAAAAGACACAGGACTCAGGGAGAAAGGGAAGATAAAGGCTGGCTTTCTGAGGGGGATTTTGGAGGGCTTAAGGCTGTCAAAGGCATGTTATTTACTGGGTATGTTTATGGGCCTTTGGAGAGGGAGAAAAAGCCAAGAATTTGAACCAAGCAAGTGGTTCCGTTTTCCACGCCATAGCCTCCATCCTCAAGGGTAGCTGAGCCAACGAAGATGTGATAAACGACTCACAACCCAGGTGTCAAGGCATCCTGCTCAAAGTTCGATTATTTGACACAAACGCCTGTCTCTGTTTGGTGGTGTGGCCTCTTGAGAAATATGAGTGTTTCAGCTTGGCTTGAAAAAATGTTCCTCTATCTCTCAAGTTGCTTTTTAAATCCCAATTTAAAACACACTCTTTAAGAACATGAAAAGCACAATGACTTTGAAGCATGACAGGGGCCCATCATTTAGGACCATGCCAAACTGACAATAAGTAGAAGATGGGCATCTGGTTTCTTGGAAGTTCTCAGAACGGCACAGCGCAGGAGGTTCTAAAACCAGGGTAAAAAAAGGTGTCATCGTTATTCGGTTACAATTAGAGATGGGCACAAAATGAACTTTTTAGTTTGTTTTGTTATTCGTTATTTGCTATTCATTTCGTTACAGAACGAAACAAATAACGAACCTCAGAGTGGATTTAGAACAAAATGAAATGAACTGGAAAAAAATGGTTCATTTCGTTTTGGTTCGTTAATGTCGGAAGAGATGTCTTCTACCTGGTGCTGGTCCTTCCTCGACGGTCCGGTCTTCCTGGTTGTAGGGAGGGGGTGACCAGGGGAAAAAAAGCTGACTGGCCGCGTTACAGCGGGTAGGCGCCTGTGGTAGGCAGTTTAAAAAATTAAAATAAATAAAAATAGAATAGAATAGAATAGAACAGAACAGAACAGAACAGAACAGAATAGAATAGAATAGAATATCCAGCCGGCAAAACCCAGAAACAAACAAACAAACAAACAAACAAAACGATCAGGCATGTGGGCCATGGAACCAGCCTGCGGTCGGCAAAAGTTTTTTTTAAAAAAAGCCAACTGGGCCGCACTACAGCTGTAGCACGGGCCACGTGGTCAGCAGTAAAAATAAAATAAAATTTAAATTTAAATTTAATTATTTTTAAAAAGGAGCAACGACCTGGCCCCAGGGGTGGCCAGGTTGGTGCCCTAAAATAAAGAAAAAATATAAAAAAATAAAACTAGCGTCGACCCGGCTCCAGGGGCCACACAGTCAGTGCTTGAAAAACAAACAAACAAACAAACAAAAAAACCCTGAGGCGCCGGCCCCAAGCCAGTGCCTCAAAAAGCCCCTGCCACAGGGGCCAGGATCGCCCTGCCACCGCCACCGCCGCCACCTGTTAAGGATGATGTGATGAATGATGATTGAAGATGATGATGAGGATGTGGATGATGAGGATGAGGATGCTGCCAGTCCAGTTTGTGCTGTTGTTGTCAATGTCTGTGTTTTTGAATTATTATTTTTGGATGTTTTTTTCCCGCCCGCGCGCTGTCAAATGGATTAAATCATGCAAAGCAGGGGAAACGAATAACGAACAAAATGAACCAACGAAACAAATATAGGAAAAAATTGATTAAAAATGAAACAAACCAAACCCTAAAAGGAACCGAACCAAAATGAATTGCCATTTTTTTCCGGTTCGTGCCCATCTCTAGTTACAATCCATCCTAATCTGGACCGCCACTGCCAGAGCTCTGAGATGATGGAAGCAATAGTCTCACAGCATCTGGATGGCCACATGTTATCCAACCTTGGCTGAAACATGCAATATGTGAAATGTGATTAATGTTGTTTTCCTGGTCGACCAAACTGGAACAGGTATCTCATCCATCACGTGACCACTGGTATTTCTTGTCCGACATATCACAGAGACAGAATTGTCCTGGTGTTGATGACAACAAAGAATTGACGTTCATATATATATATGTAGACACAGGGCCTTCCCGGCAGCTGCTCCCAAGCTATGGAATGCCCTCCCGATCGAGATCCGCCTGGCGCCAACACTGATTACATTCCGGCGCCAGGTAAAAACCTTCCTGTTCCAGAAGGTTTTTAATTGATATAATATAGATTGTGGGTCCGCTGATGACAATTTTAGAATAATGATTTTAGTGTAAGGTTTTTATTGATGATTTATTGATATTTTACTCTTAACTATTCTAAATTGTTTTATTCTTTGGATTGTAAGCCGCCCAGAGACCTTTGGGTAGTGGGTGGCATATAAGTAAATAAATAAATAAATAAATAAATAAATAAATAAATAAATAAATAAATAAATAAATGTGGTGTCCGGGCCCCAACGCCGTGTTGGAGTCCAGTTTAAGGCTCCAGGGTCACTCCTGGTTCGAGCCTGGAAAATATAGGCTCTGTTTGATTCCATTCATGCTCCAGAGATCAGTCAATTTGTAAGCCTCTCATTGGCTTGCGTTGGAAAATGCAAAACCAAAATTGGTATAATTATTTTGTTTTTAAACAAATCTCCACAAAATACGGACGTATAGAAACCGCAAAGAAGGGAGTAATCACTCCAGACTCGGGCCTGTTGCTTCCAAGGTTTGATATGGTCTCTGCCCTTTTCATTTGGTTTCCTTAGAAAATGGCAGAAAATTTGTGCACTACCGCTTCCTCCATTCTGTGTTCCATATACAAACTGGTTTTTACATTCTCTTGCCTCTCTTGCCATTCTCTGGCCATGCCGCTTCAATCTTGACCTCATACAATTTGTCAAAAATCAGGCAGATTTGGCTAGCAACTCAATGTTTCCAGTGCACTAGATAGATAGATAGATAGATAGATAGATAGATAGATAGATAGATAGATAGATAGATAGATAGATAGATAGATAGATAGATAGATAGATAGATAGATAGATAGATAGATAGATATAGATGGTTGCCCTGATCAATGAACTAATCCCTGATAAAGAAATATAATCATAATTAAAAGCTAAGATTAGAGATGGGTGTTTTGTTTCAGAAGGAATATTAAAATTAATTGATATTTTAAATGGATATTAATATGAATGTTTATGCATAAGAAGCAGGACCTTGGAAGGAGAAAGAAGCCTTTGAGGGATGCCGCTCCCCCACTGGAAATGTTTTCTTTTTTAAAAATGCAAATGTAGGCGTGGTGGGTCACAGGTTGTTTGGCTATATACTAAGAGGGGGTGACGGCCTGAAAAAAGTTTGGCAACCACTTTTGTAAGACATCACACATGCCACAAGGAGAAAAGTTGCTGCTTAAACCTGAGAGGAAGTAATATTACTTTAGGGTGGTCCAGGGTCTGAACACGGGACTAATCATTTAAAATCGCAGAAAGACCACTTGAAATCTCATTCAAAATGCAGTGAGGAAGGAGCTAGTATAAATTCCTCCTGGAAAGACTTTTATTTATTTATTTATTTATTTATTTATTTATTTATTTATTTATTTATTTATTGGCCACTTTCATCCCTATAAGGCAGGCCTGCCCAGCAGGTAGACTGCAGGCTACTGGTAGCCCGTAAAGGGTTCAAAAGTAGCCTGCCAGCCGTCAATTAAAAAAGTGATGGGATAATTTCTCCACCCTCCCTCCCCCATCCCAAGGATCACCACTGCCCCAGCAAAGTTCTGGGTCTGCCAGCCCACTGTCTCAGCTGAGCGGGGCAGTTCAAGGACCATGGCACATTGAAATCTGTTCCCTCCAGAACAGATTAATTGGTTTTCAATGCATTCCTATGGGAAACCCCTGCTCAACTTACAAAAGTTTTTACTTATCAGCATGTGCTTGGAACAGATAAAATTTGTAAGTAGAGGTTTTAGTGTAGTAGCCCTCAGGCACTTTGGGCTGGAAAAAGTAGACCTTGACCTGTTCAAAGTTGAACAGCCCTGTTATAGGGCATCCAAGGTGGCTCACAACAATTAAAATTGTACAACAGCCATGAAAAAATAAAATACTAAGCTAGAGATTAAAATGGATCAAATGTTGGTCACAATTAAAACAATTTAAAAACACACACACACATTTAAAAATCCAGTATCTGAACTTCATAAATGGAGCCTTGCTCTAGATCAGTGGTTCTCAACCTGTGGGCCCCCAGATGTTCCTTGACAGCAACTCCCAGAAACCCCTTCCAGCACAGCGAGTGGTGGAGGCTTCTGGGAGTTGCAGTCCAGGAACATCTGGGGGCCCACAGGTTGGGAACCATTGCCCTAGATCACAGAATCATGAGGTTGGAAGGGACCTGCCAGACCATCACGTCCAACCTTCTGTTCCATGCAGAAATGCCCCATAGACCCTGACGTGGCTTTAAAAAGCCTGCTTGGTGACAGAGCAACAATAGGGAGAGGTGAACCTGGCTTCTCGAGGCAGTGCATCCCAGAGCTGGGAAACAACCACCAAGAACGCCCATCCATGGGTCTCTCCACCAAATGAGCTTGGGAAGTCAGTGGAACTAAGAGAAGGGCCTCCTCGGAAGATCTTCAACTCCCCAAACATTATGACAAGCAATGATAGTACCACTCTATTCTGCTCTGGTCAGACCCCACCTGGAGTACTGTGTCCAGTTCTCTGTGCCTCAATGTAAAAAGGATGTTGACATCCTCAAGCGGGTCCAGAGGAGGGCAACCAGGATGGTTGAAGGTCTGGAAGAAATGTCTTACAAGGAGTGGCTTAGGGAGCTGGTAATGTTTAGCCTTACAAAAAAGAGGCTGAGAGGGGATATGATAGCTATGTTTAAATATTTGAAAGGATGTCATATTGAAGAGGGAACAGGTTTATTTTCCATGGCTTCAGAGACTAGGACTCGGGGCAATGGTCTCAAACTACAGGAAAAGAGATTCCACTTGAACTTTAGGAAGAACTTCATGACAGAGCTGTTCAGCAGTGGAATATGTTGCCACAAAGGGTGGTGGATTCTCCTTTGGAGGTTTTTAAGCAGAGGCTGGATGGCCATCTGTCAGAAATATTGTGATGGGGTTCCTGCATGGCAGGGGGTTGGACTGGATGGCCCTCGAGGTCTCTTCCAACTCTAGGATTCTATGACTTGTAAGGATATCCCTCATGGAACTGGAAGGGACTTCAAATATAGTCAACGTTTGTTGACTTTTGACTTCCCAATTCTTGACTGCCTTCTTTGTCCATAATTCTGGAAGTTATTAACATTTTCCAGGAAAACCGTGGGGCACAGCCCAAATTGTGGGGCACTGCAAGAAGAAAATTCTCAAGAGAAGCTTGGACCACCATCTGTCAGATCTGCTTTGATTTGGATTCCTGAATTCAGCAGGGGGTTGGACTCAAACGCCTTAGAGGCGCCTTCCAATGAAGCCATCCTATGATTCTGTTTACCAGGGGCATTACCCAGACCTGAGAGGTCCTGCTCTTATATATTGAAAACCTAGCACATCAGGAAATCTGGGCACAATCTTTCAGACCGAGTGACTTGCCTGGGACCTGTGTGGAAAGTCTTGTCTTGTCTCTCTACGAAGATGCACACCACAGCAGCATCTCAAAATGTGTCCCGATGCTGCTGGGACTTCCCCACCACCACCACCTTGCTGTCCACTGGGGAGGTGATGGCCAGTTCTACTACCTATACAGGGAGGTTTCCCTCCCTGGCTTAAATAAATGTTACACGAATGGCAATATGCCCGTGCCCCTTCCCGGGACTGGCAAACTGAGAATGAAATCAGCATCTCTTACAGCACTGTGGTTCAGTAATTTTAGACTCTAAGCCCAACAGTCCCTCACAAACCCTTGTTGTGGAGGGAATGTGTGTTTGCTTCTTTCAAAATGTGTTGTCAGAATCAAAGAGAGAGGAAAGGGGGTGAAGAATACAAAACAACAACAACCAAGAGACAAAATATTGTGGCACCATAAAGACTAACAGATTCGTTTCAATGCAAGCTTTTGGGCATCCAAATCTGCTTCCTCAGAAACTTCACAATGTGGTAAGCCACACCTATTAAATCTGGGGGGCTTTCCACACTTCTCCTGCTGAGAGGACTAGATTTCTAGCCCAGATTCCTGTTTCCCTCACCCGAACACGCCATTTGTAAATGGTGCTGGCAGGCTGCTCCCATTCTTGGTTTCTCAAGACTGCAATCCTTTGTTCTCTCTCCAGCACAACCACCTCCATATTGAGATGCTGGAAAAGTTATTTTTTGGGGACTACAAGTCTTATAGTGGTGGATAGGGTCATTTAGCACTTGGAGCACCAACTGGTAACCGTTCCTGACTCCTCTTCTTCTTCTTCTTCTTCTTCTTCTTCTTCTTCTTCTTCTTCTTCTTCTTCTTCTTCTTCTTCTTCTTCTTCTTCTTTTTACCACTACCACCACCACCACCACCAGAAAAAAGCCTTTCAGTTACAGACACCTTCTTCTTCTTCTTCTTCTTCTTCTTCTTCTTCTTCTTCTTCTTCTTCTTCTTCTTCTTCTTCTTCTTCTTCTTCTTCTTCTTCTTCTTCTTCTTCTTCTTCTTCTTCTTCTTCTTCTTCTTCTTCTTCTTCTTCTTCACCACTACCACCACCACCACTAGAAAAAGCCTTTCAGTTAGACACCTTCTTCTTCTTCTTCTTCTTCTTCTTCTTCTTCTTCTTCTTCTTCTTCTTCTTCTTCTTCTTCTTCTTCTTCTTCTTCTTCTTCTTCTTCTTCTTCTTCTTCACCACTAACACCACCACCACTAGAAAAAGCCTTTCAGTTAGACACCCTTCTTCTTCTTCTTCTTCTTCTTCTTCTTCTTCTTCTTCTTCTTCTTCTTCTTCTTCTTCTTCTTCTTCTTCTTCTTCTTCTTCTTCTTCTTCTTCTTCTTCTTCCAGATTTTGTGTCCTTTGGTCTTCTTCCTTCTCATTGTCTGAGCGTTGGAATGAAACAGTGTCCTTGTCCCACCACTGAAATAAAGGGAGAGAGATAGACCGCGGTCATACCTGCATTTTTGTGTAGTTTCCGGTTGGCGAACTATGCAGTAAAAGATTGTGTGCTAACCAGGAAGAGAAGCAAATTCTGCTCCTGGCCAACCACGCCCTTCAAACAGCAGTTTCAGCAAAGTTTCCTAAACCACCGCCAGGGGCTGGATTTAGAAACTTCACTCAAAAATGCTTGATTGTTTGCTTTTGTTGCAATGACAGGACACTGAAAATACGCAGTAAATTCAGTTTCTCCCCTTTCTACCCAGCTTAAAAGATGGAGCCTTGGAAACTGGAGCTGTAAAGTAGGACGAAATGCATAGTACACAGGTTAGGCCAGAACCAGAATAGGAAGGTACGATGCAGAGGAGAGGACACCAACTGCCCATTAAAAACCACGTGACCACTCCTGAAAAAAATAAGCAGGAAATATGAAGGAAACCCAGGTATGACCACGGTCATAGTTGTTGTTTAATTCATGCTAAGTTGCAAGATAACTTGCGTGACTTCAGAGTCATTTCCTCACTGACACAGCCTTGGCACAGGAAAGAGACTGGTGCTGAAACTGGCAGTTCCCGCCACCTCTAGTTGCTTTTGCTGCACCAGAAGGCTGCCCGCTCTGTGCCCCAGTCAGCTGAGCAGGCCCTTCATCTTCCACAAATAGGCCACTGATGCTGCTGATGCCTCTTCCAGCTGTTGCAGCTATACTCCGGAAGCTGGTGACCTGTGTGTGCTGTAGCTGGTGGAGCAGGCCCTGCTGCCTGCACAGGCTCGATGGCCTGTCCATCTTATAGCGGTCGTAAGATCAGACTGTGCAATGGTTTTCTCGTGAGTGTTTCCAGAAGGAGGGCTCCTCGCACGAGCAATTAGACAGGCAGCATTCTGCTTTCTCTTCCGCTGGGGATTTCTCAAAGTAAGACAAAAAGATGGAAGAAATGTTTTGTAACAAGGGAAGATCGTAAGTGGAGAACAATGATGCCTAATCCTCCACAAATAAAATTTCTGTGAATGAGGCAGCCTCCAGGCTGTTCACACACACACACACACACACACACACACACACACACACACACACACACACACACACAATTAAATTCAAGGAATGACGCTCATCAGGGCAGCCCTCTGATGCAAACCTTCTCTGGAAGGTTTCCGTTAGAGATGGGCACGACTTAGCGGTATTCCCGTTTCCGTTTCCGTTACGTCTGGCAGCAGTTGCTTTGCCCCGGTGGCTACCGGCTCTGCAACTCAGCCAGCCAGAGCAGAACAAGTGTCCTCTGCCCAGGGTCCCCTCTGCAACCTAGAGCCCCCCAGATGCCCCCACCTCAAAAAAAAAGAGGAGTCTGGATGGTGGGAAGAAGCCAGCTTCACGCAGCTAAGCTGCCCATCAGCTGTTTGGCACAGTGCCCTGCCTTGCCAGTCAGCTGATCCAGGCTTGGGAAAGGAAACCACGATGTTTTCATTTTAAAATATATAAATATATATCGCACCCTGATATAGCGCTCTACCAGAAGACTGAAAGGAGAAATGATGGCACATTTCAGTTTACTGCCCTACAGAGGCACCATCCCCAAATGCAAGATATGAAACAATGGGCTCAGGTTACAGGATGCCAGATTTTGGTTGAATATCAGGAAAAACTTCTTAACTGTTAGAGCAGTACAAAAATGGAATCCATGACTTCAAGAGGTGGTGAGTGCTCCAACGCTGGAGGCATTCAAAACTAGATGACCACCAACTACATAAGAACATAAGAACAGCCTTGCTGGAATAGGCCACAGACCATCCAGTCCAGCATTCTGTCTCACACAGCGGCTCACCATTTACTTCAGGGCATTCCCAAGCAGATGTCTTCACTTGATTACGATTCCCTGCGAACGGCATTGAGAGATATCCTGCCTATCTCTCCAACCTCGAGGTTGTCCTTAGGCATCCATAAGGGTAGCCATTGATACTCTTGTTCTCCATGAACTTGTCCAATCCTTTCTTGAAGCTGTCAAGGCTGACAGCTGTCACCACTTCTTCTGGCAGGGAGTTCTATAGACCAGTGATCCTCTGGGTGAAAAAGGACTTTCTCTTATTTGTTTGCGATCTAGCACCCAAAAGTTTCACGGAGTGCCCCCTAGTTCTAGTGTTGTGCGATAGGGAAAACAGTTTTTTCCTTATCTACTTTGTCCACACCGTGTATGATTTTATAAACTTCAGTCAGGTCACCTCTTAGGCGCCATCATTCAAGAGTGAAGAGGCCCAGCCATTGCACCTGCCAGATAGTCTTTGATTTCTATCTCTGCCTTGATCAGGGGGGTTGGACTCAATGCCTTTCGGGGCCCCTTCCAGTTTATTCTATGATTCTAAGCCTGCGTTTGGCTGTGGTGAGTGCCCTGAGGCCCATCACCTGTCCATCCATAGTTCTGCAGCATGTCTTCCCATCGGCCCCAGAAAACTGCTCTAGAGATGGCAGGTGAGGTGGTCCCTGGAGTTGTCTCCAACAGAGAGGATGGCTGCGGAGTTAAAAAGCAAAGCAAAGTGTTCTGCTTATATACCGCCCCATACCCAGGTCGTGAGCACAGTTTTACCTGCAGTACAGGCATTTAACTACTGCAGTGTTTTTCAACCACTGTTCCGCGGCACACTAGTGTGCCGCAAGATGTTGCCTGGTGTGCCGTGGGAAAAATTGAAAAATTACTTTATATATAGTCAATATAGGCACAGAGTTAATTTTTTTAACATTTTCTAATGGTGGTGTGCCTCGTGATTTTTTTCATGAAACAAGTGTGCCTTTGCCCAAAAAAGGTTGAAAAACACTGAACTACTGAGCCACGAGGCTCTATAACAGGGCAGCCACCAGTTGTTCTGTATTGGCCTGCATAGCCTGGCATTGTAATCCTGCTTCCAACAAGTTTTCTTATAAATCCAGTGCACTGACACAGGTGTGCCTGTGTGTATAGAAGTATTCTTGTTTTTCACAAAGGCCGTTACTTCATGTCCCTCTCATCCCTCTTTGCTGCCCTGCTTGGGACCGGTACGAAAAAAGATTATTTCACGTCCTTAGCATGACAGCAGAATCTCGTTCCGACCATGGCCCCTGAACCGGGAACAGAGTGTGACGAGCCGTACCTGTCCCACGGCTAGGGAATTCTGTTGTCGCACTTTGTTCCCAGTTCCTGTTCCGAGACAAGGGACGTGAAGTAACGGCAATGGCTGTTTCTCCCTTTCGCTCTAGGAATATTCCAACAACCGAGAAAGCCAACTGGAACTCCTGTGCCAGGCTAGGCTCGGCTGCCCGCCTGTCCCTGCAGGAGAAGGCGGCTCTTGAAGGGATAGGCGGAGAGCCACTGTCAGGCGTAGGTCCGTCCTCCTAGGGTCCCGGAGGCGGGGCTGAGCTCTCCTTGCCTGCTCGCCTGCCAGCCCACAGACTGCTGAGTTCAGGGTGAGGGTGTCTTGCCCACCGCCGCCGCTGCCACCGCCCCTCGCCTGCAGCAAGGGCAAGTGGTGTGCGCTCGCCCGGCTCCTCCTGCCAAGCTTCCTGAGACAACAACCGTGCCTGCAGCAGGGATTCGAAATATCGAATGGGTAAACGAAAACAGGGATTGAACAGGGACAAAACCATGTGACCGCGAACAGCACTGTCACAGAACGAACGTAGTCGTGGAACGAAATAGGACGTGAAGTAACCGCCAAAGACAGCCAAAACCAATCCAAGTGGATAGGGCATGGCTGATGCTTTATGCTCCCCCTCCATACACACACCCCAAAAATAACTGGCTCAAAGCAAATCTGTGTCACCATTCAGCCACTGGGCCAGGGAGCACAGAGGGAAGGCGGCAGAGAAGAAGTGCTTCTGGGTAATCGGTGGGGTATAAAGATGCAATAGATAGATAGATAGATAAATAAATAAATAAATAAATAAATAAATAAATAAATAAATAAAATTGCTGAGGGCGCACAAAAGCTTTGCAAGTCAGGCCGGCAGCTGATCTAGTGCTTCACCTCTGGGTAGAAATTAAGTTTACATTGCAAGTGAAAGAGAGAGGAATAACCACCGAGAGCCTTGGTGGTCACTCCTTACTTAGTGGTTACTCTGGGCAGTTTACCACAGAATAAAGCATACCCATAATAAAAGAAAGCCCTACAAATTAAGCTGAATTAAACTGAGTACCACCAACAAAAAGAGGCAGTAATTTGGTTTTCTTTTTCTTTCCATCCTGACGAGTCAGCACCAAGGCAGCCCTAATTGCCGCCCAGAGACCACTTGGTAGTGGAGCGGCTAATTTTTTTTTGTAAATAAAATAAAATAAAATAAAATAAAATAAAATAAAATAAAATAAAGCCTGGTTTAGCTGAAATCCTAATGAGGACACATCAGTCTTGTAGGAATCTCAAAAAGACGAGAAGGTGAACACATGAGTGGTGGGGGCAGGGAGGGTTCTGTGCCACCCCCACTCTGTACACATAGTTCTTTCTGTCTTCATCTAAGGAGGGACAACCTCATTCCTAAAGTTCACCCATAATTTGAGCCATCAACCTATACCCCATCCCACCCCCACCCCCCCAAAACCAGGAATAAGTTAATGAAGGCGGGGCGCTTTTGCAGTTATAGTTCTTTTGATGGGTAATACGCTTGGGAAGTCACCTTTTTGTTCTTCTGCATTTCTCCATATACAACATATGTTTCTGCTCTCTCACACTTTAAAAAAAAAACAACCAGGCAGATCCTCATTTTTCGATCATGTATGAGAGACCAACTTAGGACCTTTTCACACAACCCCTAAGATCCGCTGGCCCCTTAAATTCAGACCAGAGATCTTGGGGGTTCGTTGCTCTTCCTTCCTCCCCACCACTCTGCACTTCCTTGCTTCTGTCTGCATGAGGGCAGGGAGGAAAAGAAAGCCTTAAAAAGGGACAAAAGAATAAAGCCTTACCTCCGGTGCCCGGTGGAAGTTGCTCCGAGTCCCGGTCACTTCCTGGTTCCTCCTAAAGGGGCGGGAGGCAAAAAACAACAACAACAAAAAGAAGCGAGGAGAGCCCGGCACTCTCCGGATCAAAAATTTTCACTCTCCCAGAGCAGGTACTTGAAAGGCACGCTGGGTTGCGCTTAGGTGGGCGGGGTCGCACTTAATTTTCTGTTAGCTCTGGAGCTGGTGGAGAAACATTATTAAGCTCCGGAGCTGGGAGCCATTTGCAGCGGAGCTTAGGGGTCGTGTATAAACGCCCTTACGAAAGGAACTGGCATACGAACCACCCATGTGGACGGCAGTGCCTTGCATTCCTGCTGCAGAAGGATGGGCACCCAGCCAATGTTCTCTAAGCAATTCCAGAAAGGAAGATCATATATTGCAAAGCACTTCATGTCTGCCGTATTTCTGCTCGAAAAAGCTTTCGATTTCTTTCTTCACATTTCACATTCCTACCCTGACGTGGTGCCGTAAAACCATCTGCGAGCATCTGCCGGAGTGGTTTAGGATGAAAAACAGGAATCTGACCAGTGAGAGAACATGACAAAACCAGCAGATGGGAAGGTGGTTATGATAGAACGGCGGCTTAAAATGGAGAGTCAAAATATTCCCCCCCCCAAGAACACAGCAGTCCATTTGGAAGTGTGGATAGAGGCTCGTTGTACTATTTCGCCCAGTGGAGAAGGTCCAAAGAGGCAGGCTGCTGGATTGGTGTCAGCCAACAATGAAGGCATGAGTGTCTTCAAACGTTATTGCTTCCATCCATCCGTCCATCCATCCATCCATCCATCCATATTCCTGGGGCAATCCCTTTCTTTCCCAGCAGCTATTTGCAGTTGGCTCAGAGGGAGCAGGGGACTAACTGGTGGTGTCACGGTCCCTGCTAGAGATGGGCACAAATAAAAAAAAATGATGTTTCATTTTTTAATTTTTTGTTGCTGGTCCATTTCAGTTTGTTTTAATTTTTCATGAATTTTTTTGAAAACATTTTGTTTCGTTTTTTCATTTTTCGTTTTTACCCGCTTTTTGCGCTACCTAAAGCATTTCCGCACGCGGACGTCCCCCAACGCCCCAGACCAGAGGGAAAAGACTTAAAAACTGATGCTGGCAGAGACACAGTATAGACTAGGTATGCAGGGAGGCTGTAAAGGCAGCAGCAGGCGTTGCCCAGGGCGTAAGGCAGCTGCAGAGTGACTGCACTGTGGGGCAGGGGAGGGTACTCACCGAGAGGTACAGACGCACACAGGGAGGCTGCAAGATAAATCTCTTCTTTCTCTCCCCTAAGAGCCAGGCTGCAGCCAGCAGGAACACAGAGAAACACACCTGCCTGGCTGGCCTAAGGTAACAGGTCGCAGAGACAGCAATCCCACCCTAACTCCTACCACAGACTGCAAGGAGGACGGGGCCTGCCAAAGCTTTTTATGCCCTCTGTGGCTGCCACACCTACCCAGTCTGCAACCTTGGCATGCTATTGGTTGAAATTGTCCAAGAATTTACATGACCACATCCCATGGCTTGCATCCATCTTGTGGCTGGAATCCATTTTGTGTCATCCTTAAAGGGAAAAGAAAAAATACACTGCAATGGGAGAAAGACAAAAACAAACGTTTTAAGGACCACAACCCCCTGGTAGGTAATCATTTCAAATAATTATCACTGCATTTTTACAGACGTCCAGGGTGTTTTAATACCCAAGAAATCAATATTAGGCAGCTGGGAGCCATTTTGGGTCGCTGTCCCCTAACTCTCCTTAAAGGAAAAAAAATACAGCAATCTGAGAAAATATGCACGTTTTAAGGACCCCAACCCCCCTGGTAGGTATTATCAGGCAGAATAAATAATTATCGCTGGGTTTTTACAGATATTCAGGACGTTTTTTAACATTTAAAAACAGCTCATTTCACTGCACATCACCATTAACGAAAACAAAACGTAATGAACCTAATTTTCGTGGTTCTGTTCGGTTTGTTCCAATTTCATCACAATTTTTGTTATTCATTTCATTACGTAACAAAATGAATAACGAATAACGGAATGAATTTTTTTTGTTTTGTGCCCATCTCTAGTCTCTGCTATGTAGAAAGTCCATTGGGGGGGGATCAATTCAGCAAGCCCCAGTTCCCCTGCACTGTCCTATATTAGAACACAACCTCACCAGCTCTTTTCCAGAAGTGGCAAATGACCAGCCTCATGCTATGTCAGCACCTTCAACATCTTAAGATTTCAGGGTCAAAAGAGTTGCAGATTTATTTTACAGCCGTGCATGCTGTCTGTAGGTTGATTGCCTTGGGGGGCCTGTATAGTAGGATGCCAGTATCCACTGGGGATCGGTTCCAAGCCGTGGATAAGAGAGAGTGACCAAACATCCCTCAAACTGCTCTTTTGTGACAGTAGCTTGCTTTACGGCTGTGGTTTGTGACATTAGCTTGCTTTGCAGCTGCTGAAATATTAATTTAATTTTTTCCTCTGCCAACTGTGGATAGCTGAATCAGTGGTTAATGAATCAGTGAATACGGGGGTCCAACTGTATGGGGGTCTTACTGTACTATCCAAATTGTTCTTTCCAGCTGTTGAAATTCAGACAGCCCCGCCTCCCTGCTGGGTGTTCTATCTCTCTCTTTTGTCAGCTGCTGGCAGTTTTGTCAATATGTTAACTTGGTATTTATGTGTGCAGTAAAGAAAGCTATATACACAATTCTGTAATTTAAAGCAACTGTAGGCAAAGAAATGTTTTTTTTCTACAAATGTCTCAGGGTGAGTTCTTTAGCCCTTAATGAGAAAGGGGTGGACTGTGGAGCACATGGAACTCTTCTGCTCTGTGGATCTCTGTACTTGAAATGTGCAGCATAAAGAGATTTTTACGAGAAATTCAAAAACCATACCAAAATGCTCACTATAATTTCAAGCAACTGTAAGCAAACAACCTGTTTTTATTGCTTTTCCGACAAATGTCCCAAAGTGACTTATTGAGACCTTAAGTGCCAGTTAATGAAAAAGGGGTGGACTCTAGAGAACTTAAAGCTATTCTACTCTGTGGATACCTGTACTTCCGCTGTGTGGCATAAAAAGTTTTACCTGATGAACTGAAACGAACTGCTAGTAGAAACAAAACAAAACTCAATTTTTCCATTTCGTAATACAATTCCCATCCCTAAAATACTGCAGCAGGTGCAAGCAAACAGAACAAATGTTTCTGCCAAAAGAAGAGAGAAAGGAAAACAGAGAAATAAAAACAAATTCCAAGAGGTAGATGAATAGCCATTTTTGCCTGCCACAAAAAACAACATGCCTTAAATTTCTCTACCTATGCAGCATAAGTGCAAAAAAACACAGAGAAGAAAAGCTTCAAGTTCCCCAGAGTGCACTCCTTTCTCTCATCAACAGACACCTTTAGTCTCAATAGCTCACTCTGAGACATGAATAGGAGAAAGCATAAAAACATTTCATTACTTATAATAGAACAAATCAAACAGCAAAGGGGGAAACAACATGACTGCTTTCAGCAACAGACTTCAACAGACTCTTAAGAGAGAAATGGCATTGAGCAGAAAAGGTAAGACTCCCTTTGGACCAGAGGCAGGGAAAGGATGACTGATTAGTGCTGGATAGATTGATAGTTAGTCACCCCAACCCAAAAAGGTCCTTCTCAGCCAAATCTTTTCCAGGCAGCATGCGAGATTGTAAAACACAAAGAAAGAAAAAAGAAAAAACCTAACATAAGGTTCCATGGATTGTAGCCTTCTGGAAGCCCATCTGAAGCTGGGGTGTGCTGTCAAAGACAGCTTACACCCAATAAAAAGAGGTTAATCTTTTAAACGCAACAAGAATCCTTATTGTTTTGGAGATACAGAAATATCCCGGGCACCTCCAGACATTTTTAGACTTCCTGAACCAGGCACAAACCATCTGCCTGTCGGGGACTCCCAACTCATTGTGGGATGTACATAAAACAGAATTTATAGCGGTCGTAAGATCAGACTGTGCAATGGTTTTCTCGTGAGTGTTTCCAGAAGGAGGGCTCCTCGCACGAGCAATTAGACAGGCAGCATTCTGCTTTCTCTTCCGCTGGGGATTTCTCAAAGTAAGACAAAAAGATGGAAGAAATGTTTTGTAACAAGGGAAGATCGTAAGTGGAGAACAATGATGCCTAATCCTCCACAAATAAAATTTCTGTGAATGAGGCAGCCTCCAGGCTGTTCACACACACACACACACACACACACACACACACACACACACACACACACACACACACACACACACACACACACACACACACACACACTTAAATTCAAGGAATGACGCTCATCAGGGCAGCCCTCTGATGCAAACCTTTTCTGGAAGGTTTCCGTACAATAATGAGTCAGTTTCCCAGGCCATGGGCCTCTGAGCACAGAGGCTGCAGCTATCACAGGGACAAGATGTTTGTATGAAGAGCTTCACCTCAGTCTACTTTCTAAACCTTTACTTACACAGCAAGCATCAGAACTCAGCAGGGAGCAAGTGTTGCCTGGAACTGTCTTCAGCTCCCATCTGAGGTGTTTCCCCTACACACCTAAAAAGCAAGGAACATGTATTTGCCCCTGAGGTGACTGTAGTGGCATCATTTCCATGGAGTGGAAGTTCTCTGAGGTGACACAATGGAAAACTGTTATTATTCTCACTGAGGTTTTCAGGTTCTAAGTGAAATTATCCCTCAATCCCACTTTCATATTTAATTGTGAAGATTTTATTCCATCTGGAAATCTGTACATATTTTTGTCCATAGAACACGCATGTACTTGGTCTGTATTTTGTATGTGTGTGTTGTGACGAACACTTTGTATCCATGGAGTTTTCTTTGCAGGAATACTGGAGGGGTTTGCCAGTTCCTACTCCAGGCACCTATAGCACCTGGTATTCCAAGGTGGTCTCCCATCCAAGTGCTAACCAGGGCCGACCCTGCTTAACTTCCGAAACTGGGCAAGATCAGATGTGCTTAGGCATAAGCTAGCCTGGTCTGTGGTGCAGTGGTTAAATGCAGGTAAAACTGTGTTCACGAACTGGGGTTCAATCCCAGGTAGCAGGCTCATGGTTGACTCCGCCTTCCATCCTTCTGAGGTCGGCACCCAGCTTCCTGGGGGCGGGGGAATGTGTAGCCTGCATACTATAATTAAAACTGCAAATCACCCAGAGACTACTTGAAGTGGTATGGGGCGGTATATAAGCCACCACTTTGCTTTAAAGATACACAATTAAGACCTGTTCATCTCTGATCAATATCCACACTTCAATGCATTTGTCTCTTCAAAATGCATTGCAGATTTCCCAATTCAGATGTTTTCTAGTCTGCTAGCAAGATGAGCAGCAGGCATTTTTGCCTGGTTTTATAACTCCAATACATTGTTTTCATCCCTTAAACCAATTCAAGTTGCCACCTGCAAACAGTTAGAGGTGCATGCAGGTTTTGGGGGTATCTTTTTGGACCACACTTGCTAGAAAACATAACTATGCAACACACGTTTGCACACCTCTGCTTGTGTGACAAATACAGTGGGCCCTCATATAACAAGAGGTTTGTGTAACAGAAAATCCATTTAAAGGAAAAAAATTCCAGAAAAATCCTTTTAAGGGGGAAATCACTTAAAAGAATTGCCTATGGGGCGCATCCATACAACAGAAAAATGGTCGCGATTAGGGATGAATCCATTTTCAATGCATTCCTAGGGGAAATTTGTAAGAAGGAAAATTTGCTTAACAGAATTTCATTTGGAACGAATTAATTCCTTTATACAAGGTACTACTGTACTTTGACTTAACGCACCTGGTGAATGGAAAGCTTAAGCCACATAAAACTCAGTAGGCTGAGAAATGTTTTGTCTGGAAGATTCTGATCAACCATTTTAAGCTGAGCAGATTCCATCTCTGTGATCTCCAAGACAATAAAACAGACCAATGTTTAGCCAGGAGCCCTCTGCTTTGCATGGGCACTTCTTCCAAGGGGATCAGAAGCAGAAGGACGTAATATAGAATGATAGAAGAGTGAAGTTGGAAAAGGATCTACATGGCCACCAAGTCCAACCCCCTGCTTGATGCAGCAACACAAATCAAAGCAGATCTGCCAGGTAGATATCCACATTTCTTCTGAATTGCTTGCATCAACAGAAACATTCTTAATTGGTTGCATCAACAGAACCATCATGTCTAGATCAAGGGAAGTGATAGAACCACTCTATTCTGTTCTGGTCAGACCCCACCTGGAGTACTGTGTCCAGTACTGTATGCCTCAATTTAAAAAAGGATGTTGACAACCTCGAGCGGGTCCAGAGGAGGGCAACCAGGATGGTTGAGGGTCTGGAGGAAATGTCTTATGAGGAATGGCTTAGGGAAGTGGGAATGTTTAGCCTCTCTAAAAGAAGGCTGAGAGGGGATATGATAGCTATGTTTAAATATTTGAGAGGATGTCATTTTGAAGAGGGAACAGGTTTGTTTTCCATGGCTTCAGATACTAGGACTCGGGGCGATGGTCTCAAACTACAGGAAAAGAGATTCCACTTGAACGTTAGGAAGAACTTCATGACAGTTAGAGCTGTTCAGCAGTGGAATATGCTGCCACAAAGGGTGGTGGAGTCTCCTTCTTTGGAAGTTTTTAAGCAGAGGCTGGGTGGCCATCTGTTGGAAATATTGTGATGGGGTTCCTGCATGGCAGAGGGTTGGACTAGATGGCCCTTGAGGTCTCTTCCAACTCAATGATTCTATGATTTATGATTCTATGAATGCCTCCGGTGTTGGAGCACTCACCACCTCCTGAGGTGATGGGTTCCACTGCATGGGAAACAGAGCCCAGAGGTCCCAGTGTGCAGCCAGCCCTGCATGAAACCTTGGAGAAGCACCATCTGTCAAAAAGAGTCATCAATCCTGGCCAAGATGGATCAAGAACTTAGCTCAGATTCCCGCATTCTTATAGCTAGGTGTTTACGGACACAAGATCTGCTTCCTTCCCTCTGCAGCTCTGGAAGTGGTACAGGCCAGAAATAAACACACTCTTTAACCAATCAAGTGACACTTCAACGCCACAGCCTGTTGATTTGGTGGTTTCTCCCTGCTCAAGAAGAGGGTGCCATAAATCCTCCCTCATCCTGCCTTTATAAAACATTGTCCAATTCTGAACCATGATTCAGATCTCTTGAGTGGGCTTGCGAAGGAGAGATTGAGTGTTGATTGCCCAATCCCAGAGTTTTTCAGCACTGAGGCTTCCCTTTCCACTCTACTCTTGTCACCAAAATTCTCCAGGCTCCAGATTTTGTTTTTCACATTTATAAACCTTGTTTACTTGTGTGGATCTGTTGTAAGTAATTGTTGTTGTGTGCCATCAAGTAACCTCCAGGATATGGTGAGTAGAGATGGAGACGAGGTGACAAATAAACCACATTTTCTGACAAATTTGGCTGATTCATCAAAATTGATCTATTCGTTATTTGTCATAAATCAAGTCCTCAGATGAATATGTATTGATAGCTTGGGGTGGCAAAAGAGAGAGAGAGAAAATGTTTTAAAATTTCTCCCTTTCCCCCAACCCGGTCAGATGTGGGGAATGGAGGGATTTTTAAACATTTTTCCCACCCCAAGCCCACACTACAGCTGATTGGCATTTGGGGTATCAAAACAAAAAAGAGTGTAAAAATTCCCTAGTTTCCCTGACCTGATCAGGGGGAGGAGGGATTTTAAAACATTTTTTGCTACCCCAAGCCAGTGCTACTGCTGATTGGAGCTTGGGGTGACAAAAAAAGTTTTAAAACCCCACCTTTTCCCCGTCCGATCAAATTACACAAGCACCACACACACAAAGTACACTAAAAATGAAATGAAACAAAATGAAAAACAAAACAATTATTTTTTTTTAAAAAAAGTTCATTTCAAACAAAGCAAAATGAAACGAAACTGAACAAAACAAAAAATGAAACAAAATGCTATTTTAGTGTTTCAGGCCCATCTCTAGTCAGGAACTTTCCACAAAATTGATAGTTACAATACATGGGTTTTAACTCCAAACTGAACTCAACACCCCGAGCATTCTGTGAAAACAAAAAAGCATCCCTGAAATCCCAGATCTTAGAAAATTGACCCTATTGGGTCACAACCCACAGGATCCCAGTGGTTCATGCGGCATTTTGGGAATTGTAGTCCAGAAAGTGCTGTTTCCAAACTCTATCCAAACCACCCCCGACTTTGCCATTAGGGACAGATTTATCTCCCCATTTTGCTTTTCCTTATATTTGTATCATCTCCTTCCAGCTAACCTTTCAAAGGTCTCATTCTTTCATGGACCTGTGGATGCTTTCTCCAAGCCCCCATGACAATTTACGTCATTAATCCGTTCCAGTGGTCTAGACCAGTGCTCCCCAACCTTTTTATTACCGTGGACCGGTAAATGCTTGATAATTTTTCCCTGGCCCGCTTGTTTTGATTTAATAAGATAAAAAATGTAAATGCCCCCCCCCCCGGCCGCTGACGCACATGCGTGCTAGTCGGTTCCCACTCTAGGGGGCGGTGCTCATCTCCGTACTCAAGCCGAAGAGCCAGTGTTGTGCGATGAGTCCTTGGCATCGCTGCAAGGAAACACTGTTTTTACTTCCTCGCATTTTTCCCCCCGGGGGCTACCCAGCCGCCGTGAGGCCTTGGGACCCTTCGCCCTTCCTTGACATGAGGCCTCCCTCCCTCCCTCCTTTCTTTCTTTCTTTTCCTTTTCTTTCTTCCTCCCTCCCTTCTTTCTCTTTCTTTCTTTCTTTCTTTCTTTCCCTTTTCTTTCTCCCTCCCTCCCCCTCTCCCTTCTTTCTTTTCTTTCTCTCTCTCCCTTCCTCCCTCTTTCTTTCTTTCCTCCCACTCTCCTTCCTTCCTTCCTTCCTTCCTTCCTTCCTTCCTTCCTTCCTTCCTTCCTTCCTCTTTCTCTCCCTTCTTTCTTTCTTTCTCTCCCTCCCTCTCCCTTCTTTCTTTTTTCTTTATTTCTCTCCCTCTCCCTCCCTCTCTTTCCTTCCTTCCTTCCCTCCCACTCTACCTCCTTCCTTCACTTCTTTCTTTCCTTCCTTCCTCATTTTTTTCTTTCTTTCTTTCTTTCTTTCTTTCTTTCTTTCTTTCTTTCTTTCTCCCTCCCTCCTCCTCTCCTTCCTTCCCTCCCACTCTCCTTTCTTCTTCTTTTTCCCCCTTTTCTTTTTTCTTTTTTCCTCTCTCCTCTCCTCTCCCTTCTTTCTTTCTTTATTTCCTTCCTTCCCTCCCTCCCTCCCTTTCTTTTTCTTCCTTTCTTCCTCATTTTCTTTCTTCCTTCCTTCCCCCCTTCTTTCGTTCTTCCTCTCTCTCCCTCACTCCTTCTCTCCCTTTCTTTTTTTCCCTCCCTCCTTCCTTTACTTACTTACTTTCTTCCTCCCTTCCTCCTTCTCCCTCCTTTTTCTTTCTTTCTTTGTTCCTTCCTCTTCCTCTCCTTCCTCCCTCCCTCCTTTCCTTCCTTCCTTTCTCCCTTCTTTCTTTTTCTTTCTCTCTCTCTCCCTCCTTCTCACCCTTTCTTTCTTTCTTTCTTTCTTTCTTTCTTTCTTTCTTTCTTTCTTTCTTTCTTTCTTTCTTTCCCTTTTCTTCCCCCTCCCTCTTTCTTCTTTCTTTCTTTCTTTCTTTTTCTTTCTTTCTTTCTTTCTTTCTTTCTTTTTCTTTTTCTTTCTTTCTTTCTTTCTGGCATTGGCTTGGGAGGGGGCGCAGTGGCGGCGGCGATGGTTTGGGATCTCCCCAAGCCCCCATGTCGCGGGCGGCGCGGCGGGCGGGTCGATTGCGGGAATTTTGAATTTTGGGGGGTTGCAGCGGGCGGCGGGGCGGGTCGCTTGCGGGGGTCGCGCGGCGGGGGTCGCTTGCGGGGGTGGCACGGCGGCGCCCAGTGATTCATCCACATTTTGGCCCGGGGTTGGGGAACTTCAAACATGACTTAAGTCAAGCGAACATTTCCCATAGAAAGTAATGGGAAAGCGATTAATCCATTCCAGATGATGAAAAAGACCCCGAAAACAGCAATTTAACACAATTTGACTGGGATAGGAGATTCCTTCTGGGGATGTAAATGAAATGTCTCTTGAATTATAGTCCACAAATTATACGCCTCCACTTTTTAATGTTCATAGAAACAATGTCTAACATTTAAGTTTTACTGATTTTTAACCTGACGTTCCAAGTTCTGAACAACTCTATGCTTACCATTAGAGTCCCACAAACTTTACAGCTCCCTTCTTCTCCTTCTTTGGTGAGGCTGAGGACCAGCTCCAAATGGCCGCCGCTGCCGTAGGAGGGGAAGAAGGCAGGAGCAGTTTGGAGGCGGCAGCCACGATGCTGGGTTGTGGCTGCCGCCCAATTCCGGTGCCTTGCACCGGGGCTTCGAGATGTAAGTCAAAGCCTGCGACTCAAGTCAAACAGGCCCCTTCCTGCTGCAAGTCAAATATGATGCAAGTCAAGCAGTATGTAAGTCAAGGTTCCACTGTATAGTGAATTTTCACGTACTTTTCTGTGCACATGAAAAATTCATCCACATTTTGTATGCAGGTTTTTCCTAATACACAGTTTTTGAACACATGTTCTTCTAAGATGTGCCCTTTTTGTATGGCCTATTTGTATAGCCCCTGATGACCTTGCTTTTATATGCTTTGGAGAGCATAGGGGTTTGCCACAGCAATCAGGGAAGTGTGAAGAATGGGGAATAATTGAATTTTGGTTCGCAGAATCAGTATGGGCAATGCCAATTCGTATTAAAATGGAAATCAAAATGCTTGTTCCATCCCTGGTTGCCACTAAAAGAAAACAAGACCCATGTTACTTACAAACAGGACAAAGCTGATAAAAACATGCTGATTATCTCACTCATAAAGACTTTTGTTTCACGATGGGTGAAAATTGTCCCCAGTTTGCATTTATTTGGTTTGATTTGTCATTCGTTTCACTGTGGATGTGTGCTCTCATTGTTTTAGAAGTCCAGTTTTTTAGGACATTAAAGGTCTGAATTGTAGTGCTAGAGAAAACTACAACACATTCTATGTACAGCAAGGATGACCAACAAGGAAGCCCTGGACAGAGTCGAACCAAAAATATCTCTGGAAGCTGAGGTCACCAAACAAAAACGGTCATACTTTGGTCATGTCACACAAGCTGACTCACTTGAGAGCACAATGATGCCGGGATTGGTCAGTGGCAAAAGATGAAGGTGCCACCCAAGGCCTCGCTGGCTTGACACCTTCAGGTGATAAAGCGAAATGACTTTAATGAAATTAAAAGAAGCTCCAAGAGGTGGTAGAAGAAGAAGAAGAAGAAGAAGAAGAAGAAGAAGAAGAAGAAGAAGAAGAAGAAGAAGAAGAAGAAGAAGAAGAAGAAGAAGAAGAAGAAGAAGAAAGTTGGATATTTGTAGGATGATGGACTTGTGAGGGACAGCTACTTGTGTCATTGGCTCCCTGTCACTTTTCACCATCTCCATCTTGAGACAAGAGGAAAATATTTATGTAAAAAATATTTTACAGAATTTTTACACATTACAAAAGATGGATATCATGAGGAGAGGGAAATGGCACACACACAGAGTCCCTTTGCTCCCTACTGTTGTTGATTGTTATATTGTTATGTTGTAAACTGCCCGGAGTTCCTCTGGAACACGGTGCGGTATATAAGTACTAAAATAAATAAATAAATAAAATAAAATAAAACATATTTGAAGTGCGTTCAAGAGCAAAGAATTGGTGTCGAATTTACATCCCCAGTACATTTTCATAGAAAAGTGTAAGTCAAGGACTCAAACCTCTTTTGGAAGGCTTTCCTTTTGGAAGGAGAGAAATGAAACACATATTTGGCTGTTTGATGAATCCCAAGCTTCTGATTTTACAGGTCATCTCCACCTGCCCCCCTTTTTCCCTCAGACTTGGACAAGAGCGACCAGTTCATGTTGAAACACGAACCTTCGAGCAACTGCGTACGACAGATCAGAGACTGTCGTTTCCCTTTGGCCGGGAGCGAAAATGGAAGACATACTTCTCCCATGAAGTTTGTCATTCATGCTTTCTGAATTTCATTTATAAATGCCTGTGGTTGTGTGTGGTGTATTTCCACTGTCTCTTTCCCAAGAACCAGGGGGATTGTTACTATTAAGTAGTTTGGCTTCCTCTGCCTGTCTGCCTTTGTGAATCACTTGAGATGACCCCCTTTGTTTTCCTTGACATCCTTTTGCCCGGCCAGCTTGATGTCTGAGGAAGACCTGCGTCACCTGAAGAAAAGGGATGAGCCAGAAGACGGGGTTGCTTGCTTCAAACTGCCTTTTCACCACCCCACCCCACCCCACTACCCCCCAGGGTGCCTCCGTCTGAAAAAAGAGACGGGGGGGGGAGAGAGAGAGTCACATGAAGCATCCCTTATGAAAGCTCTAGTGATCAGAAATTCCTTCAAAAGGACACGGCTGGCGCAAACATCTGGAGAAGCCCCAGTAAATGTCACGTTTTAATGGCAACCAGAAGAAAGCATTCTGGTTTGCACACAAAAAAAAAAAAGGAAAAAAGGGAGGAAAAATAGAAAAGGAAAAATAAAAACAGAAATCAGAAGAAAGAAAAATAGAAGAAAGCAAGTGTGTGGGGGAGAGAGAAATGCAAACTTAAACCATCCGATACTGGGGCTTTTCTTAATTTATGCAGCTATTTCTTCAGTCTTCTCGGTGCACTGGATGACTTTACACCACAACAGAAACTGTAGGATGAGATCGAACTTGATCAATGCTCATCGCAGAATTGTTCCATTTATACTAGCAGCAAGAAATGTAATAATGGACCGTACATATTATTTTTATTTACGGGATTGGTTGAAACAAATGCAAAATAGGCAAAATATAAAAGATGAATAAGGAGAAGGCATTGGTTAAACACTGTACAACTGGAAAAACGGACTAAAGAATGGATAACTAAAGTAGGGGATTGCAGAAAATGCAAATGACTAGGTTTGAAGAAATTATAGAAAGAAGAAGCAAGATAGAGAATAAAGAACTTAGAAAAGGTATGGTAAATGAGAATAAGTATTAATACAAAAGGAATATAAAGATAATAAGTTAAAAGAGATATGGCAAGAAGACATTAATAAAAAGTAAAAAAGAAAGAATGGGGAAATGTAGAATAAAAGAATAGTGAAAAATATGTCAGTGAGAGTAAAAGAAAACTGTTACAATGATATAAAACACCTGCAAAGTCAACTATAATTAATAAAGAAATATCGGCAATAAGAAAAAGGGACATACCTGCATATATGGTAGCTGTGTGAGATAAGAAAGAAGGAATTGATGTTGGTTTTTAACGAAATTCAAGAAATTATAAGGAAAAGGATTTAAATGTCTCCACAAATTGTATTGTTAAATATGGTTATGAACACATAATTAAGAAAGAGGAAGTAGAGTTGGTAATTAAAATGATAACAGTGGCAAGGTAAATTTTTATTAAAAACTGGAAATCCAACAATTAAATAACATTGGAGAAATGGTATAGGGAGCTATGGAATATGGCTATTAATGATAAATTGACATGCGAAATTACAATTAGGAAAAATTTAAAATTTAATTTTCAATTAAAATCATTAGATTGAAAAAAATCTAATGATTTTAATGGAATATGGGATAAACTGTTGTCATATGTATTTCAAAAAAAGTAAAGGATACATACCAGAAGAAGACTCTATGTATTTTTGGAGAGAAATGGGATGGTCAATATTTTAAGACTATAGGCTTGGTATACCAGTAAGTCCCAAATGGGAGGTGGGTTTGCATGTGGATTATCTTGTTTTGTTTTATTGTGTAAAAATTTCACCTTCCTTTGTAGGTACATTGTCTTGTTTAAAAAAAATGTTTAAAATAAAAATAAATCATATAGTTTTTTAAAAAAATACTATATTCTCAGGTGTTCCTCACCCTACTCCCTTGTTTCCCTATTTGCAACACCCATGTATGGAATCTTTTTTTAAAAAAACTTTACACTTTTAATTACTCTTGATCAAAGCAACCACATGAAGCAAAGCAAAGCAAAGCATTCTCTGGGTGGTTTACAATTTAATTATGCAGGCTACACATTGTCCCCACCCCCAGCGAGCTAGATACTCATTTTACCAACCTTGGAAGGATGGAAGGCTAAGTCAACCATGAGCCTGCTACCTGGGAATGAACCCCAGGTCGTGAGCACAGTTTTAGCTGCAGTACAAAAAGCCAAAGGACCCTCACCTGTTGGCAGAAACAGCCAATTTGTACCTATGACACTCCTTTTTCATTCATGGCTGATTGTCCATTTCTCTTCCAGTGATGTGATTTGTGGACAAGATTCCATTTTAATCCCATTCATGGGTTAGAATTCTGCATCTGGTTTAGGCTTGCGTACAAGAAGTTGCACATATTTTGCTGGCAAACTTAATTCATAAGGTGCTAGTCGAAGTTTCTGGCCATGTGCGCCTCCATTCTCAACCCAGTTGTTACATGTTGAATTTAATTAATTATAATTGCACACGCTCAAGTCGATTCTGCCATATGGCGACCCTTTGTAGGGTTTTCTAGGTGTAGATTATTTAGGTGTGATTTTTCCATTTCTTTCTTCTGGGCACGTTCTGGGATTTTAGTGATTTTGTTTCTTTGTGTGTTATATTAGTGGAAAAGCATTATTCTGGGGTGGTTTAACAGATAAAATCCCAGCATGATAAAAATGTTCCCAGTGTAAACAACAACTAACCAACCAACCAACAGACAAACAAACAAAAAACAATGGTGCAAAACAGTTTACAACGTAGCAGGAAAAGGCGAATGGAAGGAGCCAAGTCTCGGAGGATCTGGTGGGTCGTGCAGATGACATTGGGGTCAGACACTCCAATGAGAGACTTGCCCAAAGCCACAAAGGCTGGCTCTTCTCCCTGGAGACACTCAACATCTGGCCGGGAGCCGTAAACCACAGCGATTCAACAGTTCTACCGCAACTGGGACTACTGCTGGTTGGATCCTAGACTTCTTCTTTTTTTTTTTTAGTGAAGCAAAATTCTTGTCAGGAGTCTGAGTGTCTTGGGAGAAATCACGAGAAAGGGGATTATTTTCTGTACGTGTGGAAGCTTTTGAGTTTATGGGGAGGGAGCAGCAAGACTGTCTTTTCGTGTAAACAATGTCGGGGGAGGGAGTACAATTGGCCCCCTGGCTGTTTCTCCTGGGCCGTTACTTCACGAAGTACTTCGCTTCGCAGCGGGATTGCTTCGCTTTGAATGCGAAGGCGGTCACGTGGTCTCCCTTCGCCCCCACCCCTCTTTCTCTGTCCTCACCATGCGAAATTTTAGGATCGAATCCATTACTACCTCACGTGCTCCCTTCGCATTGGGAAGCTTACTTGCAACGTCCGGTTTCTGCTTTCTTTTATTTTTTTAAAAAAATTACCATGGCGTATCGATGCATCAATACCCGGCTGTCATTTGCGGTCAGAGGCGCACAAGCCAGCGGTCAAGCCCGGCGCTCAAACGCCCCTGTGGTTGTCCTGAGGACTTGTGGGCAGCCATCGTGTTTCCCTGAAGCAGAGCAGCTGGGTTGGTTTTTTTGGGGGGGGGAGAGGCTTCTCTCAGCTTCATCGCCCTGTGTGCCCCGCCGCCGCTCTCTGGGTGGGGCGCGCGCGGGGTGTCTTGCAGCGGCGGCACCGACACCCCCTCCCCCTCCCTCTGCGCAGCCCTTCGCCATCCCTTGCCAGCGGAGGGGCTCTGCTCACGTCACCCGGGGACGCTTGCCCCCCCTCTGTTGCCCCTGCCCCGTGTACAGAAAGCAAGATCAAAAGAACGGGTTAACCGAAATATTGATGCATCGGCATTTCGGAGAAAAAGTAAGTTAAAAATAAATAAATATATATATTAACTGGCCACACGTGACTTTGGATGCGAAGTGGGATGCGAAGCGAAGAAGATTCCCGGCCTCCGGCAGGGGGAATCTCGCCCGCTTGGAGCACGGTTTAGGGGGCGTGGTCGGGGTGGCGCCGAATCCAAAGAGGAGGGGCGTGCGGACTGAAGTGATCGATTCGCACGGAAATTACGGCTCGCCGCGCAGCAAGAGGTTCGTGAAGTAACGGCCCTAGTTTCTCCTGTCAACTGTGTAAATGCTGCCTCTGTAGGCAGTGTCTCCACCAGTGCTCACCAATCTGTAATGGGGGACAATTCTCAGAATCCCACAGCTGGGGATTCTGGCTGGGACAAGTCTTGAAATTATTAATGCAGAGAGAGAGAGAGAGAGAGAGAGAGAGAGAGAGAGAGAGCAACATTTGCAAACTTGGGCCTCCATGCTGGTTTACTCTTCTAAATGAAGGGCACCAGCCAGAGATGTTTGACTTTATTAGAAGGCAGCACTCATTCATCATAATATGTGTGCTGCACTCCCAGGATGCGCTGACATATGGAGATACTTGGAAATCTTGTAATAACAGAGATATTTCATCCAAGTTTTCAACACTGGATTTGGAGCTGGTTGAAGAAGCTCAGTGTTATGGTGGACTTTCTTATTACAGTCTCCCCTAGCTTCTTAGCTGGAACACCAAATGCTCAGAGGTATTAATTAAATAAGACGAATATGCCGTAGGAGCATAATCATGCAACAACATTTTGCTGTCATGAGTGGGTTGGAATCTCGTAGAAGGGAGTAGCTTCTGGAAAAAGCCATGTGCACAGATGGAATTTACAGTGATTTACTTTTGCAGCAAGGTGGCAAAGTAGCTTAGCAAAGTGGACTACCTAGGTGGACAGCCAATGGTTTGGAGTTCAATCCCCCACTGTGTTTTGCAGGAGAAAAGACAGCTGGCTTTGGGCAAGCTGTGCTGTTCCAGGGTCCCCCCCCCCGAAACCTCATCTGAGTAATCTGAAAAATGAAAGGCTAGGACTCAGGAGTCCTGAGTTCAAATCCTTGCACAGCCATGAAAACTAATGGGGGCAAGATAATAACTGTACACCAATCTTTGAATATCTCAGGTACTTGGAAGTTGAGTCATGGCAACTACACTTCTTCAGAGACTGAAACGTTTTGCTGCTCATCCAAACAGCTTTGTCAGTTTGACGGAGCTGTTTGGATGAGCAGCAAAAGAAACCCAGTTGCTATGATTCAACTTCCAGATAAACTCACCTGGATGACTGAGAATCTTCACATACATCTCATATACAGTGGACCCTCATATAACAAACAGTTTGTATAACATAAAATTTGTACAACATTAAAAATTCCAGAGATAGGGGAAATTTGCTAAACAGAATGGGCGAATCTGTACAACATAAAAATGGTTGTGATTACAGATTACTCTGTTTTCAATGTATTCCTATGGGAAACTTGCATAAAGGATAATTTGCTTAACATAATTTCATTTAGAATGAATTAATTCCTTTATACAAGGTACCACTGTACTTTAAAAACCCTGTTAAGGCTGCCATGAGTCGAAAGTGACATGATGGCACATCACACCAACAGAGGTTCAACACAATGACAGTTACTTCATGTCCTTCCTCGTGCTGAGATGAACTTGCTTCCGGGTTGAAATCGGTTGTTGTCACGTGACCTAACAAAGGTTCTGCCCCTGTTCCTTTGTACTCACAGGCATGGTGAATCCTTTGTACCACACTGCCACCTCTCTTGAAGGCATGTTTTCAGGCTGGTGATAATTATCATTCGAAAATCAATTATCCCCCCTTCCACCCCCAAAAGATGTAATTACATTAAATATTATCTCCAGGGTAAGAGGGACATGAGAAGCGGATTGAGGAGATTCCCGAGCTCCAGGATGGGAATCTCTAACCCCGGTTCCGGCTCAGTTCAGGGGGCGGCCCCACAAGGATGTGAGGTTCTGTTCCTTCATACCGGTCGCCAGCAGGGCTGAAACAGCAACGAAAGGGATGTGAAGTATCAGCCAATTTGGCATGAGTAGATCCTGGAACTGCAGGTAACAGATTGCAAATAACACTGTGACCAATTACTTCACAGACAACGGTAGTGTAGGTTAGATTTCAAATGTATTGTAAGAAGGTGTTACAGCATTACTTCCTGGTGTAACTACGCATGTTTTCTAGCTGCTTTAAGCTTAATTTTTTACAGACATTTTGGAACACTTAGGTCTTTTAGAGGGGTTTTTAAAGGTTTTCTGCCATTCTCTTCACTGCGCTCAGCAGCCAGGGCAATATTGTTTTGTTGGTCACTGTAATACAACATAACACCCTTGCATCATGACAATAATGCAAGTTACTTTTAACACCCAATGCCTCGTGTAGCAATGCCAAACACCCAATGCCAAAGCAAGTTATGAAATCACTCATGAGAAACCGGGACTTGATTGCCATGGCACCTCCACTTTGGAATTGGCTCCTGGTCAAACTGCATCTAGCTCCCTCCTGCCTAAAGTTTAGAAGGCTATAGAAAACGTTGCTTTTCAGAGACGGCTTTTCTGTGCAACACGGCTTGTTTTGTATGCCCCCCTGTTCCTCCTTTTATCTGGAAACTATGCCCATTTGTAGTACTATGCTTTGACTAGTTGCTTCATTGTTAATGTATTAACTACAGTGGACGCTTGGACAACAAGCGGTTTGTTTAACAGAAAATCCGCTCAAAGGAAAAAAAATATCTGGAGATAGGGGGAAATTGCTTAACAGAATTGCCTATGGGGCAAATCTGTACAACAGAAAAACGGTCGCAATTAGGGATGAATTCCTATGGGAAATTTGTACAAAGGAAAATTTGGTTAACAGAATTTCATTTGGAGCAAATTAATTCCTTTATACAAGGTACCACTGTATTTTATTCTTTTGGATTGTGTTTTATGCAGCTAACCACCCAGAACAATGCTTTGTGCTAATAGGCTTGTACATGAACAAACAAACAAATAAAACAAACAAATAAACAGACAGGACAGATGGACAGACAGATGAACTAACTAACAAACAAACTAACTAAGTAAAACTAACTAACTAACTAACCCCGAGGGATGCCCAGAAAGTATCAACAAGGAAACTAGCCATCTCGGTGATCACACCTCACCTGTGGAACCAGGTTCTACAAGAGATTCGCCTGGCGCCCTCACTACAAGCCTTCAAGAAATTACTGAAAACCTGGCTTTATAGGTTGGCCTTCCCTGATCATTCTCTTCCAACCTCCTTATATAAATAGGATGCTGTTATTTCTCCCTGCCTTATGATAATTTTTCTATTAGTTCATCATTTTTTCCATCTGTTCTTATTTTGAATTGTTACATGGTTTTGATTGATCGTATATGTGCTTATCTGCTTATTTGTTCTTTTTATTATGATGATTTGATTATTTACCTCATGTTGGTCTAAAAGTTTTTAAATAAATAAATAAATAAATAAATAAATAAATAAATAAATAAATAAATAAATAAATAAATAACCATGTGTTTTTCATAGAATTCAGTGCTTTACATAACTTTCTCTCACCCAAATTACATCTGGCTGTTTTTGATTTTTCACTGGACAACCACCACCACCATCACCCTGCCCCAGCAATGAATTTGGACTGAAGGAATGTGAACTCCGACAGAGAAAAGGATCTCCATCATCTTAGACATTAGTCTGTCAGATTTGACTGATCTAAAAGGCCAAGGGTTTCCCCCTCTTTCATATAAAGTCAGCAAACGTCAGGGCCACATAATAAATCTGACAGTCAAGGAGTCCGAGAGGAACAAAAGGAAAATGCTGTTTCACAGAGTTTAGAGGATTCATGTCCTTAGACTGCTTTTTTTTTAAAAAAAAGGGTTAACTCAATTAAGAAAAGACTAATCTTTCAGCCAACATGGCCAAACTCAACATCCACAGGCCAGCACTGCCAATTTTGAGCTTCCGTTTCTAGGAGCATACAAAAAGCATACAAAAGCCAGAAAAAGTACCCGTTTGGAGGATTCCAGGTGATTTCACCTAATTTTCTCTCTTCCGAGAAAAAAATGTTTGTGGCTCTTTTGTTGTTCTTGTCAAGTCATCTCTAAATAATGGTGACGAGAGATGGGCACAAAATGATTTTTTTATTTGTTTCATTATTTGTTATTCATTTTGTTATGTAACGAAACAAATAACGAACTGTTCCTTCAAAGGAAAATGAACGGAATGAAAAAAATTGTTTTGTTTGTTTTGTTTTTCATCCCCCCTAAGCTGCCAACCAGCCCCCATGGAGGGGGCTTCCAAAGCAGCAGCGCCAATCAGCTGTAGCATGGCCGCCCTCAGCCAACCCATGCCACAGCTGATCGGCACTTGGGAGCAAAAAAAAAGGGTTTTTTTTTTTTTGTTTTTTTTTTTGTTTTTTGTTTTGTTTTGTTTTGTTTTTTGCTAAGCCCCAAGCACCGATCAGCTATAGCACGGGCTTTGGGCTGGCAAAAAAGAGAGAGATTAAAATAGCTCCCCCCACCTGATGGTGCTAGGGGAAAAATAATTTTGTTTTTTAAAAAAGCACCGACCTGCCCACAGGCCAGCTGGTCAATGCTAAGGGGGAAATTCAAATAAAATGTTTTTTTGAAAGTGCCGACCAGCCCACAGGCCAGCTGGTTGGCGCTAGGGGGAAAATAAAAATTACAAAAATAAAATAAAAGCGCCAACCAGCCCACAGGCCAGCTGGTCAGCACTGGGGGGGGGGCAGGATAAAATAAAAAAGCAAAGCAAAGCAAAGCAAAAGGAAGAATGAAATAAATTTTTAAAAATTAAACAAAAATTATTTCATTCCAAATGAAATGAAACAAAAAAGAAAAAGAAAAATGAAACAAAATGCCATTTCAGCGTTTTGTGCCCATCTCTAATGGCGACCTCCAACATGCCCTGCTCAGCTCTTGTGAACTCAAGGCTGTGACTTCCTTGAGGTCTATCTCGTACGTGGCCTTCCTCTTTTCGTGCTGCTTCACACTTTCCCCGGTGTCGTCTACTTAAGAGGGACCCAAATCTGCAGGCTGGACTCACAAAACCATAAGGCAAACATGTGAAGGAAGGATTCGGCTTCAGCCCCTCCACCAAACTCTAAGACCAAACTCCCTTCCCCTCCTTGTTCTCTGGCTGATTAATTCAAAAGACATGGGGTGAACAGATGAGCGTTAACTGCATGGCATGCTTTATAAAAAGTCGAGGGTGTTTTGCAAATATTCCTTGCCATTTGGAAACATTCGTGAGCTGAATTTACATTCTGGCTAAATGCCACTGATCCTCTGCCTGTTAGCTACCACCCATCTCACACACACAGAATTTCTGGACCTGGGTCTTGTTTTGGCCTGAAGGGCGAACCCTTGGGTTTCATCACACGGGTCTCTCTTCTCCTGCAATGATTAGTCTCTTGTGAGCCGATGGCTGGCTTAACACCGGATTCTCTTAGATCGCTGCTGTTATGCGAGAGGCCACACATTTACTGTGTTCATGCATCTGGGTGAGGCCGTGAGCTAGAACAATATGGAAGTTGTAAGTAAACGTGGGGGAAAGGTTTTTTTTTGGGGGAGCTGCTGTTCCTGTAATCACCCAGGCATCCTATCTGCTACCACCAGTGACACTTGCTTCACTTTTTAATCACTTTTTAATCCCAAATCTTTTTACGTGCATTTCGGTAGGCACAAGAATTCCTATGCATTTTTGGATACATTTCCCCTAAACGTACATATCCTTTTGTATTTCTTAATGACACATTTTTCAGTCTGGAGGTTTTCCTTCTAGTGTTGGTGTTTTGTCCCGATGCTAACATGAACTGCAACAGTGAAGGACCCCGGTGTTCCAGTGCATGTATTAGGAAATGCTTTATTGAAGAGAGAATATCTTCAATGCATTCGCTGGTACAAAAATTTGATCCAAATTCCTTTATCCTAGGACTGTAAAACTTTACATGTTACATTGTGTGCAGTCATGAACAACAATAACAAAATTACAAAAGTGTTCTGCTTATTGGGAGGTGTGTGTGTGTGTGTGTGTGTGTGTGTGTGTGTGTGTGTGTGTGTGTGTTTGTATGTGTGTTAGTGTGAAGGCTTTTGTTTTACATGCCAAAATGTATTTTGTGCAAATTAAATTTATATATAAATATATAATTATATAAATATATGCACACAAATTGTTTGATTGTGTTGAAAAGAAAATCACCCACTCAATTTCTTTGGTCTCTCTGGCTGAAAAATCCTGGTTGTTCCCTTCTTGTGCAGGAGTGATTTTTTTAAATACTGTGGTTGACCATTTTTGACAGGGCATTTTAGCTTTTCAGGGCACAATTTTTTTTTATTTTGGCTGTTGTTTCCGAAAATTAGAAAATTAGTCTTTGTTGCCTCCTTCGCACATTCCTAGTCTAAACATACTTTGAAACATATCTGTGGAATGTGGTCTCTTTTGCGGAGTATAAAAAGCACCCAAAGGCCTCAATCCAGAAGATGGGGCCTAGATGGGCGGGGGAGGGGCTTCTTCACATCTGGTTTCCTGCCCCAAAATCTTCACTCCTGTTTGCCATTAAGCTGCTGTTTATTGCAAACAGCAAACTGGAGACATTATTATATTTTTAACAGGAAACTGGGATGACCGCATGATAACAGACCGAGAGCATGCTCTGGACCAAGACCTAATGTCTAGATTTGCTAGGAATTAAAAACAAGAAAGCATTTATATCACAACTAAAACAGTTCCAAAGGTGTTTTTATCATAAGCAATATAATATGATAGTTTGGCTGTCAGAGGGGTCCATCACTAGGCATGGTAATCCTGGGGGGAAAGTTGATGATGAAAGCTGAAGGATTTGTTTGTTTGTTTGTTTGTTTGTTTGTTTCCTTACCTAGCTCCTTAAGAAGGACCCAGGACTCAGATAAATTAAAAGATTACATTGGAAGTCAAAATTGTAAGTATACGGAGAGTATAGGCACCTAACGAGCCTATTCAGGCCATTGTTCAATTAATGAACCTATTCAGGCCATTGTCCAACTTATGAGCCTATTCAGACCAGGGTGATGTGAAGGGAAGGTGAACTATAAAATGGAGGACTCGCCACTAACGTTCCACAAACAGACGAAGCTGCTTGGATGAGTAGTGAAACATTTTGATCTCTCAGGAAAAGAACTCCAGTTGCCATGACTTTATTTTCAACTCTGGTGTCCCCTGGAATTGCAATGTCAATTATCCAAACACTTCTTTGTTCGATTACTACTATGTCTGGTGTGTTACGTTTAAGGTGTTCTGATCTGGAAATCCAATAAGATCTTGACTTTATAGTAGTAGTAGTAGTAGTAGTAGTAGTAGTAGTAGTAGTAGTAGTAGTAGTAGTAGTAGTAGTAGTAGTAGTAGTAATCTGCACAAGAAAGCATTCCAATAAATGTGCAAACATGCAGGATGCTAGACCTTAACATTGTATAAATAATAAAAAATTAAATAAAAATATTGATGTATAGCAATTTATTTATTTATTTATTTAGCTTTATGTGTCACCTCATTAGTGCAATACACTATTCTGGGGAGTTCACAATGAGTCAAGTAACAAATAGATAACAAAAACATTCATAACAGCTTTTAAAAGCCCCATAAAATTGTACAGAAGCACTTTTTCTACGGGAGTGAAAACAGAGGTGCAGGCTCAGGTACATCTGAAGAATAATGTTTTAAGCTGATTTCTTATTTTCCCCCACCCCACCCCCAAAGTTACTTTATTTATTTATTTATTTATTTATTTATTTATTTATTTATTTATTTTAATCACCCATCTGGCAACAAGGCTACTCTGGGCAGTTTACCACAATATTAACAACAAACAACAAGACAATTAAAAGCATCACTTTCCTCAGCTGCATCATGATTTCATAAATCTGTGGGTACTTTGAAGTGAAACGGAGAACAAAAGTGTGTGTGTGTGTGTGTGTGTGTGTGTGTGTGTGTGTGTGTGTGTGTGTGTGTGTGTGTGTGTGTGTGTGTGAGAGAGAGAGAGAGAGAGAGAGAGAGAGAGAGAGAGAGAGAGAGAGAGAATGAGAATGTCACTATCTTCTACTTGACGTCTACTCCAGACTTCAGCCATTATGATATCAAGGTCTGTAAAGCGCAATATTCCAATTAGATTTCAAAGCTGAGGCTAATTTCTGAGTAAAATTGCTATGCCCATTAAATTTCCACATTTCTAGTTTCCCTCAGGGCAGCTTCCCAAACTTAGGCTGGATCTATCAATTTTGGCAAGCTTTACTGTTGTTGTTGTTGTTGTTGTTGTTGTTGTTGTTGTTGTTGTTTGACTGCCTCTTGAAGAAAAGGTTTTTGGAATCTATTTTTAATTGTGTGTTTTGTATTATTTTGAACTCAACAGGATTCCAAACACATCGGCTATTGATTTGGGCTTCCACAGGATACATTGGGCAGAATATATATCAAAAATACAAACAGAACATCAGAATTCCGAGTGTATTGAAATTCTGTTTGAAATATATTGGGTATGTGATTCTGTGTTGTAAATCCACACAGCCACCTTTCGTTCTTTACTGACTCTATGGAAGCAGAAGGAACACGGGGGGATTCTTGAAATGGTTAAGCCATATCACTAGATTTCTTTTGACAAATAGAACCAGTTGCAAAGATTTCCACGTGTGCCAAGGGTGGGTGAGTGGAGGGTTTAGCTTTGTGCTTCTTTAAAAACAGCAGCACACTCACCCATAGCAAAAGTCTTCTGATACCAGAGTGTAGAATGAGAGTGAGGTGTAATGGTTAGATTGCAGGACTCAGGAAAGCTGGGTCCAGTTTATTGGCTGAACTGGGGCTCCTCAGATTGTCTCAGCCTGACAGGACCCCCATGGTTTTGGTTAGGGATGGGCGTGAAACACAAATATTATGTTTTGTTTTGTTTCCTCCCCCCACACACATTTTTTTTTCATTTCATGATTCATACAATTTTTGTTTCATACAATTTTTGTTTCATACAATTTTTTCAAAGTAATTCATACAAAATAATTTTTCATACAAAATTCATACAAAACAATTTTTTTGAAAAAAATTCATACAAAATAATTTTTGTTTCATACAATTTTTGTTTCATACAATTTTTCTATGATTCTATGAGTCATACAATTTTTTTGTTTCATACAATTGTTTTATACAATTTTTTTTAAAAAAATCATATAAAACAAACCACTAACAAAGTGGTTTGGGGGGGGGCTGGAAAGTGTTGAAGGGTCAAAAAGTTTTTTTAAAAGCGCTGGGCTTTAAAAAAACACTTTTTCCCCTACCCCCAAGCCCCACCTGCCAGCTGATCGGCACTGGGGTGGGGGTGGGGAAATTCCCTCAACACCCTAGCGCTGATCAGCTGGTGTGGCTTGAGGGAGGGAATTTTTTTAAGCCCAGAACCTTTTTAAAAAACCTTTTCCCCTCCCCCAAGTGGCTCACAGATGGAACAAAATGATTTGTTTCAACAACAACAACAAAAAACCCGCACCACAATTTCGTTTCGTCTGTAACAACATGCTGCTTCCTTGTTTCATTTCGTTTCGTTGCATTGCGTTTCCTAAAGACATGACAAAACAGAATTTCATTTTTTGTTTTGTGCCCATCCATAATTTTGGTGAGCATTAAAGGGAAAGATCCATATATGTGTGCTACCTTGCCCTCATCAGTAGTATCCATCCATCCATCCATCCATTCATTTACAACAACCCACCTTCCCTTAAGTGAAGGGACCCAAGGCATAGCTACTCAACACTCAACTGTTTTATCAGCTTTTCCCATCTAGCCTGTTTAAAGCATGAAGAGAAGGTGCCAAGGGAGAAAATATTTAAAAGCAAACAAGCAACCTAGGAAATAAATCACTACTTTTAGGTTTCCACAGCTTTTAAATGTATTTATTACATTTTATACTGCACCATCTAGTGGCCCAGCCCTGATTCTGGGCAGTGTTTTCTTTCTGTTTATTTTATTGCTGGAGACTCTTCTGGGCAGTGTCCAGAAATAAAATAAACATAAAGAAAACAACCAAACCCCACCCAATCCCCAAAAATATAAATATAGCAATATAATCTAAAAAGGTGATAGATCTAAAAACCAAGATGGCGGCTACAGACCAAAAAAGAGTATAAGATAGAATAGTCGAAATAAGATGAAGTGAATGACAGTTATGAAGGGAGGAAGATCATAAAACACCTCTCTGAAAAGCATATTTTTATTTGGTTCCTGAAAATTAAGAGGGAAGGGGTCCTGACCATTCCATAAAGAGGAGGTCACCACAGAGATGATCAGTCAGAGATCACTGTCACTTTGGATCACTATCAGACTCTCCAGTAAGGCAAAGAGGTGTAGTTATGGGTCCATTGTTTTGGTTTGGAAAGTGATTTAGTGCTCAACAAATGACAACATGAACAAACGGAAGAACAAACAAAGCCATTGCTCCCCACTTGATTCAGGATCTGCCCCAGATCTGAACTGACGTATGAATGTGTCAAGTTGTTGCACAGATTTGGGGCAGAAAATAAAACAGGGCTAGAAGTTTTTCAGTTTTAAGATGAAGTGTGTGGAATACAGAGATCTGGTGGGCGCTAAGAAACCTGCCAAATTTCAGACATATGAAATAAGTTTAAAGGTTGCCTTCAAAAAAGAAAATCAGGTGAGCCAAAGCCTTTTGTGCCCTGGATACAAATAATTTTGTAAATTTGCTTTGCTCTCCCTTGGAACTGAATCTGGCCGTTCCATTTGATACAGAGAGACCTCATGCAAATCCAACTGGATCAGGCTGATTTTGGTTTGGAATTTGGTGTTTGAGTGGATCCAGTGGACAGCTGGAGTTCTTCGTTAGCCATATTTAATTATTCCTCCCATGTCAGAAGAGGTTCTGGTATAGATCAGCTAAGTACTGTAATGGTATGGAATATTCATGAGTGTTCCAACTTCTCAGGGAGCAGTTGGAATTTTTAAATTAAGGTGCACAGAACTCGACACAGTACTTTGGTCAGACCCCATCTAGAGTACTGTGTCCAGTTCTATGCACCTCAAATTAAAAAGGATGTTGACAATCTTGAACAGGTCCAGAGGAGGGCGACCAAGATGATTGAAGGTCTGGAAGAAATGTCTTACGAGGAGCAGCTTATTAGAGAGCTGGGAATGTTTAGCCTTCAAAAAGAAGGCTGAGAGGGGATATGATAGCTATGTTTAAATATTTGAAAGGATGTCATTTTGAAGAAGGGACTGGTTTGTTTTCCATGGCTTCAGAGACTAGCACTCGGGGCAATGGTTTCAAACTACAGGAAAATAGATTCCATTTGAACATTAGGAAGAACTTCATGAAAGTTAGAGCTGTTCAGCAGTGGAATATGTTGCCACAAAGGGTGGTGGATTCTCCTTTGGAGGTTTTTAAGCAGAAGCTGGATGGCCATCTGTCAGAAATATTGTGATGGGGTTGGTGCATGGCAGGGGGTTGGACTAGATGGCCCTTGAGGTCTCTTCCAACTCTATGATTCTATGATTCTATAGGGCGACCAAGATGATTAAGGGTCTGGAATAAATGTCTTACGAGGAGCAGCTTAGGGACCTGGGAATGTTTAGCCTTACAAAAAGAAGGCTGAGAGGGGTTATGATAGCTATGTTTAAATATTTGAAAGGATGTCACATTGAAGAAGGGACTGGTGTGTTTTCCGTGGCTTCAGAGACTAGGACATGAGTCAATGGTCTCAAACTACAGGAAAATAGATTTAATTTAAACATTAGGAAGAATTTCATGACAGTTAGAGCTGTTCGGCCATGGAATATGCTGCCACGAAGGAGGGTGGTGGAGTCTCCTTCTTTGGAAGTTTTTAAGAAGAGGCTGGAGGGTCATCTGTCGGGAGACCTGTGATGGGGGTTCGTGCATGGCAGGGGGTTGGACTAGGTGGCCCTGGAGTCCTCTTCCAACTCTTATGATTCTATGATTCTATGACTCCTGAGGTGTGCACAGTCCAGCTGCTAGGAAGGAAAACAAAGAAAAATGACCTCACTCAGGCCTAATAGCAGCATAGTAAGACCAGAGTGGACAGGGCCAAATCCCCAGACTTTCCTGAGTACGTGGGATTCTGGCATCATCTCCCAGGCTTCAATCTTCCATCTGAATTTAGATGCATATTAATCCTGAGTGTCAATGTTAATTCCACAAGGTGAGTGTTGACACATCTCCCAGTAAAGGATGCAATCCAAATTGTATCGCCTGCATCAATGGAGGACGGGGGAAGTGAAGAGAATGTGACCTACAGCAGCTCTTGCCATCATAATTGCTGGTGCCCACCTTACAATCCCATTTCAATGAGCCGTGTCTCTGATTTGCCCCTGAAAGACTGATGAGGCAAGCAGTAGATAGTTCCAAGTGAGGAATTATAAAGGAAAGGTAGACGGTGTGGAATGATAGGTGTGATGTTTTGGATCAGCTGGAAAGGGAATTCAGATGAAAGTACCCAGCTGTGTGGTCATGGGCTTTATTACTACTATTTATGATTGCATGATCTCCACAACAACCCTGTGAAGGAGGCCAGGGCCATTGATTGGGCCTCAAGCAGCCTAGCCAGTTTTGCAAGTCTCTTAAAAACCAGGAGGCTGCTAGTTTGATCACATGAGCTGGCAGTTCACCGTGTGTTTATCTCCTTTCCTCCCAAAATAAACACTTTGTTGTTTGGCCTGATTAACTACAACAGACCAGAAACCTGGGTTCACCAGTTCCTCCGTCCCAACTTCCCAATACTTTGTTCTGTTTGAGGGAAAAAAAGCCACAGGACAGAGACAAAAGAATGCATTGCCAGCCTAGTAAAATCCGACCTCCGTTTACTTCTGGTTCCTCCCACGGAGGCTAAAAACAAATCCCTAGGAGAGCTCAGGCACTCTCCGCATCAAATATTTTTCACCATCAAAAAGCAGGGCATTTTTGTCCACAGCAAACTCTTTTGAATTGTCTGCAAACTCCGGAGCTGGTGGGTAAACATTTTTTTCCAGTTAAACAGATTTATAGGAATATCTGTATAAATGCCCAATTTGTTGTTTTTTTTAACTAATGAACTGAAACCTGTGCTTACCAGATCCGTCTCTCTTCCCAATACTTAACAATTTCACATGCACAAGAATAAAAATAGTTTTTATTATTGAAGAAGTCAAAGACTGAGAGCTGAGGAATATGCAGAAGAGGTTAGCTAGGGAAACTGAAGATGGATTCGAAGGAAGAATGTGTTGTTGTGCCTGGTTCTCTCTCTCCCCCTCCCCAGGAACTGAATTGTAATTTGGATTTTGAAACTAGTTACCCAGGCAATGGAAGAATCCTGCTTCGGGCATTTGCAGCCCACAACACAAAAGACACACAGAAGCTGGGGGCACAAGAAAGACCACACACACACACACACACACACACACACACACACACACACACACACACACACACACACACACACACAGAGAGAGAGAGAGAGAGAGAGAGAGAGAGGAGAATGGATTTCCACAATATTTTGTTAATTTCATCCTGAGTGCAATAATTTGATCAGCAACATTTCAAAGGTGAGAGTGAATTTACAAATATTAACAGAAGACAAAAAGTGAAGGTGGAATTTGCCCGTCTGTTATAGCAGAAGACTTTTCTGCTTTCCAAGTGGAGTCCTTTTGAAAAGGCTGTGAGCTACACTGGTTAAAATTGTTTAAAGCTCCCTCTAATTATGACCGAAAGGCTTTTCTTCTTTTTTGTCCAAATGTAGTGAAGGGCCCAAGTTACACCTTTCCTGTAAAGGAATAATGAATGACTTAAAAGAGTTCTTGGCGGTACTATAATTCAGTAATTGCATTAGAATTAGCAGCCGTGGAAGCAGGAAGGAAAATTCCCTCAGTGCTGTTCAGTATAAAAATTCGTTCTTGCTTTCTGACTCGTGCTGTTGTTGTCCCCCCCCTTCATTAAAATCCACTTGGGTTTTCTTTTTCGGAGATGGAGAACACTGTCTATTGCCAACCATTTGTGGAAAATGCAACTTCCAGAGGTGCAGCTAATGAATGCGCAAGATGGCACAGTAAATTCAGAGAGAAAAAGGAGAGAGAGAGAGAGAGAGAGAGAAACTGAGGGATCGGCTGTTCCTGTGGGCCAGGGGTGTGCGAGGGGATGTGGGTTCCCCACAGTGCACAGATAAAGCCAACATCCCAGGTCAGTAGCTATCAAACGGGAAAAAATGTTGCTGCAATAATGAGCGGCGGCTGTCAAACGTCAGGGCTCGGAGTTCTTTTGATTCTTGCTTCTGTGGGTGTGGGATGTGTGTGGGGGAGAGAAGCGTCTCTTACCCCCTGCCAAGAGACACTGAGTTTTTCATATGGAATGCGGCTGAGTAAATTGAAGTGATTAAATTTCCCCCTTTCTGAAAGAAAAGTCTGGAGGAGAGGAGAGCATTTGTCTCTGACTAATCCAGAAAGTCTGTTGGCGATTTTGACAAGGGGGCAAGGGGTGAACCAGTGGCTGGGCTGGGAGGGACACGGTTAAATTTCCCTGACTCCACCCCAATCATTTGGGAGGCTTCACACACTGAGCCTGAAGGACTTCCGAACCATGGCAGAACTTCATCTGGAGTGAAGCAAGGCAGCTGCCCCCCAGCTGTGGGTCAGCCTGGGGGTTTCCTAAGTGGCAGGTTCTGCTTTTTTTTTTTTTGGATGCAGGCTCTGCCTGCGTGGGGTGTGAAGCAGGTGGAGGGGGGGGTCCCACTGCTTATAAGAGTGCCCTGGACATCTCGCCCATGCTCCTTCGACGCCACGGTCCTGCTGACAGCCTGAGCACCTGGCCTCTCCTTGGATGCCTGCTCCATGCCATATCCCAGCTGGAGTACATGACCGACGTGTGCCGAGGACCCTTCCATCATTGGGGATGCTCTGAATGGTTCTTCCAGGTTTCCTTCTGAATGGTCGTTTCCCACCACGGTGCTAGAACTGCTTCCTCTCCTGCTCTGCGTCTGCCTTTGGCAGGAGGTGGACACTTTTTTCTCAGCCTCCTTGGATGCTCCAATTCTTCCCTCGCCCTGATATACTGCTGGCCAAATGCAGTGGAAACTCCTTTTGCTGCTGTTATTCATAAACTCCATGGAAATGCTCACACAAGGCAGAAGGAAAAAACCAGGTATGGGGGGGGCATGGATTGTTTGCTTGCCTGTTTGCTCATTCGGGTGGTTCTTCTTCTTTTTCTATTTTGCCATGACAGCTCACACAATTTGCAAATGGATTCGCAGGGCTGCTGTTGAGGCCGACTTGAGTTGACCCTTTCCTCTCTTCCCTCCTCCTCCTCCGTGCATCCCCCCCCCTTTGCTGCTGTGAACTGATCAAGGGAATGCGGTGACAGCCATCTGTCTGACGGGATGGCCCATCGTGCGCCAGTCCAAACCGTTTTGTCTGGATTTCTGGTGAGGATGCCTAGGCAGGACATCTTTCTGCTTAGGGTTTTGAGTGTGGAGGCAAAACCCTTGGGCAAAAATCAGGGATTGAATCTCATATCTATTCCAATTCCAAACAAGGTTTGTGTCCCCTTTAGTTTCTTCCATCTCCTACCTTTACCCTGCAAAGCTCCGAGTGGAATAAAATACAGTGGACCCTCATATAACAAATGGTTTGTATAACATAAAATTTGTACAACATAAAAATTCCGGAGATAGGGGAAATTTGCTTAACATAATCGCCTATGGGGCGAATCTGTACAACATAAAAATGGGATCACTCTGTTTTCAATGCATTCCTATGGGAACTTTGTATAAAGGAAAATTCGCTTAACATAATTTCATTTGGAATGAATTAATTCCTTTATACAGGGTACCTCTGTAATTTTATATACAGGAACACACACACACCAATCTATCAAGGCAGGGGAAGGACAAATAGGGTCTCAGGTTAGAGGGGAAAGTAATATGATTTTTGAGGAGAGCTGAAGGTGGCTTGATAGAAGCGTCACTCTTCGTGGTATACCTTATTGTTTATCCTGTTCTTTCTTCCAAGTCTCACTTTTATCCCAATCACATAGGGGCTTCTATCATCAAATCCTGAAAACCTTAGCAACAACTGGGGGGGGGCTTGTGGCTGTCTCTGCTAGGGATCCTGATAGGAAGTGGAGGAGCAAAGCAGCATCCTTTCCCCAAACTCCAGAGCCCTCCGTTATTTGAATTGAAATCTTCCCCACGATCAGCTATGTGTAACTTGAGCGGAAATAACCCACAAAATCAATTCGGCCCAGGAAAAGTTGCTGATAACGGTGGGGACTGGGTAGGGAATCACCTTACCTCCCTCAGTCTGCACTCTACCACACTAACAACACTTTGTGACTGTAACTCGTTGCAAATAATGCAGCTGTTTTTGTGCCCGTGTGGACATGAAGGGGTATGGCAGAGGCACAGGAGGTGGGGGAACCAAACGCAGGTATGGTATCAGGTTGTGAAGAAAGGCAACCGACATAGTTGGGAAGGTGGAACTCTGAAGGGAGGGCTCCTTTGGAGATTTTTAGTTTAAAGCAAAAGCAAAGTGTTCTGCTTATATACCACCCCATAGCACTTCAAGCACTCTCTGGGTGGTTGACAATTTAATTATGCAGGGTACACATTGCCCCCCCCCCAGCAAGCTGGGTACTCATTTTACCGACCTCGGAAGGATGGAAGGCTGAGTCATACATAACCTGGCTACCTGGGATTGAACCACAGGTCGTGAGCACAGTTTTAGCTGCAGGACAGGCGTTTAACCACTGCGCCAGGAGGCTCCTTGCTTTAGAGTGTTGGCGGTTAAACCACTGAGCCACAAGGCAAGTAGATAAATAGGCACGACTTGGGTAGGAAGTTAACGGTGTTCTGTGCCCTTGTGTGTTTAATCATGCCAGCCACGGAACACATGTCTACAGACAAACGCTGGCTCTTCGGTTTACAAACGGAGATGAGCCCCTTGGGTCAGAAATGACTGGACTTGATTGAACCCTTACCATAATTTTAAGGATTAATTAAGTCCAAGAGATCACCAAGGCGTTATCCCTCTATGCATGGCCGTAGGGAAGGGAAAGTAGCCCCCCCTTTAAACCCCCACCTTCTTTTATTTGCTGTTCCTCTTGCTGAATGGAATTGAAAAGCAAGCAATTCAGGGGAAATAAAGAAGAAAAGTCTTCTTCACGGAGGACTGAACGGGGTTGGACGGTCCTGTGCCAGATGAGGGTCATGACCCAGATGGTGTTAGAAAGATTTGGGAAGGTGTAGATCCCCTAAGCACATCCGATCTAAGCAGGGTAGGCCCTGGTTAGTACTTGGATGGGAGACCACCAGGGAATACCAGGTGTTGTAGGCGCCTGGAGTAGGAACTGGCAAGCCACTCCAGTATTCCTGCCAAGAAAACTCCATGGATATGGGGTCATGAGGAGTCGGCCACAACTGTAACGACACAACAGACACTTGGGTCAAAGCAGATGAGATTCACCGCTTTCAGTTAGGAGGCACTAAGGCATAATCGGAGCCCACAAATATGGTTGTAGGCCAGAAAATAAACATTTCCTGACTCCTCCACACATTATCTTGGTAGAAACACATCTTCAGCACTGCTGTACTTGTACAAGGAAGCGGAGTCCAGGTTCCTTCCTCATGCCCAGCCATGAAACACAATCCATTGTTGTTGTTGCTCTTTTGTGCTATGTTGGCTCTGACTTAACGGTGACCCAATGAACGAGCCATCGCCAAAATGGTCTGCCTTCAACATCCCTGCTCAGTGCTTGCAGGCTGAAGCCTATGGCTTCCTTAGGGAGTTAGCCCATCTCGCATGTCGTCTACCTCTTTTTTTGCTGCTTTCAACTTTTCCTATCATGATGGTCTTTTCCAGAAAATCCCCCCTTCTTGTGATGGGCAGCCTCTGCTTCAAAATTTATGCCTCCAGAGATAGTTTGGGCTTGGTTTGCTCTAGTTTACCACTTGTTTACAGGGGTGTATCTAGGGGGGGTGGAAAGGTGCATTTGCCCCAGGCACAGCAATCTGGGGATGCCTGGAGGGGGAGCAGCAGGAGGAAGCCATGTGCCCTCCTGCCAGCAGTCCTCCTTTCCCCAGGCTAAGGCTTGGCAATGGGACCCCCTCCACCACAGCCTCCTCCTCCTCCAAGCACCAGGTAAGCAGCGAAGCAAGCAGGTGTGTGAGGAGCACGATGGCCGTGGCACCCTCCTCCTCCTCCTCCTCTTCCTAGCCTTGCTCTGGGCCCACTGTGGGAGAAGTACGGTAAATTATTTAACAAGGACTACAGCAGGGGTGTCCAAACTTTAGCCCTCCAGATGTTTTCGACCGCAACTCCCAGAATTCCAAGCCTGCATTGCCAATGACAAAAGACTGTGGGAGTCGTGGTCCAAAACATCTGGAGTAGAGATGGGCACGAATTAAAAAATGGCATTTCGTTTGTCGTTTGTCGTTTGGAAGGTCCATTTCGGTTCGTTTCCGTTTTTGCAAATTTTTGCAAAAATTTCATTTTTGTGTTCGTTCATTTGTTACCATTTCGTTACCATTTATTTCAATTTTTTGTGATTTTTTTTAGCATTTTAAGCAATTCACTCATATTGCAGTAATGGAAACGAAATGCACGACAAAATTTCCGGTGTTTCTGTTCGTTTCGTTTCATTTTAGAGACAAAATTCATTTGTCATTTCATTATGTAACGAAACGAAAAAACAAAAATGGAAACAAAAAATGTTCGTTTCGTGCCCATCTCTAATCTGGAGGGCCAACGTTTGGACATCACTAGACTATAGCATATAGAAGACAATCCATGACCATCCCCCCCCCTCAGAAAACACTTTGCTTCACCCTGGGGGTTTGCAACCCGTAGGTTGGGAAATCTTTTTCTTTAGGTTTTGTCCTACTTGGTGGTGGGGTCCACTAGATGGATCCACTGTTTTTTGATGCAACTTTTTTGGGAGGAATTTCGGCTGGCTTGTTGCAGGGCCTGTCACCTAGACTACAGGACCTGGTGTTCCCCGGTGGTCACCCATCCAAGAAATAAACCAGGCCCGACCCTGCTTAGCTTCCAAGATCTGATAAGATCAGGCTTTAGGGTGGTATGGCTGCTACAGCAAGTTGGGAAATACCACCTTAAGAACATGAGAACATCAGAACAGCCTTGCTGGAACAGGATCCAGCCCATCCAGTCCAGCAGTCTCTTTCACACAGCAGCTCACCATTTGCTTCATGTTATGATAAAGGTTTGCTTGAAATAGACTACTGCAACGCCCTCTACATGGGGCTTCCCTTGACCCTTGTTCGGCGTCTGCAGCGGGTGCAGAATGCAGCGGCCAGACTGGTGGTTGGTGCGGGAAGGTATGCCCGCATCACCCCCATCCTGGCTCGCCTGCATTGGCTGCCCGTTGCCTCCCGAATAAGGTTCAAGGCAATGGTTTTGGTTTACAAAACCCTCCATGGCCTGGGACCTGTCTATCTGGCGGAGCAGATCTCCCGGAGGGCAACTCCAGGACTAGAGCTTCACTTTCCCTCTTGCTTTGGGTGGCCACACCTAGAGAGGCTCAAAGGGTCTCTATCTGGAATTGGGCATTCTTGGTGGCTGTCCTGACACACTGGAACAAACTGCCGGTGGAGATCAGGCTGTTGAAGTCGCTGCCGGCATTTAGAAGGACATTGAAGACCTTGCTCTTTAGGGAATGTTTTGGGTAGTCTTTGAGCACCCAGTGGCCTGTTATTAGTTTGTACGCCTGCTGGTTCCTAATCTGCCTTGCCGGAGTTTTGATTGTGTAGTTTGGCTGTTGATGCGTTAGGCATATTGTTATTTTTTTATTTGTTCTTTTCTATGTTATCATCACAGCCATTATGTTTTTATTATTGTATTTGATCCGCTATGTATGGTGCTTGTATGTTAGAGCAAGTTGTTGTTGCAACATGTTGAACACCGCCCAGAGTTCCTTCGGGAAAATTGGGCGGGTAACAAATACAAAAATAAATAAATAAATAAATAACATTCCTAACCCCTTTGGGTTACTTCCTAGCTAGATGTCTAGGGTGACTTGCATCTCAGCCAGGCGGTTTTTTAGTTAAGGGTATCTTTGTAAACACATCCCGTGGACTGTCAGTAAGAGGCAGTGCAAATCATTTGGGATAAATAGATCAGTCTCGGTGAAAGGATAAATCAGGCTTTGTCACCATCCTGCCTTTATTCGTTGGCAGACGGTACAGGAGAGCCATTACTAGCTTAAAGCAATCATAGAGGTGGAAAGGTGGAAATCCATCCCAACGAATCCAGCGAATCTGCTATCTCAGCCGCAGCTGGAAAATTATTCTCCATGGGAAATCCATGGCCTTCTCCCTAAACTACAAATGAATGGCTTATGCCCTCAAGAAGGTCTTCTGGAGGCTTAGACAAATACACTTGTCTCATCATTTGATTCTTTTTTGGGGGGGTGTCTCATGCTATGTTTTGGTCTCTCCCCCCGCCCTGGGTAGCCTTTTCAAATATTTGAAGGTGGATATCACAACATCTCTGATTAGTCCCATTTCCGGGTTAGGTCTTCACAGCTCTTTCACCTTCCATCAGGGAGGGGGGCAGTTGGGAGACACCTCTCCATCTTTCTCATCGTCCTCTGTTTCTGTTTTTATTTGACTGTTTTTTAAGTGTGTGTTTGTGGGGTGGGTGGGTGGGTGGGTGGGTGTCTATTTGGCCAGTCCACTAACTGGGCAGGGTACAAGTTTAAACAAACAAGCAAACAAATTCGTATGGGGAAGTTTTAATTCATCAGTTGCCTTCTTTAACTAGCTCATGAAGGGCAGCTAATGAGGTGCTAAGGATTTTTTTTTTAATGCTGGGACAATTTGTGAGAAGGAAACAGATGCAACACAATGAAAAATTAGCAGCAGATGTGATTACCTTTGAAATGGGGAAGGGGGAGTAAACTCAGAGGCGCTCATTCAGCTCATTCCGTGATGTTGGAAGGGGCCTATAAAGCAAGGCAAAAAGTGTTCTGCTTATATACCGTCCCATACCACTTCGAGTAGTCTCTGGGTGGTTTACAATTTTAATTATAGTGTACAAGGCCATCAAGTCCAAACCCCCATTCAAAGGATATCAAAAAGATAACAAAGGATATCTGCCAGGTGGTTGTCCCAATTTCTCTTGAATGCCTCCGGCATTGGAGCGCTCACCACTACCTCTTTGGTTCTGTTGTCATACAGCTCTAACAGTTAGGGTTTTTTTCCCCTTGATAATTCAGTCTAAATCAGGTTTCCAGTAGTTTGAGACCATTGTCCCGCATCCTGCACTCAGGGATGACTGAGAACAGGTCCTGCCCCTCCTCTGTAGGACAGCTTTTCAAGTCTTTGAAAAGTGCTATCTTATTGCCTCTCAGGCTTCTCTTCCATAGGCTAAACTTGCCCAATTCTTTCAATTCTTTCCAGCCCCCAATTATCTTTGTCACCCTCTTCCAAACTTTTTCCAATTGGACAGATCCTAAATTCCAAACTGAATTGTCCTGATTCCGTCCAATTTGTATGAGCACTGGATCAAAGCAAAACTGTCAGATTCATTTGCCGCATGACGCTAAACCAATTTCCATGTTGGCTGGTGTCTGAAGAGCAAAATTGGATGTGACACGAAACATATTCTCTCTCTCATCCCATCCCATCCCATCCCATCCCATTTATTTATTTATTTATTTATTTATTTATTTATTTATTTATTTATTTATTTATTTATTTCCATTTTTTTGTTTCGCACTGTAAGTGAGTGGGAGGTCTACACATTGAGTCAGACCCAGGACATGAATCAAATGAGATGAGGTGGAAATCATTCCACACCTGTAGGGGTGCAGCCACACACGCCAAAATAATCCCAGTTATATTGATTCTGTTGTTATTTTAAATCATTTTATAAATTTCTGTTCACCTGACACTCGAGCAACATCGATTCATTTGGCCAGCCAGTCACCCATCCCAACCCACCCTTCAACCACCCTTTCAATCCTTATTGTTTCAGGATGCGTGAACAATGCTGTTGGTTTGTTTACTTTCTGAGCAGGATCTGGTTTTGGGATGCCTTAGCCCCTTCGCTTGGACCCATAATGTATTTTTTAGAGGAGGAACAGCAATGAATCATTTACATTTTCATTTAAATACTCCCCCCCACAAGAGTTTACCAATATAAATCACTTAGCCGATGTCTTTCCTATTGTACATGGACTCCTTGCTCTTGTGTGGTTTAGAGTCAATTCCACACCCACCCACCCTCTGTTCATCTCTCCCTGAAGTACTTTTTAACGCTGTCCTACATTTATCTGGTGGAATATCCCACCAGGTGATGTATTGACAAACAGTTGGAAGTGTCAGGGAAATCGCTGGATGTTGACAACCTCAAACGGGTCCAGAGGAGGGCGACCAGGATGGTTAAAGGTCTAGATAGAAATGTCTTATGTGAAGTGGCTTAGGGAACTGGGAATGTTTAGCCTTTCAAAAAGAAGGCTGAGGGGGATATGATAGCTATGTAGGATGTCATATTGAAGAGGGAACAGGTTTGTTTTCCATGGCTTCAGTGACTAGGACTTGGGGCAATGGTTCCAAATTACAGGAAAAGAGATTTCATTTGAACATTAGGAAGAACTTCCTGGCAGTTAGAGCTGTCCGGCAGTGGAATATGCTGTCACAAAGGAGGTTGGTGGAGTCTCCTTCTTTGGAGGTTTTTAAGCAGAGGCTGGAGGGCCATCTGTTGGGAGTCCTGTGATGGGGTTCCTGCATGGCAGGGGGTTGGACTAGATGGCCCTTGAGGTCTCTTCCAACTCTATGATCCTATGTAGAAACGGGGTGAACAATGAATCAATTTATATTTAATCTATCAAACAGGTACAAAGAGCAAGAAATGTACATGTACTGATTGAGCTGGCTGTCATGTGAACAGACCCAGCTTTATATATTCTCTCTCTCTCTCTCTCTCTCTCTCTCTCTCTGTATGTTTGTGTGTGTGTGTGTGTGGCTGAAATAAAAAAGAGGGCAAAGGCATGAACCTAATGGCTTTTGTGATTAAGTTACACATTGGGATACATCTTAAGAACCTTAAGGAAATACCATCGTCTGCAAAAGCTGCTGCTGCCCTTCTATCATTTTGTAATTGATAGTGTGCTTACTTACAGGTTATATGTATAGTATGGAAGTTGTACCCATCGGGATAGGACCGTGTTGCACAGAATCATAAGAATTGCGGAGAGGAGTGTGGGCTGTTCACTCCCCACACTAGAACAAATTTATACTACCAGGCGCCACTGTAAAGCATTAGATATATTAAGAGAGCCTTCACATCCTGGTCATCACCTCTTTGAGTTCCTGCCACCGAGACGGAGATATAGAGTACTGAGGGCAAGAACAAACCGTCTCAGAAATAGCTTCTTTTTTAAAGCAATATTGGCCTTAAATGGAAATTCTGGACTTTGAAGTCAGCTTATTTTATATGTCATCTTTTATGTGTTGTAACTGTTTTTAAATCTACGTGGAATGTTTTATATGTGTTCAATATAGAAATTGTGAAATTTCGTTGTTCCTGCAAGGGGATGATGATAATAAAGATTCCTGTTCCTATTTCTATCCTATTCCTATTCCAAAGTCCCAAACTGCCTGCAAATCATATCAGTGGACCTGAACTCGACTTTAATTTCCACAATTCTAGTTGGGGTTCCATTTTATTGATGTACAGTAGATAATTTGCCCGAAGGGTCAGTGGATCTGATTCTAATATGGTTCTGTTGCCAGGAGGAGGCTTTTGCTGACCTCCAAAGATCCCCCCCCCGAACAGATGGAAGCACTGCCTGTGCCCTGACTCAGGCATCAGAAACACATCCCGCGTCCGAACCCGGCAGAGCTCTTTCAGCGCTCAGGGTGAAATGCGCCTTCTGGTGCACGAGAGAACCCAGGATTGCATCCACAGTGAAGACTGCTATTTCAGCACACCTCATGAGCCTGCTGTTTCCCTGGGGGTGTACGTTGGCATGAATGGCTTATTTTCAAGAGAGGAGGGGGGACAGAGAACCAAGGATGACAGGTGTGGATGGAGGATGGAGGAAGGAGGGGATGGGAGGCTGTCGTGGATCTTGTCTGGAGATCTGCAAGTGGTCAGGGTGAGGTGCGTGGAGGGAGACAGAAAAGGCAAATATCCTGAAGTAGCAGCATGGGTTTCATGCATCCTAAAAACAGCAGCTTGGAGATTTACCACTAACGTTTTAATTAGCTGCTGATTATCTGGTCCTGACCCTGATTTTTCACAACCACCCTTTTCAGTGCGCCATAAGCAGAAAAAGAGGCAGCTGGAATGACAAAGTAAAAAAAAAAACGCCCTATTGCCTACAGTTGAGGAAAAGGGTTATAATAAACCCTTGTTTGCTGTATCCTTTCTGGTGAGGAGGAGGAATCACTCTTTTCTTCCCTCCTCCTCCTCTGGGTGAGATAGTTCCACTGCTATCGATAGGATGGCTTTACAGAATCTTCTGCAAGTTGGCAAAACGGCAGATGTTTTCTCTCAGATAATTTGCAGCTTCTTAAGCACTGGATGGGTTCTTGGTGTCTTTTCTAACACCTCTGATGCACCTCGTATCCTCCCTTTCTCTTTCGTTCTCTGCGTGCTTTGCTTACCTTGGTGTCTTAACGCAGAAGGACATTTAATTTTGTGCAGACATCCCAGAGACATTTTGAGCAAGAGTAAAATTAAATTAAATTAAACAACTAAATTAAATTAAATTAAAAATTAAAATTAAATTAAATTAAATCCAATAATTAAATTAAATTAAATTAAATTAAAAATAAAAAAAATAAAATAAAATAAAATAAAAAGGTAATGAGAATGAGAGTACTTCTTATCTTGCTCTTTTGCTGGAGCCAAAGGATTTTGTGAGGTCTGAAAATTATTGATCTAAATATCTCATGATACCAAGCAAAAGGAAAAGGAAAAGGAAAGCCAGTCAGCCTTGTATGCTTTATCCCAGAGTAATCACACTTTTTTAAAATAATGACTTTTTTTACAATTCTATATTAGTTATTTTAATTTTTGATATTATGTTCCTGGCTTGCTGTTTATATGAATTTTTCCTTGGGTCTGCTGTGGACCTTGCGTTAATGTAATTTGTTTGCTACTAGCCGGAAAGGATAAAATATAAATAAATAAAATGAAATTTTTTAAAAATAAGGGTAACAAAGACAAACATTTATTATTTATGATTATTTATTAGATTTATAACTCTCTCTTCTGTGGCACCTGGGAGACAAACTGTTCTATTTTAATGTGAGCTTTCACGGATCAGGTCCACTTCTTCAGGCTTCTACCAGAAGTCCAGTCACCTTAAATGGATAAAGCAAAGCAAAGTAAAAAGTGTTCTGCTTATATACCGCCCCATACCATTTCAAGTAGTCTCTGGGCAGTTTACAGTTTAATTACGCAGGCTATACATCCCCCCCTTTCCGGGCAGGCTGGGTACTCATTTTACTGACCTTGGAAGGATGGAAGGCTGAGTCAACCATGAGCCAGCTACCTGGGATTGAACCCCAGGTCGTGAGCACAGTTTTACCTGCAGTACAGGCATTTAACCACTGCGCCACGGGTAGAACAAAGAACAAAGAATTTAACAAATGCACCTTCCATCCTTTTTCCCAGAAGCTGGTTTAAAGACCACAAGGCATCTAGGATCATAGGAACATAAGATGCTGCCTTGAACTGTGCCAGACCGCTGCTTGATTTAGTGTCAAAACTAACTGGCAGCAAAAGCTGGACCAGGTATCAGATGGAAACCTTGACTGAGCCCAACTGGAGATGCTGAGGGTTGGAACTGGGCCATGCACACGAGTAGAGATGGGCATGAAATGAGCAATTTTTCATTTTTGTTTTTGTTTTTTTGTTTCATTACATAACGAAATGAAAAATGAATTTTGTCTCCAAAATGAAACGAAACGAAATGAAACAACAGAAATTTTGTCGTGCATTTCATTTTCGTTGTGGCAAATACATTGAACTGTAATGAATGCTAACGAAACAGCAATTTTTAATTTTCGTTTTTGTTTTTTCGTTTCGTTACGTAACAAAACAAAAATGAATTTTTTTGCAAAAAATTCACGAAAAATGAAAACGAACTGAAACGGACCCCCTAAAAGACAAACGACAAACGAAACAACATTTTTTTGAGTTGTGCCCATCTCTACATCCGAGCATTGGGTTCTTCTGACCCATTGCATCCATACTCCAGTTGAGAGAAATCTGGTATCAGAGATACTAGGTGTATTCAAGAAGCCATTCTGGCACATAGAGCCGATGAGGAAACATGGCTGCAGCAGACAGCTGGGCCTGCTCCCCAGGGAGGCTCCCACTGGCTGCTCCCTCCACAACCCAGACCTCTGGGTTCTACAAGGGAACGTTACCCACAAGATGCTGTGTCTGGACAGCAGCTATCTCTGAGGTGCTGCTCAATCTGGGATGGCGCAGACCTCCCTCTTGTTCCATTTCTTTCTTTGACTTCTCTCCTGCCACCCTCGCAAGCCAAGATGGAAGGCAGTTCAGGAGGTGAGTAAAAACAGATGCAGATGCAAAGACACAATTTGTTAGAAGATGAAGAGCCAATTAAAATTAGTCATCGTATTAAAAATATATTGAAACCAGTGCTGAATTAAAGTAACGCAGGAGCCTTAAAACTACATTTGCACGCAAAACAGGGAGAAAGGAGGGGAGATGTACATCATCACCACTACCATCAATCTTCATCATCATGTGCTGTCCGATCTATGGTGTCCAATCCTTTCTTGTGGGGGCTCCCTGGCAGTGTGCAACTTACCCAAGGCCACATAGACTCCCAGGACCTGACCTCTGGCTCCACAAAAGGCAACCAAAGATAAATGCTCACCCTTTAAGGGCCTCTCCTCAGACGCCAGCCAATGGCCAAAGGCTAGCTGGGAAAGGCTTGCCCCCCCCAGCAACAGGGGAGGGGGCAGGAGGAATCCCACTGCCACGGGGAGGCACACAGCTGGCCTACATGTATTCTGCAGTCTCCATCCACCTACCTGAACCCTTTTAAAAAGCAACACATGCTGTGTTAGATCTGCCCAAAGACTTAGCTGGTCGGATATTTTGCTTCCCACAAAGGCCAACCTGGCCACCACCAAGATGAAGGCAGAGCATCATCATCTTTCTGTTTTCGGTGGTAGTAGTGGTGGTGGTGAGACCCAAAATCTGGTCCTAGTGGGACTAGATACCTCAAGTGTGGCCGAAATGCCATTGACAAGGAGTTTTCAAGGAGGCATGGATCGTCGAGACAAAACAAAACACAAAGCCAAATAAGACAATGTTTTGAAACTAACTAACTAACTAACTAACTAACTAACTAACTAACTAACTAACTAACTAGGTAGCTAGCTAACTAACTAACTAGATACATAATACATACATAAAAAGATAAATAAATGAATAAATACTGGCATGAGAAAGGCATGCATTTCAGGGCCAGCTTGATTGGATCGCAATCTGCTCCATCAGGTGGAAAAACTTATTTATTTATTTATTTATTTATCTATCTGTTTATTTATTGAGCTTCTAGACCACTTGTCTCAACGAGATACTGCTCTGGGCAATTTAGATAATTCAGCAGAGGATGCAAGCTAAAATAGTAAGAATAAATAAAAACACATTTTTAAAAATGAGCTGATGATACGACAACTCAACAGAACAAAACGGAGAGGCAGCCTAGGATTGCCACCTGGTGGCTTAGGTGAAGCAAAGTATATACTGTACATAAACCATAGACGTAAAAGACAACCTATCTATTATTATTTTAAAAATAATCAATCACTGCAACAGCATATGGGTCTCAAAAAGTTAACCTAGAATGTTGACAAAGGCTTCTTTAAATAATTTGGTTTTTATTGATCTAATCTAAATACTCTGTTATATATATTTCATACACCTGCAGCTGAATGCTTTGTTGTGATCTCTCTCTCTCTCTCTCTCTCTCCTCTCCCTCTCTCTGTCCTCCTCCTCCTCCTGCCTCCACCCCATGAGACAGTGTGCTATCATCCACAAGAGCTCACCTTCAAATATATGTTTTTGTCTTGGAGGTACTCAGGGGCTAGGAATTTGTGACAACCAATTTCTCATGAATTGGTTTGGTCCCAGCATTGGGAAAGATGACTGACTTGTTACCACCCCAAATCTTCCAGCGGTCAAGACCATTGTGGGAGGGGGGAGGGGAGTAGGGGGCAGAACTCTGGAACTGGTAATTCTGTAAAAAAGTTACTTTTCCACGTTTTATCTGGTTCCTTTTTAAAGCTATTAAAAGAGCCTTCAATAGAATTGGGTTTCATGCTTTCCACAGTGTTCACCCTGTGAAAAAGGATTTTGTTTTGTTTCCCGCTGACATCTGAATATCCTTCAGAGCTTGGAAATGTTAGTGTTGTGGACTACCTTTTGTAGAATTCCCAAGGCAATCAGATTTGGTACCAGTCACGCCCATGGCTGCCCTGTTCGTTTTCTCTGCTTTTGTGTTTCTAAACCTGCCTGGTGTTCTCCGTTCTCACACTTTGCTTGCATCAGCCAAGTGTGGCGGACTTTCGAGTTACGTTCTTCTTAACAAATTCATCTGGAAAGGAAAGGAAGGAACATAAGAACATAAGAAGAGCCATGCTGGATGTATCTCACAGTGGCCCCAACAGATGCGTCTTGGAGCGCATGGGACTAGATATCTGTCTCCAGATACCATTCCCCTGCATCTGGTCCTTGAAGTATCCTGGTTTTAAGCCTGGAGATGACACATCTCCTCCATCATGGAGCCTTGATAAACCAATGGCCACAGAGTTAAGCTTTTACAGGGTGCAGTGAATGGAATACTTTACTCTTGCAGGGTGCTTTCTGCTGACAATACAGCTTTGGGCAATCAACGACCAGTTAGTTGACACGGGCCAGTTGCCCCTGGAAAAGTCAATGGCCTCACAAACAAAAGTGTGAAGGCCGTGCACTTGAGATACTGGAGAGCTGAACAAAGGTAATGGGTTTTATTAAAAAAATTGGTGGATTGCAGGCCATCTCGAAGCTTTGGGCACGGCTTGGCATTTGGTCTACGGAAAAAACATGCTGCTCGTTAAAATTTTGAAGGCTCAGTCATGTACTTGGACACGCTGGCTGGCCAACATTTTGGCTGAAGAATTGAGTCCAGTTTGACCGTGATTATTGCAACAGCAACCAGCAATCTGGCCAGCATGTTGGTTTACCTCCAGTTCCCCATGACAACTCAGAAGCAGAGAAGCAGCAGCAACAGCAACAGTAATAATAATAATAATAATAATAATAATAATAATAATAATAATAATAATAATAATAATAATAATAATAATAATAATAATAATAATAAATCAGAGCTCCCTCGTCATCCAAAACAGGGATATTGGACTCTGGAACTATTTCCAGGGCTTTGCAGAAGATCTATCCAGGCCATTTGTGTTGTTTTTGTGAACTTTAGGGGCATGGCCTTGCAGTGGGTGTGCGGCTGATAGAATGAGTCTCACCAAAAGCAAAGGAGAACCTCCAAACCAGAGAGGATTTTCGGCTCCTCTTTGGGCCACATGGACCCGGCTGCCTGCTCTCGTTTTTCCCATGGGCCAAGTCCAGAGCTTATTACTTTTCTCCTCTGAATCCTCCGCCCCTTCATCAGTGAGCTGGGAAGGATTCTGGGTTTTGTAGTCAGAGCTTTTCCAACCTCCAGCTGGGTCTACTATCCCAAGAATTGTAAGTGCTAGGGAGCACAATGGGCGCTAGCACAGTGGATAAAGTTAAAGGGGCATGGAAAGTGATGTGCAAGGTTTTGGGAGAATTATTGTCTTTTAATAATGTTAAGCCGCTGTTGTATACATGTTTCTTTCTTTCTTTCTTTCTTTCTTTCTTTCTTTCTTTCTTTCTTTCTTTCTTTCTTTCTTTCTTTCTTTCTTTCTTTCTTTCTTTCTTTCTTTCTTTACGTATTACCTTTCAATGATGCTAAGCCTCCTCGGGTCTTTTTGAAGGAGAAAAGGCAGGGTAGCCCCGATTCCCGAATAATAGTTTCCCCCTACCCACCACCAGGGCCGGCGCTTCCATTAAGGCAAACTAGGCAGTTGCCTAGGGTGCCAAAATGGAGAGAGGGTGCTGCCCAGCCTGCTGCCCCCCGCCACCCCCCGCCACCACCCCGCCGCTGGCCACTGCTGTCCATCCCCCCACCACCCACCAGCCGCCTGTCGCCGTCCACCCATCGCTGCCCATCGCCGTCCCCCGCCCCCCGCTGCCACCCCACCACCCGCCCACCACCACCCTGCCCACCCGCCACGCCTGCCCCGCCCGCCGGCCACCCGCCCCACCCCTTGCCTAGGGCACAAAAAACCCTAGCACCAGCCCTGCCCACCACCCCACCAAAATCCTTCCCTCTTCCTTTTCCCAGCTTCAGAGATGGAATCTTTTCACTGTGTTGGATATGGACAATGCAGCAGCAACTTCAAGAGTCATGGGGAGGATGTTGACTTTTTGACTACTAGTCAAATGACTGCTACCTCACTGCAGATGTCCTTTTCTTAAAAACACCCAGCCAGCGATGCTGGTGCCAGCATAATGAGCATCCAAAATGTAACTTTTGGAGTAAAAGTTTGAAGAACTGGGGTAAGGGAGGTCTGAGGGGTGGCTTTTGAATGACAGCAAGCACGGAGCTGCTTGATTCTAGTAGCGACAGCTCCAGGTACAAATCTGGTCTTTAAATGTAATTCTGTCATCACCTGTAACAGTACTTGCAGTAACTCACAGTCTCTGTTTCCTGGAAAGAGAGAGGAGTTCTTATAGTCACAGTTTCAGAGCTAACAACACACTCTAGTTGACCTGTTCAAAAGCCACGCACAACAGCCTCTCTGGCTGATGGTCTTTGCGATGTGGGAATGCCCCCTGGTCCAATATGATCGTGCTTCAAGGCATACACAACCAGGACATTAGGGCCAGGATATGTTAGATGGAGCAAGGGGGGTGCACTTCCCTCCAGATGTTTTTGATGTACAGATCCAGGTCCCATATGCTGTAGAGGTGCACACCATGCTTGCGAGTTCTGTTACTGTCCAATTTTGCTCTCTTGTGGGAAATGATACCTTCAGATTGATACCTTCTCCTTGAGAGTCTAAATCGGCCTTGAATTCATGATGACACATGTACATGTGTAATCCCTACCCCCCATCCTCACCTCCAAGGCAAGGATATCATTTTGAAGGACCTCGGGGAGAATCTGTGCCTCTGATTTATTCATTTCTGGGAGCAGATTAAATTGAAACTACTGTCTCATTGCATGGACGAGAAGAAAGCAAGCGTGGGGAGTGGGTTGTTTGAGTTTCATTGAGCCATCAGCCTTTCCTTTTCCACTTATTGTGTGTGTGCCTAGTTCTGAAACAAGTTCTGTTTGTGTGTGCATGTGCATGTGTGTGTGTGTGTGTGTGTGTGTGTGTGCGTGTGTGTGCCAAGTTTTGAAACAAGTTCTCTCTCTCTCTCTCTCTCTCTCTCTCTCTCTCTCTCTGTGTGTGTGTGTGTGTGTGTGTGTGTGTGTGTGTGTGTGTGTGTGTGTGTGTGAGAGAGAGAGAGAGAGAGAGAGAGAGAGAGAGAAGGATGCAGAAGGGGCTGGTAGCCAAGCCCTAGGTGGAAAGACAGAAAGAACTGGGCAGGTTTAGCCTTCAGAAAAGAAAACTGAGAGGAACTTTGATAGCACTTTTCAAATAATTGAAAGGTAGTCCTACAGAGGAGAGGCAGGATCTGTTTTGATCTCCCCAGAGTACATGACATGTAGGAATGGTCTTAAACTCCAGGAAGCCTAATTTAAAGCTGAATCCCAAGAAAAAGCTCTTAACTGTTAGAGCAGTACAACAACGGAACCCAAGCTACTGGGAGGTGGTCAGTGCTCTGAGGCTGGAGGCATTCAAGGAAAATTGGAACACCATTGGTCAGTTCTGCTTTGATTTGGATTCCCGCACAGTGCAGGGGCTCAGACTCAATGGCCTTATAGGTCACCTTCCAATTCAATTCTTTGAGGATCCTATGAAACAGTGGAAGTCTGTGAGATCACAGAGTCATAGAATCATAGAGTTGGAAGAGACCTCAAGGACCATCCAGTCCAACCCCCTGCCATGCAGGAACCCCCAGCACAGGACTCCAGACAGATGGCCATCCAACCTCTGCTTGAAAACCTCCAAAGAAGGAAACTCCACCACCATCCTTTGTGGCAGCATATTCCACTGCCAGTCAGCTCTAACCATCAGAAAGTTCTTCCTAATGTTTAGATGGAATCTCTTTGTCCTGTAGCTTGAAACCATTGCCCCGAGTCCTCGTCTATGAACCCATGGAAAACAAACCTGTCCCCTCTTTGATATGACATCCTTTCAGATATTTAAACATGGCTATTAGAGATGGGCACAACTCAAAAAAATGGTGTTTCATTTGTCGTTTGTCGTTTAAGGGGGTCCGTTTTGGTTCGTTTTTGTTTTTCGTGATTTTTTGCAAAAAATCGTTTTTGTTTCGTTACGTAACGAAACAAAAAACAAAAATGAAAATGAAAAATTGCTGTTTCGTTAGCATTCATTACAGTTCAATGTATTTGCCGCAACGAAAATGAAACGCACGACAAAATTTCTGTTGTTTGGTTCGTTTTGTTTCATTTTGGAAACAAAATTCGTTTTTTGTTTCGTTACGTAACAAAACAAAAAATGAAAACAAAAACGAAAAATTGCTCATTTCGTGCCCATCTCTAATGGCTATCATAGACCCTCATATATCTGTATTTTTGTAAGGCTAAACATTCCCAGCTCCCTAAGGTACTCCACATAAGTAGAGAGGGGCACAAAATGATTTTTTGTTTCATTTTTTGTTTCATCCCCCAACGAAACTAAAAATGAAATGACCATTCAAAGAAAAACAAAATAAAACAGAAATTTTCATTATGTTCTGTTTTGTTTTTCGTTTTCTCATAGGAATGCATTGAAGAAATGTATTCCTATGGGAAACCAATCGGGTGTGGGGAAGGCGTGTCCTTTTTACATTCCCCACCACCACCTGAAGCCCCGCATGCCAGCTGATTCCCCCAACTGATTGGGCACACCCTGGGCTTTTTAAACTCCCCCCCAAACCCCGCACGCCAGCTGATCGGTGCTGGCTTTGGCAGTGAAAAAAGGTTTTAAAAGCCCGCCCTTTATCTCACAAGCACCACACACAGAGAGAGTACACAAAAAATGAAACAAAATGAAAAATGATTTTTTTAAAAAAAAACCATTTAAAACAAAACAAAACGGAACAAAATGAAACAAAATAAAACAAAACCAAAAATGAAACAAAACACTATTTTAGCGTTTCATGCCCATCTCTACATGTAAGACATTTCTTCCAGATCTTTAACCATCCTGGTTGCCCTCTTCTGGACCTGTTCAAGGTTAGCAAAATCCTTTTTTAAATTGAGGAGCCATATTTTGTGAAGACTGTGTCAACCGCAAATAGAAGGAGCAGGAGGGAATGTATTGGGTATTTTTCATTCTCAGAAGCGCTGGGAAATCTTTGATGGCCCAGATTTAGATTTCTTCATGTTCCTGTGAGACACAAGTGTTCCACCCAAAGGTCTGACCCTAATATTTGACAGGGAGGGTCGTGGCAATCTAGCAATGGTGGGATACTGCTTTTCTTCTGTCAGCGGAAATCAGTGGAGGAAAGGACCAGGTTTTGCATGGAAGTCAGTAGAATCATGTTTTCTTGCCATACCTGCCTCCATGGCCAGATTCCACCCTTAACGCATCGTCATATTGTTAGTTTCCATCACTCATAACTTTACATGGAACGTCACTCCCCTTTAACTGCTCGCATTCTCTTGTAGCTTTAATGTAACGTTGTCTGTTAATGCTTTAAGACAGGCATGAGCAAACTTCAGCCTGCCTGATGTTTTGAACCACAACTCCCAGGATTCTAAGCTTAGCTTGCCAATGACAAAGGACTGTGGGAGATGTGGTCCAAAACATATGGAGGGCCGAAGTTTGTACATGCCTGCTTTAAGATGTCCCTCAATTCCCTGTTCTCAATACTTGGAACATTAGTTGTACTGGAATGTATATTGTCCCTCATTACTGTAAGCCTCCTTGGGTCTTTTTTCCAAGGAGAAAGGCAGCGTAAAATACTCTAAAATAAAAAATAAAAATTATTCCACAGGCAAGGGGCTATGGTAGAAAAGGCCCTATTTCTGGGTTTTTTCCTTTGGGGCACCTCACGGTGTTAATTGCCTCAAATGCCTAGCCTGGGAAGATGGGATATTATGGGCAGCTTTTGCTGGGAGAAGGTGCTCTGATAGGTAGCAAGGTCCTAAACCATTTAGGACTTTGTCTTTCATAGTTAAAACCTTGAAGTTTATGCAGAACCAAACTGGAAGCTAGTGCATGGCGGCCAGCGCTGGGGATATATGTTTATATTTTCTAGTCCTAGTTAGTAATCTGGCCGCCATGTTCTGGATCAGTTAGAGTCTCTGCTTCAGCCTCAAGGGCAGCCCCACGTAGAGAACATTGCAGTAGTCCAGTCTTGAGACCACCAATGCATGGACCAGAGCCCCTGTGTCTAGATGGGGGTGTAGCTGAGCATTCCACTACAGATGGTAATGGGCGGAATGGACCATCAATGCTACCTGACATTCCATAGATAGCACCAGGTCCAAGAGAATGCCCAAGCTAAGCGCCTCATTCTGAGTGGGGAGAGTCATGCCCCCAAATGAGAGTGAATTTCCCAACCCTCTGACAGTAGGAGCCCCCACCCACAAGACTTCCGTCTTGTCCGGGTTCACACTCAGTCTGTTTGCCTTCATCTATCCCAGAACAGCATCCAGGCAGCACTCAAGGGATGGAACAGCATCCACTGCAGAAGACGGAAAGGAGAGATATTACTGGGTGTTATCAGCATATTGATGACAAGAAGCTCTAAATGGGGTTCCTCAGGGCTCAATACTGTCTCCCATGCTGTTTAACATCTACATGGAACCACTGGGAGAGGTCATCAGGAGGTTTGGGCTGAGGAGTCAGCAATATGCTGACGATACTCAGCTCTACCTCTCATTCTCCACCAATCCAGGTGAGGCGGTTTCTGTCCTGAACTCGTGCCTGGGCCAGATAATGGACTGGATGAGGGTTAATAAATTGAAACTCAATCCAGACAAGATGGAAGTGCTGTTAGTGGGTGCTTCGCCGGACAGGTTAGAGGGCCACTTCCCTGTCTTGGACGGGGTTGCACTCCCCTAAGGGACAGGGTCAGCTTGGGGGTGCTTCTGGACCCTGGTCTAACTCTGAAGCCCAGGTGGATTCGGTGGCCAGGGCGCCTTCCTTCAGCTGCGGAAAATATACCAGCTCTGCCCCTACCAGACGAGCAGAGCCTCATGACAGTTACGCATGCGCTGGTAACATCCCGTATTGATTACTGCAATGCGCTCTTGGGGCTGCCTTTGAAGACGGTCCGGCGATTGCAACTGGTTCAGAATCGTGCGGCGCGGCTGGTGAGTGGTGGGGCCGCCAGAGATCACATCACGCCGATTCTACGTAACCTGCATTGGTTACCAGTTGCTGCCCGAGCCCAATTCAAAGTGCTTGTCTTGACATATAAAGCCCTAAACGCTTGGGACCTAGATACCTGAAGGACCGCCTCCTTCCATATGAACCTACCCGGCAATTAAGATCTAGCCAGGGGGCCCTCTTGAAAGAGCCATCCCTCAAGGAGGTGAGAGGGATGGATAGACATAGGGCCTTCTTGGCAGCTGCCCCAAGTTATGGAATGACGAGATCCGCCTAAAACATTGATGACATTTTGGCGCCAGGTAAAAACCTTCCTGTTTCAGAAGTTTTTCAATTGATACAACATAGACTCGGGTCCTTTGATGGCAATTTTAGTGATGATTTTAGTATAAGGTTTTGCTGTTGTTTTAATTATTTATTGATATTTTATGTCTTAACTGTTTTAATTCCTTGTTGTAAGCCGCCCAGAGACCTTTGGGTAGTGGGCGGCATATAAGCTGAAAAAATAAAAAAAATAATAAAAAAATAAAACTCCTGATGACCCCTCCCAGCAGCCTCATATAGATATTAAATAAGATTGGTGAGGTGATCAACCCCTGTGGAACCCCACATTGTGGGTCCTAGAGCGTGGACTGCAAAAATCAATTATGTAAAGCTTTGCATTTGTATCCCTACATCTTTAATGAAAGCTTTTCCCAAGTTCTCTATATTCTGTAGATAGAGGCAGAACCATGTTGTTTGCTCTTTTTTTTTAAAAAAAAAGTGAAGACAATCAAAAGACTGTATTGAATTCCTTGTGCTACACAGTAGAAATAGAGAAATCTGCAAAGAAGAATAGCTTCAATTTCTCCAGATAATCCACCCCCTTTTTTGGCACATAAAAGTCATAATAACTCACTCTCAGATGTTTGCAGGAGAATACATTAAAACATTTTGTTGTGTACAATAATGAACAGAACAACAGCACACAAACATTGCTTTCTCAACAGACGAAAGAGAAGGAAAGGAACATTGAGAAGAGAGGCAGGGCTCTCTTTGAATTCAGCAACAAATGATTGGTTAGTGCTGGACCGATTGACAGCCCAGAAAAGTCAGCCCCCCCCCCAGGTCAGTCCAAAGGTTGTAAAAACTCCAACAGACACTAGCAAGTGATGAATGGTGATTAGAAGTCCTGGTGTATTGTGACTGCATAATTTGAATAAACCCTGGTTCCCTGACCTTGAATGCCACAGGGAATTGTGGTTGGTTTAAAACTGAATAGAGATGGGCATGCTGAGCACGTCATTCTCATGGCCAAAAAAAGAAAAGAAAAAAAAAAAAAAAGTAGGGGGGAAAGGAGCGATTTTTAAACCTTTTTTTTTTTTTGCCAATGCTTTTGATCGGCGCTTTTGGCAAAAAAAGAAGTTTAAAAATCCCTCCTTTCCCCCACACCTGATAGGGGTGTAGGGAAGAGAACAATTTTTAAACTTTTTTCTGGCAGCCCCAAGCTGGTGCTACAGCTGATCGGTGCTTGGGGCTCAGCAAAATATATAAGTAAATAAATAATCCCCCAGTTTCCCCGTGCCCAATCGGATGGAGGAAGGTGGGATTTTTAAACATTATTTCTTTGGCACCCCAAGCCTGCACTACATCTGATTGGGTTTTGGGGTGGCAAAAAAAAGTTTAGAAATCCTGTCTTTTCCTGCGCCTGATCAGGTGCAGGAAGTTACACAAGCAACACACACACACACACACACACACACACACACACAGAGAGAGAGAGAGAGAGAGAGAGAGAGAGAGAGAGAGTACACAAGCGAAAAATTAAACAAAACAAAAAACAAATTGAATTTTTTTAAAAAAATTGTTTCACACTAAACAAAAACGAAACAAAACACTTTTTTAGCATTTTGTGCCCCTCTCTAAAACTGAAAGGGGCGGTCTCAAACTACACCTGTGTGTTGTAGTGGATAGAGTGATGGACAAGAACCCAGGAGGCCTGGTTTTGAATCCCATCTCGGCCCTGGGAACTCACTGGGGAAGTGAAACGGGTGGCACCACTCTTTGAAGGTCTCACCGTGAAAGCTCGGATAGGGTTGCTATAAGTCGTTCCCGACTCGGTGGAGCTAATCAAGTGCCACCAAAGCCAAAGAAGAAAGAAGTTGAAAGAAAGCAAGACTTAAGCAAGCCATGATGTTCGAGGGAAGTCCCTGGGGACGCAGCCTGCAAAACAGATGGAGGCAGCCTCCAGCAATGACGTGACACCAACTATAAACCCGTACAACTCTCAGGAGCCTTAGAAACCTGTCAAGGGAATGTGGCGCCCTGGAAGCAAATCACGACCGTGGCACTGAACCGCCGACTGTGCAGAGAGTGGATCCGCTGTAAGAAGTTTATGAGCTGCCTTTTCAGGAAATGTTGCCTGGTTGCTGTTTTTTCCGGATTTAGGAGGCGGTTAGGTTGCTTTAATAAAACCCCTATTTAATTCCATTTTAGCTTGTTTTGCATTGCTGTAAAATGAATGAATATGTGAAGCATGCGTAAGAGTGGATTCCTTTGACTCAGAACCATTTTTATTTGGAGCAAAATTTTTGTTGTTTATTTTAGCGCAGCTGCAGAATCATTCTGGCACAATATGTCCTGGTACGAAAATTAATCTTGGCTACTAATTATCACTGGGGTGGTTAGATATCTTGGAGTTTGCTGAGTCCTGGGAGAAGAGCCAACCTGTGTAGCGTTGGCCCTGCTGCACGGTCCCAGGGCACCCCCCCCGCCCCAGAAGAAGGGAATGAGAAACCACTCCTGCATATTCCCTGCCTAGAAAACCATCACTGAGAACTGACTTGATGGGGGGGGGGATAATAAGGTTGGGTAAGGAACAGGTAAAAGCTTACATGGCAGGAGAGGCATAATAGTAATTATCTTTTCTTACATCTTTCAAACAATTCTATATGTTAACACCTTATTTTCTATTTTATTTTATTTTATTTTATTTTATTTTATTTTATTTTATTTTATTTAGGATTTATATACCATCGTCTCAAGGCAGTGAATACACAATATAGTCAAAAACAACAGAACAACAACAAAAAAGTACATAACCAATGTATTTTATTACACTTGTTCCCATATTTTCATTATACAGTATACAGATAGATTATTACAGTGGTACCTTGTATAAAGGAATTAATTTGTTCCAAATGAAATTATGTTAAGCAAATTCTCCTTTATACAAATCCCCAGAGGAATGCATTCAAAATGGAGTGATCCCATTTTTATGTTGTACGGATTCTCCCCATAGGCGATTATGTTAAGCAAATTTCCCCTATCTCCGGAATTTTTTATGTTGTACAAATTTTATGTTATACAAGCTGTTTGTTATACAAGGGTCCACTGTATTTGACTTTCATATGCCACTTACACCTGAATACAGTCATACCTCGTAAGACGAATTTAATTCGTTCTGCGGGTCAACTCGTCCTATGAAAAATTTGTCCTACAAAAAACACAGTTTAATGCGGGTTCCCATAGGAATGCATTGAATTTGTCTTGCAAAGCATCCCATAGGAAAATTCATCTTACAGGGTTTTTCTATTCCTGAACATTCCATCTGTCTTACAAATTTTTCATCTTACGAGGTATTACTGTCGTTTTCATTGAATACCATGCCAGAAAGTTAAGATATAGAAAGAAGACATGTGATGATGATCCACATAGTAACAGCAGCTAGGATTTTATGAGCTAGATATGGGACAAATGAAGAAATCTCATTATTAGAAGAACTGTTTGGGAAGGTAGACATTCTTCTGACTGAACTCCCGAAAGACAATTCCAAATGTAAAAGAAAGCTGGAAACCGGTATATAAATGGATTCAAGGCAGAAATTAATCAAGAAAAATAGAAGCTTTTAAATTAAGCACTAAGAACAAAGAACACTATACGGTACAGTGGACCCTTGTATAACAAACAGCTTGGATAATATAAAATCTGTACAACATAAAAATTCTGGGGATAGGGGAAATATGCTTAACATAATCGCCTATGGGGAGAATCTGTACAACATAAAATGGGATTACTCTGTTTTCAATGCATTCCTATGGGAATCTGTATAAAGGAAACTTTGCTTAACATAATTTCATTTGGAACAAATTAATTCCTTTATGCAAGGTACCACTGTATATTTTGCTAACATTGATGCATCATTGTCCAATAACATTTAACTTCTGTTAGCTTTTGATTTCTCATATTTTCTTAGGTTTCATTTGCTTCGTTCTAAATTTTGACTTTGGTCAGAGAAAGGACTGAGCCGATGTGCCTGCAGAAAATTAAGTTTTAGAGGTTTATGTGTTTAAGTTTAGAGATCTACCCTCCTGTACCATCCCTAGATACATCTCCTCAGCACTAGGCCAGTAAACTCTCCTCCAAGAAGTACAATTTGTAACAGTGGGGCAGTCAGCAGCATCTTTACAGACATGAAAATCCTTAACTCACAAAGGCCTCTGAGTTTAGTAGCAAACCACCTTGTTTCAGGCTGAAGAGAAGGAAGCAGCTTTCTCTGTAGTCAAGCTGGACTACAGAGTTTTCTTCTGGATAGAGAAGGCCCTCTGCAGACACACCATAACACACACACCCCGGAACAACTGTGCAGTGGTTCAACTGTAGTTAAGACATGGCTGGTGAAATGAGTTCAATTCCAATGTGTTCAAGTGGCCAGCTCAAGGTTTAATCAGTGTTCCATCCATCCAAGTCAGTAAACTGAGGGCCCAGCTTGCTGAGGGTGTGTGTGTGTGGGGGTATAGCCTGGATAATTAAATTATAAAGCACCAAGAGAATTGATTAAACACCCAGGGCTGGAATATAAGCAGAATACTTTCCTTTCCCTCTTTTGACCAAACGTTTGGCTTCCTGAGCTTTTGAGGTTTTGAATTCTTCTTTGGCTTTCCCTGCTTATAACTCAACGTCTCCTCATTGCTTCTTGAAATCATTAGTTGTGTGGGTTTTTTTGTTGTGAGAAATGGGTCGATGCGCAGATTGTACATGCCTGAACTGAAACATGCGGTTCTCCGTTTGATCATAAAAGCACTTTTTGTCCTGCCATTTAGGCAGAGCGAGGCAAGCAACTAATGGCAGGGTGCAAAACATTGTTTACTTATTTTTATTAATTGCACTTTTATCCTCAATTTCTTGTTTCTAAAACTTGAGTATGTTTTCCTTGTACTGAACTGTACACTATCTCACATTGCTGTAAGCCTCCTTGGGTCCTTTCTCAAGGAGAAAGGCAGGGTAAAAAAAAACACACACACACACACACACTCAAAGGGTATATTTTATGTGCAGAGATATTTTATCTATCCATATCTTCCTTCCTTTATTACGATTATCACATTGATATCCTGCCATTTCCCTTACAAAATGAAAGGTGGCTGAACTTGCCACAGTTCATAAAATCCATTGCCTTGCATTTCACAAATGCTTGAGTGAATCATATTCTCTATCCCTATTAACAAGCTGGCTGGATAGTTCATTGGTTTATCTGGGAGTTGAGTCATGGCTACTGGACTTCTTTTTTGAGAGATAGAAACGTTTCGCTGTTCATCCAAACAGCTTCATCGGTCTGATGAAGCTGTTTGGATGAACAGCGAAACGTTTCTATCTCTCAAAAAAGAAGTCCAGTAGCCATGACTCAACTCCCAGTTAAACGAACCTGGATGACTGAGAATCTTCACAGACGTATTCATTGGTTTATCATTAGGGAGTTGGATTTCCCACAATGCCTCCTGGGAGAACAGCCAGCCTGGGCGGCATTGGGTAAGCTGCACATTCCAAGGGCACTCCCGGGAAGAAGGGAATGGGAAACCACTTCTGTGTATTTGCCACCTGGAAAATCTTGAACTAGGTCACCACAAGTCAAAATTGACTTGATGGCACATGGTTATTGGGTCCTTTTAAAGGAGAATGACAGAATAAAAATATTTTGAATAAATAAAAAATAAATAAGAAGCCACAGAGACCTGTGAATAATTGTTAAAAAGAGAAATGTTGCCATTAGGGCCGACGTGTTATTTGGATTTCAGGTTCACTCTTTTCTCTCCCTCTCTGTTTAGGATAGAATATGTTACAGATAACACAACCTTAAACGCTGAAACCATATGAGTATACAAGAGGCATTTTCCACCAGACCTTCATAACTAAGGGTGCTTTTCCACGACCTCTAAAATCCGTTGGCAACCTAAATTCGGACCAGAGATCGTGGGGGTTTGTTCTGCTTCCTGTGTTCCCAGCCTTCTGACCTCCATTGCTCCTGTCTGTGTGGGGGGTGGGGGGGAGAAAAAAAGGGATAAAAGAATGCAGGCTCACCTCCGCTCACCTCCGTCTGCCGTCATAACAGCCTGGTAGGGATTCCAGGCTGTTAAAGGGGCGGCGGGGAAAAACAAACAAACAGAAGGCGAGGCGATCCGGCATCCACAGCTTTATAATCCGCATCGGAAATTTTTTTTACCTCCGGAGACCAGGTACTTGAAAAATGTGCTGGGGCATGCTTAGGTGGGTGTGGTCGTACTTATTTTTTTTTAAAGTCCACAGCTGGTGGGAAAACAATTTTAAGCTCTGCATCTGGGAGCCCTTTGCCTTGGATTTTAGGGGTCGTGTAAAAGCAGCCTTAGTAGATTTAGTCATTTGTGCAAACCAGGCCTATCTTTGGAAAACCAAAGGTAACATCCTATGTGGGCATAGGTTTGTTATGTCCTGTTCAATCATTTCTGAATTAAAAGGTAAAGGTAAAGGTTCCCCCTGCACATGCATGCTAGTAGTGTCCGACTCTAGGGGCGGTGCTCATCTCCGTATTCAAGCCAAAGAGCCAGTGTTGTGCAAGTCCATGGCCATGTGGCCGGCATGGCTGCAAGGAAACACTGTTTTACCTTCCCGCCTTTTACAGCGGTACCTATTTATCTACTTGCATTTTACATGCTTTCGAACTGCTAGGTTGGCAGGAGCTGGGGTGAACAGCGGGAGCCCGCTCCACTGCATGGCACCCGGGATTCGAACCACCGAGCTGCTGACTTGAAGTCAACAGTTTTCGGAGCCTTAGTCCACTGAGCCACCTTGCCCCTATCATTTCTGAATTACAGAGACCCTAATCAGGTTTTTTGAGATATGTGAGATATTCGTGGTGTTAGCATTGTCACCCTCAGTGAGTTTCCATGGCTGAGCAGAAATTTGAACCAAGACTTCATGAGTCTAACTCCAAGACTCTCCCCACAACACTTCATTGCCTCTCATTGGCATTAAATCGGGGAATAATGGCATGGGAAGGAACCTATAGAGATTCCATTTGAACACTGGGAAGAACTTCCTGACAGTTAGAGCTGTCCGGCAGTGGAATATGCTGCCACTAAGGAGGGTGGTGAGGTCTCCTTCTCTGGAGGTTTTTAAGCAGAGGCTGGTTGACCATCTGTCGGAAATACTGTGATGGCATGGCAGGGGGTTGGACTGGATGTCCCTTGAGGTCCCTTCCAACTCATAGATTCTATGATTCTATTCTATGATTCTATAAGGCCATCGGGTTCAACACCCTGGTTGTCTAAATTTCTCTTGAATGCCTCCAGGGTGGGAGCACTCATCACCTCCCCATGTAATTGGTTCCAATGTCATTCTGCTCTAACAGAAAGGTTTTTCCCTGTTATTTCTGCTGAAAGATGGCTTCCTATAACTTGAACCCCTTGTTGTGCGTCCTGTACTCAGTGATGGCCAAGAACAGATCCTGCCCCTCCTCTGTATGAGTAATTTTTCAAAAGCGCTACCATAGAGGAGAGAACAAATCCCAAAGTGAAAAATAAGCAAAGGGTATAGCTTATATACTGCCACACTGCACGTAAATCACTATCCAGGCAGTTTCCAGGTTATTATGCAGCCCACACATTGACGCCACCCCATCTCACAAGCTGGGCACTCATTTTACCAACCTTGGATGGATGGAAGCCTGAGTGAACCTCAAGCTGGCTACCCGGGATTAAACCCCAACTCCTGAGCAGAGTTTGGTCTGCAGCGTAACCACTGTGGCACGAGCCTCCCAAGGCACCAAGCTGTTTATAGTTTTATAAACGTCAAAACCAGCACCCTGTGGGTTAGGTCTGGAAAAGAACTGTGAGCTACTGAGAAAGTGAAGGAAGGCAGTCATTATATGTCCACATTCTTTCATACTGAGTTTTCGTACAGCTACCAAATCAATTGAAGTGGAGGATGAAAAAGATCATTTGTCTTCCGAAAGAACAGAGGCTGCAGATATTGGGGGAAGTATTAAAGGCCAAGAAATTGTCAATTATTTTATGACTTGCCTTTTGACTACCACACAAATGAAATGGGGAGCACAATTTTTTATGCATGTATATTGCTCCAGGCACCAGCAAGTCTTGAGATGAAGGATGAGAAGAATGGAACCAGTCCATCACTGTAATTGTTCTTGGACTCTAGCATCCTGGTGGTTCCGCTCTGCTTAAATTCTGGTTGGAAATTTGGATTTCAGAGTGTCAGGATGGAACAGATTCCTCAGATGAATTGCTGCTGTTCAGAAACAGTGGGGCAGAACATACCATCACCTCTAAATAGGGGAATATGATTGAGACGTACAAAATAATGCAGGGCATGAGTAATGTGGGTAGAGGGACTCTCTTCTCCCTCTCACAAAATACCAGAACTAGGGGACATCCACTCAAACTGAGGGTTGGAAGAGTGAGAACAGACAAAAGAAATTTTTTTAACCCAGCGTGTTGTTAGTCTGTGGAACTCCCTGCCATAGGAACTCCCTGCCATAGGAGGTGGTGATGGCATCTGGCTGGGATGCCTTCAAAAGGGGATTGGACAGATTCCTGGAGGAAAAGTCCATCACAGGTTACCAACCATGATGGAGCGGTGTAATCTCCAGGCTTAATACCAGGGTACTTCAAGGGCGAGATGCAGGGGAGTGGTACCAGACGACAGACATCTAGTCTCGTGTGCTCCCAGACGCATCTGGTGGGGCCACTGTGAGATACAGGAAGCTGGACTAGATGGGCCTTTGGCCTGATCCTGCAGGGCTCTTCTTATGTTCTTATGTTCTCTTCTCCACTGTGCCATTTACACATTTGTTAGGAGGAGAAGAAGAACTGGTAGGCTGAAAAACAGGCATCAACCATTTGCCAACAAGAAGACTCAAAGACAACTAGAAAGTCAACAATTCTTGTGGTTTTGAAATGGTCTAATTGACTTATTCAATAAAGAATTGTTGTTGACAACTAGAAAGGACCACTGCACCATTGTGCAAATAAACCATTTTTTATATAATTGTATAATTCAATGTTGTTAGGAAAAGATCCACTAATAGTCCTTTGGAATCCAACCACAAACTTGCTTGATTAATAAAGAATATCAAAATCTGGGATGGAATGTCGTTGAGTAGGCTATGGTATAGGGCAGTGTTGTCAAACCTATGGCACGGGTGCCAAAGTTGCCCTTGGAGCCCTTTCTGTGGGTACCCGGTATCGCCCATTCACAGCCACCTGTATTCAGGTTGAATTGCTGTATTGGCACTTTGTGAATAATGAGTGGGTTTTGAATCTCATTTTGTGCACTCAGTATCTAAAAGGTTTGTCATCACTCCTGTAGGGGATGCTCTGATCTCCATCCTAAAGCACCACCTATTTATTTATTTTATTTATTTATTATTAAATTTCTACCCCGCCCATCTTCCCGTAGGAACTCTTCCCATAGGAACCTACATCACTGATACTGAGTGCTACTTTCCACAAGTTCTATGTCTAACTATCTAGATAAAACTTGGAAGTAACTAGTTACAAGCAATGTAGTCATCTGCAACTAGTTAATTTTGGGTCAAAAATACCCTTTAGATCTTCATTTCAAGGCATTGTACAATTTAAAATTATGCTCATATATGAAATAAAGGTGAAATCAAAACAAATGTTAAGATAATTAGATGGAGAAGACTGAGAAATTCTTTGTGGTTCTGTCTCATGTTCCTTCACTCTGTTATTGCACCTTGGATAGATGACATTATAAAAATACAAAGAAGACTTCCCTTGCGCCTAAAATGCTATTTAAAAGTCACCTTTGAATGTAACAGGAGATTAGTTGTCACATGTAAGTAACATAAGTGCTACTCTTTGTAACTAAAGGTAAATTTGTCACTTCTGGTTACATCCCTTATTACACAGTTGATGATGATGAGTAGAGATGGGCACAAATAAAAAAAATGGTGTTTCGTTTGTCGTTTGTCGTTTAGAGGGTCTGTTTTGGTTTGTTTCCGTTTTTTGTTATTTTTTGCAAAAATTGTTTTTGTTTTCATTCGTTTCGTTACCGTTTCGTTACCATTTATTTCATTTTTGTGATTTTTGTGATTTTTTAAAGCAATTCACTGCATTGCCGTAACGAAAACAAAACGCACAACAAAATTTCCGGTGTTTCTGTTCGTTTCATTTCATTTTGGAGACAAAATTCGTTTGTCGTTTCATTGCATAATGAAACAAAAAAACAAAAATGGAAACGAAAAATTGTTCGTTTCGTGCCCATCTCTAATGATGAGACACAGTGAGGAGTTGTTACTGGACTAACTGTTCCTTTGTTTCCAAGGTTGTTTCATACCTATTTATCAACAATAAATAAATGAATGCCAGGCAGTGTTTCTGCAGTATAGGAATAACCATCCATCCATCCATCCATCCATCTATCTATCTATCTATCTATCTATCTGGGAGGGAGTGGGCTTGAAAGAAATTATGCTCACATATGAAATAAAGATGAAATCAAAACAAATGTTAAGATAATTAGATGGAGAAGACTGGCTGGACCATTTGGAAGTTACCTAGAGATTTCAAAGTAGGAAGATTAAAAATAATCAAGTAAAATGGGGCTACTTGGAGACAGTACAAATCTTCTGTGTCTGTGGAGAAATTCAATGCAGCATTTAAAAGTGTGCAATATATAAATATATGACTATATAAGATATGCCCCGTCACATGTACAAAAGAAGATCCAGCAAAGGCCCGAGATAACATTATTGAAATAGCCTGCTTCAGGTCAAAAAGAGCCTAAATACTTCATATAATTGGATAATTTCAAATTGTGCAACACTCTGATAGATATAAAAGAAAAAATCCCAGTGAAAGTGATTGTTTACATTCAAAGGCCTGCACAAAATTTGGTCTGTGATGTATTTAAATGGACTGGAAAAGATGACTAGAAGGAGAACCACAGTGGAGGAAGCTCCAGGCAAGGCCAAACGGTATAATGCTTAGGGTTGTTTTTTTTTTAAAACTCTGGGAGAAATGGTGATAAAAAGAGAGGCATAAAACAGGTGCAAAAATTATGTGTGGTATAGAGAAATGGAACAGAGCTGATATTTCCTGCTTCTCTCCTAATACTGTCCCGGAGGCCACTGCAGTCACCCACAGGAGCTAAAGTGTGTGTGTATGTGTGTGTGTGTGGGGGGTGAGATTTGAGGCAGAGAACAGGATGGACACCTCTTAGGCAACAGCATTTCCTGCTGCAGGGTATAGTGACGGGCAAACTAGAGATGGGCACGAAATGAAACGTGAAGGCTGCTTCGTGGTTCGTTTAGTGGCACTTTGGGGAAATGTACCTGCCCAGAAGGGGGCCACACCCTGTAAGCAGCCAAAGACCTTTCTCTTCAGGCGGGCTTTTCTTTAACAACTTTGAGTTTGAGGGTTTTTCTTTTTTCCTTTTTTTTCAAATTGCTGCACTCTGTTGTTTTAAATGTTTTACTACTGTTTTTATTTCTCGATGTTAATACACTACTTGCTTCATTCTTTTAGAGCATTTTTATGCCTATTGGGGTTGTTTTTAGCTTTTAAATGTTGTCTTTTTCATGATGTGAGCTGCCTTGGATGTTTTCCATGGAGAAAGGCAGGATAAAAATATTTTAGATAGATAGATAGATAGATAGATAGATAGATAGATAGATAGATAGATAGATAGATAGATAGATAGATAGATAGATAGATAGATACTGGCATTAGCAACTGGTATGTTTCCTTTTTAGGTCTGCATCCCTGGCTAGACTTCCTGGCCTCACTCCCTAAGGAATGCTAGTGCAAAGCTACTCAAAACTGTGTCAAGTTGATTGTCAGGTCTGTCATCCAACCACCCCAGTCTTTTCTCTGAGAGTAGCAGGTTACAGGAGCTGCACCCTTCCACACTCTGTCATTCCACATAGGAAAAAGCACAGTCTAGGGCAGTGGTGGTGAACCTTCAGCCCTCCAGATGTTTTGGACCATAACTCCCAGAATGCCGAGTTTAGATTACCAATGACAAAGGGCTTGTGGGAGTTGCAGTCCAAAACATCTGGAGTGTTGAAAGATTGCCATCACTGGTCTAGGGAGTACATCTCCCCCATTGGGACAGTTTTAAGGCCCCCTCCATGCTGTTGGGGTGTGTCTGTTCCCCCACCAAAATAGTTGTCGCTGCCTCCTGGACCTCCCTCCTTGGGGCTTGGAATCCTCCCAACAAATTGTCAGTTCTGACATCTTTCCCTTCTCGATTCTCTCCTCATGATGAGCAAAACTCTGCCTCAAGTTCCTTCACATGAACTGCTCATTTAATTTGCCTCAAGACAACTGCTTAAAAGTGCAATTTCCTGAGGGGACCTCCGTGAGGGTGGTGGTGGCTTTAACTCAGATGCCCAAAAATCCAGTTTTAACCAGACTTAAGGAGGGTGGTGAGGAGAATCACCTGGAGGCTCTGCTGAGAGTTTGGGATCATCCTACTACCCCCCCCCAAAGTCCCTACTACACAAAATATGAAATGGTTTGTTTCAGCAGAAAACTCGTGAAAGTGAATAGTGAATAGCGACACACCAGAAACCATCACAAACCTGTTTCCCCAGTTTGTGCCCACCTGTTGTCCAATCGCAAAGAACCAGCTGGTGCTGGTGCACTGGCCTCATTTTGTTCTCAAGCAGAAATTCTTGGCCTGGGTCTCTGAGTTGAGTTCCTGTGACCATACCATGGTCCCAATCCATTGGGGTGAGCTGGATTTCTATCTGTTTTTTAACCTTGTTCAGTGGTTCAGGATCGTTCCAGCAGTTAGAACCGTTTTTTAAACACTTCAGTGCTGTTATGTGCCCTCAGGCCACTTGTGGTTCATGAATCTTGTAGAAGATGATTCTGCAGAAGCTGCCGTGTCAATTTGACATGGGTTCCTGAGGTATAGGAACATAATCTACACCAGGCATGACCAAACTTCGGCCCTCCTGATGTTTTGGACGACACCTCCCAGAATTCCAAGCCTGTATTCCCAATGGCAAAGGATTGTAGGAGTTGTGGTCCAAAACATCTGGAGGGCCGAAGTTTGGACATGCCTGATCTACACCTTATCAGATGACCAGAGCAGCTTCAGCAGTTGCAGAGTAGGGTACTGGCCCCTGTCTCCAGGATGAGCTGCAAAGTTTTGGATTTCTGGTAAAATTCACTTTCGAAGTAGAAGGAAGGTAAAGGTGCCCCCTGCACATGTGTGCTAGTCATGTCCGAACCTAGGGGTGGTGCTTATCTTCGTTTCCAAGCCAATGAGGCAGTGCTGTGCAAGTGGTTGGCACGACTGAATGCATTTCTACGCACAGAACACTGTTTACATTCCTACTTTTTATGGCGGTACCTATTTATCTACTTGCGTCGACATGCTTTCGAACTGCTAGGTTGGCAGGAGCTGGGGTGATCAGCGGGAGCTCACTCCGCTGCGTGGCACCCAGGATTCAAACCACCGAGCTGCCAGCTTTGCAGCCGACAGTTTCAGTGCTCCAGCCTGCTGAGCCACCACGCCCCACTAGAAGTAGACGTACTGAGACCCAAAGAAGAACATAGCTTCAAGTTCCCCAGAGTCCACCCCTTTCTCATTAACTGGTGCTCAAAGTCTCAATAACTCACTCTGAGAAATTTGTAAGAGAAAGTTCATCCTTAACGAGTTATTTTGAAAATTTTCACTCATCCAGGTGGGTTATTTAGAAGTTGAGTCATGGCAACATAGACTGACAAAGCTACTTGGAGAAGCAGTGAAACGTTTTGATCTCACAAGAAAAGAAATCCAGTTGCCATGACTCAACCTCTACTTAACCGGATGCATTTGCTCTAAAGAGTTATCATTATCGCATGCTGCTATGTTATGTCCCAAAGAGCGCACCATGGATGGGGCTCTGCCAGCTGGCCGGTTCTTCGGCTGCAACTCCCAGATAGCTTGGCCAGCACAGCTAGGGATGAAGGCTACTGGGACCTTTTGTCCAAGAACAACAACCCCCCCAATCATCTGCCCCATTCCCATTGGTAGATGCTGCCAATTCCAAAGTAAGGTTTGGCCGCCTGCTTATTCATCTCTAGAGATGGGCACAAAATGGAAAAATAGCATTTTGTTTCATATGTTTCTCCTTACATTTTGTTTCATTTTGTTTTTAAATGAGTTTTTTTAAAAAAAAATCATAATGAAACAAAACTATAATAAAACGATTCATTACTCTATAAAATGGCTCCCTGTAGCTTCCTTGGACTCTTCCCTTCAAGCCGTGTGAAATTTGGTGCCCCCGGGGCGCAGGGGAGCCGTTTTACAGAGTAACAAAATGTTTCATTTTCAAAGGGGAAATTAATGGTTTCGCTTCATTTTGTAATGAAACGCTGTTTGCCATTTTGTTTCATTTTGTAACATTTTGCAAGCTTATGAAATGATAAAACAGCATGTCTTTTTTTGTAAGGTACTCATCCCTATTTGGCTCCTGTTCTTGGAATGATGTGTCCATACACTCTGGTCCTTTGCCTCAGGCGACAAAATATATTGGGTCTGCTCCTCCTTTGCCAGGAGACAAACTTTTGTGCTGAAAAGGAGCTTTGATGCAGCTTTCTTCATTTTAATAATAATAATAATAATAATAATAATAATAATAATAATAATAATAATAATAATAATAATAATAATAATAATAATAATAATAATAATAAATGAATTCCATGGAGCCGGGTGCCAAACAGTTGCTGTCAGTCCCTGTCTCTTACCCGTGGCTAAGTGGCACCTCGTCTCTCCTTTGTCTTCCAGTGGGCGCTGCCTTATTCGAGAACTGCACCGGCTGCGTCATGTGCTCGGAGGACAACGGGTGCATCTCCTGCCAGCAAAGGCTCTTCCTCCTCATCTGGAGGGACGGGATCCGTCAGTACGGTGCCTGCGTCCACGCCTGCCCGCCGGGCTACTTTGGAGTGCGAGGCCAAGAAGTCAACCGATGCATTAGTAGGTACCTGCTGGCAAAGGGCAAAAAATGAGGGTGACCTTCCTTTGAATAAGGGTGCAACTCATCAGGCATGTATCCCATGCCTTGGACCAGGTCGGGGATGGGCTAGTTCATTCTTTCGCCTGGTAGTCACATGATGCATGTGCCGTTTTGACCCTGCTTGCTCCTGAACTTGGCCTGCCTTTCATGAGTCCCTTGTTGGGGGGGGGATAATTTTTGCTGGTGTGGAGAGGAGCACTCCACTTGGGTGTCATTCTATCCTTTCCCTTTGTCATTGAACAGTCTTCAGAAAGGGAAACCTTCCTGGCTGCTCACCTGCGGAGGGGGGGAGTTTTTCCATTTCTTTTAAATTGCTTCTAATGGACACAGCACCCCGGCGATGCATCGAAAGGGTTTGTAAATACAGTAATACCTCGGATAAAGAATGCCTCGGATAACAAATTTTTCAGATAACAAATGGAAATTCCCAGGTATAGGGTTGCCTCGGATAGCGAATGTTCCCTATGGGCTGCCTCCGATAACAAATATTTCATAATGCCTTGCAACAAATGTGTATCCTGTGTGCATTGCAGGATGCATCGTTTGTGGAGGGGTGGGAGGAGTTAGAGCTTTTTTATGGTGTTTTGGAGCCATTCTGGACATGTTTTGCTGAGGGATTTGGACCTTTCAAACTTGGTAAGATAGGGATCTAGCTTTTATTAATCTTTGCACTGTTTTTCTTTGCATTTTTGGCTGGAAGAGGCTGGGGTAGTCTTGCTGGTTTCATTTCTCCATGTTTGCAGTCTTTTTTTCATTACTCTGCAGGCAAAAATGGGCTGGATTTTTCTTCCTGCTTATGTTTGTTTGTTTGCATTTTTTCCCCATTGAACTTTGGGTGGGAACAGTCTGGAGTAGTCTTGCTGGTTTCTCTTGTCCATGTTTGCATTGCACTGCAGTGGGGTGTTCTGGGTGGTGGTGTTCCAGCACTGCAAACCTTTAAAGTGCATTTATAAAGAGGTCTGAAAACCCACCATCCCCAGCTTTTTTGCCTTGTTTGGACCTCTGGAACGGATTACTCGGTTTCCCATTCATTTCAATGGGAAACCATGTTTCGGATAACATATTTTTCAGATAACAAATTGCCTCTGAGAATGAATTAAATTTGTTATCAGAGGTACCACTCTATCATTCTTACTGATTAACGGTGGTGGTTCCAGTCCTGGTGGCATCCCACAGCTCCCAAAGTTCTCCCCAGGTCAAGGGGGAGGGGTCCCTGAAGATCTTCAGAACCTGAGGGGGGTGAGGATAGAAAGCTTTCAGTAGAATTAATTTAATGTGGGCTCGAACCCAATTCAAAAGTAAATAAATAAATATAATAAATAATAATATAATAAATAAATAAATATAATAAAGCCCTAAGCAGCTTAGGACCAAGATACCTGAAGGGCCGCCTCCTTCTATGGGCCTTTTCACACGACCCCTAAGATCCGCTGGCCACTTAAATTCGGACCAGAGCTAGGTTCCCGTTCCCACCCCCTCCACACCCCTGGGCTGGCTGCATGAGGGGAGGGAGAAAAAAAGGAAGAAAAGAATGCCGCTCACCTCTGTTCTGCCCTCCCGGCACTGCATTCAGATCTCTTAAAGGGGCGGGGGGGGGCAAAAAAAGAACAAACAGAAGGGAGGAGAGCCCGGCAGTCACTACGTTATATCCGCATCAGGAATTTTCACCTCCAGAGAGCAGGTACCTGAAAAGTGCACTGGGACACGCTTAGGTGGGCATGGTCGCACTTAATTATCTGTAAACTCCGGAGCTGGTGGGGAAACAATTTAAAGCTCCAGAGCTGGGAGCCATTTGCGGCTGAGTTTAGGGGTCGTGTACAAAGGACCCCTATGAACCTACCCGGCAATTAAGATCGAGCCAGGGGGCCCTACTGAAAGAGCCATCCCTCAAGTTGGTGAAAGGGATGGCTTGCAGGTCTAGGGCCTTTTCAGCAGCTGCCCCCAGACTATGGAATGCCCTCCCAAGTGAGTTCTGCCTGGCGCCAACATTGATGACATTTCGGCACCAGACGTTTTTTAATTGACATAACATAAATTGTGGGTCCTGTTGGCAATTTTTAGTGTAATGTTTTGATTATTCTTTGATTTATTTATTGACATTTTTGATGTTTTAGCTGTTTTAATTCATTTGATTGTAAGCCGCCCAGACTCCTTTGGGTAGTGGGTGGCATATAAGCTGTAAAAATAAATACATAAAACAAATATTGGGCTGACGACATAGACTCCATATGTGCCCACACAGTGACTCAGATGGATTTCAATCAGGGAGTCGCACACTATTCTCTGTGTGTGTGTTTGTGTGAGAGACCCTTGAAAAGACAACCTGCTGGCAAGGAGTTTCCTCCTTGTAGCCTGGAAACATTGCTTTTCCTGCTCAGTGTTGCAGTCCGAAAAGGTGTATGGGGGGGGGTGTATTTTTTCACTTCTGATTTCCCTCTGTAGTTTTGTGTGTGATCAAATCTTTCCTGAGATCCTTCGTATTCGGATTTCTTTTCTTCCTCTGCATGTGTTTCTGTTTGTTTAAATGTCCAAAATAACAAATCTGTCAGATCTTAGGAAACTTGCATTTTGAGCACCCATCCTCGTGCCCCACTGGTTCTCGTTTCACCGTTGCCACACACTGGATAGACACCTTCATTGAGCTGTGGAACTCCCTGCCACAGGAGGTGGTGATGGCATCTGGCCTGGATGCCTTCAAAAGGGGATTGGACAGATTCCTGGAGGAAAAGTCCATCGCAGGTTACAAACCATGAGGGAGATGTGTCATCTCCAGGCTTAAAACCAGGGTGCTTCAAGGGCCAGATGCAGGGGAGTGGTATCAGGAGACAGAAGAGATCTAGTCTCGTGTACTCCCAGAGGCATTTGATGGGGCCACTGTGAGATACAGGAAGCTGGACTAGATGGGCCTTTGGCCTGATCCAGCATGGCTCTTCTTATGTTCTTATGTTCCCCTGCAGAATGCCGGTCGCCCAGCTGTGAAAGCTGTTTCAGTAAAGACTTCTGCATGAAATGCAAAGAGCAATTTTATCTGTACAAAGGGAAGTGCTTCAGCTCGTGTCCTCCGGACACCGTGGCCCAGCAGAGTCCCCGAGAATGCCAAGGTAAGCCACGTGGGGAGACACTCAGCATGGACAGCCCCCATGGATCAAAACCCTGAAAGGGAGAGGGAGGGGTGTTTTCTGCCCCCTCAAACAATGGGAGATTTTAGGAAAGGCCCTTTTTGATACATTGGTGAGGGCCAGGGACCCTGAGGCTCACATGTTTGCCATATGGAGCCCAAACCTTCTTATTCAGGGGATGGCAAACAGGGTTCCCCACCTGGGCATGTGGCATGTGCTGCCTGTCCCAGTTCTAAACTATATCGGGCCAGGTGGATTGAGACGGGAAGCGGGGGAAGGAATTCTGCAACTCTTTTGGCTATCCGTGGTTATCGTGGCAGGGTGGTGATGGTGGCGGCTCTGGGAACAACCGTCCCCTGCAAAACAGTGAGAAGAAAAACCATCTCATTTGGGTTTGAGTTTGACCAGCCAACTCTGGTTCCAAAGCCTGACTGTTGGTTTCTCTTCCCACCCCACCGTCCTTGGCAGAAAAGTGCGAGATGGGTCCCTGGAGCAACTGGGGGCCCTGCACCAACCAAGGGCGGACGTGTGGCTGTAGGTGGGGCTCCACCGTGAGGGTCCAAGAGGCCGTGAGGACCAGCAAAGAGGATCCTGCCCTGTGCCCCATCATCAGCTAACATGTTTGCCATATGGAGCCCAAACCTTCTTATTCAGGGGATGGCAAACAGGGTTCCCCACCTGGGCATGTGGCATGTGCTGCCTGTCCCAGTTCTAAACTATATCGGGCCAGGTGGATCTGAGACGGGGAAGAGGGGGGAGGAATTCTGCAACTATTTTGGCTATCCGTGGTTATCGTGGCAGGGTGGTGATGGTGGCGGCTCTGGGAGCAACCGTCCCCTGCAAAACAGTGAGAAGAAAAACCATCTCATTTGGGTTTGAGTTTGACCAGCCAACTCTGGTTCCAAAGCCTGACTGTTGGTTTCTCTTCCCACCCCACCGTCCTTGGCAGAAAAGTGCGAGATGGGTCCCTGGAGCAACTGGGGGCCCTGCACCAACCAAGGGCGGACGTGTGGCTGCAGGTGGGGCTCCACCGTGAGGGTCCAAGAGGCCGTGAGGACCAGCAAAGAGGATCCTGCCCTGTGCCCCATCATCAGCGAGTCCAGGAAATGCCGTATGAAGAAGCACTGCCCTGGAGGTGAGTCTTGACAAGAAGAGGGAGGGAGGACTCTGCTGGGTGCCTTGTGAGGTGGGACCCACAAGAAAGAATGCCCTGGTACAGTAGGAGCCCAGTATCCGCTGGGGATTGGTTCCAAGACTTCCTGTGGATAATGAAAACCGTGGATAAGAGAGAACACCAAAATGTCCCCAAAACTGCTGTTTTGTCATAGTAACTTGCTTTACAGCCACTGTTTTGCAACAGTAGCTTGCTTTACAGCTGCTGTTTGTGAAAGTAAAGTGGATAGAGGGTCGCTCTTCTCCCTCTCACAAAATACCAGAACTAGGGGACATCCACTCAAAATGAGGGTTGGGAGAGTGAGAACAAACAAATGAAAATATTTTTCCCCAGTGTGTTGTTAGTCTGCGGAACTCCCTGCCACAGGAGTTGGTGATGACATCTGGCCTGGATGCCTTCAAAAGCGGATTGGACAGATTCCTGGAGGAAAAGTCCATCACAGGTTACAAACCATGATGGAGATGCATAATCTCCAGGCTTAAAACTGTGGTACTTAAAGGGCCAGATGCAGGGGAGTGTTATCAGGAGACAGATATCTAGTTTTGTGCGCTCCCAGATGCATCTGATGGGGCCACTGTGAGTTACAGGCAGCTGGACTAGATGGGCCCTTGGCCTGATCCAGCATGGCTCTTCTTATGTTCTTATGTTCTTGTCCCAGCCCCTGCCAGTACGGCTAAACTGCTCACTACACTGTTTGGTAGAGTTATGCCACATTAAGTCGAATACTTCAATCTATCAATTTATCAATCTACTTCTTAGTAAAAAATAATAATAATGAAAACTAATAAAAAAGTGGGTCCGCAATGATGAAATGATCTTCAGCAATGGCCAAATTGGTATAGTTAAGGTCCTATTGGCAGGTGTGATCAGTCCATCATTTTCTTCACCTAACCTGGCTTTTTAAGCGGGAAAAACCTGAATGATAGCTAGTGAATGATTTGTGTCCCAGCTTGGAAAGGTTTGCCCATGCCCTGCTGCTCTTCTACTTAAGATGCAGGGTGTGGGAGAATTTTCTAGTTATACAGCAAAAAAATAAAAATAAAAATAAAAATAAACAGTCAGGATGCAACTGGACTTCTTTGCTCGTGAGATCGAAATGTTCCGCTACTCATCCAAGCAGCTTCCTCAGTCTGAGGAAAGTTGCTGGCGAGGCCTCCAATTTATAGTTCTACCTTGATTTCCACCTCGTCTGAATAGGCTTATTTATTTATTTATTTATTTATTTATTTATTTATTTATTTATTTATTTACCGCCCATCTTCCGGAGGAACTCTGGGCAGTTTACAGCATCAAATGAACAATAGTCGAACAAGCAACAAAATATACTGACAGAAATAAGAAGAGAAATGAAAGATATGTAAATAAAATTAAACAATACTAAAAAAATAACAAAGAAAGAGATGGGATATTCGGCAAGATGGCAGGGCTGGAGTTTTTAAAAAAAAGACTAATTAAAGTGGCCAAATGTTAGCTTATTCAGGCCATTGTCCACCTAACGAGCCTATTCAGACCAGGGGTGTGTGAAATCAAGGTGGGGCTATAAAGTGGAGGCCTCACCACTAACTTTCCTCAGACTGATGAAGCAGCTTGGATGAGTAGCAAAACATTTCGATCTTGCGAGCAAAGAAGTCCAGTTGCCAGGAGGACTCAACACCCAGATAACCTCACCTGGATGACTGAGAATGATAATTTGGAAGCAAATTTACATTTCTCCATTGATGGACAAAGCACCCAAACTTTGGAACTGTAGGCGTACAGGGGGCTCCTTGGTTTACGTGAGTGCAAGCCAAGCCAAAAGTTTTGTTTTATTTGGGTAGCTTTGCCCAACCCAGTAATGTGTTGCATTACAACTCCTATTGTCTCCTGACCGTCCTGGCTGGGGGAAGAGAAGTCTTGTGGTGGCATGAAAGGCACCCCTGCCCCGTCGTGATGGACTTCTGCTTTTGTCTTTCAGAGAAGAAAGAAAACAAAAGGAAAGAGAAAAGGGGAAAGAAACAACGGAAGAAGAAAAAGTTAGATCCTCAAATGGTCACTTAAATCAGCGTCCGAGCAAGGGGGAGGTCCTGGAGGGGGGGAGCAATGCACCGAGTGGTCCAGCAGAGGGAGCCCTAGTGGAGGAAAAGACTCATCATGAGGCTGAGCGTCTTTTGCACTCACTCTGTTCTTCCCCTTGGCTCTTCCCCCGACATCCCCATCCTGTTCAAGCTGTTGCACGGTATGTCCCGCCTTTCTTTCCTACATGTCCAAAGCAAGAGAGAAGAAGACACCCCCCTTGTAATCTGCAGCATCCAGCATCTCCCAGGCCTGAGATCTCCATGGCCTCTGGCCCAGATTTCCTGGCATCCGCGTGAAGATGCAAAGATGGTACAGCACTGTAGCGCTGTGGCTGATACGGACTATATTGAAAGTTGAAACAGAGAGATGTCCCCCCAATACAGAAGCCACAAACATGTCACCCCCAAAGAATTTTTTTTTTTTAAAGATACAAATTTGTAGAGAATTACATGTGCTAACAGATATGGACAGCTGCATGATGGAAAATGGTTTTTTTTTCAATTTAAGAAGAGTTCTAGTCCCGTTGGCCCAAGGGAAGAAGATTAGCTGATCCAGACCCGCTCAACCTGCTACCTAGGTTCCGCGTCTCACTGTGGTTGACAGGCAACTTTGGAGTCCATCACCCCCTCTCCCCTTTGGTCTTTGACTATTAAATCAGACTTGGGTCAGACAGTCCTACAAGTAGAGGACACCTTCTGAAACAGGCATCTTCCTGCCAGCCCATGAAATAGAGGACAGTCCTCTGAGGATGTGGATGTGCATCCAGCCTGTTCCACAGGATTCATAGCAGACTCAAGAGAAGAGAGGTATGCCCCAAAAGCATCTAGATGGAAAGAGATCCATGTTTGATCCAGAGGCAGGTAAGATGTCCTAACTCAGTGATGGACACTAGAAGAACACCATGTCCAATCATTCTGTGTGCTCTCATCCAGCTTTCTTACCTTTCCCCTACCGTGTGCCTCTCCCTGTGAAGCAATACCGAAGGACCACTCCCCTGATTGTGCTAGTTGTCCTAGATGTGCTGGAGGTTGGATACAGGCTCTGGCAGATGAAAGGACACAATGCTCTAAGTCTCTCACGTGAACTCATGAAGAACTTGAAAGAACTTGGTGTCTCACGGAAACTTATCTTGGCCACCATCTTGTGCTGCCCCCAGCTTTTCATCATAACCAAAAAGTCATCTTGCACACCAGAGAAGCCAAAGAGTTTCGCAAGGTGCATCTCTTGAGGAACCCCAAGTTTCTGGTTTTCATTCAGTTTGTCCAGATGGTCCTCAGAATGGAGAACATTACAGAGATGCCCGTCCTTTAGGCAATGAGAAGTTCCAAGGATGCAGACCCTCTAGAGTTGGGACCTTGGGAGGCTTATTTGCACCTTGTAGGAGAATCATAGGGGGGGGGATGTAAATTGTAAACTTAGAAGGGATTTGTAGGGTCATCAAGCCCATACCAAAAGAGAATCTACCACCTTGTGAGGCAATCTGCTCTGCTGATGGGCAGCGCTCTCCATCTGAATGTATCTTCCAATTTTTAGCAAAAAAAAAATCTCCTTTCTTGTAATAATTGTTTGTCATCCCCTGAACCAGCAGGATGCAAGCTGGCATTGTTGGCCATGCATCAGCACCTATTTAAAGATTGTCATCTCAACAAGTTTCCTTGTTCCAGACAAAATATACCTGGCTTCTTCAATCGTTTCTCATAAGTGTTGCTTTCCAGACCCTTGACTACCTTGGTCACTTTCCAGCTTGTCCCTGTGAGCCTTAAATGTGTGGTTAATTTTTAAATATTCAGTTTATTTCCTTGTGTTCCTCCCTCCCTCCCCCTCCCCCTCTCTCTTTCTCTCTCTCTCCCCCCCTCTCTCTCTCTGTGTGTGTGTGTGTGTGTGTGTGTGTGTGTGTGTGTGTGTGTGTGTGTGTGTGTGTGTGTGTGTGTGTGTGTGTGTGTGTGTGCTGGATAGTTCAGTAGTTTAGGGATGGCCCCAGAAAACGGGAAGGGGAAGCTACTTTCTGAGTACTGTATTGTCTACCAGGAAAACCTCAGAAAGGGTCACCACCATACATTGGAATCAACTTGACACATACACAATAAAGACACCTCCCTGTTCTTGCTTCTGAAGGCAAGCACTTCTGTCTAAGAAGGGTCTCCATGCAGTTCAGAACCCCGGAAAACCAGCATTCCAGAACCTTTGAAGGTGCAAACCAGGGAGGCTCTCTGTGTACGATTGATCCATGGAGGCTCTCTATGTGATCTCTCTATGAGGCTCTCTTTCTTTCTTTCTTTCTTTCTTTCTTTCTTTCTTTCTTTCTTTCTTTCTTTCTTTCTTTCTTTCTTTCTTTCTTTCTTTCTTTCTTGCATAAAGGCATTTTTCAAATGAGAATAGCACAGCAGGGGCCACCGTGAAACCACTCAGCTTCCTCTCATATTTTGTTTTTAAAAATCAAAGATTCCGCTGTAATGCTTGAATAGTACAATAAGGGGCACAATCCACCAGGTAGTTAACCGACATAAATCCTGTTGAAATACAGTCGACCCTCATATAACAAACAGTTTGTATAACATTAAATCTGTACAACATAAAACATTCTGGAGAGAGGGGAAATTTGCTTAACAGAATCGGCTATGGGGCAAATCCGTACAACATAAAAATGGTCGCGATTAGGGATTACTCTGTTTACAATGAATTCCTATGGAAAATTTGTATAAAGGAAAATTTGCTTAACATAATTTCATTTAGAATGAATTAATTCCTTTATACAAGGTACCCCTGTACTTTTAAATGAGGCTTAGGTAAGAGTGTATCCCAGGAGACAATGACTAGTGGACAAAGGGCTACTTCCCTCTTAAGAAAATGTGCACTGTACGTCTACGTGAGGACATGGCTTCCAGAACCTTTGGATTTTGGACAGGTTTCTGTGATTCTGGATGAAAGAAAATACAATTGTTCCTATAAATAATAAATATATATATAAATATTCATAAAATATAGAGAATTTATTTCTAGAATGTCACTGTATTTAAAGATGCTTTTCATCATATATCTAAATATATATATTTCTTAATTTTTGAAAAAAATATTTGTTTTGTTTTGTTATGCAGTGATGCTACCTGTAAATAGTTATTTGCATTTCTTTTCAGGACTTGAGCTGATGATGCAAACAAAGTTAAAAGGGAGGGGTATGAATGTCTAGCACAGTGGTTTTCAACCTGTGGGTACCCAGATGTTCTTAACTGCAACTCCCAGAAGCCTCCACCACTCGCTGTGCAGGAAGGGGATTCTGGGAGTTGCAGTCCAGGAACATCTGGGGACTGACTGGTTGAGAACCACTGGTCTAGCATGTGCTTCATCTACTAGTTTTCACCTAAGACAGTGGCGTCCAAACTTCAGACATCCAGATGTTTTGGACCACAACTCCCATAGTCCTTTGTCATTGGCAATCTAGGTATGGAATTCTTGGAGTTGTGGTCAAAAACATCTGGAGGGCCAAAGTTTGGACACCCCTGATCTAAGAGGTCCTTTGGACCAAATGAAATTAAATTCTTTTCCACATGCATTTTTCCCAGTGACCACAAGGTGGCACTATACAGCAGAGGAAAGGTTTTCTCATTCTTGATTGTGCTCCTTAAAATAAAAATACCAATTAACTCTTGCTTTCCTTTCAAGTACAAGCACACAAATGCATCAGCTATGATGAATTTGCCTATTGTCTGTATTTCATCAAAGGAATAAATAAGAAAAGTGCAACTGTCTGGTACCCAATAAAGTCCTTAAAAATATATGTGGTGTTGTGTGCATTACAGATTATTGCTAGAGCCTAGCACAAATTTAAAAGTGTATGGTAAAATTTGTTCAAAAATTGATGAATTTTTTTAGTAATTTTTGATTCATCAATTCACTGAGGTATAAAACGGCCTTAAGGTCACATACGGATACCAAATTTTCAGAGATGTTTCCCCTGGCTGTTCTTTACAATACCTCCAGATCTGGTGAAGATTGGGTCTCCCCAAGCTAGTTTCTAAAGGCCTCTTACTGGGGAGGGGGGCAGAATTTGTGAGTGTGGAATTCAAATGTCTGAAATCCAATCTTCACAAAAACTCAGAGGAAATGCAGAGGAGAGTGATGGGAGGCACCTCCGTACATTGGGTGACTCTCAGTGCTTTGGAGGACCTTTTAAATGGGAAAATGTACAAATTTGTCAATTCGGCAGAAAAAAACCACAAATTCCTTTTCTATGATTCGTTGTTGATGAATCACAAATCAAAATGAATCACTTTTTTTTTATTTGTCCCCATCTCTAATTCTTACCTGTCCAGGGGAGTTTTGCCTCAAGGCAGCCTCCTGCAACAAGCCGCTTCCCTCCTGCTCTTGTGTACTACCACTCCCATCTCCCCCAAACCAGCAGTGGCTGGCCTGGGGTGATGGGAGTTGTGATCCGACTCGCTGGGAGAACACAGGCTGGTGGATGGCTGCCGGAAGCCAGAGGCCTCGGGATGGGGCATTTTTATTTCCCAAGGTCAGGTTCAATTGCAGAATCCTCACAGAGGGAGCTAGCCTTTAAATTAGACTTGACCTGCATGGCCATTCAAGGCGGAGAGACGTTTAGGAAGAAAACTTGTCTTGTGTCTTCCCTTCAAATAGTGCTCTGTCCTTGGCAGGCATTCCCAGGGATGGGGAGTCAAGACTTGTGACTTGCTCTGGAGTAGAGATGGGCACGACTTAGCGGTATTCCCGTTTCCGTTTCCGTTACTCGTATCCGTTACACTACGGAAACGGTAACGGGAATTACTCCGCCAGAATTCGAGCTCGAACCGATGAACAAACAATTTGGTCTGATTTGTTGTGCTCGTTACTTGCATCGCGGCGAACGCGCAATGCCAAGCAGCACAGAAAAAAAGTTTTTAAAAGTTAAAAAAAACCGATTCCCGGCCCTAAAAGTAGGCGAAAACTGTCTGAGGGCACCTACCAGGCCAGAAGGGTGTTTTATTTGGGGGGGGGGGTTTCCCCGCCCCCCTCTCCTTGGCTATTGCTACTGCTGCGCTGCTGGTACCAGGCTGGGAGGGCGCATCCTTCTGTAAATGGAAATCCTCCCCAAAGGGAGGTCCTTCTGTAAATGGAAATCCTCCCCAAATGAGGAAAATAAAAAGGAACACAAACTCTGGCAAAAGAAATGTAAAAAGATGATAAGGGAGGCAAAGAAAGACTTTGAGGAACGCATGGCTAGCAATATAAAGGGTAATAATAAAAGCTTCTTTAAATATGTTAGAAGTAGAAAACCTGCCAGAGAACCAATTGGGCCTCTGGATGGTGAGGGAGGAAAAGGGGAGGTTAAGGAGGACTTGGACATTGCAGAGAAATTGAACGAGTTCTTTGCGTCTGTCTTCACGACAGAGGACCTTGAGCGGATTCCGCTGCCTGAGCCGCCCCTCTTGACTAAAGAATTAAATCAAATACAGGTTAAAAGAGAGGAGGTTTTAGGACTAATTGATAAATTGAGGATTAACAAGTCACCGGGCCCAGATGGCATCCACCCAAGGGTTATTAGGGAACTGAGAAATGAAATTGCAGATCTCTTAACGGTAATATGCAACTTGTCTCTTCAAACGGCCACAGTGCCGGAGGACTGGAGGATAGCGGATGTCACACCAATTTTTAAAAAAGGAAGGAGGGGGGACCCAGGAAACTACAGGCCGGTTAGCCTTACATCTGTCCCAGGGAAGATGGTGGAAGGCCTCATCCAAGAGAAAATCTTAAAACACATAAAAGAACAAACCTTGCTGAGAGAAAATCAGCATGGCTTCTGTAAGGGTAAATCTTGTCTTACAAACCTTTTAGAATTTTTTGAAAAGGTCAACAGGCACGTGGATTTGGGTGAACCGGTGGATATAGTCTATCTGGATTTTCAAAAGGCTTTTGACACAGTCCCTCACCAAAGGCTGCTGAGAAAATTGCATAGTCAGGGGATAAGAGGGCAGGTCCTCTTATGGATTGAGAACTGGTTGAGATCCCGGAAACAAAGAGTAGGTGTCAATGGGAAATTTTCACAATGGAGAGAAGTGAAAAGTGGTGTGCCCCAGGGCTCGGTCCTGGGACCGGTGCTTTTCAATCTGTTCATAAATGACCTGGAGACAGGGATAAACAGTGAGGTGGCCAAGTTTGCCGATGACACAAAACTTTTCCGTGTGGTAAAAACCAGAGAAGATTGTGAAGAGCTCCAGAAGGATCTCTCCAAGGAGTGGGCTGAGAAATGGCAAATGCGTTTTAATGTAACCAAATGTAAAGTAATGCATATTGGGGCAAAAAATCCAAACTTCATCTATCAACTCATGGGCTCTGAGTTATCCGTGACGGATCAGGAAAGAGATCTTGGTATGTTGGTGGACAGCTCCATGAAGGTGTCTCCCCAATGTGTGGCAGCAGTGAAGAAGGCCAATTCCATGCTAGGGATTATCAAAAAGGGGATTGAAAATAAAACAGCCAACATTATAATGCCGTTATACAAAACAATAGTAAGGCCCCACCTGGAGTATTGTGTACAATTCTGGTCACCGCATCTCAAGAAAGACATAGTGGAACTGGAAAAGGTGCAGAAGAGAGCGACTAAAATGATTACTGGGCTGGGGCACCTCCCTTATGAAGAAAGGATAAAACAATTGGGCCTCTTTAGTCTGGAAAAAAGGCGCTTGATGGGGGATATGATTGAGACATACAAAATAATGCAGGGTATGAGTAAAGTGGATAGAGGGAAGCTCTTCTCCCTCTCTCAAAATACCAGAACTAGGGGACATACACTCAAATTGAGTGCTGGGAGAGTAAGAACTGACAAAAGAAAATATTTTTTCACCTAGCGCGTTGTAAGTCTATGGAACTCCCTGCCACAGGATGTGGTGATGGCATCTGGCCTGGATGCCTTCAAAAGGGGATTGGACAGATTCCTAGAGGAAAAGTCCATCACGGGTTACAAACCATGATGGAGATGTGTAATCTCTAGGCTTTAAACTAGGGTACTTCAAGGGCCAGATGCAGGGGAGTGGTATCAGGAGACAGATATCTAGTCTCATGCACTCCCAAACGCATCTGGTGGGGCCGCTGTGAGATACAGGAAGCTGGACTAGATGGGCCTTTGGCCTGATCCAGTATGGCTCTTCTTATGTTCTTATGTTCTTATCCATTTGCCATGCAGTGCGGGGGATCCAAAATGGCGACCGCAATATTTTTTTTGAAATCGTTGCCCAAAACCCCACCAAAGCACCACAGAAACATGCGAAAATTAGCTATTTTAAATGCTTGAATTTTTACAGTAGCAGCAGTGGGTTTTTCTTGCAAAAAAAAGTCTCCGTTGATTTTATTTTATTATATTATATTATATTATATTATATTTTTTTACACCTGCACATTTGCAATGATGGGCTCGCCCATGGGAGTGGACCATACAAATTTTCCACCAATCGCATGGCCACTTGGCCAGGTTGACCACAGAGACTTCTGGGATGTGCCAATCGGGCATAAACAGCCCACTAATCGTAGCCCAAACCCGAACCCTAAGCCTAAGCCTAACCCATACGCCAGTACACTGTCCTTCTAAGTGGGTCAGAGAGGCACCCAGAGGTGCACCCCAATACTCACCCTAACCTCACCCGTAACTAGCCTAACCCTAGCCCTTGTGCTAACCCGTCTTAACCCTAAGCCAGATCTACTTGCATTGCACTACATGCAAGTACGTGAGACACAGCGGGTGCAAAGAGTCTGCCAGTCCGTCACTTGTGGCTCTGGCTGACTCCTGCAGCTCCCTCCAGGAACCCGCTACCCCCCCAAACCAGTACTAACGACAACAAAAAAATGAAAAAATGAACCGACTAATTTTTGCAAAATTTCGCGAAAAACGGAAACGAGCCAAAACGGACTGCCTCCGACACACGACCTCGAAAACGTCATTTTCCCTAGCCGTGCCCATCTCTACTCTGGAGTCTGACTCAAGTCGCACTAGCAACTCAACTTGGACTTGACTCGGGGGTTGGAGAACAGACTTTGACTTTGACTCAGAGACCTTAGCTGTGCTTCAAGACCCTAAGGACCAGCTTGCCTGCCACCACCATCCTGGGAGGCATCAGGCCTAGCTTCAGGGAGCTGACTGCTGGCTCTGTCCGTGGGTGCACCATTCAGTCAATAAGCCAGCGTACGCGCAGAGGCAGGGGCTGGCTCTGGGAAGTTAGCCTGATGTCTCTACGCCTGTGCCAGTCTCAGCTGGGATGGCACGTCTGCAGGCTGAATCCCAAGCCTTGGGGTGGGGGTGGAACGAGGGCAAAGGGAGTCTAGATTAGGACCCAAGGGTTAAACTCAGGACCCGAGACTCGGCCTCAGAATCGAGTCCCTAGTGTACATGTGCTAATACTGCCCATTCAATGCTGACCCCACACACACACACACTGTCTAGGACCAATTTTAGACTTAGGATGACCTCTAATTGAGTTTTTTTTAATATGTGTACATATTTTGGATGTGTTTTGCATATATGCCGATAAAGGTTTCTGTAATTTGGTTTGACTTGGGTTTCGGTCCCGAAAGCTTGTCAAGTTCAATCCTGGATGTTCCACACCAATGTCACCTGACAAGTTGTGTGGTGTGCCTCAGGGTCCTTTCCCAATGGAGCAGTTGAACTGCCTTGTTCCACCTCTTTGTATCTCGCTTAAAATAGCACTGGCTTTACTGGAACCCTTGTCCAAAAAGCAGCAGCCGAAGGTGCAAGGGCCGACGGAATTTCTACTTCACTTTAAAAGAACAACAAAACGCCTTCAAGAGTTGCGTAACAGCCAGAAATGTAAGAGGTTTCGCCTCTACAGCTTCATTTTTGAACTTCCAGGCTTGGCGATCATCTTCTGAAATATCAACACAAATACCATTCTAAGATACAGTAAATGAGTGTAAGATTAAAAACACATACAAAGCAACAAGGCACATCCATCCAACTAAAAGTTCAAGGCCAGCCATCTAGCCATTAAAGGAAAATCTGCTTCAAGAGAAAGATTTTTGCCTGCTTGTGGAAGGAGAAAGATGGGGCCAACCTGGCCTCCAGTGGGAGGGAGTTCCAGAGTCTGGGAGCAGCAACACAGAAGGTCCATGTTCCCACCAAACCCACCTGGCGGGTGTATGTGGGGTGTTTTCATGTGTTTTGTTGGCTGATGCGTTAGCGCTAAATGCTAGGGGAATGCCAGAGCACTGAACCCGACCCTCTGTGTGAATCAGAAGCAAAAGGAAAGGTTTTTTTGCATGAGACAGATATGTAAACACATGAAATGAAATGGTGCATAGAGAGATTATAGGAATGTCATGTGGATGTTGGAAATTCCATTAAGCAGTGTAGCAAACACACACACATGCACATGCACATACATGTGCACACATGCACACATATGCGTGCGTGGACACACACGCACACACACACGCACACACAGAGTTCACAAACACTATATATGTTATTTGTTTCATTTTATCTTGGTTTTAAATTGATAACAACAGCAAAAGTGTGACGTAGAGATGGGCATTTCCTTTTGGAAGGGGACTGGTTCTGAAATGAAACCTGCCAGAACAGCTGGCATTGAGATCCCAGTCCCACTCTCCGGAACAAAATCAACCACTGTTGTACCTTGCTGTGGTTTGCACTGGGCAAAATTCCAACCAGGAAGCAGCCTCCGATGTGTCCTCCTCCCTTCTCCCTGGTGCTGGCCAGTCAGGAGCTGCACAAGGACATGCATCATTCCGCCTCCCTGTCTGATTGGCCAGCGCCAGGGAGAGAGAGACACATCAGAGGCTGCTTCCTGGTTGGAATTTCAACCAGCGCCAGCTACAGCAAGGTAAGACAGTGGTTGTTTTTGTTCCGGAGGGCGGGACTGGGTTCCGAGCACTAGCTGTGCTGCTGTGTTTCATTTGGGAACCAGTCCCTTTCCGAAACGAAATGGCCAACTCTAGTTTGATGCTTATAAATTGCTCCATATCACTAAAAGTACTCAAAGCACTATCTGGGCAGTTAAAAATTAATGACGCACACACGTGCAACTTGGGTTATCAGTTTACCAACCCCAGAAAGAGGGAAGGCCGAGTGAACCTTAAGCTGGCTACCTGGGATCGAACCCAGGTTTTGAGCAGAGTTTCAGCAGCAGCACTATGTAAAATGCGCTAGGTCAGCGTGGTCGTACTTAATTTTTTTTTAAAGTCCTCAGCTGGTGGGAAAACAATTTTAAGCTCCGCATCTGGGAGCCCTTTGCCTCGGATTTTAGGGGACATGTAAAAGCAGCCAAACTTAACTCGTAACTTGGAACCCTACCACCACCACCCTGAGACGGAGCAGGTCTGGCTTTTCACCCACCACTCAGATGATAGACTGGCCCTTGTGCAGAGGCAGGGGCAAACTCCCGGAAGCAATATGTGCATATGCTGCCCTATCACCTAGCAGTGCATGGGCAAGCTGAACCTCTGAGTTCAAGTTCCGAGTCTCAAGACTTGAGAGTGAGGGGAAAGACTTGAGACTTGGACTTGAGACTTGGGCTCGAAGACTTGGCCTTGGCTTGGGACTCGGGCCCAAAGGCTTGCCAGCAGTCCTTGGCTGGCTGCCACTGACAAAATTCCCACTGCAGAGGGAATGCTGTGCAACAGGACTTCAGCGGCAAAAAACAAAAACAAAACTTCATCTATCAACGCATGGGCTCTGAGTTATCCGTGACGGATCAGGAAAGAGATCTTGGTGTGTTGGTGGACAGCTCCATGAAGGTGTCCACCCAATGTGTGTCAGTGGTGAAGAAGGCCAATTCCATGCTAGGGATTATCAAAAAGGGGATTGAAAATAAAACAGCCAACATTATAATGCCATTATACAAAACGATAGTAAGGCCGCACCTGGAGTATTGTGTACAATTCTGGTCACTGCATATCTCAAAAGAGAGTGACTAAAATGATTACTGGGCTGGGGGACCTCCCTTATGAGGAAAGGTTAAAACATTTGAGGTCTTTAGTCTGGAAAAAAACACCTGAGGGGGAATATGATTGAGACATACAAAATAATGCAGGGCATGAGTAAAGTGGATAGAGGGATGCTCTTCTCCCTCTCACAAAATAGCAGAACTAAGGGACATCCACTCAGACTGAGAGTTGGGAGAGTGAGAATATTTTTTTACCCAGCGTGTTGTTAGTCCGTAGAACTCCCTGACACAAGATGTGGTGATGGCATCTGGCCTGGATGCCTTCAAAAGGGAACTGGACAGATTCCTTGAGGAAAAGTCCATCACAGGTTATAAACCATGATAGAGATGTGTCATCTCCAGTATTAAAACTAGGGTACTTCAAGAACCAGATGCAGGGGAGTGGTATCAGGAGACAGATATTTAGTCTTGTGCACTCCCAGAGGCATTTGGTGGGGCCACTGTAAGATACAGGAAGCTGGACTAGATGGGCCTTTGGCCTGGTCCAGCATGGCTCTTCTTATGTTTTTATGTTCTTATTAGAGATGGGCACGAAATGAAATTTTTTTCATTTCCGTTATTCGTTATTTGTTCTGTTACGTAATGAAACGAATAACGAAAATTGTGATGAAAATGGAACGAAATGAACAGGACCATGAAAATTGGGTTCGTTACGTTTCATTTTTGTTAATGGCGACGCGCAATGAAATGAGCTGTTTTAAATGTTAAAAAACGCCCTGGACATCCATAAAAACCCAGCAATAATTATTTATACTGTCTGATAATACCTACCAGGGGGGGTTGGGGTCCTTAAAACCTGCATTTATATCTTTTCTCAGATTGCTGTATTTTTTTCCTTTAAGGGGAGTTAGGAGACATCGACCCAAAATGGCTCCCAGATGACTAATATTGATTTATTGGGTATTAAAATGCCCTGGACATCCATAAAAATGCAGCGATAATGTGATAATTATTTGAAATTATTACCTACCAGGGGGTTGGGGTCCTTAAAATGTTTGTTTTTGTCTTCTCCCATCGTGATGTATTTTTCTTTTCCCTTTAAGGATGACAAAATGGATGTCGCCACCATAAAATGGAGGCAAGCCATGTGATGGGATCATGTTCAACCAATAACATGCCCAGGTTGCAGACTGGGCAGGTCTGGAAGGCACAGAGGGCATAAAAAGCTCTGGCAGCCCCTGTCCTCCTTGCAGTCTCCGGTGGGAGTTAGGGTGAGATTGCTGTCTCTGCGACTCTAGCTTCAGTCCTGCAGCCTCCCTGTGTGCGTGCGTGCATACCTCTCGGTGAGTACCCTCCCCTGCCCCACAGTGCAGTCACTCTGTGGCTGCCTTGCACCCTGGACAATGCCCGCCGCTGGCTTTGCAGCCTCCCTGCGTACCTAGTCTATACTGTGTCTCTGCCAGCATCAACTTTTTTTAGTGTTTTCCCTCTGGTCTGTGGCGTTGGGGGACGCCCACGCACAGAAATGCTTTACAAATTGTGCAAAAAGCGGGTAGAAACGAAAAAAGAAAAAATGAAAAACAAAAACAAATTTTTTCAAAAATTCACGAAAAATGGAAACAAACCGAAACGAACCTCTCAACAAAAAAAAAACTGAAACACCATTTTTTTTATTCGTGCCCATCTCTAGTTCTTATGTTCATGAAAGCGGCTCACTATTGCTGCCTGTTAGTTACAAAATATTAAAACCATAGAATCACAGAATCATGAAGAAACCTCTAAGGCCATGTAGTCCAACCCCCTGCCCCCTGCAGGAATACAAATCAAAGGACACCTGCCAGGTGGTTGCCTAAACTTCCCTTGAAAAGAATTGACAAATACGTATGACAGATATGAGCATGTGTCAAAGACACCATGTTTTCAGTCCCTGTGTACTTTTATTTTTGCCTCTGTGGGATACAAACCAAATGCATAAAAAGGATAATTTTGAGAAAGAAGTTTCAGTTCTAATTTGAACCCAACCAGAGTTTTGGGACTGTAAAACTAGCCTATTTTGGGCATGTTTGTTTACCTTCTGAGTCATGGTGACCTCATTTTCAGAGGAAAGAAACACCACAAAGAGCTGTCCCCGAGGGTCGCCAATGTAGAAATGGTGTTTTAGACGAGGTCTGTTTATATTTCCCTGCAGCCTTTTCTGAGGGCCCTTGGAGCTTGCCCGAGCCAAGCCCAAGTGTTGGATCTTATCTTCTCAAGATATTTTACTTTCTTAGCACAGATTCCCTCATGGAGTCCCAGGACTTAATCCTGATGCCCGTGCTCCCATTTTACGTGTGGTTCTCCTCATAAACCAGGAGATTCTCTTGTGACCCTGTTTTACAGACCCTGTTCCTTGCAAGGCAACAGGAAAAGAGGAAGACCATTTATGACATGGAAAGGGCAACATGATAAACGGGAGACAGATACATTAGACCATTGGTTCTCAACCTGTGGGTCCCCGGATGTTCCTGGACTGCAACTCCCAGAAGTCTTCGTCACTAGCTGAGCTGGCCAGGATTTCTGGGAGTTGCAGTCCAGAAATATCTGGGGACCCACTGGTTGAGAACCACTGCATTAGACAGAGAAGATAGATGGTTTGAGAGAGGGGTCAGGGAAGCCATTTATGTGTGTATTGAAAACCCCTCTCTCAACAGAGGTGGTGGTGGTGGGGGGCTCAGGCACAATCTGTCTACCACTTATCTAGCTGCCCTTTCATCGATCCCTAAACAAATCAGAAGCAATTCACACCTCCACCAGGAAGGCCGCTGCTCAGGACCGCAGGTGTTATGTCGGGTACCCTCTCTTTGGACCTTCCAAAAGCTCTTATGGTGGCCTGTGAACATTTGGGGCTCTTTAGTCTGGAAAAAAGGTGCCTGAGGGGGGATATGATTGAGATTTACAAAATAATCCAGGGCATGAGTAAAGTGGATAGAGGGACTCTCTTCTCCCTCTGACAAAATACCAGAACTAGGGGACATACACTCAAATTGAGGGCTGGGAGAGTAAGAACAGACAAAAGAAAATATTTTTCACCCAGCGTGTTGTTAGTCTGTGGAACTCCCTGCCACAGGAGGTGGTGATGGCATCTGGCCTGGATGCCTTCAAAAGGGGATTAGACAGATTCCTGGAGGAGAAGTCCATCACAGGTTACAAACCATGGTGGAGATGTGTCATCTCCAGGCTTAAAGCCAGGGTACTTCAAGGACCAGATGCAGGGGAGTGGTACCAGGAGACAGATACGTATCTAGTCTCATGCGCTCCGAGACGCATCTGGTGGGGCCACTGTGAGATACAGGAAGCTGGACTAGATGGGCCTTTGTTCTGATCCAGCATGGCTCTTCTTATGTTCTTATGTTCTCTTAAAAACAGAGCTCTTCAAAGAGGTTTCTGGAAAACAGGACATTCTAGAGGTCACACATTCACAGGCCACCATAAATCGGAGGCAACCTGATAGCACACAAGGACAAGAGGGTTTTTTTTTACCACACAAGGATGACAAGAGGTTTTTTTACCTCTTGGGATTTGAAGGCTGCAGCCTAACAGCTTTTATAGTGTTTTCGTTCTGGATTCTATTCTTCTGCCCACCCTTTTAAAACAATTTAAAGTGGAGGAAGTCTCCTTTCCTCCACTTTTCCATTTGGGAACAGCATCTCAGTCATCTGTTTTGTTTCACTGTGATTTTGTTTGTCTTCACTTGTCTAGCCGGCCAGAGAACTACAACATCAGTTTTACATTTGTATAAATAATATGAAATAATATGAAATGCAACCAAGGGTGTTTATATACGACCCCTAAACTCCGGGGCAAATGGCTCCCAGCTCCAGAGCTTAAAAATGTTTACCCACCAGCTCCGGAGTTAACAGGAAATTAAGTGCGACCACGCCCACTTTAGCACGTCCCAGCGCACCTTTCAAGTACCTGCTCTTTGGAGGTGAAAATTATTTGATCCGGTGTAACGATAGTGAGTGCGGGGCTCTCCTTGCTTCTTGTTTTTTGGCTCCCACCCCTTTAAGAGCTACTTTTACAGAGACGAGAGGCAGAACGGAGGTGAGCGGCATGCTTTTCTTTCTCTTTTTCTCCCTCCCCTCACGCAGCCAGCAGCCAGGAAGTGTGGAGGGGGTGGGAATGCAGGAAGAGCGACGAACCCCTAAGATCTCTGGTCCGAATTTAAGTGGCCAGCGGATCTTAGGGGTCGTGTAAAAAGGCCCTAAATATCCATGATGCTTTCCAATATGCACATTCTTGTAACAGATATTTGATATCTGTAGTTCAGGAGTTAAATGGACTAGTACTGAGCTTCTTATGACTACAGTGAGGCCTTCCCTACTTGTGGGATCAATATCCGTGATTTCGTTGGTTTTTCTGCCTGAAAATATTTAAATAAAAACCTCAGAAATGCATATATATAGGTATTTCAAGATGTACATACCAGAACCTGATGCTAGAGGGAGCCAGAGATAATGCAGTGTAGAGCATTTACTGTATTTTTACATGTACAAGACTATATTTTTACTGAAACTGTTAGAGTAAAAAATTTGAGTTGTCTTATACACTGAAGTAAACCAATGAGAGAACCACACAGTAGAGAAACTGTTATTTCTTCTCTGTTGCTGCTCCCAGACTTTGGAACTCCCTCCCGCTGGAGGCCAGGATTGCCCCATCTCTGCTGTCTTTCCAGAAGCAGGCAAAGACCTTCCTCTTCAGGCAAGCTTTCCCTGAATGAGGGACTACCTACTAGGTGACTTTTAGATGGATTACCAAACATGATTGCACTGACTGATTTCATAAGAACACCAGTGTTTTCCATGTTACTTTCCTTGTTCTTTTATTTTTGTGAGCTCTTTGTAGCTCTACTGTTACCTTTTAATGTTCTAAGATGCCTCCTCTAATTCCCTGTTTTTAACTTGAATATGTCTTATATGTTTTGGGCTGTATATTGTCCCTCATTACTGTAAGCCACCTTGGGTCCTTTTCTAAGGAGAAAGGTGGACTAACTCTATGATTCTATGATTCTATGAAATAAATAAATCAGGCTAGAAAATTGGATGTCGTCTTATACATGGGAATATCTTATAGACAGAAAAATACAGTAATACTTCCACATTTTTCTGCATCCATGAGCATCGAGGAGCAGGACTTTAACCAGATCCTCTGCAGATACTGAGTAGAGATGGACACAAAATGAACTTTTAGTTCATTTCATTATTTGTTATTCATTTTGTTACGTAATGAAACGAATAACAAACTCCAGAGTGGATTTAGAACGAAACAAAGCAAACAAACAAAAATTGGTTCGGTAGGTTCGTTTCATTAATGGAGGTGCCGGAGATGTCTCCTACCTGGTGCTGGTCCTGTAGGTTTGGTCTTCCTGGCTTCAGGGATGGTGACCAGAAAAAAGAAGAAGCTGACAGCCCCGCTACAGCTGTAGCACGGGCCACGTGGTTGGCATTAAAAAAAAACAATAAAAATAAAATAATAATAAAAGGAGCGCCGACCCGGCCCCAGGGGTGGCCGGGTTGGCACCCTAACATCAAGAAAAGAATATAAAAAATAAAACCAGCGCCGACCGGGACCCAGGGGCCACACAGTCAGCACTTGAAGAAAACAAAAAACAAAAACAAAGCCCCATGCTACAGCTGTAGTGCAGGCCAGGAACCCAGAAGTAATAAAATAAAATAAAATAAAAATAAAATAAAATAATAATAAAAAAGGAGCACCAACCCAGCCCCAGGGGTGGGTGGGTTGGCACCCTAAACTCAAGAAAAAAATAAAAATAAAACCATCACTGAATGGGCCCCAGAGGCCGCGTGGTTGGTGCTACAGTTGTAGCGCGGGCCAGGAACCTGGAAGTAAGAAAAGAAAAGAAAAGAAAAGAAAAGGCTCACCCCGCCGCTGCCAGGTAAGATGATGAGGAGGAGGATGTGGATGATGAAGATGAAGATGAGGATGCTGCCAGTCCAGTTTGTGCAGTTGCAAGCAACGTCAATTTTTTTTTAAATTTTTTGAACATTTTTTTCCCACCCCACGCTGTCAAATTGATTAAATCGTACAAAGGGGGAAAATGAATAACGAATCAACGAACCAATGAAATGATTTTTTCTAAGAAAAAAATAGTTAAAAATGAAACGAAATGAACCAAACCCTAAAATGAAACGAACCAAAATGAGTTGCCATTTTTTCCAGTTCGTTCCCATCTCTAATACTGAGGTACTACTACTACTACTACTACTACTACTACTACTACTACTACTACTACTACTACTAGTAGTAGTAGTAGTAGTAGTAGTAGTAGTAGTAGTAGTAGTAGTAGTAGTTGATTGGATTTATATACCACACCATCTGGCAGCATGGCCACTCTGGGTGGTTTACAAAATAAATCATAAAAATGGAAAATGTACAACGTAAGACAACATAACAAATTTTAAAAAGAACACACATGACTAAATCTACATTAAAATAGGAAACACATATTCAAAAAGCAAAGATCCGCAGACAGCATAAGGATGAAAGAGCGGGCAATGAAAAGAATAATTAATGATCAGGAAAAGTTAGATCTATGAAGCCATGTCTTCAGATGTTTTTTAAAGATAGATAACGTGGGAGCCAGACGAATCTCAGGTGTGAACTGGTTCCACAACTGAGGCCCTGCTACCAAAAAGGCCCAGTTCCTTGTTGACAATTTACAGATTTCTTTTGTCATAGGGACTCTCAAGTTACCTGTCTGAGACGAGCGGGTGATGCAGGCGGAATTCTCTGGATGGAGCTGGTCTGACAAATACTATATTGAAAAGAAGTGAAGATGTCTTTATGTATGAAGAAGTGGATGCATCCACAAAAGCTTACTTTAAAATATGATAGATAGTCTTTAAGGTGCCACATGTTTTTGTCTTTTATTTTGATTTCCCCCTGGAATATACTGAAAAACATATCCAACTTTGAAAGCAGCATCAAGGACAAAAGGGAAACTCGCTCCTCATTAAGTGAGGTCATCTTTTTCACCTTGTAATTTTATCTAAGAAGTAACAAGGACTTTTTATGGGCTCTATCACACATCATCTAATGCAACAAAGGAGGGGCAAATTGGCCAGCTTTTAGAGTGGCCCGCAAGACTCTTCGCTGTCTCTCTGGAGCCGCTAAAGAACCATTCAAGAAGCGAGACCTCTAGACATGTATACAATGCCCTCCTCCTTGCTTCTATTCTTGTGATTCTACGTCTCTGTCAAGAAGTGAAGTCAGACGAAGCAGGTAGGGACTTCTGGGAGAAATTGAGGGCATGCCACAAATCCCAATCTGCATGTAGATCTAGAAAAGACACTTGGGCTACCCGTCTTCCCATTGCTGTCTTCCCATCAGTTGAGGTCATGTGGCCAATGCTCTCTTTGAATACAGTAGGACCATGGTATCTGCTAGGGTTTGGTTCCAGGCCTTTCTGTGGATAATGAAAACCGTGGATAAGAGAGAATGCCATTCTCCCCACCCCCCAAAAAAAAACTGCTGTTTTGTGACAGTAGCTTCCTTCACAGCTGCTGTTTTGTGGTGGTAGCTTCCTTTACAGCTGCTGTTTTGTGATGGTAGCTTCCCTTACAGCTGTTTTGTGGTTCTTTCTTTACAGCAGCTGCTGTTTACAGCTGCTGACAGTAGCTTCCTTTACAGCTGCTGTTTGTGACAGTAGCTTCCTTTACAGCTGCTGTTTTGTGACGGTAGCTTGTTTTGCGGCTGCTGAGTTATTTATTTAATTTTTATTCCCCTGCCAACCGTGGATAACTGAATCAATGGTTAATGAATCAGTGTTTACGGGGGTTTGTTTTTGCCCTGCTTAAGAATATTCAGAGCTCCGGTCTTTGCAGCATTTGTGGTGCCTCCCAGAGTTCTTGCAACAGAGGTAATTTGAGTGCATCCTCTTCAGAGTTCTGCCAACAGAGCAAATGAGGCATCCTCTTGGTCCTGTTTGCAAATGCATTCTGGTCCTGTTTGCATGTTTGGATTGATTGCTCCTTGGTCCACTGTTGAGGCTGGAGCAGGCCCAACCTGCCCTGGGCTTTCTAGGGCCAGTCATGAGCCTTGTGCTGAGTTCCAGGGCAGAGCTTAGGCAGACCAAAATGCAACGGGTTTAAGCCAGGGCTTAGGGTAACAGCTGTGGGAAGACACAATTACACACACACACACACACACACACACACACACACACACACACACACACACACACACACACACATGCACGCATGCACCAACAAAACTGGGTGCAAAATATCAGGTCAGGGATAGGGCATGTTTGTCCCTTGCACTCCACATCCATCAAATAAAGCTGGAAGTGCATCTATGCTTTTTCGTTTTGGACTGTATGCCTACAGGGGGCAGCAGTGGTAGCTAGGGCACCTCTCTGCTTGCCTGCCCTATCCTGATCTCTCTTGTTGGATGTCAACCAATGTTCTTAGTGTTGACTTTGATTCTTCCTTCCTTTCTCTCTCAGATCCAGGCAAAGCAATGAGTTCCTCTGTTAAAAGCTTCTTTCTCTGCTCCTCCTAAGCATTTCCCCCCTTCCTAACTGCACCTTAAGCTTTTCCCTTCTTCCTTTTTTTAAAAAAGCGTAAGAAGAACCCTTGAGGATCAAACCAAAGCAGAGACGAGAGAAGTTACTACTGTTTTCAGACTCAGGCTGTTTTAAAGTTTTACATTTCTTGTAAAATTCCTTTGCTGTGCACTGGCAGCGCAGAGATTGGTGGTGTAGAACCGGCTATGCGCTCTCAAATACTACAGATGTTTCTCATTAACTGGCACTTCAGATACCAATAAATCACTCCAAGACATTTGTAGGAGAGAGAATAAAAAAAAAATTCATTACTTCCAATTGTGTGAACAGATCAATGGCAAATCAACAACTGGCCTTCAAGAAACTCAAGAGAGGGAAAGGAACACTCTGCGGAGAGGCGGGCTGTCAGTGACCACTACTGCACTTCCTACAGAAACCACTTTTTGTTTTGAATTGCCTTTTGCCCTCCCCCCGGTGACGTGGTCGCTGAAGTGATTCAGCATTCCGCACTTGGGCTTTTTCTCATGAACCGGTTTCCCCATCCGCACTTTGCTAAACTGCTTTTTGATTTTGTCCAACATTTTCCCATTATCTGCTTCTATTTCAGAAATTATATTTTAGAATAATGTCATGCCGTTGTTCTTCCATTCAAAGTAATGTAGCTAATTTTAAATTGTACCCAAAAGAGGAAGTAGAAGGACCGGAGAAGTCGGTGGAAATGATTACACTGCAGGAGGATTTTTTTTTGGCTTTTCCGACAGCAGGATAAGGCATACAGGGGAGAAACCCAGAAAAAAACGGTGCATGGTGTCCACAGTATGAGCCAAATTGCTTCAAAAAGCGGTCTAGAAATCGGTTTTAAAAAACACCACCCCTGGTGGCCGTCACAGGAAAACCTGACACAGCGTCCGAAAAGGGGCATGGCCAAGGGGGCTCCACGGAAAAAGCGATTGGAAATGCGGTAAGTGAATTTTAAGACGATTTGACTTTAAGCAAAAGGCAGTTCAAAACCTAAGTGTGGTAGGACTCAGGAGGGAACAAATGGTGAGTCCTGGATAGAATGACAGAAAAGTCCCTCCCAGTCAATCAAGCCAAAGGGAACTACTGAGTTAGCAAAAGCCCCTACACTTGCATGGTGGGGCAGTGGCCATAGTTTTTGGGATATTCTGGAAACTCTAAGTCCTGAGGGAAGAGTTCAAAGGAGGTAGGGATGCTCAACATGGGGAAGAGATGATGAAGAGGTACCACCCGTCTTCAGCTCTTTGAAGAGTCCTCTACATATAAGATTACAGAACTTTTTCCACCCTGCTGTTTCAGGAAGTTATGGCCTGAATGGATGCGTCCAAAGGGAAAACACTGGGTCCTTTCTGAGGAGAAAGGCAAGTAAATATATTTCAAATAAATAAGTACAATTAAACTTTAGGAAGACCATGCTTACAGCAGTATGAGCTATTTCACAGCGGGAGGAACTGCCTCAGGAGTGGCGGGGCTGTTCTTCTGTGGAAACTTGGAAGGTGGATGCAGAGCTATAAAAATATTACCTTTTTGGACTAGGACACCCCAAACCCTTCAGTCATCAAGATGGAGTGTCCCGGCTGTTGGTCGTTCTGTCGTGGTGGATCCTTTGTAACACGAGAACATAAATTCATTGTTGATTTGTCTCATTTCTATGGTTGCCAGGACCCTGCCTGTCATGGAACCCGAATGTGAAGGGTTAAATGCTGGAGAGCAGCAGGAGGAGCCTTGTAGTTCAACTCAGTAGGCAGCTGAGTCTGAGGACGCAGCTGAGAGCACATCTCCTCCTCCTATACGGGCAAGGAGCAGGATCCTGCAAAGGAGAACTAACAGGAGAGCTAGGGAAAGGATCTTTAATGATAGGCAGAGAATTAGATCTGAAAGCCCTGAGTTCTAGCAGGAGCCTTGCCAGAGATATGGGTGTGCTCCCTGTTTTAGGATAAAGCTAGCAAGTTTACCCTGAACCCTCTGTGGGAGCAACGCGTCACTTACCTTGCCACCACGTTCCTGTGTGTTATCCTGACTTTGTTTCCTGACCTTGGACCGGCTTTCTGACTACAGCGTTCTCTGTTTCCTGACCTTGGACCGGCTTCCTGACTATGACGTTTCTCTGTTTCCCTTGAACTTGGCATTTGGCTCTGTAAATTATTCTGGATTGACTCGGACTGTACTTTGTACTTTATCTGGATTGCAACTAAAGTTCCTGGCAAAGAACTGAACTTGGCTTGCTGTGTGTTCTGTGTGCGGGGCTTGACAATGGTAGCCTTTCCCCCGTAAGGTAGCATGCATGGTTCTCCTCCTCATATCATCCTCAGTGTTGCTACTGTGGCTTTCTAATAGTGCCACACACAATTACCGCTACTGCACTTCCTTGAGCAGCCACTTTTTGTTTTACATCGCCTTATTGCCTCCCTCAGTCAGGTGGTCCCTACAGCAGTTCGGCAATCCACTCTTCAGCGGTTGCTTAGCAATCGCCTTCCCCATTCGCACTTGGCTGAACTGCTTTAAACTACGACAGGGAAACGGCAGAAACGGGGGGGGGGGGGACTGAAAAAAATTGTGTAGTATGTCTGCAAATACAACCAAATCACTTTAAAAGGGGGGGGGTGCAGGAACCGATTTTTAAAAAAACACCACCCCCAGTGGTCATCGCAAGAAAAACTGACACAGTGGTAGAAAATGGGTGTGGCCAAGTGGGCTCTTCAGATAAAGCGATTTGAATAGTGGACAGTGATTTTTAAGGCTATTTGTCTTTAAGGAAAAGGTGTTTCAAATCTAAAGTGCGGTAGCGGTCCAAATCTAAAGTGGCTCCATAAAATGACAATAAACATATGTTGTCAAGCTAATTCTGACTTTTACAGTGTTTTCCAACTTAAGAATATTCAGAAGTGATGTCCTTTTCCCTTCTTCTGGGGGTGCCCTGGGACTGTCTGTAGTGTTAATATGCTTGCCCCCAGCCCTTTCACAGGCTATTGACAAACACCGTTTCTGATTTTTCTCTTTCGCTGCCACCAACTAGCTTCGTAAGTAAATTAAAGCCTTCAGACTGCTTTTAAGCTGAATAAAAATAAATTCAGCTAAGAAATAATTGCTGAATTTTTAAGAAACATTACTCTTAATTTTTAAATATTAAATTAAGAATAAATTCTTAATTAATTCTTAATTCATTATTAATTCTTCATCCTTAATTGTCTTAATCTTTAAAGTAAATTTGGCCTGCATAGCCCTTCAAAAAGAGGCCTGCTTTATGCATCAGCTACCTTCGTTCCGTTATCCTTTTCCACGAGGGCCGATGGGACGGTTCAAATCCTCTCCCTCTGCCATGACATCCAGCGCCATCTGTGCTCCTCCCAGAACCCAAACCTGGCAAGCAAACTGAGGTAACAGATGATTAATGACCACTCAGCATTATCTATGCCAGCTTGCTCTTGAGAGCATCCCTGGGGGAGGTTGAAGAGGCCTTGTTCCAACAAGGAATTGCCAACTATAATGCAACATGCCATGGCAAGAGAGAGCCAAGGGAACCTTTGAATCCAGTTCAAGAGAAGTGAAATGGTTTAGACATGGGCACAGATGCCAAAATGGCATTTCGTTTCATTTTTTCTTTCATTTATCTTCATTTCATTTTGTTTCGTTTGAAACAATTTTTTGTAAAAATTTGTTTCATTTTTTGTTTTGTTTCATTTTTCATTTTTATTTGTTTTATGTGCGTGTTTTGTGTAACTACTGTGTGTGTGCGTTTATGTGTTTTTTATGTTTTTCAACCTTTGTTGCATGTGTTTCAGGGGGGGGGAGTGCAGACTTTAAAAAGTTTTTGGTAGTCCCCAAAGCAAGCGCCAATCAGCTGGCGTGTGGGGCTTGCTTTCAGGACTAAAAGAAAAGTTTTAAAAACCCGTGCTTTCCCCACCCAATCAGGTGCGTTGGAGGGAATGGCATGGGCTTTTAAAACCTTTTTTTTCCCTTTCCTTTCCTTTCCTTTCCTTTCCTTTTCTTTTTTTCTTTCTTTTTTCTTTTTTTCTTTTTTTCTTTCTTTTTTTTTTTTTTTTGCTGCCAAAGCAAGCGCCCATCAGTTGGCGCACGGGGCTTCAGTGGCAAAAACAAACGCTAAAAACCCTGTGCCATTCCCCACCCCCCGATTGGGTAGGTTGGGGAGAATGGTGCAGAGTTTTTAAAGCTGTTTCCCATAGGAATGCAATGCTTCAATGCATTCCTACGGGAAAATGAAAAACAAAATGGAACGAACCAAAAATTTTCGTTGTGTATCATTTCATTTTTCTTTGAAGGGGCAGTTCGTTTTTCATTTCCTTTGGGAACAAAATGAAAAATGAAAAATGAAACAAGCAAAAAATTGTTTCATGCCCGCCTCTAGCATGGTTCTTTTCCTGGCAGCATTTCTTCAAGGGCAGGGCTAGGAACGTTGGATGGGTTGGGGGAACATGGGAGTTATTGTTCATTATCCCCTGACATCTGCCTCTGGTGCAGCGTTTCATAGAATCACAGGATAATGGGGTTGGAAGGGGCTTTGAAGGCCTCTGAGTCTAGCTGCTGGCTCAAGGCTGGAATACAAAGCAAAGTACATCTGGCAGATGTGTCACCAACTTTCTCTTGAATGCCTCCAGTGTTGGAGCACCCACCACCTCTTGCGGTAATTGATACCAGTGTCGTACCGCTTTAACAGTTAGGAAGTTTTTCCTGATATCCAGATGAAAACTGGGTTCTCTTAGCTTGATCCCATTATTGTGTGCCCTGCACTCTGGGATGATCGAGAGCAGATCCTGTATGACAGCCCCTCAAATATTTGAGGAGTGCTGTCTTATCTCCCCTCAGCCTTCTTCTCCCCAGGCTAAACATGGCTAATTCTTTCAGTCTTTCCTCACAGGGCATGGTTCCCAGCCCCCTGATCATCCTTGTTGCTCTCCTTCGAACTTGCTCCAACGTGTCACCATCCTTCTTGAAGTCCAGTGTATACAGCAGGACACAGTCCTCATTTTCCTGATATCCCCTCTTTGGAGCGATGTTAGACTGCAGGCAGGGCCGACGTGTCCATTAAGGCGAACTAGGCAGTTGCCTAGGGCGCCAAAATGGACAGAGGGTGCTGGACAGCCTACTGACACCCCCCGCCACCCCCCACTGGCCACCGCCGTCCGTCCCCCCGGCACCCGTTGCCGTCCGCCCCCCCCGCCCCCCATGCCCATCGCCGTCCACCCCCGTGCCCGTCAACGTCCGCCCCCGTGCCCGTCGCCATCCACCGCCATCCACCGCCCCCTGCCACCCCCCCCCCCCCCCACCCCCCACCACCACCACCTGCCCGCCGCCCCACCTGCCTGCCGATGCCGACGCTCACCCACCCCCAGCCCCGCCCTAGCCCCCGCCCCTCACCTAGGGTGCAAAAAACCCTATCGCTGACCCAGGCTGCAGGCATGTCCAAACTTCGGCCCTTCAGACTTTTTGGGATCACAACTCCTACAGTCCTTTGCCATTGGCAGTCTAAGCTTAGAATTCTGGGAGTTGTGGTCCAAAACATCAGGAGATGCCAGTGTTAGAGCATCTGAAGGCATCATCAGAAGATGTCTCCAAGGCATCATCAGAAGATGCCTGTCTCCTAACCCTAAACCCAAACCCAAACAGCACATGGCAAGACCACTTTTGCCTTCTAATGATGATTAGTCACAAGGTGACACACGCTAACTGCAAGACGAAGAGGTTGAGGGAGGAGGGAAAGCATGTCGTGACAAGCAGACAGACATCTTTCACTCCTTGAAGGGACACTGCTTTTGAAAACGTGGTAAGCGTTCTAAACTTAATTCAACTTGGATATGCTCTTGTATGTATGACTCCCTGTTTCAGGTGAGATGTATTTAAGTTCAGTTCAAATTGCAGTAATTAAAAAATAAAATAAAATTGAGATGTTCGAATCGGATTGCTCTTTTTTTCTTTCAGAAATGTGCATTTGTGCATTTTTTCTTTGGCTTGGTTTTTAAATCCCTAAACAGCCACTGCACTTTGGACATAGGCAAACTGCACAGGCACTTCTTCATAAAAGTGGCAGCATTCCCCAGCCCAGATATGCAAATGGTTTGCAGATGTTTGGTTCTCCAGTGCCACGTTGGCCCAGCTCAAAAGCTTTAGGTGGTCCCATCTCTCAGAAGCTCCAATTTGGCATCCAGGCACACCCTGCTGCTGGACAGAGCGAGGCATTGAAATACTATTTGTAATGCCAACCAGCCTTGTTCTGCAGCCCCAGAGAGAGTTTGCAGTTAGGGCAGGTAGAGTAATACCTTAATACCAGATGGCCAGATGGGCGGGACATAAATCAATCAAATAAATAAATAAATAAATAAATAAATAAATAAATAAATAAATAAATAGGGGAGCAGGATCACCCAAAAAGAGACCAAAGGAAGGCAAACACAAATTCATAGAATCATAGAATCATAGAGTTGGAAGAGACCTCAAAGTTCTTGGGTACAGCTGCAAAATCACAGTGTTTGTTTTTTAAGCAAAATTACCAGACCATGAATTCAAGAGGAAAACAAGTCTTATCCCATAATCATGTACCTGGTTCTTGACAATGCATCTAGGGCTGTCTATTGGTTAGGAGGACCTCTAAGTGCACAGCTAACATTGTACCAGCAAGTGACAGGTTAGGGGTTAGGGTTAGCCCTGATCTATGAGATTGTCTAGGGCACTGTCGGTGAATCTATGGCACGGGAGTCCAAAGGTGGCACAGGGAGCCATTTTCTGTGAGCACACGACATCACCCATTCACAGCCATAGAACTTCCCCATCCGCTCAGAGGCATAGCCCTGTTCTCCATGCAGAGAGCCAGGCAAAGGGGAGCAGCGGTTTGTGGGCTCCTTCGTAGCCCCAATTTACTCTCCAGCCACACCGCTCTGGGCATCCCCAAAGCCGTGTGGCTGGAGAGTAAAGTGGGGCTACGAAAGAACCCACGAACCACTGCTTCTCCTTCGCCCATCTCTCTTCATGGAGCCATTTCGGTGCTCTCAAAATGGCACCGTGCAGGGAGCCAGGCGAAGGGGGAGCAGCGGTTTGTGGGCTCCTTCGTAGCCCTAGTTTACTCTCCAGCCACGTTGCTTTTGCGATGCCCAGAGCGAGGGTGCTATGGCCACGGGAAATTCAAAAGCCTGCTCTTCCATCTTTGCTTTCCCAAAGGGTAGCACCCGAAGTAGTAACCTGGGGTACTACTGTACTGGGCTTAAACTGCTGCATGGGTGCTTTGCAAAACATACGTGGGTTTTGAATCGCAGTTTGGGCACTCGGCCTCTAAAAGGTTCGCCATTACTGGTCTAGGGAAAAGATGGAGGGCCCAAGCTTGTCCTCCATATTTTCTCTCTATTTCTCATGATTCCATGTAGTTTGTAAGGCCTGAAATGCCACAGCTGGGAGCGGGAGAGCAATGCTGATGAATTTTGATCCTCACTCTTACTTGCCCTTTAAAAACAAACAAACCACCTTGTGTGTACCAGCTGTGCTAATTGGAAAAAAGAAAACACATGGAGTCCTGGTGGGCTGTATCCAGAATCTAGTGGGGGGGGGAGGTTGTATTCGCACTCCATTATCCAAAACACTTCACTAACCTGTTCTGGAAGGCCAGGGAATTGATGATTAATTTGTTCGCGGCCAGGGTCCCAGGGTCCAGTGTTGTGCATTAATTATTATTATTTATTGATTTATACGCTTATCTTCAATTTAACACTGAGCAGCAAAACAGCAGTGCATTAATAAGTCCCTGCTTGAATTCCTCCAGAGGTCAATTTATTAGCAGCTGTTTGCTGCCCCGTGTTATGCCATGGCACGTATGCTGGCGAAGATCTATTCCATTGGGCTGTAACCAATATTTATTAATTGCATTTATACAAAGCTCTCAGGACAACGAGCGACCTCTGGCCAAAGAAGTCCTTTTAAGGGGAACGGGATAGGGCTCCATATTCTTTTTCGCTTGAGAGAGAACTGCCCTCGATGTGAGAAAATGATTGCAGACGGGGCCTGACTCAGTTCCCTAGGAAAGTATATAAATAGACCAAAAGAGAAAGAGAAGCGCTTGCATCTAACCCAAAGGCTGAATCCAAAAAGGTCACAGCTGGTCTTGATCAGAAAAGGGATTTGCATCAGCCTGTCAGGGAGGGAGCTCCTGACATGTGTGTGTGTGTGTGTGTGTGTGTGTGTGTGTGTGTGTGTGTGTGTGTGTGTGTGTGTGTGTGTGTGTGTGTGTGTGTGTGTGTGTGTGTGAGAGAGAGAGAGAGAGAGAGAGAGAGAGAGAGAGATGGGATGGTTTTCTTTCTTTCTTTCTTTCTTTCTTTCTTTCGAGTATTTTTATCCCACCTTTCTCCTTGGAAAAGGACCCCCATTAGAACATAGGTGGCTAACTTGCTCCAAAGTCCAAAAATTCTGGTTCGAAGTGATCAGTTGGTTGGGGGAAAATAACAGAAAATAATCCCAAATGAAATGTTATTATTGTTTTCACTTTTTTACTGGAGGGAATGAAAACCTATTAAATAAAGAATTGGGGGCAACCCTCATCGGGGCAGCAAGGAGTGAAATAGCCCGGTGCTGGAAATCTGCACAAGACCTAAATGTGGAAAAATATAGGAATAAAGTACAGTATGGGCAGTGGTATTAATGGAAAAAGTGACTTCTCGGGTTACACTATACAGAGAGGAAATTAAACAAGACCTTTTTTTGGGGGGGGATATGGTATTGACTGTTAAACTCAAATATTTAATCTGACGATAGATTAAGCAAGATGGAAAATGGGTTACACAGTGGGTTGTTATAAATTGTGCTAGTATAATGTATACAGCAAATAATGTACAATATTATGTTACAATATGGTTGTTCAATTGTTTTTGAAATGTTAAAAAAATAAAAAAAGTTGATCTGCAAATATATATATATATATAGTAAGGAGGGAAAATATATAGTCCAGCACAATTAGGACATATTCAAGTTTGAGAACAGGGAATTGAGGGACATCTTCCAGCATTAAAAGGCAACATTAAAGCTACAAGGGAGAGTAAAAATTCCATGTAATCATGCACGGTAGACCATGATGGAAACCCACCCCCACCCAGTCCTCATTGATGTGGAGGTTGTAAGCATTGCTTTTGGGACAACAGTGGCCAGAATCCTCAGCCAGGAGATTGTGGGAACTACAGTTCCCCATTCACCACCACCACCCGCCCCCCAAAAAGTAAGGTTGATGCTGAGTTCTGAGCTGGCTCCAGCCCTCACAAGGCCAGCAGGGGTGTTTGTATACATGCAACACCAGGGGATTTTAAAAAGCTGCACTGAAGACCCTGAAAGGGTCAGAGACTAGGACGCGGGGCAATGGTCTCAAACTACAGGAAAAGAGATTCTATTTAAACATTAGGAAGAACTTCATGACATTTGTAAGGTAGTTGTAAGGCAGTGGAATAATATGCTGCCACAAAGGAGGGCGGTGGAGTCTCCTTCTTTGAAGATTTTTAAGCAGAGGCTAGATGGCCATGTGTCGGGAGTACTGTGATGGGGGTTCCTGCATGGCAGGGGGTTGAACTACATAGATGGCCCTTGAGGTCTCTTCCAACCCTATGATTCTATAATTCTAAAGCAGCCAGGTACCAGGGATGGAGACTCAAGTCTCAGGACCTGCTGACAAGGACCCAAGTCCTACAAGTGACTCGACTTGGACTCAATTTAGGGTTTGGTTGTTTGTTTCCAATGACTCAACTTGCAACTCAGAATCCATCCACCACTACCCCTTTTTCTGGGGGAAATCTTGGTGGGACTTAGGACTTGGTACCAAAGACTTGCAACCAAAAATTGGGACTTGGTGCTGAAGTCTTAGGTCTTGGATCCAAAGCTTTGTCAACATCCCTTCCGGGCAATGTTTTACACAGTTAGCTGGGGTTTCGTCAGGAGTTTTGGATCTGTTAAGTCTGCCTCCTCTTCTGGCCACACAGGAGTGGTCCAGAAGCAGTGGCCCGGAATCAGTGAACATAACAAAGGCCCGTACCTTGGGTGTCAGGTGTTGACCTTGGATCTCAGGGAATGAGATGCCGTTGACCTAATGATGCAGCGATGGTGGTGCTGAGACCGCCAGAGATATACATTGAAAGAAACACACATTGAATCAGAATCTGTTGACGAAGGCAGGATCTGAGTCTGTTCTACTATGAAAGACAAGTCTGGGATGGATCTCGGTCCATTGAGGCCACCAGTGATGGAGCATAAAAATGTGGGATATGTCCATTAACTCACTGAGAACTTGACTCCATCAGGACCTATATCGACAGCTCTGACCAGCAGCCCAGCTTCTTCACAAGGCCTTACCCTAGCTTTCCTAGAAAGGGAGAGAGTTGTTCTTCAAGGAGAAGATGGCCACCTAGCCCCCTACTACCTGGAACAGAATTGGTCTCTTCCGACTTCCGATCCTAAACAGAGTGACGGTTAGCACTTGAGTGGCAGGCCAAGAGAGAAGATATAGATCTCCAATCTGGGCAAAGCAGGGGCCCTGGTTGAAGCTCTGGTGATGAGGTTTTGCTGCCTCCCCATGTGGACAGTCGGTCTGAACCCCAGTGATTAAACTGCACTACTGCAGGGAAGACTCTGCTCGTAGCCTGAGTTCAATCCTGGGTGCAAGTAGCTGCCTTGAGGCTGACTCAGCCTTCCAAGGTCATAAACTGAGTATCCACCTCACAAGAGGGTTATGTATAGCCTGCATAATAGATGGGCACGAATCCAAAAAATGGCATTTCCTTTGTCGTTTGTCATTTGGAGGGTCCATTTCGGTTCGTTTCCGTTTTTCGCGAATTTTTGCAAAAAAATCATTTTTGTTTTCATTCGTTTCGTTACCATTTTGTTACCATTTATTTCAATTTTTTGTGATTTTTTTTTTAGGATTTTAAGCAATTCACTCATATTGCAGTAATGGAAACGAAACACACGACAAAATTTCTGGTGTTTCTGTTCGGTTCGTTTCATTTTAGAGACAAAATTCATTTGTCGTTTCGTTACGTAAGGAAACAAAAAAACAAAAACGGAAATGAAAAACTGTTCGTTTCATGCCCATCTCTACTGCATAACTTAGTTGTAAACTAGCCAGAGAGTACTTTAAGCGCTATTGGGTAGTATATCACCAGCATGCTATGCTTTTTGCTATTGCATTTTGAAATGTCTTTTAAGCAGAGAAGGCTGGCCTGCTTCTGTGGCTGTGAGTTTTTGAATGTCTATGTTTTTTCTTTCTGCACCATAAACACAGGCCTCTGGTGCCCAGCCTGAAGAAAACCTGATCGGGCTGAAAACTAGCTTCTGTGTATTATATTTTTAGCAGTCTAATCACCTTTGTATTTTGTAGAAGGACCACACTGCTTTTTATCCTTTTTCTTTTTTGCTGCACTTAAGTAACTTCGATATAACCGAGCACACCTTAAAAGTAATTAGGAGTTACATTACTGAATTATTTGAAGTAACTGGTTAAAGGAAACTGCATTGCTTGTAACTAGTTACTCCCAAGTTCAGATTTCTCCCACATTCCGTTTTTTTAAAATTCGAAATTCTTTTTACCCTGAATATGAAAATATGCAATAAATAGAATAAAAATTAAAATTAAATATAAATATAAATTTCCACCTTCCCTTTTTCAACAGCTGAAAGTAGCAGAAGAGTGTCTTAGAATCTTCAAGTCCTATGAAGAGACTTGAAACAGATGTTTACATTTTTGGTTACCAACTGAAGGGATCTGATTGTTGGCTTGGATTGATCGTACCATGAGTCTGGATCTGTTCTTTTTCACCCCAGAGTGGAGGGCATGTAAGCATGGGCTCAAGGTACAGGAAGACAGATTTAGGCTGAATATCAGAAAGAAAAACCTTCCTGACTAGAGGTGGGCATGAACCGGAAAACCCATGGTTCGGGTTCATCTGGTTCGGCGCCACCCTTGGTTTGTTCGGGTTCGGGTTCATAGGAATGTTTTAAAAAAATCGTATGAACCCGAACTGGTTTGGGTTCTTACAGGTGGTGCCGGTGGTGCCAGTGGCGGAAGCTCAGTGGTGGCGCCAGTGGCAGTGGCAGTGGTGGCTACTCACCCCTGCAGCAGTGGCTTTTTGAGGCGCTGGTTTGGGGCCAGCACCTCTTTTTTTTTCAAGCACCCACTGTGCGGCCCCTGTGGCCAGGTGGGAACTTCTTTTATTTATTTATTTATTTATTTATTTATTCTTTATTTTAGAGCACCGACCTGGCCACCCCTGGGGCTGGGTCAGCGCTCCTTTATTTTATTTTAATTTATTTTACTTTATTTATTTTTATTTTATTTTATTTTATTTTTTATTTCCAGGTTCTGGCCGTGCTACAGCTGGCTCCCCCCCCCAAGCACCAACCACATGGCCCCTGGGGCCTGGTTGGTGCTGGTTTTTTGTTTTGTTTTGTTTTTGTGGGGGTTTGTTTTGGTTTTTTTATTTTTTTATTTTTCATTTTTTATTTTAGGGTGCCAACCAGGCCACCCCGGAGCTCAGTTGGCACTGCTTTTTATTTTTATTTTTATTTTTATTTTTATTTTTATTTTTATTTTTATTTTTATTTTTATTTTTATTTTTATTTCTTTACTTCCGACCACGTGTGCCGGCTTTTTTTTAAATGACACTAGTCCCCCCCCATTGATTTTAGGGTGCCAATCAGGCCACCCCTGGGGCCACGGTCGGCTTTTACTGCCTACAGCCAGGAAGACCGAAGACATCCAGCATCAGATAGGAGACATCGCCACCATTAACGAAATGAAATGAAACAAACCAATTTTTTTCGGTTCGGTTCATTCTAAAATCACTCTGGGGTTCATTATTCTAAAACAAAATGAATAATGGTTGAAATTAAAAGTTCAAACTAAGGGCCTTTTTGACGACCCCTAAGATCCACTGGCCACTTAAATTCGGACCAGGGATCTTGGGGGTTCGTTGCTCTTTCTGCGTCCCCACCCCTCCTTACTTCCTTGCTCCTATCTGCGTGAGGGGAGGGAGGAAAAAAGAGAGGAAAAAATGCAGGCTCACCTCTGAAGCTGCCCGGAGCCCCGTCGTTGTCCTGATTCCTTCTCTTCTCTTTTTTTTTTTTTTGCCTCCCGCCCCTTCTCTTAAAGGGGCGGGGGGCAAAAAAAACAACCAAACAGAAGCGAGGAGAGCCCCGCACTCACCAGATTAAATCTGGACCTGGGGATTTTCACCCTCCTAGAGCAGGTACAAGAAAGGTGCGCTGGGACGCGCTGAGGTGGGCGTGGTCGCACTTAATTTCCTGCAAACTCCGGAGCTGGTGGGGAAACAATTGTAAGCTCCGGAGCTGGCAGCCATTTGCTGCGGAGTTTAGGGGTCATGTACAAATACCCTAAAACTAAAGAAATAAAGAAAAAAAATTAAAAGTTCAAACTAAAAGTTCATTTCATACCCATCTCTATCCCTGACTGTTAAAGCAGTGTGACAATGGGACCAATGACCCAAGGAGATGGTAAGCGCTCCAACGCTGGACACATTCAAGGGAAAATTGGACACGCGTGAGATCTGCTTTGCTGTGGACACCTGTCTTGAGCAGGGATTGAACTCGGTGGCCTTTGAGGCCCCTTCCAACTCAGAGAGTCTATAATTCTATCAACTCTGCAACAGAGGCAGATGTCAGGGGATAATGAACTACAACTCCCAAGTCCCCTCACCTAACCCATGCTAGCTGGTGGATTCTGGTCTCCTCCTCCAAAAAAAAGCAACTCTCCCTCATTCTACATTAGATCTCTAAAAGTGGTGTTGTTGAGAATGAGATCTGCGCATCGGCTTCGCCAGCTCCCTCAATCTGTGTCTGTGTGCATAAAACATCCCATGTGAAATTTGAGCTCTTCCAAAGAGGGGAGGGAGGGAGGCATTAAATGTCCAGATTCTTTTCCCTTCTGATCCCCCCCTCTTTTTTGGCTGAGGCAGGCCCATATCGAGGCTGGAGCCAGCAGTATGATAAAAGAATCTGAGGAGAAGCTGCTTGGGGGGTGGGCAGCGAGAAAGGCAGGAGAAGAGTAAAGTGAACAGAAACCCTGCGTTGACAAGAATTCAGCATGTTCTGAAGCACCGAGAATTGCTCTCTGGACTTCCAAGTGGCTTCTCCATTCTCCCAAGCTTCTTCCCAGGGACGGGCCACCAGGCCAGGGTGTAGGAGGCATTGCCCCATCATCTCACCATGCAAAAAGTTATCCACCTCCAGGTTCTGGCCTTGTGTTCCTTGCTGGCCGCCTTCTGGGCAGAGGGAAACCAACGGAAGGCCACCGAGGGAGGTCTCCGCCGACGGTCCCACCGAGTGCAGCAGGGGCGCTGCAGCTACACCTTTGTCCTGCCCGAGGCTGACCCGCCACCCTGCCAGCATCCCGGGGACACCTTCAACATCAACACTCTTCAGCGGGACTCCCCGGCCGGCCCTTCGCTAGGGGTCGACGATGACCCTTCCGTCCAGCGTGTCCGGGAACTCGAAAGAGTCTTGGAGAACAACACCCAGTGGCTACTGAAGGTAAGGGAGAAATAGGGTCTGGATATGTCACTGTAGGCATTGCCGCTAGAAATGCTTTCTGGATAATCTTCGTTGACCGATTTGGAGAATAGATTGCAAAAAGGGGGGGCTTTTTTCAGGTACTGGAAAGGGGGCTTTTGTCGACAGAAAGGGATGAGCTTGAAATCTGAGAGATGAGACCCAACCGAGGGTCTCAAGATCTGAGAAACGTTGGAGCATCCTCATCTTGATCCAGGCAACCATTCAAGTACGTGAGGCTTTCAAATGAGGGGTGGTCCTCTATAGTGTAGGGCAGCAGCTCCCCGTCTGGGTTATCCAGGTGTTTTTGGACTGCATCTCCCAGAAACCTTGGCCAGCCACAGCTAGTGAAGAAGGCTTCTGGGAGTTGCAGTCCAAGGACACTTGGCTTACCCAAGGTTGGGAACTGTTTCTAAAGGGCATGTTGCCACTCCAGAGGTAGTGGCAAGTCCACCTGTTGCTCTTCCTTGGATTTCTGCTGCTACTTTTGACCCAAGACGGTTCTTGAATGTGGCATCCCCTGTACTGTCTGAAGCTTTGCCTCATACAGAGATGAAACAGAAATAAATTTGATCTGGGCGTTGGAACCATGCTGCTGAGCTGAGCATGTACAGAATGCCATGGCATTTGTACATTATGCTGGAAAATGTTAATATACAGGATAGATATATTATATCTTGACTGCCGCTAGAATAGCTTGGGCCCAAATGTAGAAAAATGAAAAAATACCTAAGGAGGAAACAATTACACACACAAAAAATCTTAGACTGTGATCAGATGGACAGAATGACATTAAGAATCAAAATAAAAGAGGACTCTGTGTATTATTCAATGTGGAATAGATTTTATGATTGGTTGGAGGGAAGAAACAATGCATTTGGTACAGTGGACCCTTGTATAACAAGTGGTTTGTATAACATAAAATCTGTACAACACAAAAAATTCCAGAGATGGGGGAAATTTGCTTAACAGAATCGACTATGAGGCGAATCCGTACAATGGTCGTGATTAGGGCTGACTCTGTTTTCAATGCATTCCTATGGCAAATTTTTATAAAGGAATATTTGCTTAACAGAATTTAATTTGGGGCAAATTAATTCCTTTATACAAGGTACCACTGTACTAAGACGTGAAGTAATTAATGTTAAGCGCACCCAGACAATATGATGATGAATGACAAATGGAACAGTTTGTAGAAATCAACTTAGAAGAAATATGAAATGTTAAGATGATGGAATATTAATAAACTTATTATTTTTTTAAAAAAGAATGCCTTTCCCTCACATTAAATCATCCTTTACAGATTACTTGGAGATGAAAATGAGCCTCATCTATTGTTCTGTGGCTATTGTTTGCAGTCATGTAAAACCAGCCATAGAAACATGAGAGGGTCATTTACATGGCAACATTTTCCTCCATCTAGGCTGGGGTTGTGTCAGGTCGGACTGATCCCCATAGCTTGCCTTCAAGGTTTTGAAGCATGATTCTACCCCTGGTGTTCTTGGAGAAGATGAACAGCATCTCAAGGTCCCCCATCCATGTCCTAACCAAACCTGACCCTGCTTGACCTGACCCGGTCAAGAACACTGTGCTATAGGGAGGCTGTATTGGTACCCAGAGAGTACCTGCATTGTTTGGAATTGCCTTGTTGGCTGGGGGGATTATGGGAGCTGTAGTCCCCAAAAGACAAAGTTTCCCCAAGCTTTAAGGACAGGTTTCTTCTCTCAGCAAATACAAATGTCAGGACCATTCTCCCTTGTGGCTGCCATCAGACTAGCATTTGGGATACAGATTTGGTTCGAGGTCAGAGGATGTGGTTTCTCAGACTGTTCTCAAAAGTTGGCTTTGTTTTCCTACCGTTTCTTGCTTCCTGGGCTCCAGTAAATTTAGATCCACAGAGGATTTTTTGAGGCTGAGAGCCAAAAACATATGTGAACTTTTTACTTGCTTGCTTGCTTACTTACTTACTTGCTTGCTTGCTTGCTTGCTTGCTTGCTTACTTACTTACTGACTTACTGACTTACTTACTTACTTAGAATATTTTCACCCTGCCTTTCTCCTCAGAAAGGACCCAAGGTTTATGGGTGAAGGAGCAGCTCCAGTGCATTATTGATTTTGATGGGCTGTGCAACCAAATCAAGGCAGTGCCAAAGAGTGGACACTCAAATGAATTATCTAATAGCTTTAAATGTTTTTTTAAAAATAATTTTCACTTTAAAAAAACTAAGATGGAGTTCTGATCTCTCATCCCAGTTCTTTGCATTCACTGATAACACCTCAGGGAAATGTGTCCTTTGAAGTTTCTCAGTCACCCAGGTGAGGTTATCCGAAAGTCATGGCGCAAGGAAAGAAGTCCAGTTGCCATGACTCAACTTTCGGATACTCTGGGAAATGGTGTCTTCAAGTTGACTTGTCAGCAGGAGGTTGCCTGGCATATTTCCCTTATACAGTGGTGTGTTGTGTTGTTACAGTCGTGACCGACCCTTTGTGACAACTAAGTTATGCAGGCTATACATAACCCTCTTGTGAGGTGGGTACTCAGTTTATGACCTTACAGCCTCAGTATAGCTACTTGCACCCAGGATTGACCTCAGGTTATGAGCAGAGTCTTCCTTGCTGTGTGTGTGTGTTGTGTCGTTACAGTCGTGACTGACTTTGTGACCCCATATCCATGGAGTTTTCTTGGCAGGAATACTGGAGTGGCTTGCCAGTTCCTACTCCAGGCGCCTACAGCACCTGGTATTCCCAGTGGTCTCCCATCCAAGTACTAACCAGAGCTGACCCTGCTTAGCTTCAATTTAAGAGCAGTCCACTTAAGAACAATTTGACTTAAGAGTGGAAAACTGCTGGTGTTTTAACTGTCGCCTTACAAATTTTAGATATGGTCTGCTCAACATACATTTTTTTTTCATTTTTTCAACTTATTTTTTCAATTTTTATATAGGAAACCCAACTTAGGAGTAGTTCGACTTAAGACATGCATTTGGAATGGATTAAATTCGTAAGTTGAGATATCTGCAGTATCTCTAAGATGGTGCTGAGGGCTGCTCTGGAGCCCCCCACCCAAATTCCCCACTAGAGATGGGCACGAAATGAACAATTTTTCGTTTCCATTTCCGTTTTTTCATTTTGTTATGTAACGAAACAACAAACGAATTTTGTCTCCAAAATGAAACGAAACGAACAGAAACACCAGAAATTTTATCGTCCGTTTCGTTTTCGTTACGGCAATACATTGAACTGCTTTAAATGCTAAAAAATATCACAAAAAATGAAATACATGGTAACGAAATGGTAACAAATGAACGAAAATGAATTTTTTGCAAAAATTCACGAAAAACGGAAATGAACCGAAATGGACCACCTAAACGACAAACAAAACACCATTTTTTTATTTGTGCCCATCTCTATTCCCCACCACTATTGGAGGCCTACATCACCAAGAGGAACCACCCACCCCTGCGTGTGGCACAGCATCAGCTGCAAAGGTTTCCTCTGGCACAGGAGGGTGACAGAGGGCTCTCCTGAATCATAGAGCTGCACTCGATTGGCAGGACAGAGTGTCTTCTTCCCTTCTGAAAGGAAAGTTGAGGTGACAAAGGTGTGTTTTTCTATCTTTCTAGCAGTGGCAAGCTTGTGCAGTGTTCTTTTGCCACGTCCAGTCAGGGAAGGGAGTGAGATAAGGGAATCAGAGAGAAGGACAGGAAAGTTCATCCAGCTCATGTACTGTGCATTGCCCACCTTGTTATGAAGAGGAAAATAAGAGACTTTTCTTGGAGTAGAAGAAAAAAGGAGGAGGAGGAGGAGGAGGAGGAGGAGGAGGAGGAGGAGGAGGAGGAGGAGGAGAAGAAGAAGAAGAAGAAGAAGAAGAAGAAGAAGAAGAAGAAGAAGAAGAAGAAGAAGAAGAAGAAGAAGAAGAAGAAGAAGAAGAGCTGAGATAATTTGAATTAGGAGTGATCAGCACATGTGCATGCCAGATTCCACCAGAAAGGATCACTTCACTGGAGGTTGACTCATGGCAACTGGGCTTACGTTTTGTACCCCATCTTCCATCTTTTCTCTGGAAGTTGAGTCATGGCAACTGGACTTCTTTTTCTTGAGAGACTGATATGTTTTGCTGCTCATCCAAACAGCTTCATCAGTCTGAAGAAAGCTAGTTGCAAGTCCTTCATTTTATAGTTCATTTTGCCCTCTTGTCACCCTGGTCTGAAATAGGCTCATAAAATGAACAATTGCCTGAATAGGCTCATTAGGTAGACAACAGTCTCAATAGCCTTAAGGTGAACAATGGCCTAAAGTGCTGAAACCCATAAATTATGGGTCGTTAGCTATGGCCTTGGTGATGAAGGTATGAAATATTTTTTTATTTGTCTAGGTATTGTTGAAATCACAGCCAGATAAACTCACCTAGATGACTGAGAATCTTCACAGACACACTCCAACTTTTCCCTTCTGCGTATGCAATGGTACCTCTAGATATGAAATTAATTTGTTCCTTAAGACGCTTCATGTTGTGAAAATTTTTGTATCATGGATCTGAATGGGGTGCAATGCAACCTAGGAATGGAAGTCTTCTGCAAAAATTTTGTATCTCGGGTTTTCCCATAGGGAATTTTTGTATCTTGTGTTTTTGCAGAAGTTTTTTGGAAGACTTCCATTCCCAGGATGCATTGAGCTCTGGATGGACTTCCCTTTGCATCTTGAGTTTTTCATCTCTAGTTTTTCATATCTAGTTTTTCATATTTTAGATTCATATCTAAAATACCCCGTGTGTGTGTGTGTGTGTGTGTGTGTGTGTGTGTGTGTGTGTGTGTGTGTGTAACAAAACACACAGACACAAATGAAGATCCAACTTGAGTTCCTGTGGGTGGGGGAGGGGAGAAGATGAGGTACAAAACTTAATGGATAGATGGATAGTTGGATGGACTGATCAGTCAACCTATCAACCAGTCCATCATTTGGGATATCTGTGAGGGCCCCCTCTCAATCTCCCTCTCTTTGTCAGACCTGTGCATTTGAATTAAAACTGGGGTACTCAAGGACCAGATGCAGGGGGGAGTGGTATCAGGAGACAGATATCTCATCTCGTGCACTCCCAGAGGCATTTGGTGGGTCCACTGTGAGATACAGGAAGCTGGACTAGATGGGCCTTTGGCCTGATCCAGCAGGGCTCTTCTTATGTTCTTATGTTCTTAATCGGGAGATGACCAAAGAATAAATAAAGGCCCTCTCTCCCCCATCTCCTAAGTCCCTTCCGACCTCCCCATCATCCGAACGAGGGCTGCCTGCGTCAGAACCACAAATAACTTGGCCTCTGATCACCAAAGCCAGAGACAGTCCCAAAGCAACTCGAGAATCACAGGAACTTGAGAAGAAGGAGGGAGAGCAAGCCTCACAGACCGCCTGTCATGTCAGCATCCCCTCAACAGAGATGTTTTCATAAGTGGTATTCCTTCCCTGAGATAATGGGGTGGGCAGCCCTTGGAGGGAACCTTCAGCCAACGACTGTAAAATGGTGGGCGAGAGAAAGAACAAAGGTGGAGATGCTGCCATGAATTCAAAGGCAAGCTTGTGAATTCTAACGGCGGCAGCAGCAGATAGGATCCACAAGTTGAGTTTCTTTATCCATTGTGTTGTTGTGAACTGCCCAGAAGAGTGCATTGTGCCCCTTCAAAAGGGGATTGGACAGATTCCTGGAGGAGAAGTCCATCACAGGTTATAAACCATGATGGAGATGTGTCATCTCCAGGCTTAAAACCAGGGTACTTCAAGGACGAGATGCAGGGGTGGTGGTATCAGGAGACAGATATCTAGTCTCGTGCTCTCCCAGAGGCATTTGGCGAGGCCACTGTAAGATGCAAGAAACTAGACTAGATGGGCCTTTGGCCTGATCCAGCAGGGCTCTTCTTATGTTCTTATGTTATGTTCTTATATAAATGCAGTGCAATGCAATGCAATGCAACCAACCAACCAACCAATGAACAATCAAATCAAATCAAATAGCAGCAGCAGCTCTAGAGCATGCAGAGTGATGAAAACAATGACCTGCTTCTATGCATGTCTCCAGAGATGCCCTGAGATGTCATGAGAACAAAGGATGCGGGGGAGAGATGAGGGGTGGGGGACACCCTTCCCCCTTCCCCCATCCTTGCAGTCTGCAGAGATCTTTTGGTGGGCAAATGAAAGATCAGGCTTCAGTTAAAACTTCCCAGTTGGGGCTCGGACTGCTTTTACTGGGCTAGGGGACATCCACTCAAATAGGGGAAATCTGCTCAAACTGAGGATTGGGAGAGTGAGAATAGACGAAAGAAATTTTTTTTACCCAGCGTGTTGTTAGTCTGTGGAACTCCCTGCCACAGGATGTGCTGATAGCATCTGGCCTGGGTGCCTTCAAAAGGGGATCGGACAGATTCCTGGAGGAAAAGTCCATCACAGGTGACAAGCCAGGATGGAGATGTGTCATATCCAGCCTTAAAACCAGGGTACTTCAAGGGCCAGATGCAGGGTAGTGGGATCAGGAGACAGAGATCTAGTCTCGTGCGCTCCCAGAGGCATTTGTTGGGGCCACTGTGAGATACAGGAAGCTGGACTAGATGGGCCTTTGGCATCAGCTCTTCTTATGTTCTTTTGTTCTTATGTTTATATGTTATGTTGGCTAGAATTTTCATCCTTTGAGTTTAACCCCTATTCCCTCACCTCTTGCACAGTGCCTGATCTTCCTGCTGTTAATGCGGCTTCTGTTTTGGCCCAGAACGAGCCGGAACCTGCTTCAGAAGTCCTGCGCTTATTAGTTGCTGTGAGTTTTTCGGGCTATTTGGCCATGTTCTGGAAGTTTTTCTTCCTGACATTTCACCAGATGCTGTGGCCGGCATCTTCAGAGGGCAAGGAGCTCAGGGAATGGCAGCGGCTGGGTTCCAGTTAGGAACTCCTGCGTCCTTTGGTGGAGAAGCCTCTTTCTCCTTTGCTGTGTATACACAGCTGCATCCCACAGTTGCTACTGGGAAGCCTTCTTGCTGAGGCAGCAGAAACGCGGCCAGGTGACATGTATTCTGCGATAGTGCTGGGAAGAGACTGTAAAAAAACAAAAACAAAAAAGGCTGAGCCCTCCGGCTTTTCCGAGTGAATCTGACTCATGCAAAATCCAGGCGCCGGCTCTTTATCCAAATCAGCCATCTATCCTGGCTGATGGCAGGGAACCTCATGCGAAGGCGATGCATTTGTGCGAATTGAGGGGAAAACAAGATGGTTTGTGTGGGTTTTTCCCCCCCCCATGAATCTTCACGATTCTGTACTCACCAGACTCAGATCTCTCATTGTACTTAGAAATGGCAAACATCTTTCCCTCCCCAAACGACAGATCGATACATAAGGAATTTTACACATTTTTCAGAATGTTGCAGACGTGAGATTATTCAGATGAGATGGCCCCTTGGGGTCATTTCCAGCTCTATAATTCTAAAGCTCTACGGAAAAAGTGCATTTTCCTTCCTCTGAGTAGAGATTTCAAGGGTTGGACTGTCCACTTCTAATTTGCAAAATAACAAAGTGTTCGCCAATTTCAGGCTATCCCACAATGATTTACCCTGCAAGCCTATCAATTTTAGTGTTAGGGCTAAAAGACAGACCTTTGTCATTGGCAATGGAGGCTTGGACTTCTGAGAGTTGTGGTCCAAAACATCTGGAGTGCCGAAGGTTCACCACCCTGTCCTTGTCAATTAGCTACAATTGGCTGTGGCAGGTTACACAGACTGTAAGTGAATATCTGCAGTAGAAACGGGCACGAAATGAATTTGTAATTCGTTTCATGATTCGTTATTCATTTAGTTAGCTAATGAAACGAATAACGAACTGACCCATCAAAGAAAAACGAAATGAAACGAAATGGAAATGTCCACTTCGTTTGTTTTGTTTTTCGTTTTCCCCTAGGAATGCATTGAAGCAATGCATTCCTATAGGAAAGGTTTCCCTTGCAATTGCTGTGGGGAAACCGTGGGCTTTTTCCCGCCAGAAGCCAGCGCCGCCGATCAGCTATAGTGCTGGTTTTGGCGGGAAAAGGATTTAAAAAGCCCATCCTTTCCTCCACCATTTTCTGAAGACTCCTGCCTAGCTGTCAATGGCTGGACCCCTTTAAACCTGGCCCAGTCGGTACCAGGGGCTCCCCCTGGTACCGATTGGGCCAGGTTAAAAGTGGTCCAGCGACTGACAGCCCAGTGGGAGTCTTCAGAAAACGGGTTGGGAGGGAAGTTGCAGTGATCACGCTGCCCTCCTGACCCGTTTTCTGAGGCCTCCTGCCGAGCTGTCATCTGCTGGACCCTTTTCAAAATGGCCTAGTTGGCACTGGGGAGAACCCCTGGTGGCGACTGGGCCCAGTCGATGACAGCTCGGCAAGAGCTCTCTGAAAATGGCCCCGTGGCCAGCACGGAGCTCCTGCGTTGCCAACGGGGCCATTTTCAGAGCGATTCCGCCAAGCTGTCATCGGCTGGACCCCTTTCGAAATGGCCCAGTCGGCACTGGGGAGAACCCCTGGTGGTGACTGGGCCATTTTTAAAGGGGCCCAGCGGATGACAGGGAAAAAGGGTCTCTTTAAAGGGATCTTTGCTGCAGTGGATGAGAGCGCCCGCTCGGCGCTGCCATCCGCTGCGGGGGGGAAATGTCAAAAGAGACCCCGCTCCTCACCTCCTTTTTCACAGGTGGAAAGAAGGGTCTCTTTTTTGAGGTGCTGGCTCGAAGCCAGCTCCTCTCAGCTGAGAGGCACTGGCTGGATGAGCTCTTTCCCCTACCCCACAGTGGCTGGGGGTGGGGGGAGATTAAGCCCCCTTTCCCCCCCAGCCAAAATGGCACAAGCACCACACACACACACTACACACAAAACGAATAACAAATCAGTGAATCAACAAAATGATTTTTTTCAAAAAACAAAACATTTAAAACGAAACGAAACAAACTGAACCCTAAAACAAACTGAACCAAAATGGATTGCCTTTCTCCCCCGGTCCGTGCCCATCTCTAATCTGCAGGGTTCTGGCCATTGCTGATGATATTCTGGGAGGGTCAGCATTAAAAGCAATGGCGTAGCAGAGGGAGGCAGAGGAGTGCTTGTCCCAGGGCACACAGGGCACCCCACCCAGCATGCGCCAAGTCTGATCCACCATTGCCAGCACTTAACCCAAGTGGATCCAGGGCTGTTTCATGGCACCACTGTGGGGGTATCTCCCCCAGTGGCCCACCCAACCCACATGTGATGTGGGGGCATATGCCGCATGCCCAGCAATACATGCCTTGCCCCAGCACCCCCCCAGTGCTGGAAACCTACGCTATGCCACTCTGTTGAAGAAAAGTGCCTATTTCCTGTTCTGGGCATAAAAATCCTTCAGAGCTCTGTGTCTGAGAAATGTTGATCTCCTGATGGCCTCTTGCAAAACACAAGGGAATCTGCAAAACTTTAACCTCTGATGATTGCTCTGCTTCTTACTGTCATGAAATCTATACTGCCTGGTTCAACCCCGGGAAAAGATGCAATCCTGATCAGAGGGAATTCTGCAACCAAACGTGGATTCCTAGGACGGTTGGACAGAAGTCAAATCAGTGAAGAGATACCCTGTGCAATGGGAATCACACTCATTTCCCCCGTTTCCGTCAGTTTTTAAAGAGGGGCTTGACCACGCCATCCACAGGGGCCACGGGGGAATCTGCCAAACAAAGTCTGCCTTCTCTAAACGCAAGGAGGGCTTGGCTTTCTCAGATCCCCACGTCCCGGTGACCCCTGCTCTGCGATGTTGCTCTTCCCAAAGACAGGGCTGTTTTTCATAAATCCAGCTGGAATCACTTAATGGGACCTGTTTGCTTTGGATTCAAGTCTTGAAAAAACAAGCAGGCAGCCTGGTGAGGTGTGTGGTGGTGGGGAGGGAGGGAGCTGTTTCAACATATATGTTGGCCCGGCAGCCGGAAAAGTTCAGCATGCCTGCAGGGTACAAGGCTACAGTCTGGGATGGTCAGGAAGAGGAGGGTGCCTCTGTGCATGTACAGAGAGCCTCTCTCCTTGTGTGTTCTGTGATGACAAGCTAGAACTGAGTGAGAGAGCAGCCATAACACAGCAGTCAAGGTGTCTGACATATTTATGGAGTGGTTTTGCCTGTAATGCAAACACGTACATGCATGCATGGCAATATTTTTAAAAGGGTTTTCCACTCTCTCTCCTATCTATCTCACTGGTTGTCTTTGGCCAAAGAATGTTTGCATGCTTTGGAAAAAGTCTGGACGTTGAGTCATGGCTACTGGACTTCTTTTTTGAGAGATAGAAATGTTTCGCTGTTCATCCAAACAGCTTCACCGATGAAGCTGTTTGGATGAACAGCAAACTTCCAGATAAAGTCACCTGGATGACTGAGAATCTTCACAGACTTTGGGGAAAGTGTTCTGCTTATATACCGCCCCATACCCCTTCAAGTAGTCTCTGGGCAGTTGACAGTTTAATTACAATACACAGGCTACACATTGACCCCCACCCAGCAAGCTGGGTACTCATTTTACCAACCTGGGAAGGATGGAAGGCTGAGTGAACCTTGAGCCAGCTAATTGTGATCGAACCCCAGATCGTGAGCACAGTTTTAGCTGCAGGACAGCAGTTTCACCAATGTGCCACAGGCGCAATTATAATAATCTGTAACAAATCTCTCTCTCTCTCTCTCTCTCTCTCTCTCTCTCTCTCTCTCTCTCACACACACACACACACACACACACACACACACACACACACACACACACACACACACATGGGGGAGAGCGAGTGAGCAATGAGCAAATGAAGCTGGAAGAAGCTTCACTACTTTTTGGCAAAAACGGCTTGGATCCTCTGAGCTTGTTTCCTGGACCGTGGCCGGACTCTGGCCGGATGCCCTAATCCCACTCAAGGACAGCATCCAAAGCTATCTCTTTGCCCCTGCTACTTCCAGAATCACAGTTCCTTCCAAGAGCTTGGAAAACAAGTTGTTCATATGGGACTACAGGTCCCATAATCCCCCCACTGGGGACTCTGGTTGCTGTAGTCCACAAAAAGTAACCTTTTCCAAGCTCCAGTGCTGGAAGATAAATTGTGATTGCGGTTATACAAAAGCCTCCCTGCTGACTTTGGAGAATTATTTATTTATTTGATTTATATAAGATCACCCATCCAACCAAAGGCCACTCTGGGCAGTTCACAACACAGAGCAAACTGCTACAAAATGAAATCATACAAGCCATCTTCAACGCACAATAGTAGGAAATGAACATATTTTTTAGCTAAAGTAACACCTTGGTGTATGACCATAATCCGTTCTGGAAACATGCATGTAAACCAAAACATTCTTATATCAAAGCAAATTTCCCCATAAGAAATCATGGAAAATCAGATGATTCATTCTGGGGCCCCGTAGACCACATATTGCGCACACAAAATTCCAAAATTCACAAAAGAATTTGGCGAGAAGTCCACGTCCACACCATGGTTTAGGTACCTGGCTGTGGAATCTGCTCTGCTGGGGACTAATAACAACTGGGTTTTACTCTGTGGTTTTAATGTGACAATAATAAAGTGCAATTTGTAGCCCTATGCACACTTGACTAGCTGCCCCTATGACTAGAAATGGTTTGAAAAATAAGAATGTTGAAAACAAATTAAAGAGAAATATAAATATTACTGTCCTTTGAAAATCTTTGTGGCCGGTGCGAGGGGGACCTGCCTTCTTCTCTCTTCCCTCCTTGAGGCTTGCCAGAGAAGGAACATTTCAGGATTCACCCACAATCCAGCAGGGCGAGAGAGAGAGCCCCACAAGTGGCTCACTTGTGATCATGTGACCTGCTCCAGTGCTTGTATTGCAAGATATTGCTCATTGATCAAGGCAAACTTTAGAAGAAATGTTTTCTTGTCTTGCAAAATGTTTTCTTGTCTTAAACCAAGTTAATCTTAAATCAAGGTACAGTGGTAACTTGGTTTAAGTAAGGCTCACGGTTGACTCAGCCTGCCATCCTTCCAAGGTCGGTAAAATGAGTACCCAACTTGCTGGGGGGGATGTGTAACCTGCATACTGTAATTAAACTGTAAACCACCCAGAGGGTATGGGGTGGTATATGCAGAACACTTTGCTTTGCTTTCATCATTTAATGGATTCTCTAGGACAGGGCTGTCCAACTTTGAACAGGCCTGAGGGCTACTACACTAAAACCTCTACTTATGAATTTTATATGTTCTGAGTATATGCTCATAAATAAAAAAATTGTAAGTAGAGCAGCAGTTTCCCATAGGAACGCATTGAAAATCAATTAATCTTTCTGGAAGGAACATATTTCAATGCATTCCTATGATAAGTCTGACCATGCACATGCTTCCCTTACACCCGATCAAGCCGGTGTGGACAGGTGAAAGGGAGGCACGTACATGCTTGCACAGATCACCCCTTTCGCTTGCTCGGGCTGCTGGAAGACTTTTTTTTTAAAGGTGCACTTTTCCTCCCAATCCACCCAGGGCCTGACTTGACTCTACTTCTCCACCTTTCCCCCTCCTTCTCCCTTCCAGCCCCCTCGCTGCCACTGCTGCTGCTGCCCATAGCATTCACTCACCTCTGCCATGTTCACTGTGCAGCTGGAATGGGCCAAGCCAGCAGCGGGGCAATCACATCACCACGGCGGTGCAAGGAGGAGGGAACGGCTCAGAAGGGGAGCAGGACAAGAAGCAGGTCACAGTCTCAGTGAGGCAGCTGTGGCGGTGGGAGGAGGAGGAGGAGGATGGAAGGATGGGAGGAAGGAATTATCCAGGGGGGAGAAGAGGGGGATGTCATCATGCAAAGGAGGTGGGCATACCTATGACCCTGCCCTTCGCTGTCCCCTCCACTCCCCTTCTTCCGCTCTGCACCAACAACTCAATTGGTCATGAGACAGTGGCGTACGGATCTTCTGGCCAGTAGGGAGAGCAGGGGACTGTGCCATGGCCCTTGAACTGCCCTGCTCAGCTGAGACAGTGGGCTGGCAGACCCAGAGCTTGGCTGGGACAGTGGTGGTCCTTGGGTTGGGGGAGGTAGAGGTGGAGAACTTATCCCCTCACATTTTTTTTATTGATGGCTGGCGGGCTGCTTTTGAACCCTTCACGGGCTACTGTTAGCCCCCGGTCTACCTGTTGGGCAGGCCTGCTCTAGGACATTTTGCATTCTGAAAAATTTGTAAACTGAAGCATGGTTTCATTTCATTTCATTTCCTTTATTAGATTTATACCCCGCCCATCTGGCTGTCAGGAATGCACTAAAAACCAATTAATCCATTCCGGGAAGTCAGAAAAAAATATTTTATTCTGTCATGCATGTCTTTAAAGTGCACTCTTTATAAAGTGCACTTTAAAGGCCTGCACGACAGAAATGCCCCCCACAAGGCAGAACACACAGGCATGGAAACGACAAAGCTCAGCTCACCCCCCTCCACAATGCAATGCAGTGCAGAACGCCCAGTAAAAGGCATGGAAATGACAGAGCTCAGCTCCCAACCTCAGAGTCATCCGAGTTGTCCGCTCGGGCTTGGGCTACACGGTGAGAGCCAATTTTAGTTACTGTAGTTAGTTAGCTCAAAAGGGAACCGGGAGGACTTGCGTTTTGAAGCCTGATCGGTTAGGCTACACAACAGGGCCCACCTTCAGCATTATTTTCTATTCTGTCTTTCCCCAAATTAACCTGATATAACCTGAAAATGATCCAATATTCCAATAATCTGAAAATTATATAACCCGGGGTGTCTGTAACCTGGGGTACCACTGTATTACTGTACATAGCGTGTCAGGAATTACGTGTCCTCTCATCCTTAGGAACTGACCTGGACCTCTCCCATCCTTGTCCCCTGCCTGTCCTCCTGTTATATACTAGAGATGAGCACGAATCAGAAAAATGGCATTTTGTTTGTCGTTTGGAGGGTCCGTTTTGGTTCGTTTCCGTTTTTCACGATTTTTTTGCAAAAAATCATTTTTGTTTTCGTTTGTTTCGTTACCATTTTGTTACCATTTATTTCAATTTTTGTGATTTTTTTAGGATTTTAAGAAATTCACTCATATTGCAGTAACGGAAACGAAACGCATGACAAAAATTCCGGTGTTTCTGTTCGTTTCGTTTCATTTTAGAGACAAAATTCATTTGTCATTTCGTTATGTAACGAAACAAAAAACGAAAACGGAAACGAAAAATTGTTCGTTTCATGCCCATCTCTATTATATACTCAATGACCATTGTAGTCATATATTGGACTACAGAGCCCAGAATCCTCTAGCCAGCCCAGCCACTGGTTCTGCTTTCCCAAAGGCGATGCCTTCCCAAACGGTTACTCCATGGCCAGTGCCGAGGGATCCCTTTCTTTCTGGAGTGTTTCTCACGAAGGCAGTGAACATGGATCAGGCCCGCCCGTTCCAAAACAGAGAAAGGGTGTGACTCCTGACCCCATTCTGCCCTCTCCCAGCTGGCACTCGGGGGAGCCTGGAGTTTGTTATTCTTCCTTTATCTGAAATTAAACCAAAGACGCCGAGGAGGACTTAAGACGTCTTTGCGAACTGTACGCTTTTTTGTTTTGTTTTCTCATCGAGGGCAAAATTAATTTTAGTGCAAAGGAAACAAGGGATGGAGCCAGTGTGGGGAACAAACATGAGGAAGGGGGGAACACTCTGTGTGTGTGTGTGTGTGTGTGTGTGTGTGTGTGTGTGTGTGTGTGTGTGTGTGTGTGTGTGTGTGTGTGTGTGTGTGTGTGTGTGTGTCCATGCAGTGTCCTACATGGGCAGTTAAAAAAAAAGTTGATTAATGAGGACCTGTCAAGAGGCTACAAACAGAATTAGCAAACTGTTCCTGTTCTGTTCTCTCAAAGATTAAGGAGAGAGTGGGGGGGGAGGGAGGGAGAGAGAGAGAGAGAGAGAGAGAGAGAGAGAGAGAGAGAGAGAGAGAGAGAGATGGGAAACAGCTCAGCTCAAATCTAAGGGAACTAATAATATTGGGCCAGGGCCAGTTTGGGGCATGTGCAATTGAACTGGTAGAAGCAGCCCTCCCGATCTCCTCCTTCCCATATCCTCTGAAAATGTTACACACAGGGATGTGTGATAAGACGGAGTGGGAAATATTGCTAGACTTCTGGATTTCTGGTTAAATTCCTCTAGCTGCACAACAAGAATTGTAGGAACCCACAGAGCAAAACAACCTCTTCCAGTTCCCCAGGGTGGCTTCCGTCTTCACTGGAGTACTGTGTCCAGTTCTGAGTGCCTCAGTTTAAAATGTTGTTGACAACCTCGAGCGGGTGCAGAGGAGGGCGACCAGGATGGTTGAGGGCCTGGAGGAAATGTCTTATGAGGAACGACTTAGGGAACTGGGAATGTTTAGCCTCTCTAAAAGAAGGCTGACGGGGGATATGATAGCTATGGCCCTTTGTACACGACCCCTAAACTCCGCTGCAAATGGCTCCCAGCTCCGGAGCTTAAAATTGTTTCCCCACCAGCTCCGGAGTTTACAGATAATTAAGTGCAACCACGCCCACCTAAGCGTGTCCCAGCGCACTTTTCAGGTACCTGCTCTCTGGAGGTGAAAATTCCTGATGCGGATATAACGTAGTGACTGCCCGGCTCTCCTTCCTTCTGTTTGTTCTTTTTTTGCCCCCCGCCCCTTTAAGAGATCTGAATGCAGTGCCGGGACAGCAGAACAGAGGTGAGCGGCATTCTTTTCCTCCTTTTTTTCTCCCTCCCCTCACGCAGCCAGCAGCCAGGAGTGCGGAGGGGGTGGGAACGCAGGAACAGTGACAAACCCCTAAGATCTCTGGTCCAAATTTAAGTGGCCAGCGGATCTTAGGGGTGGTGTGAAAAGGCCCTATGTTCAAATATTTGAAAGGATGTCATACTAAAGAGGGAACAGGTTTGTTTTCCATGGCTTTAGAGACTAGGACTCGGGGCAATGGTTTCAAACTACAGGAAAAGAGATTCCATTTGAACATTAGGAAGAACTTCATGACAGTTAGAGCTGTTTGGCAGTGGAATAAGCTGCCATGGAGGGTGGTGGAGTCTCCTTCTTTGCAGGAGGTTTTTAAGCAGAGGCTGAATGGACATCTGTCGGAAATAGACATGGGCACGACCAGAAAAAATGACGTTTCGAGTTTTCGTTTGTCGGAACGGGTCTGTTTTGGGTCATTTCCGTTTGTCGTGAAATTTTTCAAAAATTTGTCATTTCCACCGTGATTTAGTGCAATTTGACTTCCCAGAGCTTAGGGGCATCCCGCAATCAGGGCCGGCGCTAGGTGTTTTTGCGCCCTAGGCGGGGGGCGGGGCGGGGGGCGGGTGAGCGGGTGGGCGGCGGCCACGGGCGGGCGAGTGGGTGGGCAGTGGCGCGGGCCGCAGACGGGTGGCGGCACGGGCGGATGGGCGAGTGGGCAGTTAGGATATCACTTAGGATAGAGGTTCTGTTCTTGGCTTGCACCCCAAGTGTGTGTGTGTGTGTGTGCAAGCAAATTGAAGTTGGGAAAATAGAAAATAAATGGTAGTATATAATATATATTTAAAATAAATCCACACCTACCACTCCCAGTCGAACCTCCCCCTTTATCCAATATCAGAAAAAAAATCCTCACAAATTGCCAGAGAAGAAATAAAGAATAAACTGCTATTCCCTTGCAGACAAAGCTGCAGGGAATCAAATAAATTAAGAAATGCCTAACTTAGGGGCCTTTTCACATGACCCCTAAGAAGAATAAGATCTTGTTCGTTTCTGTTCCTCCATCCCCACCCCTCAGCACTTTGCCCTTCGGTGTGAGGGGGAGACAAAAGACTTTACTAACCTGCTGCTGCCGGTCGAACTTGCCACGAGCCCCATTACTTCCTGGTTCCGTCTCAAGGAGCTCTTAAAGGGGCGGGAGGCAAAAAAACAACAGACAAGCCAGGAGAGCCCGACACTCTTATCCGCATCAATTTTTTTTCACCTGCAGAGAGCAGGTACATGAAAAATGTGCTGGGTCGCGCTAAAGTGGGCGGGGTCGCACTTAATTGTCTCCAAACTCCGGAGCTGGTGGGAAAACATTTCTAAGCTCCGGAGCTGGGAGCCATTTGCAGCGCAGCTTAGGGGTCGTGTATAAACGCCCTTAAATCCAAAAGCCTCCAGCCTCCCTCCTCAATCTCAATCAGATCACACCAGCACCAGCAGCCAGCCCTCCTCCCTCAACCACATCCATACACCGGCCCGACTGCGATTTCTGGAAGGTGCCTCGGCGTTTTATGCCCTCCGAGACATCCAGAAGTGTCAGTCAAAAACCTGGCGATGCCATTGGTGGAATGGTTCAAACAATTTGCATGGTCCCATCCCATGCCCAGCTCAAATGGGCAGGTCTAAAAAAATAAAAAATAAAATAAAATAAAATCAATACGACGTTTTATTGCTATGAAAAAACCCACTGCTGCTACTATTAAAATTCAGGCATTTAAAATAAATAAATTTCACATGTTTCTGTGGTGATTTGGTGTGTTTTTTGACCATGATTATAAAAGAAAAATTGCGGTTGCCATTTTGGATCCCCCCCACCTCATGGCATGGTGAGACGACAAGGATGACCCCCCCCACCCTGGTGCAAGCAGCCCAGGACAGGAGAAGAGGGGGGGAAAGGCCGGGGACCCCCCCCCCAGAAACCACCCCTCTGGTAGGTGGCAAAGCCTCAGGCAGGCATATTTTTGCCTGCTTTTTTGGCCGGGAGTCGGGGGGGTTAAAAAAACTTTTAAAAACTTTTTCTGTGCTTCGCATTGCGCAATCGCCGCGATGCCACAAACGGAAATGAAAAACCCGACCAAATTTTTCTTTTTTCGGTTCGAGTTCGAGTTCTGACGGAAATGATAACCGAAAACAGAAACGACAATTTCACCGAGTCGTGCCCATGTCTAGTCGGAAATATTGTCATGGAGTTCCTGCATGGCAGGGGGTTGGACTAGATGGCCCTTGAGGTCTCTTCCAACTCTATGATTCTATGATTCTATGACTCTTCAACTGGCACTGGTGGCCTCAGTAACTCACGCTGCAATGCTAGCCAGAGAAGGAATAAAAGATGTGCATTTACTTACAGTGAAGAGATCTACGGAAAACCAAACAAACATGGCAGACCAACGTTCGGCAGCAGGTCTCAATGGACTCACTGCTTTTGACAGACAACAGAGAGGGAAAGAGACAGAGGAGAGGGGTGGGGCTCTCCTTGAATCAGAGACATGGAAGGAACTATTGGTTCATGCTTTTATTGATTGGGACTCACCCTAACCCAGAAAGGTCCATTCCAGCCACAGCTACTAGAGGCAGCATGCGAGGTTGTTAAAACTCCCATAGAAAATCCCCCCAAAAATATGGTCTGGGAAGCTTTCACAAGAAAAACCCTAGCCAGGACTTTTCAGGGAATTGTAATATCCAGCAACTGGTAACTTTTCCAAACTCCAGAAGCTTTCCCCCACTGAGAAGAGTCTACAGTGGTCCTTCGTGATACAAAATTAATTTGTTCCTCGGGACGCTTTGTATTGTGAAATTTTCATACCACGGATCCAAATGGAGCACAATGCACCGTGGGAATGGAAGTCTTCCACAAAATTTTTGTACCTTGGAGATTTCCATAGGAAATTTTCATATCTTGAGTTTTTATTTTATTTTATTTTATTTTATTTTATTTTATTTTATTTTATTTTATTTATATAGCTCGTATGCTGCCCACTACCCAAAGGTCTGTGGGCAGCTCACAATCAGAATAGACAATTAAAACATCAAAATTACAATAAAATTAGAACAATAAAATGCAATAAATACAATCCATTAAAAACACAACACTAAAATTGCCATCAGGACCCACAATCATCAGTTTAAAAACTTCTGGAACAGGAAGGTTTTTACCTGGTGCCAAAATGTTATCAACATCGACGCCAGGCGGGTCTCACTTGGGAGGGCATTCCATAGTCTGGGGGCAGCTGCTGAAAAGGCCCTGTTCCTACAAGCCATCCCTTTCACCTCCTTGAGGGATGGCTTTCTCAGGAGGGTCCCCTGGCTAGATCTTAATTGCCAGATAGGTTCATATGGAAGGAGGTGGTCCTAAGCCTTTCATTTTTTGAGTTTTTCGTGACATGAGGCACACGTATCTCAAGCCACCACTGTATTTTAATATGCACTTTCCAGTTGTGCTGACTACGCAGACATGACTGTGTACGTAGTCCTATCTACTTGACTAGAGCACTGGCTCCTGATGGCCATGTCGTTTGTTCATTTATTAAAGGGTTGTTCGCGATTAAGGCGGCCTTTACCAGATGAGGCGTTCTAGGCAAAGATCTGAATGGACGACTAAAAATGTGAAAGATGTGCATGAAAGCAGAGACCACAAAAACACCGTGAAAGTAGCACCGAGCAACACGGAGGCTATTTTCAAAAACTCTCAACGGTTGGCTGGCTGGTACAGTGGGACCACTCGCAGGTCATGAAAATCAGCACACAATGGGGAAAAAAACCAGAGGAGGTCATCGTTGACGTAAAATTGCACGTGGTAACTTAGAATCATAGAATCCTAAAGTTGGAAGAGACCTCAAGGGCCATCCAGTCCAACCCCCTGCCATGCAGGAACCCCCATCACAGGACTCCTGACAGATGGCCATCCAGCCTCTGTTTAAAAACCTCCAAAGAAGGAGACTCCACCACCCTCTGTGGCAGCATACTCCACTGCCGAACAGCTCTAACTGTCTTGAAGTTCTTCCTAATGTTCAAATGGAATCTCTTTTCCTGTAGTTTGAAACCATTTCGCCGAGTCCTAGTCTCTGAAGCCATGGAAAACATATTCCATTGCCAAACGTGTATACCCCGAGACCAAATCAGAAATGAGGTTTATAATTTCCACAGGACTGCAGACGTAGAATGCATCTCATTTGATTTGAGAAGACAAGGAGTGCCCAGGTGAACCTCCTGTCTAGGTACTGCTTCCTTTAGATGATGGGCTATATCGAGGTCTCCAATCTCCCTCTTGATGAGTCCTTTATCTTTAAACCAAAGTTATTATTTATTAGGGTGTAAAGATAAGCTCTGGGTTGGAGACAGGCTGGTTCACTCCTTTCCCCAGAAATCACAATACAGACATGAAATCGTGAACCAGCCCACCCTGATCCATGTCTTACCTGCATGGGGGGCAGCTATCAGGTCAACTGGGTTTTTTTGGGGGGGGGGTGGCAGAAGGTGGTTTAGTGTGGGTAGGATGACTCTGTTTGATTAGGTTCTAGGCATGTGTAAGTGGCTGGTTAGCCGATCCTTTGTTGACAATCAGGAGAAATGGGAAGCTTTGTAGAGGGGAAGAGAGAGGAGGTTTTCCATTTCTTTTGAATGTTTGATAATGCATCAGGGATGATTTTTGCCATGCTTTACCCCAATTTCTGTGGGGCTGTTTGCTTCCCACTGGCAGATCTCGCAAACACAATCTCACAAAATAGGCCTCTTCGTATTTGCATCCACATAACAGGCAACACAATTAGAACAAGAACAAAATGTTACAAGGTATGCGCCCAAGACTTCGGCAACAGCCCCTGTACTGGGACTGCTTGTAGCATTTGCCAAGTTCCAGTCTCTTGGATTTCAAAGTCAGATAAAAATTCAAGATACCTTCTTCTACTGGGTTGATAACAGAGGAGAATCTTCAAACCCTTAAACCAAGTGGGCAAGGGCCTTTGTAGTCCAAGTGGTCCCAGCAAACTTCAGCCCCTTCTGCTCAGCTGTTCTTTTTGAGATTCAAACCTCTTACTCACAGCCCTTCTCTTTCTTAATCCCATCCTTTTGGGCTGACCCAATATGTTATAGGGGTTTACATTTTCGAAGTGCTTTCTGTTAATTGTGCGGATGCGGTTAGGGACAATTAAAAAGAAATGGAAAACACCCTCTCCCTTCTCCTCCACCAGGAAGCAGCAAGGAAGCTTCTCATTTCTCAAAACCATTAAGATGATTATGCAAAGCACAGGGGAGGAGACAGGGCAGAGGAACTTTTGTTGTTGTCATAATTGGCTTCGTTTTCTTTCCCTTTAAATGTCTAGACCAGTGGTTCCCAATGTTGGTCCCCAGATGGACTAACTTTCACAAAGAAAGCACCAGCCAGGACATTTTGGGGAATTGTAATCTCCAGCAAGTAACTTTTCTAAACTCCAGAAGCTTTTTCCTCCTGAGGAGATTCTGTTTTGATATGGATTTTTTTAGTTGTACTGCCTATAAAGTTGCACTGTGTAGTCGTATCTCCATGACTAGAACTAGCTACTGGTTTCCACATAGTTGGTTTGTTTAATTAAAGGATTGTTTGTTTGGACTAAAGAGGCCTTCACCATTGGCTGTGCTGGCCTGGATTTCTGGGAGTTGTAGTCCAAGAAGATCTGTGGACCCAAGATTGGTCCAGGCCATCTTAATTGGGCTGTCTAATCACACTTGCGTTGAAAAGTGAATCAGAGAATTGTCCTTTGTCAAGGATGACATGAGACCATCGTGACACCACAGCATCCAACAGCAGGATGCATTTCAGGTATGGGAGGAATTGTCAACCCCTAGGTTTGATCTGCTGTGAGGTTCCCCCATAATGGCAGGAAGCACTGGGTGGCCATGCTCCTTTTAGCAGTCAGACTAGGTTTGGCTCATCCCTCTTGGCAAATTGTGCATTTCAGCAGCACTCCTCGCTTCTCCAAGGATTCCGTGAATGCCAACAAGGTCTTCAAGCTCCTTCTGAGGTTGAGTCCTCAGGCACAATCCATCTGCTGCTTATTAGGCTGTGCTTTCAACAATACCCAGGCAAATCAAAAAGCCTTCACCACCAAGGCCATAGCTAAGGAGCCATACTTAATAGGTTTCAGCACCTTAGGTCATTGTTCACCCTAAGGCTATGGATACTGTTGTCTACCTAATGGGGACATTGTTCATCTTATGAGCCTGTTTCAGACCAGGGTGACAAGAGGTCAAAGCTGACTATGAGATGAAGGACTCGCACTAGCTGTATTCAGACTGATGAAGCTATTTGGATGAGCAGTGACACGTTTCTATCTCTCAAGAAAAAGAAGTCCTGTTGCCATGACTCAACTTCCAGATAAACTCACCTGGATGACTGAGAATCTTCACAGACCTTCTGCCTACTCCATCTCCACTGGTGCCTGCAAGAGACTTTTAATCAAAACACGGAAAAGTGATTCCTATTTTTTTTCATAAAAGTAGACTACTGAAAACCCCTCAGTCAGTCTGGCCTTTGACAGTGAGTCCTGTTGGTTAGAGGATTTGAGGAACTCTAGCTCCCAAATATTTTTTTCACCCAGCGCGTTGTTAATCTGTGGAACTCCCTGCCACAGGATGTCATGATGGGATCTGGCCTGGATGCCTTCAAAAGGGGATGGGCCAGATTCCTGGAGGAAAAGTCCATCACAGGTGATAAACCATGATGGAGATGTGTAATCTCCGGGCTTAAAACCAGGGTACATCAAGGGCCAGATGCAGGGGAGTGGGAGGAGACAGACATCTAGTCTTGTGTGCTCCCGGACATATTTGGTGGGACCACTGTGAGATACAGGAAGCTGGACTAGATGGGCCTTTGGCCTGATCCACCATGGCTCTTCTTATGTTCTTATGTTCTTTTGTTCAAACTCTTGCAGAACTCTTGAAAATGAAAGTAAGCCAAGGGGGAGAAGGTTGGGCCAGCATTTGTGACCCCATGTTTCATTTTTTTGCTTCACATATTTACATGGCTCTCTTCCGTTCTGCTTTTATTGAACAAATGGTGAGGGCTTTAGTCTTTTGCCCACTTTTGTTTATATTCAGGCGCAAAAGAATTTGTTTCAACTTTGTTCACCATCCCTTTTTAAAATCTGCTGTTAAAGTAGAGGACAGCTTGTTCTACTTCATCCTTCCGTCTCCACCCCCAAGAAAGCAGGGGTCAGAGCTGTGTTCATTCATAGATGGTTCATATTTTCCCCATTTCCTCTGCTAATCCAAGGGCTTAAAAAAAAAGACAAAGACGAAGCTTGGAAGCCTTAATGAAGCTTGGTTTTTATCCCCCAGGGAGAATCATATTCTACTGAGTTCAACAAGACCAAAGTTTCTGGATGAACTGTGGTTTATGCCGGGGATGGGGTTTGGGGATGTTTATTTGCACCCTCCTTCTAAAACTCGACTTGTCTTTTGAAATCCGGTCGATTTGGATACTGTGGTCCTTCCAATATATGTAGTCTCCTTGGCTGTTTGATCTGCTACATTCCAGATTTATGGGTGATGAAAAACAGGTCGAGCCATACTCCACTCTTGGTTGCTTCTGGCAATGAATTATTGGAGCCATTTGGTTACTCACCAAACCCTAACAATAATAACTACCTAGTAAAATAAAAAATATATGCATGAAATAATAACCAATACCTTGGCAGACTGGTAAAGGCACTGCCTATCCTTGTATTGGTATTTTATTTTGCATGGACCACAAGACTCCCCCATTTTTTAAATGAAAGGACTAATGAGCTATCATTAGGGTACCGGTTCTGATCGAGAACGACAAGTTGCGTTTTCAAACGATACGATCTTTGGGACCAAGTCCAAAGCTCTGCTTTGTCAGGAAAACACCAAGATAGCCAAGATGGGGGTGGGGGTGGGGAAACAGGCCTTTTTACAAGCACACACGTGGGCACAACATTGTGCATGTTGGAATTGTGTTACATGGCCACTGCCTGTTGTGCAAGTTCTTAATAATAAGTTATACATGGCCTGACTAATTTTTTTCCTGTTTCCCCAGCTGCACATAAGTCAGTTTACAATTGTGGAGCATCCCCAACCCCTCCCGCTGCACCATATTTGCAGCATCGGTATCTGTTGATGCACTAATCCAGGCATGTCCAAACTTTGGCCCTCCAGATGTTTTGGACAGCAACTCCCACAGCCCTTTCCCATTGGCAATCTAAGTTTAGAATTCTGGGAGTTGTGGTCCAAAACATCAGGAGGGCCAAAGTTTGGACATGCCTGCACTAATCCATTCTCTTATCCACAGTCTGAAAATATTAAACTGTTAAAAAAAATCCTAGAAATACTGTGGGACACTTATTTCTAAAGATGACATTACCAGAACAGGCCACAAGAGGGGGCCTAGAGACCATGCTATGTACTGTATTGGAGTAGAGGTGGGCACAACAGAAAACTGATAGTTCAGTTTGTTCTTATTTGGGCCCAATGTCGATTCGTTTCGTACGAATTTTTAAAACAAAATTTTGTACGAACTGAATTGAGCTGAACTGGGGCGGCTTACTTGGATGGCGGCGGAGATGGTGGCCAAGAAGGCCCTGGCAGCAGCCGCGCTGGATGGTGGGAGGCCTCACCAGGCAGTAGGAGGCCTCAGCGCCAACTCCGGAGGCTCAGCAGTGGCCACACTGGACAGTGGGAGGCTTCACTGCTGCCTCCGGAGCCCTGGCCGCAGCTGCGCCAGACGGCAGTGGACACTGCTGCCAATTTTTTTAAAAAAATGTATTTTATTTTTACAGCGCCGACCTCACAGCCCCAGGGGCCGGGTCGGCACTTTTAATTGTTTTGTTTTGTTTTGTTTTTAGTTTTAAAAAGTCCCTGATGCTGGGCTCCCCCCCCACACACACACAGCTGAGAGGTACTAGCTGCCATGCCCCCGGTTTTATTTTTTTAATTTTTTTTCTCCTGGCCCGCAGGTTGGAGGGACTTTTTATTTATTTATTTTTATTTTATTTTTAAAAGTCCCCAATGTGGGGCTCCCCCCCCCGGTCCGCTGTCAGAGTTCCAGGCGAAGAAACTGACAGTGACAAGGCAGGAGACCGGGGGGGGGGGAGATGAAAAACGAAATGAAACAAAATGGAAAATTCCATTTTGTTTTGTTTCATTTTCCTTTGATGGGTTGGATCGTTATTCGTTTCATTAGCTAATGAAATGAATAACGAATAACAAAACGAATTAAAATGCATTTCATGCCCATCTCTATATAGGAGTTTCTCTTATCTGCAAGTATTATATATTCTTGTTGTGTTCCATCAAGTCACCTAAGTGGGTGATCTCCTTGTTCAGCTCTGGCAGACTCCAGCCTGTGGAATCCTTTAGGGAGTCTGTCCAGCTCACATTTGGTCTCCCTCTTTTCCTGCTGCCTTCCACTTTCCCCACCATTATTACTTTTTATGGAGAATCTCACCTTCACTTGATGGACCCAAAGCAGGACAGACTCAGCTGCAACACTTTTGCCTCCAGACAGTGTTTGGGTTTGACTGGATCTAGAATCCATTGGTTTGAGCGCTTTTACACGTCCCCTAAAATCCGAGGCAAAGGGTTCCCAGATGCAGAGCTTAAAAATGTTTTCCCACCAGCTCCGGACTTCTAAAAATATTAAGCACGACCATGCCTATCTAAGCACATCCCAGCACACTTTCCAAGTACCTGGCCTCCAGGAGGTAAAAAAATCTTCCGATGCGGATTGTAAACCTGTGAATGCCGGGCTCCCTTGTCTTCTGTTTGTTTGTTTTTGTCCCCACCGCCCCTTTAAGAGACAGGAATCCCTACGGGGCTGCTTAGGGCTGCTTCGACCAGCAGACAGAGGTGAGTGTGCATTTCTCTCTCCCCCTTTTTTTCCTCCCTCCTCTCAGGCAGGCAGGAACAATGGAGTGCGGAAGGGTGGGAACACAGCAAGAGGAGCAAACCCCCACGATCTCTGGTCCGAATGTAAGTTGCCACCGGATTTTAGAGGTCGTGTAAAAGCGCCTCTGGCACTGCATTTCACGTGAATCAATGTGTGCCCCCCCCCAGCTTTCTTCACTGTCCACCCTTCACAACCAATATATGAAGATTGGATCTTTTTTTAGTTTTTTTATTATTCAATCATCATAGCATATCACATTTATGAGTTTATTTCTAAAAAGAAATTCCAATTGCCATTCACCATATTTTCTGGGTGTGCCTTGTATTAATTACCTCATGCCTCAATGCCACCTAATGCATTATTCCTTTGCTCAAACCAATCATAAAAATCCATTCCATGTCAAATAGCACTTAGAATCCTCTTTTTCTTTAATTCTCAACATCATTCTGTCTATCTCAGCACAATCCAAGTTTTTTTTTTTTTGTATAATTACTTCATCCTTAGGAATGTTTTCATTTTTTCCACATTTGGGCCCAAACTATTCTAGAGTCACAGTCAAGATATGTAGTATAATATAGAGCAGGCCTGCCCAACAGGTAGACCGCGGGCTACTGGTAGCCCGCAAAGGGTTCAAAAGGGTTTTAAAGGGTTCGATTTAAAAAGTGAGGGTTTAAAATTCTCCACCCCTCCCTCCAAAGGACCACCACTGCCCCAGCAAAGTTCTGGATCTGCCAGCCCACTGTCTCAGCCAAGCGGGGCAGTTCAAGGGCCATGGCACATTGAAATCTGTTCCCTCCAGAACAGATTAATTGGTTTTCAATACATTCCTATGGGAAACCACTGCTGTACTTAGAAATTTTTTTACTTATGAGCATATGCTCGGAACAGATAAAATTTGCAAGTAGAGGTTTTAGCGTAGTAGCCCTCAGGCACTTTGGGCTGGAAAAAGGAGACCTCGGCCTGTTCAGTTGAACAACCTTGATATAGAGAAACTGGATCTAAAAGCAGGTGGGGGGGTCTTGGCTTGGGTCTCTAGGGACCACATTCTGACTCTTGATGCTCCGTGCCTTCATTGCTGCCCTTCACATCTCTCAGCCTCCTGCTGATTTCTTGGCTGCAGTCTCCCTTGGAAGTGATGAGTGGGCCAATATTTTCTGTGGTGCAAGAATCATCATAGAATCATCGTAGGGTTAGAAGGGACCTTAGGGGCGCAAGGCAGGAGACCTCATACCATCCCCAGACAGATGGCTGTCCAATCTTTTTTTTTTTTTTTTTTTTTGAAAACCTCCAGTGATGGGGCACCCACAACATTGGAAGGTGAGTTGTTCCACTGTTGAATGGCTTCACTGTCAGGAAATTTCTCCTTATTTCCAGGTGGGCTCTCCCTCGGATGAGTTTTCCACCCATTGGTTCTTGTCACACCCTCAGGAGCAGTTGAGAATAAATCGATGCCCTCTTCCCTGTGGCTACCCTTCAGGTATTGGAAGACGGCTATCACATCGCCCCTCAGTCTTCTCTTTGTCAGGCTAAACATGTCTAGTTCTTTTAGCCGTTCTTCATACGATTTAGCCTCTAGTAGGCCCTTATCATCTTGGTTGCTCTGCTCTGCACTTTTTTCGGGCCTCTGTATCTTTTTTTGTATTGTGGGGACCAGAACGGGACACAGTATTCCAAATTGATTTTGTGATCTGTTTCGTCTGCCCTTAGCCCATCTTACTCACTTTTGGTTTTATGAATGGTGTTGACTTAATTATGTTTTTATTTGTGCTACTTTTAGTTCTGCATTCTGTTCTTGTATTGTTTTATATTTGTAACAGTTTGCTCTAGGTTGTGAACCACCCACAGTGGCCTTTGGTTAGACGGGCGGTATATAAATCAATCAATCGAACAAACAAACAAACAAATAAATTAAACCTGGCCTAACAAGGGCAGACGCTTGTTGGCTACACAGCCCACTTGTGGTCTTGGAATTATATTCGTCCTGAATTAAAGGAGAATTCCCTATTTCTAATGCTAGGGGCAGAACATATTTCAAGAATCTGGTCCCTGATGCTATGGGAGCTGCTCCTTTAATTCTATCTCTGAAAGATGTTCTCCTCTAAAAAAAATTCCCACTTCTGTGATGGACTGTCACCGGATAAGGATGTTTTTCTGATGCCCCCCTCCTCCCAGGGGTCTGAACCACATGTCTGTTGAAACCCCCCTCCCCTCCCCTGCCCTTGCCTCATCTCCCAGAAATCTTTCTAACACCCGGGCACCTGGAACGGATAACACTAAATGATCATCTGATTTACAACAATATTCCCTAAAAATAGAGGCATTTGGGGAAATGCATCTCCCTGGTGGATCGAGGCAGAGGAAGTGACATCTGACTTTAATCTGGGTCTAGAACACAAAGCCTCTTTCTTCCCATCCTTTGCAAAGTGTTGAGTGTCGGCCCAGTTTGGAAATTGTGCCTTCTTTGCTGGGTCATGTAGAATTTTGCACAGCAGAGGCAGGTTTGTCTACAGGGCCGGCGCGTCCATTAAGGTGAACTAGGCAGTTGCCTAGGGCGCCAAAATGGAGAGAGGGCGCTGGCCAGCCTGCTGCCCCACCACCACCACCCGCACCCATCGCCACCCACCCCCCATGCCCGTCGCCGTCCCCCGCCATGCCCAGCCACCGCCGCCCACCCCACCCCCTGCCCCTCGCCTAAGGCGCAAAAAAACCTAGTGCCAGCCCTGTTTGTCTATAAGCACCATGGCAAACACTGTGTGGCTATTCTTTTCAATGTTCCAGTCGAGATGGTTTTGCGCGCTGTGCCTCTTCCCACCGCACGTTTGCAAGAGTTGACTCAGCATGTTCTGTACACTTGCTTCAAGCACGCAACAGCTGGGGGTGCAGAGCAAGCAAGCCACCTGCCTGCTTTGGTTGCTTGCTTGCAAGAGTAAACAGGACTTTTTAATTTTAATTTTTTTTTGAAAGGGCTTCCTTGTCCAACTGTTTGCACAGAAGCACTTTCAGGGAGAACAAGTTTTTGGGAAACAGGTCAGTTTGTAAAAAAAAAAAAAAAACACTTGAGCATTAGAATAAATAAATAAATAAATAAATAAATAAATAAATAAATAAATAAATAAATAAATAAATAAATAGTTCACCACAGGACATTTAAGATATCCTGGGACTGGTGGCGTGGGATCCCAAAGGGAAAACAGCAGGATATTTCCCAGGTGTCCAACAGTCAAATGGGGGGGAGGGGAGAGAGGGGCCAGAGATGTGTTTGTTTTATTTATTCAAAATATGTCTACCCCACCTTTTATCCTTTAAAAGGACCCGGCATGGCTGGTTCATTTTGCTTTGTTTAAAATATATTTACCCCCACCTTTTTTTTTCTGTAAAAAGGACCCAAACTGGCTTGCTTGCTTGCCTGTTTGTTTGTTTGTTTGTTTGTTTGTTTGTTTTTGCTATATGTTTACCCTGCCTTTCTCCTTAAAAAGGATGCGAAGGAGTCTGTTTGAAGAGCTTCATGGCGCAGTGGTTAAATAGCTGTACTGAAGCTCACGACCTGGGGGTTCAGTCCCAGGTAGCTGGCTCAAGGTTCACTCAGCCTTCCATCCTTCTGAAGTCAGTAAAATGGGTACCCAGGTTGTGGTGGAGTGGGATGGGCAACGTGTAGTCTGCATCATTAATTCAAAACCGCCTGGAGAGTACTTTAAGTGCTATGGGATAGTATATAAGCAGCACGGTTTGCTTATTGTTTTATTTAAAATATGTTTATCCCATCTCTGTCCTTAAATAGGATCCAAGGTGGCTTATTTCATTAATAAGACAGTAAATGAAGGGAAGAATTGTATCATGAGTAATGTAACTAATGGGAAATTGTAGAATATGTAAATATGTGATCTACCATTAAGCAGCAAATGAGATAAGCAGAAATGATTTATATGTATCTCTTTTTTTAGGCTGTGAAAATGGTGAATAAAATATTTATTTTTAAAAAAGACAATGTTTACTAGGTAAAAACTATAAGTAGACAAATATTTAAACATAATTAAACAAGTTTATTAAAAATGGTAAATGAAATCAAGATTAAATCACATTCAAACAAGGCATAACAATCCATTTTAAAAACTCTCTCAGAGAGCCAGTCTCTGAGGGAAGGATTGCCTGAAGAGAAACCTCTTTGCCTGTTTGCGGAAGGAAAGGAAAGATGGATTCCGCCTGGCCTCCAGTGGGAGGGAGTTCCAAAGTCTGGGAGCAACAGCAGAGAAGGCCTTCTCCTCTTTTCCTCATCAAACACACCTGTGTTTGGACCAACAGAAAGGCCTCTCCTGGTGATATTAATTCCAGGGCAGGCTCTTAAAGGGAGTCGAAGACGGTTACTTCACGTCCATTCTCATCCTGGGAGGAAGTTCATTGCGTGTTGATGTCAGTCACGGTCACGTGGTTTTCTTCTGGTTCTGTCCCTGTTCCCATGTACGCATGGGCGTGATGGATGATACTGGCATGACTGTTACCGCATGTCCTCGTTCTGTGATGAGATGTGAAATTCCATGCCTTTGTTCTCTGTTGTTTTTTTCTGACCCAACCTTCTGTTTTTTGATGTTTCGATTCTCTGAAGCCTTACCTTCAATGCGTTACAGAGCTAAGTTTGAGGCATTTGTCTTTTAATTTCTCTGCACTGTGTTGCTGACTCCATAGGGAATGTACTGGTGAATGGCACTTCACACTCCTGCCACTAGATGGAGAATGACACATTGCGTGACGAGCCTTACCTCATGGGCACTCGTCTTGGAACGAGAAGCGTGATGAGCAGATTCCCGAGGCCAGGGAGGGGAATCTCTCATCCCGCTTAAAAAGACTCATAACATTAAAACACAATGTGTAAAGCCAAGATTAGTGCTTAAAAATGGTGCCCAATCTGATTCTTTTCAGTTAGAAATACACAGCGGTATCATTTGGTACAGGACTGTCCCTCTTTGCCAAACCAACCAAACGGATGAGAAAAAAGCATGTTGTGTCTGTTTGCATTTGTTTGCAACATGTTGCATTGTGCTGCATTTGGTTGCAAAGTGTTGCATTGTGTTGCACTTCATTTTCATACACTGTAACTCAGTGGTTCTCAACCTGTGGGTCCCCAGATGTTCCTGGACTGGAACTCCCAGAAATCTTGGCGAGCTCAGGTAGTGATGAAGACTTCTGAGAGTTGCAGTCAGGAGCATCTGGGGACCCACAGGTTGAGAACCACTGCTATAACTGTTCCAAACATCTCTTATCTTGCACAATTTCGGGGTCTGAGTAGGGCCACCCTCTGATCGCTAGGAAATACCAAGAAGTTCCAGACAAGGCTTGTGAAGGCCTCCTCCTGTTTGAAACCCAGGTGAACCAAGGCTGCCAGTCAGGATTAGCAAAGCTGGCTCAGATAGACCACAGGTTTCATCCAGTAAGATGGTTACTTCATGTTCTTCCTCGTTCTGAGATGACTTTCATTGCGTGATAACGTTCGCAGTCATGTGGTCTTGTCCCGGTACTGTCCCTGTTTCCATGGACCCACGGGCATGATTGATGGTATCGTGAGGACTGTTACTTCACACCCTTCTTTTGTGATAACATCTGTACTTCCCTGCCTTCGTTTGCCCTTTTTTTTTGGTCTGACCTTCCGTTTTTCGATATTTTGAATCTCCTTAACTTTGCCTTCCATGCGTTAGGAAACAAAGTTCGAGGAATTGTGTCTTTTTATCTCTCTGCACTGCATTGCTAATGTCATAGGGAATGTAATGGTGAATGGCACTTCACACTCCTGCCACTAGGTGGAGAATGCGTGCGTTGCGTGACAAGCCTTACTTCACAGGCTCTCATCTCGAAACGAGAACCGAAACAAGCAGATTCCCAAGGCCTTTCTTCCTCTAGCTAGTTGGGACAAACAGCCTGGAAAACGTATGTCCAAATTTACTCTGTGGTCCAGCAGTTGGTAAATCAAGCAGAACTTTATTACAGCTTCAACAGGACCGTCGATCGGTTTCTGGCCAGATGGAAGGCAGGGAGAGAAGAGAGATTTAGGAAACAAGAGGGAATTTGAGGACGCCACAAGCAACTAACATATTTCTCTGCCAATATTTCTCAGAGATATTAATTTTTTTCCAAGAGATTTCTTTCTTTCTTTTTTCCTTGGGAGGCAATGATCCAGATTACGGTCAGAAACTCTTGACCTCTGAGAACTTTTTCTTGGCCACAAGAGTTGTTCAAGGCAGTCCTTTGGGTCAGACTGCCTTATGTCAGGTTTCTTGGGCACTTTGTCCCCAAGTTTGACACCCAAGCTTCAAGGGAGAGAAGCATGGAAGGTGTGCCTCCAGGGAATGAAGCTCAACTGTGATTCATCGGAGGAGGGACTTTCTGTTTCAGGACATGGAAAGGCAAAAGTTCTCCTCATGGGATGGATGGGAGGGACGTTAGAGGTCAAGCTAGAGCTGGCTCAGAGAAGGAAGACTCTCTGAGCATCCACCCACCATGTCTGGCGCTTTTCTTCTTTAGCTGGAGAGCTACATCCAGATGAACATGAAGTCTGAGATGGTCCAGCTTCAACAAGACGCGGTGCAGAACCAGACGGCCACCATGCTGGAGATCGGCACAAGCCTCTTGAACCAAACAGCAGCGCAGACCAGGAAGTTGACAGATGTGGAGGCTCAGGTAGTGGGGGTTTGGGGGATGTGACGGGGAGGGCAAGGCTGAAAATGAACCAAGGAACAATAAATACATTTTGGGGTGGAGGAGATGTGGAGTTCCAGTTTTCTGCTAGCCAGGGGCATATTGGGGGGGGGGCAGAAGGGTATATCTGCCCCGGGCACAGCAATCTGGGGGTGCCTGGAGGGGGAGCAGGAGGAGGAAGCCATGCACACTCTGGCTGCCCAGCACTCCTCCTTTCTCCTAAGGCTTGGCAATGCCCCCCTCTGCCACCTCTGCCACTGGGAGCCAGGTGAGCAGCGAAACAGACAGGCAGGCAGGAGTGTGGTGGCCGTGGCACCCTCCTCCTCCTCTTCCTCACCTTGGTGGGAGAGGTGGAAGGCGCGCGTGCACACACATACCACACCCACAGGGTTTGGGCCCCCGTTTTTGGATAGATGCGATGTGGGGGGACGGCAGGAAGGGCGCAAAAACGAACCTTGTCCCCAGGCGCTCTAAATCCTGGCTACTCCTTTGCTGCTAGCCTGAGCAGTTGGCGTGTCATGGCATCTCCTCCACGGTTTGGATTTTTATCTTCAGTTTTTGAGCAATCTGTTCTTTAAAAAATAAATAGATAAAGCCAACCAAAACCTAACTTCCCATTTCAATGCAAAATGGAACCCTGCTGCAATACCTGCAGTGACGTATCTTGGGGTCAGAACCTCTTTTTTCAGTTCTTTAAGATCAGCTGGACAAAAGCTGAGCTCCCAGAAAGCTTGCTTTGAAGGTTTTGCAAACAGTCTTCTGCCACCCTGCTGTCAGGTCTGGAGACCCTTCCCAGCATCCAGAAGCGTCCAAAATGTGGGCTGCAAAGAGTACAGCTGCTCTGTCCTCAGCAGAGGCCCTACGGCAGGTATGTCCAAACTTCAGCCCTCCAGATGTTTTGGACCACAACTCCCACAGTCCGTTGCCATTGGCAATCTAAGCTTAGAATTCTAGAAGTTGTGGTCCAAAAGATCAGGAGGGCTGAAGTTTGGACATGCCTGTCCGACGGTCAAGCAAAAAGCAGAAAGATGCTGAAGAAATGAGCAATTGTCATCAAATGAGATGGTGACAGTTAAGCATGGGCGCTTTTACATGACCCCTAAAATCTGAGGCAAAGGGCTCCCAGATCCGGAGCTTAAAAATGTTTTCCCACCAGCTCCAGACTTTAAAAAATATTAAGTACGACCACGCACACCTAAGCGCGTCCCAGCACTCTTTTCAAGTACCTGGTCTCCAAAGGTGAAAAATTTCTGATGCGGATGTAAAGCAGTGAGTGCCAGGCTCTCCTCGCCTTGTGTTTGTTTGTTTTTTGTCCCCACCGCCCCTTTAAGAGACAGGAATCATGATGACCACGGGGCTCGGGCGGCTTCCACCGGCAGACGGAGGTGAGCCTGCATTTTTTTCTCCGTCCCCTCACACAGACAGGAACAATGGAGTGCAGAGGGGTGGGAACACAGGAAGAGTGACAAACCCCCAAGATCTCTGGTCCGAATTTAAGTGACCAGCAGATCTTAGGGGTCGTGTAAAAGCGCCCCATGTCAGGTCCAGAATTCCACCAAGAGGTCAATTATTCCTCTTTATTCTGCCACAAGCTTGTCTTATTAGTCCACATGTTGTGGATGAGCTTGATTTTCTCCTGTGAGAGATTTCTAAAAGTGAGCTAAGCCTGAGTTTCATCTGCAAGTCTCACTGCAGGGGCATGGGGCACGGAAGGAACAGCATGCCTGGAAGGAAAATATAATAGTAGGCACCATGGATTTTCCTTAGGTGTTTGGGGTTCACCTTTGTGTGACTGTGAAATGAAATTAAGTATAAGATTTAGGAAGTGGGCAGGGGGAATCACTCCATATTAGCAGGTAAAAATGATAAAGAAAGTGAAATTGCATAAGTTGTGGCAGAAAATTGCAGGTAATTAAGAAGATGATGGTTGTGTGCCTCATTACAGATAAGTCACATGAACAGCACATTGTTGTTTATCATCAACTCACCCCAACAACTTACACCATTTTACTTAACTTTGGAGTAAAAACATAAGATTCTGGTCAACGGACATTTATTATTATGTAACATTCATTTTGTTTGTTTATTGCTACACTTATGCCTTGCTTTTCCTGCAGTGAGCTCAAGGTAGGAGAAATACTTCTTTTCCTTACGTCAGACCAAGTGGAGATTTTGAACCTGGGTCTCTGGGACCCTGGTGTAACATTCTGACCGATACAGCACATGGGCTGCTTGCACAAGATAAGTCATCTTGTGCAGATGGCCATCACAGCCTCTGCTTAAAAGCCTCCAATGGAGGAGATCCCACCACCCTCCATGCCAATGGAAGACGCTGCCACAAAGGAGGGTGGTGGAGTCTCCTTCTTTGGAGGTTTTTAAGCAGAGGCTGGATGGCCATTTGTCGGAAGTACAGTGATGGGGTTCCTGCATGGCAGGGGGTTGGACTAGATGGCCCTTGAGGTCTCGTCCAACTCTAGGATTCAATGATTCTATGATTCTATCTGCTTGAAGACCACCACCCCTTCCTGAAGTGTGGTGAAGGGCAGGAGCTGCCCCTTGGCAAGGTCAAGGGCTGTGCCGAGCCTTATGGTTTCTTCTTCTCCCAGTGATGGTGGTGGCAGTGGTAGTGGAACTTCCTGGGGTGAAGCTCTGAGGGAGATCCCCGGTGAGATTTTAGCTCTCACCGCAGCTTCTTGTTCTGTGCAGGTGTTCAACCAGACCTCCCGCATCGAGGTCCAGCTCCTGGAAAACTCTCTGTCCACAAACAAGCTGGAGAAGCAGTTGCAGATGCAAACCAATGAAATCCACAAACTGCAGAACCGAAACAGGTAGGATGCTCCACGAGCCTGGGAAAGGGCGGTCCTGCAAGGCACAGCTACAACATTTGGGGGATCCCTTCCGTTGCCAGGGTTGCAAGCAATGAGATCCTGGCATTTATGGTTCTAGGGGCACTTTGAGCTCTCAGAGAGATGCCCTGGTGGAGAACACTGAATCACCCCCCTACACACACACACACACACACACACACACACACACACTACTACTACTACTACTACTACTACTACTACTACTACTACTACTACTACTACTACTACTACTACTACTACTACAATCCCAGGATTCCGTAGGTGAGAGAGGCATCAACTTACTAGATACTAGAGATGGGCATGAATCAGAAAAATGGCATTTCATTTGTCGTTTGTCTTTTGGAGGGTCCGTTTCGGTTTGTTTCAGTTTTTCACAAATTTTTGCAAAAAAATCATTTTCGTTTTCATTCATTTCGTTACCATTTCATTACCATGTATTTCAATTTTTTGTGATTTTTTAAAGGATTTTAAGCAATTCACTCATATTGCAGTAATGGAAACGAAACGCACAACAAAAATTCCGATGTTTCTGTTCGTTTCATTTCATTTTAGAAACAAAATTCGTTTGTCATTTCATTAGGTAATGAAAAATTGTTCGTTTCATGCCCATCTCTACTAGATACATAGATAGTCTTCTTTCCATGTTACATATGGTCATTTGAAATCAGGTCTCCTTGGGTCCCCATCAGACACCCTAACATTCCTTCGGCCCTCTTGATATTTTGGACCACAACTCCCAGAATTCTAAGCTTAGATTGCCAATAACAAAGGATTGTGGGAGTTATGATCCAAAACATCTGGAGGGCTGAAGTTTGGACATGCCTGCTCTAACCAGTACACTGCAGTGGCCTGTCTTACCCCAGCCTAAGTGGCAGGTTGAAAGAGAGCTGGAGAGCCCAGCCAAATGGCTTTCTCTCCTGGGTTGGGAGCTTTAAAAAGTTACATTTTTGGATCTCACCTCCTACTTTTCCTGATCCAGGCAGCAGTTACAATTTTTGGAAATCCCCCTCTGGAAAAAAAATGGCACCACAAGGAGAAAAGGGGGGATGCCAACCTCCAGTTTCTCAAAAAGGGCGAGACACCACAAGGTCCTTAATCCTTTGCTCCAAGAAGTGGGAGTGGAGAGAACTCATCCATTTCACATGGGCATATCTCTTTATTCTAGGAGCTCTTTTAAGCGTGTTTAAGGGAACAACAACAGAAAAGTAGACCCAGCCACCCCATCCCCTTGTTTACTTGTTGGCAGAGGAGCAGAAGAAATCTTAGTAGTAGTAGTAGTAGTAGTAGTACAGTGTGACCCCCAACTATCTTGGGGGTTAGGGACCCAATCCGACCCACGATAAGGGCTTTCCGGAGCCTTCTGGAAGCCTCAGAAATGATTTTTGGTGATCCGGAAGTCACTTCCGATTCGCACCCTTTTGCAGCCTCCAGAAGGCCCGGGAAGGCCCTCACATGCCCATTCGGGGTAGCGCCAGTCCTGCGGTAAATATGGGAGGCCTGAAACAGGCCTTTTCCCCTTACTTGAGGGGGGCTTTTTTCATATACTGCGGTCCCGCGATATAGCGGGACAGCAATATATGAACCGCGAAAGGGTGGAGGACCACTGTAGTAGTAGTAGTAGTAGTAGTAGTAGTAGTAGTAGTAGTAGTAGTAGTAGTAGTAGTAAGAGCAGCAGCATCAGGAGTACACTGACATGGTTGACCTGTTTTGGTTCTAGGTCAACTGAACTGAAATGAAGTGCTCCTTGTCATGCCATAATAAATAAATAAATAAATAAATAAATAAATAAATAAATAAATAAATAAATTTATTTATTTATTTATTTATTTATTTATTTATTCTTGTATTTATATCCCGCTTATCTACTACATGTAGTTGCTAACAAAAGCAATACATACCAAATCAACAACAATAGAATACATCAGATATAAAGCATAAACAACATAGAACTATTAAAACAACAAAACATATAAAAATCCTCCTGCGTCCCGGCATGCGGAGGAGCAAATTCTAGCAGAATTAAAAATAGATATGGCAAAACAGACTAATTTGGAAGTGGTGACGAAGGCGGGGAGGGGAAAAAAAAAACCTTGGTTCTGTCTTCAGACCAAATGAAGATTTCAGCCAAGAAATTTAGAGTCGATTAAATTAAGTGCAGCAAGGATGGAACGCTGTTGCTGCCGCCCGCCATCTTGCAATTCATCCGGTCTAAAAAAAGCCCTCCAAGGGGGCAGAAGCTGAAGGCTCTTCAAGGGCCAGGCACACCTCTCAGCCGACACAAACCCCAGGTGGAACAAAGGGAGGGAGAGGGTCCTCAGTGAAGATGGTCTAAAAGCCCTCCAAGGGGGCAGAAGCTGAAGGCTCTTCAAGGGCCAGGCACACCTCTCAGCCGACACAAACCCCAGGTGGAACAAAGGGAGGGAGAGGGTTCCTCAGTGAAGAGTCCAGCCGGTCTAAAAAGCCCTCCAAGGGAGCAGAAGCTGAAGGCTCTTCAAGGACCGGGCACACCTCTCAGCCGACACAAACCCCAGGTGGAACAAAGGGAGGGAGAGGGTCCTCAGTGAAGAGTCCAGCCGGTCTAAAAAGCCCTCCAAGGGAGCAGAAGCTGAAGGCTCTTCAAGGGCCAGGCACACCTCTCAGCCGACACAAACCCCAGGTGGAACAAAGGGAGGGAGAGGGTCCTCAGTGAGGAGTCCAGCCGGTCTAAAAAGCCCTCCAAGGGAGCAGAAGCTGAAGGCTCTTCAAGGACCGGGCACACCTCTCAGCCGACACAAACCCCAGGTGGAACAAAGGGAGGGAGAGGGTCCTTGTTAGGAATCCAAAAGAAGTGCAGGTAGTAGTATAGCAAAGGATTGAGCTGGTTCGCAAATGCCAGGACGACAAGTACTCACCAGAAAATGGATTAAACCTGACTAGGCCAAAAGGAGTCCCCAACGCAGCCTCAGGCACCACTCGGTTGTGTACCCTTGATTTCTTGCAGTGTCAACAGCAAGTCTCGGGCCACCCGAAAGACTTGCCGAATGAGTACAGCTTTGTTTTTTGTGACAAGAGTTCATCCAGGAGGCACAGTTAAAGAGTGATGAAGCTATTCCTTCAGGACTCTAGGCATCATTGGTCATTTCTCATTGGCTAAAAAGTAAATATTAATTTAACGCAATTTAAAAGGGATGTTGACAATCTTGAACAGGGTCCAGAAGAGGGCCAACAAGATGATTGAGGGTCTGGAAGAAATATCTTACGTGGAGCGGCTTAGGGAACTGGGAATGTTTAGCCTTATAGAAAGAAGGCTGAGAGGGGATATGATAGTCATGTTTAAATATCTGGAAAGATGTCATATCAAAGAAAGGGCTGGCTTGTTTTCCATGGCTTCAGAGACTAGGATGCGGGGCAATGGTTTCAAACTCCTTTCATGAATCCCCAGATAAATCAGAAGCACTTCACACCTCCACCAGCAAGGCCACAGCTAAGGACCCATACTTAAAGGGTGTTGGGAAAGGTTGCATAGGTGGGACTTTCATGCATACCAGGCTATTGTCCATCTAACAAACCTGTTTAGGCCGCTGTCCACCTAACGAACCTATTCAGACCAGGGTGGCATGAAACCAAGATGAACTCTAAATTGGAAAATCTGTGATATGAGGATGCAGGTTGGGTCGGGCCTGGGGGGGGGGCTAGCTGGGTAAAGATTAAAAGTGAAGATTAATAATAATGATCTTAGACCTGCAGAGCTGGATCCTGGAGTCCAGCCCCTGTCAAGGAAGCACAGTGCACAAATCAAACTCCCGGCCTCTGCAGCCAGATGTCTAAACCACAAAGCTCTCCAGCACTTCTCTCTGGCAGAGAACTGCTGGATATCTCTGAAGTCATTAAATTCCACCACCACTCCTGCCCTTTGTGTGTCTGTGTTTGAGGAATGACCCTTAAAAGTTGTTAGGGAGCTGCTTTCTGCATCAACTTTTGTGCTCTCTTGGATACGCACATTCTTCTGTGCCTGATTTTTCTGTGCCAAGCTGAGGTCACCCACCACGGACTTCCCATCACATTTTTGGCAAGGTGACCCAATCCCAGACTGATTTGAGATATGCTGCAGTTGCAACTTAAACAATCATTTCTCAAAAAAATAAATAAAAAAAATTGGAAAACCTTCCTGGCCGAGTCGTAATAAGTTGAAATCGCTTGGCACGCAATTCAGAGCGTTTTCAAAGATGTCTGGGAATTGCACCATAAAACCTCAAGTCAAGAATTATCAAAAATGCACTTTTTTTTAAAGTGGGCTAGTTGAGTTGGACCTACCTCAGATCTGACTTGCTTCTGAAGATACACAGAGGTCTTCAGAAGCAAGCAGGTACATATCTTTAATATACTGGGCTGTATATTGTCCCTCGCTCTTGTAAGCTGCCTTGGTCCTTTTCCAAGGAGAAAGGAGGTGTAAAAATACTCAAAAACAAATAAAATAAAATAAAATAAATAACACAGAGTTCCCCAGGAAATAAGTCCTGGTTAGAATGTCTGTGAAGATTCTCAGTCATCCAGGTGAGTTTATCTGGAAGATGAGTCATGGCAACTGTACTTCTTTTTTCTTGAGAGATAGAAATGTTTTGCTGCTCATCCTAAAAGCTGGTTAGAATGCTTAACTAACTGGGTGCAACTAAAAATCAGTTGAGTCTGGCATCCTCTTCTCGAGAGAGGCCCTAAGATGACTTAGGGATGACCTGGAAGGGTTTTTTTTAAAGGCAAAAGCCATCTCACACAATGGCTATTTAGGGGTATACTGCCTCTGAACATGGAGGTTCAGTAGAGCCCTCATGACTACCAGCCAACCACTGGGCAGGCTGCGCTCGGCCACGGATTGTTTATTTTTATAATATATATTGTTTATTTTTTGTTCCTTTTGTTGTCAACTGCCCGGAGTTCCTTCAGGAAGACGGGTGGTAAATAACAACAACAACAACAACAACAACAACAACAATAATAATAATAATAATAATAATAATAATAATAATAATAATAATAATAATAATAAATAAATAAATAAATAAATAAATAAATAAATAAATAAATAATTTTTCCACCACTTTGGAAGTCCACTGAGTCAGCGATGGCCCTCTATCCATTCAAGTGCAGTCTGTCAGTTAATTAACAATCAGTTCTAGAGATGGGCACGAAACGAGCAATTTTTCATTTTCATTTTCATTTTTCGTTTGGTTACGTAACGAAATGAAAAACGAATTTTGTCTCCAAAATGAAACGAAACGAACCAAAACAACAGAAATTTTGTCGTGCGTTTCGTTTTTGTTGTGGCAAATACATTGAACTGTAATGAATGCTAACGAAACAGCAATTTTTTGTTTTCATATTCGTTTTTTCGTTTCGTTACTAAACAAAATGAAAATGATTTTTTTTGCAAAAAATCATGAAAAACGAAAACAAAACAAACAGACCCCCTAAATGACAAACGAAACACCATTTTTTTTGAGTCTTGCCCATCTCTAATCGGTTCAGTATGAAACTCTGTGATGCACCTGGGAATACAACTGGGTTTTATCCCATCAGCCCCCAACCGCATAGCTGCAAGAGTGCTGGCTGGGGATTATGGGAAATGTACAACCACTGGATATCTCCCTGTTCAGGGAGGCATTTTCATAGTCACCCTATAGCAGCAGAAACGGAGCTTCGGAAAATGTACTTTTCGATCTACAGCTATGCTTAAGGGACAGGCTAGTTGTGTAGAGTGGTCTTGTGGAAGTTGCACCCCCAAAAAAGGTGGGTTTTGCTGAGCTCCCTGCATCAGCGTGACCTCTTCTCTCCGGTTGCAGCCTTTTAGAAACGCGCGTCCTGCAGATGGAGGCCAAGCACCTGGCCGAGATGGAGGTGATCAGGACAGAGAAAGAGCAGCTTCAGGACCTGGTGACGCGCCAGAGCCGGACCATCGCAGGCCTGGAGACATCCTTGTACGCGGCCAACACCAACACCAGCCTGCTGCAGCAACAGCAGCTACAGCTCTTGGCCTCCGTCCAGAATCTGGTCCAGCTGGTCTCCCAGGGCAAAGGTGAGCTTGGAGGCAGAACCACGTATCCTTCCAGAATGCTTTGAGACAAAAAGACAGCTGCACCTCTTTTCCGTGGAGACTTCAAGTGCTTCCTATTAGAGCAGGCATGTCCAAACTTCGGCCCTCCAGATGTTTTGGACCGCAACTCCCACAGTCCTTTGCCATTGGCAATCTAAGCTTAGAATTCTGGGAATTGTGTCCAAAACATCAGAAGGGCTGAAGTTTGGACATGCCTGTATTAGAGTTTCAGGGCATTGGAACTAAAAGATTGGGATATTTCAAGTGAGATGAGCTGGCAAACAAGCAATCAAGTGTAAGAGATAACAACAATCTGTTCAAAATCACTTATGATAATTAATAGGTACAGTTGAAGAGTTGATTATTGTAACTGAAGTATTGAAGGGTTTAGAATTTCTGGTAAAAAAACCTTTGCTGTACAGTAGATGTACCGCAATCTACAGAGGACAATACTTGCAGGTTTCCTGGATAGTCTGCCCCTTTCTCATTAACTGGCACTTCAAGTCTCGATAACTCATTCTGAGACATTTGTAGGGGAAGGAATAAAAACATTTCATTACTTACAGTAGTGAACAGATCAACAGCAAACAACACTGCTTCCAATGGACTAAAGAGAGGGGAAAGGAACATTCAGTAGGAAGGCGGGCTCTCTGTGAATTCAGAGGGGACAAGGGATGTTTGGTTAGTGCTGGGCAGATTGGCAGTTACCCCAGGATTGGTCCCTCCTAGTCGCACAATCCGCAGACAGCATGCATGGTTGTAAAAAACTCCAACATAAGGCAGATTTAAGATGCATCTCAACCAAGTGGGGAGACAGTGAACAGGTGAGCTGCTGAGTCTATTTTTTTCCTGGGTGCTAATCTAGGAGAAGCATCTTCAAGATAGCTGATTAGAGATGGGCAGAAATTGATTTGGCCTGGCTTATAGAAATTAGTATGCATGGCACCACTGGTGCCATATCTTTCCTCTGTTCACCCGCTGGTCAGCTGCCCCCACTCACAAGCTGGCCTGTGCCACCTGGGTTCTCGTTCTCTGGTAGCTATCCAGTCCAAGCAGGGGCTTGGGTTTCCCTTGCCCACCTCCTTTGACACCCAGCAACTCATCAGGTGAGCGACCACTGGGCGAGGTGGAGGAAGGAAACCTGAGCTCCTGCCTGGACTAGATAGCTGCCAGAGAAGGAGGACCTTGGCAGCGCGCACCAGCTTGTGAGTGGGGGAGCTGGCTAGGGGACGGCGGAGGGAATGTGCGCCATCTGTGGCGCTATGCTGTCAACTGTCTATAAACTGGGCTGAACTGATTCATCTCAAGCCCTGATGCCCCTCCTTGAGGTTATTTATCTTAACATCAGCTCTGAATGGGAGCCCTTCCAAAAAGGGACTGTAACAGAATTAGGATGATGGGACACAGCATGAAAGGAAATTGGCATGATGGGATATAGTGTGATTTATAAGGCTCCGTATTAACTGCACATTTACAGCTTAGTTTATCTAGGGAATGTAACAGTCAAGACATAACAAGACAGGCTAGAGAAGTTAGCAAGCTACGAATGGTTATTTCTTTCACGCGACATCTCAAAGATTCCCGGAGCTGGGAAAGAAGAAAAGTCTATGAGAAAGCCTTGCTTTGAATCCGTTAGATTTAGACCTAGCCAGCATAGGCTTGCCAACTAAGGTCAGGGTAGTCAAAACTATGGTTTTTCCAGTAGTGATGTATGGAAGTGAAAGCTGGACTATAAAGAAGGCTGATCGCCGCAGAATCGATGCTTTTGATCTGTGGTGCTGGAGGAGAGTCTTGAGAGTCCCCTGGACTGCAAGAAGATCAAACCTATCCATCCTGAAAGAAATCAACCCCGAATGTTCACTGGAAGGACAGATTTTGAAGCTGAGGCTCCAGTACTTTGGCCACCTCATGAGGAGAGAGGAGTCCCTGGAAAAATCCCTGATGTTGGGAAAGATTGAAGGCAAAAGGAAAAGAGGATGGCAGAGAATGAGATGGTTGGACGGTGTCATCGATGCAACCAATATGGATTTGACCAAACTCCAGGAGGCAGCAGAAGATAGGAAGGCCTGGCGAGCTCTGGTCCATGGGGTCACGAAGAGTTGGACACGACTGAATGACTGAACAACAACAACAGCATAGGCTTGCAATTTTCATAGTATTAAGATAGTGAGAATATCACAAGCTTTATTATTTTTCAGGCAATATTATATCATTGTATCTGATAAGTATTTTTATATTTTTCACTGATTTTATAAGTTATTTTTTCATTTTTGTAACAAAGGGATTTCATTAAATTGATGCTCTCGGGCTATTTGTCTCCTTTAAAAGAACCCACAGGAACTCAGGTAATACTTGGCTAGCTACATTCCTACTCCTGAGTTTCCTTAAAGGGACCCTTGCCAAAACAGGACTGATTCCATGGTTGCCCTTCAATTAAAGGATATCCCTCCATAGAAAAGGACACACAGTCACCCTACCTTCAAGACTCCCTCAGATCCCATTTCCAAACTCTTGGACTGTGTCCTCTGCAGAGCCTTACCTTTCTTCTTGGATCTCCGTCACTAACGCTTTCTTCTCTGGGCCCTTGAAGTAAATGGAGAACTTTCTTTTACATCACAGCAGCTCATCCAATGACAGCGGAGAGTCGGAAAAGGAACGCCCAATAGAGAAACACCTCACACCCAAGTGTCTTCTCAGCCACTGGACAGCATGGGTGGACAGGAGGCGTCCTGGCCTACAACGCGTTTATGCTGTCTGTCCCACCAACATTTCGGTTCAGACTTCAGGTTTTATGCTGGATTTATTCAGTCTTGAAAGAAGGAAGGAATGAAGAACAAACAAACAAATGAATGAGTGAGTGAATGAATGAATAGCAGGAGAGATGCCAATTTCAGGCAATGCACAATACACAACAATGTATGCAACAATGTGAATATTATGTTTGACATTCAGGGTTTGGGGGTTTTCTACAGTCTTGAAATAAAAGTCCTATTGCTAAATTATAAACAAGGTTCAGTACAAGTTGATAATAAGGGTCACTTTCCCTCCATATGTAGTAATCTTAATCCTTGGTCCTCCATGCTCTCCAACCCATTTTCTTCCACCTTTTCCTACTAACCTAAATCGAACAGGATCCATAACTTGGAAAGATGGCAAAACATCAACATGAGTTGGCCAAGTGTTGGCTTTTGCGAAGCCCATCTTAAAAGGCAGAATTTGCTCAAGGCTCTCATCTCATAGCACCCCTTGGTCTGCATCAAAATGGCTCCAAGATACATTCTGTCCTGTTTCCTTTGTCTCCAGAAACTGGAGGCCTTCTTTCTTGGATGTGGACAATTCTTTAGCCGTTGTCTTTCTCTTGCTAGCTCCTCCAAAGAAAGAAGAACGGCAGTTCCAAGACTGCATGGAAATCCATCAGGCAGGACTCAACCTCAGCAGGGTTTATACGCTCCATATCAACAATATGACAGAACCCAAAAAGGTCAGTAAAACGTGGAATCCACAGAGGTTGGCTCGGCTGCGCCTGGTTTTGTGTGGTCTCCCACCCAGGATCCCTGGATTTATTCTATAATGTAGCTAAAGATACCTGGCAACAAGGTAAAGGGGGTGTGTGGCATGTCGAAGCAGGGCCTTCTCAGCGGTTGCCCCCCAACTCTGGAATGCCTTCCCTATGGAGATCCGCCTGGCACCAACACTTTTGGCTTTTCGGCGCCAAGCAAAGACTTTCCTGTTCGGCCAGCATTTTAATTAGATTTTTTGGGCTGGACACATGAGCAGCAGGGTTTTATAATTTATAATTTGTATTGTATGTTGTTTCAACTGTATTGTATTTTATAGTTTTAAAATCATTTTATTGTTTTATAGTTTTTAATACATTGTGGTATGCTGCCCAGAGGTCACTTGGTAGTGGAGCAGCTAAAATTTTTGTACATAAATAAATAAATAAATAAATAAATAAATAAATAAATAAATAAATAAATAAATAAATAAATTTCTGTACCCTTCCAAAGGAAAGGAGACTAGCCATACATAAGTTTTTTGGGAAGTGCCTCACTGTAGAAACTGGCTGTGTGAACCAAGAAAGAGACAGATCATTAATGGATGAAAGGTGGCATAATACTAGTTTTATATATTCAAGAGAAATTTCCTTTGACTGGTATCCCTGCCTGGATCAGGAGGGTGGACTTGATGGACTTATTGGACTCTCCCAACTTCACTCTTCTATGATTCTAATATGTGCATCATTTCCCTTGGTGGATGCTTTGCACATCCCATAACTGCACCACATTCTAAGGCACACTTGCTAGACTCACAGTTGTTTAAGACTGGAAAAGCACACCATTAAATTGTCACTGTTCACTGTAAGCAATAAAGCATTTTTAATAATTTATTTATTTTATTTTAGAGTATTTTTACCCCATCTTTCTCCTTGGAAAAGGACCCAAGGTGGCTTACATTAATGAGGGACAATATACAGTCCAGTACAATTGAGACATGCTCAAGTATTGAGAACAGGGAATTGAGGGACATCTTACAGCATTAAAATACAGTACAGCATTATATTAAAGCTACAAGAGAACACAAGCAGCCAAAGGGAGAGCAGAATTCCATGTAAAGTTATGAGTGGTGGAAACTCTGCAAAGTCAGCAGCTTGGCGGTTCGAATCCCGAGTGCCATGCAGCAGAGAGAGCTCTCGCTGATAACCCCAGCTTCTGCCAATCTAGCAGTTCAAAAACATGTAAATGCAAGTAGATAAATAGGTACCACCGTCAAAAGCGGGAAGGTAAAACAGTGTTTCCTTGCAGCCATGCCAGCCATGTGGCCATGGACTTGCACAACACTGGCTCTTCGGCTTGACTACGGAGATGAGCACCGCCCCTAGTGTCGGACACGGCTAGCACGCATGTGCGGGGGGAACTGTTACCGTTACCTTTTTAAGTTATTGAGACTGTATGTGCCAGTGGATGAGAAAAAGGTAGGGAACTTGAAGCTAATTCTGCTCAGTGAATCCCTGCAGCTAAAAGAATTTAAGCAAAATTCTAAAACAGTTTCTTCTCCATTATCAGCTTCTTCCTTCTTTCTTCACAGGCCTTTTGCGACATGGAGACAGACGGAGGAGGGTGGACAGTTATCCAGCACCGAGTCAATGGCAGCGTCAGTTTTCAAAAATCCTGGAAAGAGTACAAACAGGTCTGGATCTGCCTTGCAGTTATTTGTTTATTTATTTATTTATTTATTTATTTATTTATTTATTTATTTATTTATTTATTTATTGCACTTTTATACCATGCCATTTCCCAGAGGGACCCTGGGTGGTTTACAGATAAACTTTTAATCATTTAAGTCTGTTTGACCAGACCACCATTAGTTGTGTTGTCTAGTTTGGCCCTTGGAAATCTCCCGAATCTGTAGATACACTTCTCCCTTCAACAATGCTGGGGCTAGGGGCGCCAGACTTCTCTGTAGTTCAAAATCTATGTACAGGAGGAGCCCTTTATCTGTGGGTTCAATATCAGCTGATTCATTTCTTCATGGTCTGAACATATTAAAAGAATAATCAGCATATTAAATGAATACAGTAGGACCCTGGTATCCGCTGGGGATTGGTTCCACACCTTCCCGTGGATAATGAAAACCGTGGATAAGAGAGAACGCCTGCCCACCCACCCCCATACTGCTGCTTTCTGACAGTAGCTTGCTTTATGACTGCTGTTTTGAGACAGTAGCTTGCTTTACAGGTGCTCTTTGTGACAACAGTTTGCTTTGTGGCTGCTGAATTATTTAATTTTTTTTTCCTGTGCCAACCCTGGATAACTGAATCAGTGGATAATGAATCAGTGGATACGGAGGTCCTACTGTAATCCTAATAATATACATTTTTAACAAAGAAATTACCAGGACTGGCCAGTAGAGGGAGACAGAGTCCATACTGTAGTGTACTGCATAGCGTTTGTTTCATACAGTAATTGCAGTTGCTATAATTCACAGATATGTAGTCCTACTGCATAATTCTTATGCCCCCCCAAAAAAAAAACATTACTGCAAAGCATAAAGAGTTGCTTAACATACACAGATGCACAGAACCCTCCCCAGCTGCTACATGGAGCCGCCATGCCAGGCAAGTGGGCCGGCTGGGCCGATGCCATTAGCCCAGGCACTGTTTTCCTGCCAACAACAGGGGTCCCAGTAAATCTGAGCCCCATTTTTCACAGGAGACAAGTCGTGCCACAGTATTTATTGAATATTAAGTTATTGGGGTTTTTTTTCTTTTTTTGTTGGAATATTTATCTGTTTATTGACCAAAAAAAAAAAATCCATCTACAGTGGTATCTCAACTTAAGAAATTAATCCATTCCAAATGCATGCTCTTAAGTCAAACTACTCTTAAGTCGGGGTACCGATCTAAAAAAAAAATTGAAAAAATAAGTTACAAAATAAAAAACAAATGGAAAAAAATTGTAAGTCAAGCAGACCATATCTAAAATTTGTAAGGCAGCAGTTAAAACACCAACAGTTTTCCACTCTTAAGTTGAATTGCTCTTAAGTTGAGCTGCTCTTAAGTCAGGGTACCACTGTATAACCAAACTCATGCAATTCATGGGAGAAGTGTCATTCTTTCTGGATGGGTTGCATCCTATCTGGTATCCCTCTGAGGAGACCCTAGCCTTTTTGCTGGTCTGGCCCAAGATGGAAGCAACCTGCATACTGACGGTGTTTCTGCCTCTCCCAAGGGCTTCGGGGACCCGGCAGGAGAACATTGGCTGGGCAACGAGGCCATCCACCTCCTGACCAACCAGGGAGCGTATTCATTGAGGGTGGACCTCCTGGACTGGGGAGGGCAGCACGCCTTGGCCCAGTACGAAAAGTTCCGACTAGGGGGTGAACGCCAGCGCTACAGGTGAGATGCAACCTCAGTTGACAGGACAAGGAAAACCCCATTGAATTAAGCTAAGCAATGGGTCTCTCTTGTGGTTCCACAGCATTTAAAATGGCTGGTTGAGACCCTCTTTTTGTAGGTGGTTTGGCCGGCTTTGTTTGTAGGGATGGGCACGAAACGAAAAAAATATGTTTTGTTTTGTTTTGTTTCCTTTCTCCCCCCCCTTTTTTTGGTTTCGTTTCATATGAATTTTCCACCCCACCCCAGCACCCCCAGGGGGGGAATGTTTTTTTTAAAGCCCAGAGCTTTTTTAAAAAAACATTTTTCCCTCCCACAAGCGGATTAGAGATGGAACAAAATACAAATTTCATTTGTAACAAGATGCTGCTTCCTCATGTTATTTCATTTCGTTTCATTTCGTTACGTAACGACACGACATAACAGCATTTCATTTTTTGTTTTCTGCCCATCCTCATTTTGAGACACATCCATTTTAGAAGATTCCTCCACACAAAAATCCTGCATTGGGGCTAAAGATCTAAGGGAGGCTTGGTCTTATGAACGCAGCTATCCTATGGTATAAAGATGGGTGTTTTGTTTTGGAAGGGGACTTGTTCCGAAACAAAGCATGCCAGCACAGCTGGTGCTTGGAACCCAGCCCCACCCTCTGGAACAAAATCAACCACTGTCTTACCTTCCTGTAGTTCGCGCTGGGTGAAAATTCAACCGGGAAGCAACCTCCGATACGTCATCTTTCCCTCTCCCTGGCGCTGGCCAATCAGTCAGGGAGGCGGGATGATATATGTCTTACACAGTTCCTGATTGGCGAGCACCATGGAGAGGGGAAAATGAGGCATCAGAGGCTTCTTCCTGGTTGCATTTTCACCCAGTGCGAACTAGAGCAAGGTTTTTGTTCTGGAGGGTGGGATTGGGTTCCAAGCACCAGTTGTGCTGGTGTGTTTCATTTCGGAACCAGTCCACTTTTGAAACAAAACACCCATCCATAACATGGTATCTTGATCAGTTTAGTTGTTTTTAATACTGTACTCATGTTTTAAATACTGTGAGCTGCCTTGGGCCCTCTTACCAGGGGAAAGGTGGCCTATAAATACATCAGATAAACAAACAAACATATTCTGCAGAGAATTGACAAGAATTGTGTCTGTGGGTATTTGAGAATACCAGATCCACAGAAATCCCTAAAACTGCACAGCAGCCACAAAAACAGATGATTTTTTTTAAAAAGGGGCCTAATCTCACCTGCTGAAATAACTCCAGTTATCCGAATTCGTTCTCTACTTCGGCAAAACAGGATCTCCAAACTCAGTTGTGAAACGCATCGCAAACCCCTCAGGTTCATCGGGAGGTGTGGTTCGTTTTGTGCCCATCCAGTTTGGGGAGAGAACTGCTTGATTTTCCTTGGCCTTTCTCTCCTACACCACATGTTGGAAGTCCAGCTCCGAACTCTTAAGGCCACTGATGTCTCCTTTGGTTCTCCAGGCTCTTCCTCAAAGGCTACAAGGGGACTGCCGGGCAGCAAAGTGGCTTGCCTCTCCAGGGGACAGGCTTCAGCACCCGGGACGCCGATAACGACAACTGCATGTGCAAATGCGCCCAGATGCTCTCCGGAGGTGAGTGGCTTTGGAGCTGGCATGCTCCGATCGGAACAGACCAAAGAAAATATTTTTTTAACCCAGCACGTTGTTAATCTGTGGAACTCCCTGCCACAGGAGGTGGGGATGGCATCTGCCCTGGATGCCTTCAAAAGGGGATTGGACAGATTCCTGGAGGAAAAGTCCATCACAGGTAACAAACCAGGATGGAGATGCATAATCTCCAGGCTTAAAGCCGGGGTACTTCAAGGACCAGATGCAGAGGAGTGGGATCAGGAGACAGAGATCTAGTCTCGTGTGCTCCCAGAGGCATCTGGTGGGGCCACTGTGAGATACAGGAAGCTGGACTAGATGGGCCTTTGGCCTGATCCAGCATGGCTCTTCTTAAGTTCTTATGTTTTTATTTTCTTATGTTCTTATGGGCACAGTTCTACTGTGTTATCTCTGTGGCAATACTGGGAATTAAGTTCAATTCTTTTCCTTCCATCTGTCATCAGCTCCTTCCTTCCTTCCTTCCTTCCTTCCCAAGTTAAATAGTTTTTTGCTGGCAGGGTTGTAGGTTTTTTTCCCTCCCAAACAACAAACCAACCACAAACTGCTTATTGAAAATTGTTTCATTATATACAGAAGCCTAGAAAAAGACCAGCTGTGCAGACATAATTTTGAAAACAACAACAAAGAGAAGAAAAAGATTCTCTCTCTCTCTCTCTCTCTCTCTCTCTCTCTCTCTCTCTCTCTCTCTCTCTCTCTCTCTCTCACACACACACACACACACACACACACACACACACACACAGAGAGAGAGAGAGAGAGACTATTTTTCCTTTCCCATTGTTTGTTGTTATTTTCAAAACATCTGAGAAACCAGTGTCTGCTTCCATTTTAACCGGATGATGAATCGAGGGTAGAAATAGATGTCTAGGTTGTACTTAAGGAAGGAAGAAGAGGTATGTTCCCTTATTAGAGCCATGTGTAATCAAATCCAAAAGTGATTTGTTTCCCTGGGCAGCCGCAATTTCACAATTTTGAAAAGTTCTTCTTTTTGGCTCACAGCTTCCAAAATCTCCATGCTTTCAAGGTCGCCTGTCAGATCAGACTTGCTTAGGAATTTGAGATTTATAGTGATAAAAATAATATCTCCCCCCAACCCCCCCCCAAATCCATTTCCATCAGGGGACAAACAGAAAGGAGAGCAATGCTTATCCCTTACGTTGGTGGTTGTCTCAGGGGTGGCTTAGATTTCTGTAGGTGGTTTGTTTGTTTGTTGCTTTAAATTTTTGTCATTGCTTCCCCACATTTGCAAATTTATTCATGAATTTGATGGAACTAACTTGTGGCTGACATTTTTCACAAGCAGAAGAAAATCAGAATCAGGAAGCTAGATTTTGGCTGAAGATGCAGGCAGAACTTCCTAACCGTTAGAGGAGTACAACAATGGAATCAATGGCCTCTCCTGTTAAAGAACCAAGAAGCAGCTTCAGCCACTGGATTCCTGAGTGGGAATCTCCGAGTGGACCAGGGAGGAGAACCTCTTCCTTCTAGTTTCCTCTGAGAGCAATGAATAAAGTTGTGTGATTTCTATTATTTTATGTCAATGAGGTCTGAGGTCTTGGAAGCTGCCTGCTTCCCCTTCATATCTACCCTTCATAGAGATTGATTGATTGATTGATTGATTGATTGATTGATTGATTGATTGAAAGTTAAAACCAAAAGCTCTCCTCCATCCACACTTCCTTCCTTTCCTCCTTCCTTCCTTCTATCCATCATCAGCTCCTTCCTTCCTTCTTTCCTTCCTTCTTTCCTTCCTTCCTTCCTTCCTTTTCTTTCTTTCTTTCTTTCTTTCTTTCTTTCTTTCTTTCTTTCTTTCTTTCTTTCTTTCTTTCTTTCTTTCTTTCTTTCTTTCTTACTTACTTACTTACTTAATTTTTATTTTATCTTATTTTATTTTATTTTTATAAAATAAAAATAAAAGCCCCATGGCGCAGTGGTTAAATGTCTGTACTGCAGGCAAAACTGTGCTGACAACCTGGGGTTCAATCCAAGGTAGCAGGCTCATGATTGACTCAGCCTTCCATCCTTCCCAGGTCGGTAAAATGAGTACCTAGCTCACTGGGGGGTGGGGGCAATGTGTAGCCTGCACACTGTAATTAAAAACTGTAAACCGCCCAGAGCAGTGTTGGCGAACCTGGGGCATGGGTGCCAAAAGTGGCACTAGGAGCCCTTTCTGTGGGCACCCGACATCGCCCCTTCATAGCTACCTATATTGAGCTTAAATTGCTGTATTGGCAGTTTGCAAAAAACTAGTGGATTCTGAATCGCAGTTTGGGCACTCGGTCTCTAAAAGGTTTGCCATCACTGGCCCAGAGACTACCTGAAGCAGAACACAGTTATGGTAAGCAGAACGCTTTGCTTTGGTTTTATGCCACCCCGTTAGTACAATACACTATTCTGGGCAGTTTACAAGGACAACAACAGTGGTTGGGTTATAGATAAAGCGATAGTCAATAAAATGTTAAAACAGAATAACAATCACAAGAGGCATAGATTTTAGCTAAAAGACGAAACATAAGACATGGATTCAAGCAGGGTTGCTGAGCATAGGAAGGCTCGGGGGGGGTCTATGGGGAAACCTCCCTTTCCCCAAGCCCAGAACAATTCCAAAAAGTTGCAGAAAAATAAAAATAAAAGAAACTTGGACATGAGTTGAAGTCTATTTCACGGTTCTCCTTTGGAGGATGGGTCTGGATAAAAGGAAAAGTGGCACCTGAGGGGGGGTATGATTGAGACATACAAAATAATGCAGGGCATGAGTAAAGTGGATAGAGGGATGCTCTTTTCCCTCTCACAAAATACCAGAATGAGGGGACATCCACTCAAATTGTGGACTGGGAGAGTAAGAACAGACAAAAGAAAATATTTTTTCACCCATTGTGTTGTTAGTCTGTGGAACTCCCTGCCACAGGAGGTGGTGATGGCATCTGGCCTGGGTGCCTTCAAAAGGGGATTGGACAGGTTCCTGGAGGAGAAGTCCATCACAGGTTACAAACCATGATGGAAATGTGTCATCTCCAGGCTTAAAACCAGGGTACTTCAAGGGCCAGATACCGGGGAGTGGGATCAGGAAACAGAGATCTAGTCTCGTGTGCTCCCAGAGGCATCTGGTGGGGCCACTGTGAGATACAGGAAGCTGGACTAGATGGGCCTTTGGCCTGATCCAGCAGGGCTCTTCTTATGCTCTTATGTTATGTTCTTATAAGATGCTGGAAGACTTTCCCTGGTTTTTAAGGAAGACCAGTCTTGGAGGCTTTCTGGAGTCGGAATCTTACCTTGGGGGAGGGGGGGGCAAATTGGATGAGCTGGGAGTCCTTATGGCAGGCCGGCCAAACCCACCACCCACCATGGGTTCTTTATTTGGCTGCGGTTCGTCCTGCCGATCTCATTTTGCTTTCTGGTCTTTCCATGTGTAGGTTGGTGGTTCGACGCCTGCGGTCAATCCAACCTCAACGGCATCTACTATCCGGCCCGGCACAATCTGCGTAAACTCAACGGGATCCGCTGGCATTACTTCCAGGGGCCGGGCTACTCGTTAAAAAGCACCCGGATGATGATCAGGCCTTCGGCCAGCCGGGAAGGAGCCTAACAGAGCCCCCACTTGCCCCCCCCCCACAAGCTGGAGCAAGCCATCTTTGACTTATGCCCAAGGGAGGGTATTCCGCTTTTCACACATGACTGCAGAACTATGGTGACCTATGAGGACGTCAGGAATTTTTACTCTTGCTTCAGATAAGAAATGGGGGGGGCGCCTTCGGTGGGCTTTTGAATTTCCAAGGAAACACAGAAAAGACTGCTGTATTTCTGTGTATTAAAATTGGAACCTGACCTTTGGGGAGGGAATGTTAGCTGTCGAATTTTGGAGTTAGGGCTCAGTTCAACTCAGAGAAATCTAGGAATACAGCTACCAGTCTGGACTTTTTTTCCCCGGACCAATTCCTACCTGATCTCTTCTAACTTCGGTAACCGTGTCTGCAGATCTTAAACCACGTGAGTCATTCGTGCTGTTGTTGGTGGTGCTCAGTTTTCGGAACCCTTGGTGCACTTGAGCCTTGGGGCTGCAAATATGTAACTGTATTTGACGGTTACTTCATGTCCATTCTCATCCCGGGAGGAAGTTTGTTGCGTGTTGATGTTGGTCACGGTCACGTGGTCTTCTTCCGGTTCTGTCCCTGACTGTTCCTGTATACGCACGGGCATTATGGATGATACCAGCATGACTGCTGCCGCACGTCCTTGTTCCGTGATGAGATGTGAAATTCCATGCCTTTGTTCTCTGTTTTTTTCCCCCTGGCCCTGACCTTCCGTTTTCCGATATTTCGATTCTCCGAAGCCTTACCTTCAATGTGTTACAGAGCTGAGTTTGAGGCGTTTGTCTTTCAATCTCTCTGCACTGTGTTGCTAACTCCATGGGGAATGTACTGGCAAATGGCGCTTCGCACTCCTGCCACTAGATGGAGAATGGCACGTTGCGTGACGAGCCTTACCTCACGGGAACTCGTCTCGGAACGAGAAGCGTGACGAGCAGATTCCCGAGGCCAGGGAGGGGAATCTCTCATCCCGCTTAAATCGCAGTTCAGGGGACGTGGTCGGGACGAACTCCCCTTGTCCCGCAATGGACGTGCGGTTAGATTACTTCGTATTGGTCCCAAGCGGGACCACGAACAGCATTGAGATGGACATGAAGTATCAGCCTTTCTTCCCAAGGAGGCACGCTGCTGCATGCTCAGAGCCAACATTTTGTCAGCAGAAAGGAACTGGCTAATTTGACAAACATGATTTCCCCACACACATACCGGACCCCCAAAAGACCACTGCTTTGCCACACGCCTGGTGCTGCTCTATGATAATCCTGACTTCACTTTTTGTCATCATCATCATCATCATTTTGGGAATGAAGTTACCGCTTCTCAACCTCCAGCCGACTTTTTGGGGATCCACAACCGCTGTTCTTGCCAGGAGCAAATAACCAGAAAAGGACCATGAAATCCCTCTGTTTAACACCTGTTCTCTGTTGACAGGGACACGACAAGGAGAACTACACACAGCCCTCCAATAGACCGTGCCTCTATGTTCTTGTTTAGGGTCCTTTCTATTCTCTTCCTGGCTTTCTGAAACTGATTGCTAGGAGTAATTCTCAGGATTCAAGTGTGCTAGTGTCTTTGAATGCACTGATAATCCACCCCACCCCCCCACCCCCAACAAATGCATGCAACCACCACCACCAGCAGCAAGAAAAAGTTTGGCATGATTATATTATATACCATTGCAACCAGGTTCTTTGGGTGCAGTATTTTCCTGACGCATGTGATGTGGATGCTTCTGGGTGTGAAATAAAAATCTATATGCAAATGGAACGTTAATGCAGCCAATTGCAACAGAGTTGCTTGGGACAAAAATATTGGTTGGTTGGTTGGTATACCGCCATTCTGGACAGTAAACAGCAAGCTAAACATTCAGAATATGAAACTATCTAAACACCGAAATAAATGCACACAATATTATGAATACCAACAATATATTAAATGCAATCAAACAGCGAAACCAAAAAACATATTAACAACAAATAAAAGCAAATAAAAGCAAATAAGTAATAGAGACAACGAAAGAGAAGAACAAAACCACAGGCAGAAAGATGGGGCACTGTCAAGCATCTTAACTGTTATCTTTAAAAGTCAGGGAAAGCAAAAATGCATGACAACAACAACAACAACAACAACAACAACAACAACAACACAACAACATTCCATCCAGATTGGTTCAGTGGTGCACAAAAATAATCTTAAACCAAGTACTCCAGGTTTGCTTTTTTGCAGGAGATTTGGGAAAGGGAAAGAGAGGCCATAAGTCAGAATGGACTCGATGGCATGCCATGAGTGTCCACTTGTATGCTGCGGATGCATAGTGAGTAAGGAGGAGGAAGATGAATTGAAAAGGGTGTAAACAGCTTGGTCCGAGAACTCTGGACAACGCTTCTGAGCTTCACAGCAGTCTTGGAAGTAGGTTGGACAGAAATGGGTTGATGCTCTGGAGAACATCCTAGCATTGCAAGCTACCCCTGTTTAATGGTGTTTCTTTCAGGCTGTTTTAGTCTTGAATGGGCAATTAAGAGCCGTTAGTTTTGCAAAAGATGTGCATCTCTCCCCCAAAGATAGGCATCCAGCAGACTACAGTTCTCGAATATTCCTAGGAACGAGGATGGGGCAATGGGAAATCTCCTGATGAGCACCTGCATTTCCACATTTACTGCTAAGCCACTGGTTAAAATACACATGTGGCACAGAAGTAACTCCTGAAAGGAAGGAGCAGCACACTAGCTTTCTATAAAGCCTTTCCTGGCACACCGCTGCCACCTGCTGCTTTTTCCTTGCAAGACACTTGCTAGCTACTCCATTGCTTTTAAACTAGATGCTGCCTGCCCTTCATGTTGGCTCCCCCCCCCCCAAATTATTCACAAGGAATCCTTGCTTCAACCCATCACTCTGGTGTGCCATGCTCAGGAGGTGGTCATATGTACAGGATAGATAGATAGATAGATAGATAGATAGATAGATAGATAGATAGATAGATAGATAGATAGATAGATAGATAGATAGATAGATAGATAGAATCATAGAAGATAGAATCATAGAATCATAGAGTTGGAAGAGACCTCAAGGGCCATCTAGTCCAACCCCCTGCCATGCAGGAACCCCTTCACAATATTTCCGACAGATGGTCATCCAGCCTCTGCTTAAAAACCACCAAAGAAGGAGACTCCACCACCCTCCGTGGCAGCATATTCCACTGCCGAACAGCTCTAACTGTCATGAAGTTCTTCCTAATGTTCAAATGGAATCTCTTTTCCTGTAGTTTGAAACCATTGCCCCGAGTCCTAGTCTCTGAAGCCATGGAAAACAAACCTGTTCCCTCTTCAATATGATAGATAGATAGATAGATAGATAGATAGATAGATAGATAGATAGATAGATAGATAGATAGATAGATAGATAGATAGATAGATAGATAGATAGATATTTCAGGGCAGGGTTTCAAGGAGTTTCTGTCCAAAAACACCTGGGTTACCCAGGTTAGAAACCATTGGTCCAGATAAGTGCCTGTACATTTAATCTTCTTATCTTCTAATCTGGGGATAGCTATGCCTAATGTCTCGGTGTGCTTCTAGTTCCAGCCCGATGAGGATGATGAACTTTGACACAGGGCCAGCTCAGGATCAGGTTATCTAAGAGACCGCCTACTTCCATATAATCCAGTCCGCCCCCTTCGGTCATCGGAGAAGGCCCTTCTACGAGTACCACCACCCAAGGAACTGCGAGGGGCGGCAGCAAGAAATAGGGCCTTCTCAGTAGTGGCACCGATACTATGGAATTCCCTCCCCTTTGAGTTAAGAACTGCCTCCTCCCTTGAAATATTCAAGCGAGGCCTTTAGACTTACTTATTTAGGCAAGCCTTCTGAGCCTCCAGCCTTTACAAATTTTTATAACATCTTAGTTATTGGCTGGGGAGCCTTTTAAACTCTGCTGCAGCTACTGTTTTTAATCTTGTTTTTATTGTATTATATTGTATAGTATTTTTATAGTATTTTATTGGTATTGTGCTGTTTTTACATTGTATTGATTTTATTGTACTTTTTTGAATTGTTGTAAGCCGCCTTGGGTCCCTTTGGGGAGAAAGGCGGCATAAAAAATAAAGTTATTATTATTGCATGACCGGCGGTAACCATTTGTCTACAGAGCAGAGGCATAGCTGGGGTTTTCAGCCCCTGGTAACAAAGTCCAACAACAATTCCAACAATTCTTTATTGAATAAGTCGATTAGACCATTTCAAAATCACAAGATAAAAAACACGCACATCCAAATACTGATAAATATACAAATACAATGCATTAAAACAATAATATTACATAGTTCTTGCTCAAGAGCTACAAGGGATATATTCACATTTAATATATATCTTGATCCAACTAGATCACACCCTTACTAACCACCTGCTTCCTCAGAATTGCTGCTTTTACTGCAAAAATTCCAACTTTATGTGTTAAATGATGATTTCTCCCACATAACAAATAGGCAAGTTTCTTTTTATCATTCCAATTCCCCCAGCATCTAGGATAGGGGCTTAAATAGAATTTTCTAATATTAGTATACAGTTGGCAATGCAGAACATAGTGTGCCAAGTCTTCCACTTTAGCCTCCCCACAAATACACAATCTATCTTGTACTGGTATACCTTGATATCTGCCTTGTAACATTGCTGAGTCCATTAGCTCGAAACGAAGGTGAGTGAATGCAATACGATACTCTCTTTTCATAGAGAAGAAAAGATATTTTTCTGCCTGGAAAATTGTCTTAGATGTTGATAACCACTTTAGGGATCGCACCGAGGCCAAGGCAGCCAGATCTAATTGGGCTCTAATATCAAACACTCTTTGTTTGAATGCGACTTTACAGTTTGATTTACTTAAGCTAAGAGCCTCAACACTTAACCCATGGTTAGTAAGCATTTGCAAAAAATTCTTAAACCAAGATTTAGTTACAGGATTAGTCATTTGTTCAGATAGACACATCTTAGGCAACCTATCATAAGACATCTGGCATAGCTTAATCCAATAGTTAAATACTCTAATAAGACATAGATCATGTACTGTTACCAAGCCTAGTTCTGCTCTGACCGCATGGGCCGGTGTAGTTCTTGTCACCCCTAGAATTCCCCTTATAAATTTATTTTGCACCTTTTCAACTTTCTTACTACTCCCAAGACTCCATATTTCTGCACCATAGCATAGCATGGACAGCACTTTTCCTTTAAATATTTTTATAACTGGTTGGAGGGATCCTGGATATTTATAATTAAGTAGCTTGTTCAGGGAGTTAACTGCTACTAAAGCTTTTGTTTCGTTCTTCTTTATCTGCTGAGACCAGGAACCTGTTGAGGAAAAAAACAAAGTCAGTTTTATCCCCCCCCAAGGGATGGGGAGGTGTGCCTTCCTGCAGCTCCTGGGTGGAGAGCCGTTTGGCACCCCATTTGGCAACCCCAGATGCTGCGCCTGGGGACAGATGCCCCCCCCTTGCACCTTCCCAAGCTACGTCACCACTACAGAGATCAAAAACAGAATGGATCTTACTTTGGTTGAAAGGAAGCCTTATACCTCAAAACTGATCCAGTAAATCTCCCATCTCCATCTTGGGCAACTCTTATAACCATCTGGTTTGAATAATTTTGGGATTCTTCTGCCCTGCCCCTTCCCATGTAAGGTCTCCAATGCTAAAAGTGGAGACTTTCTGGATTTGAAAACCGGCATGTTTTTAATATTTTAATCTTGTTGTTGTTGTTCAGTCGTTCAGTCGCGTCCGACTCTTCGTGACTCCATGGACCAGAGCTCGCCAGGCCTTCCTATCTTCCACTGCCTCCCGGAGTTTGGTCAAATCCATATTGGTTGCATCGATGACACCGTCCAACCCTCTCATTCTCTGCTGTCCTCTTTTCCTTTTGCCTTCAGTCTTTCCCAACATCAGGGGCTTTTCCAAGGAGTCCTCTCTCCTCATGAGGTGGCCAAAGTACTAGAGCCTCAGCTTCAAAATCTGTCCTTCCAGTGAACATTCAGGGTTGATTTCTTTCAGGATGGATAGGTTTGATCTCCTTGCAGTCCAGGGGACTCTCACGACTCTCCTCCAGCACCACAGATCAAAAGCATCGATTCTGCGGCGATCAGCCTTCTTTATAGTCCAGCTTTCACTTCCATACATCACTACTGGAAAAACCATAGCTTTGACTATCCTGACCTTAGTTGGCAAAGTGATGTCTCTCTGCTCTTTAGTATGCTACTTATTTTAATCTAGGTCAATGGAGATGCTTTTGACACGTTCAGATAGAAGTCTCACCAGCAGGGGTCGCCAAAGGCCAATTATTCTGCACCTGGGTGGTTCCCTAACTAGCAGTTCCATCCAGAGGTTGCATGATTACCTAGAATTCTGGAAGATTTCTGGGCCTTGTAGTGCCTGATGACAACTCTATGAAGCCCCAGGGCCATCTTACAAGGGAAGGTCCATTAAAAGTAGAATTGAAAATAAAGGTTGGTGAGGCAGTGGTAACTCCTTGTTACTTAATGCATCTGTGGAATTATACCGAATGTTGTCTTTTTCTCCTTTTCTCTTTTCTTTTCAAAGGGGAAAAAAGGGCCAAATTCTCAGAAAGGCTTGGGGTATCCCAGCAAGTATTCTTGCAGCTGGCCCTGTCGATTTGCTGACCTACTTGCTTTTATTTCATGATTCTGGATTCCCATTGATGAATTTAAGCCCTCTCTGCATACAGCAGTCCAAAAGGAAGGAAAACAGGATTAGGAGGGATAGAGAGGGGTGGGCTAGAGTTGGAGTGGCCATCTATGTCAAAGAAGGGGTGGATCTGACTCCACCGTAGAATCACTGTGGGTTAAAACTACCAGGTCAATGTAAATCAATTTAAACATTAGGAACTCCCTGCTACTGATGTGGTAATCTGTCTTAGATGTGTTTCACGGAACAGGTCTCACCAGCGTTTTCTGCACATTTTTTCTGTGGTGAACTGCGCAGTAAAAGATCACGTCCTAACCGAGAAGGGAATTAATTTGGTGCCCCAACCGACCTCGCCCCCGAAGCGCACTTTCACTGAACTTTTTTAAACCACCGCTAGGGGTTAGTTTTAAAAACTCCTCTTAAAGATGTGCAGTTCTTTGCTACTCTAGCGAGGTGCAACCCCAGAAAATTCACAGTAATTAGCCTCGTACCCCTTTTCCTGCCACTTCCTGTGGTTCTGGCTTAGAAAATCGACCCACGAAAAAGGGAAAAGATGCGCAGTAAGCAAGTAGAGACAGACACAGAGCAGTAAAATACTACCCTGTTGACAGGACACTAAATGTGCATCAAACACGATGTGGCCGCCTGAAAAAAACTATGCATCAAATTAAGATGTGCAGAAAACTTTAGTGAGACCGCAGCCTTAGTTGGAAGCAGCCTGATGGCATAAACTGTGGTTCCTAAGCTTGAGTTCCTAGGTCAGTGATGGTGAACCTTTGAGATGTGCCCAAACTGCGATTCAAAACTCACTCATTTTTCGCAAACTGCCAAGACAGCCATTTAACCTGAATACAGGTGGCTGTGAAGGGGTGATGTCGGGTGCCCACGGAAAGGGCTCCGAGGGCCACCTTTGGCACCTATGCCATAGGTTCGCCAACACTGCCCTAGGTGGTTTTGAGCTAAAGTTCGCAGAAGCCTTCCTCATCAGCTGTGCTGGCCAGGATTTCTGGGAGTTGTAGTCCAAGGATGCAATGAGGACCCAAGGTCAGGAACCATTATGTTACAGAACAACACATACATTGGCATTGCATGGTGTCCTCTGTCATCCTTCTAAGAATCATAGAATCACGAAGTTGGAAGAGGCTATCAGACCAACCAACCCAACTCCCTGCTCCATGCAGAAAGACAAATCTAAGGAGATCTGCCAGGTGGTTGTCCCAATTTTTATTGAATGCCTCCAGTGCTGCAAACACTTGCCCCCTCTTGAAACCACTGATTCCATTGGCTTTAAATGGGGACTAATGTCTGGAGAGAAAGTCCACTGCAGGTGACTAGCCTTGATGGGGATCCATGTTTTCTCCAGGCTTAAAAGGAGGGTCCCTCAAACCGCCAGACGCAGTGGCATCAGGAGATGGGCATCTTGTTGTCTCGTGTGCTCCCAGAGGCATCTGGTGGGGCCACTGGGAGATCCAGGAAGTTAGACTAGATGAGTCCTTGGCCTGATCCAGATGGGCTCTTCTTGTGTTTTTATGTTCTTATGATGAAGACCAACAGCAACAACATTCTTGATGCAACAGTAGATGTGTCGGACGGAGGGGGAAGCCTTGAGGATCCCTTGGATAGGCAGAGAGAACTATGTATGGGACTGCTTTGGGCCCATCACGACTCTCTGGAAAAGGCAATCATGCTGGGAAAAGTTGGAGGCAGAAGGAGCAGAGGAAGACCGAACACAAGATGGATAGACCCAATAAAAGAAGCCATAGCCTGGATTTGCTAGACCTGAGCGGAGCCGTTCGTGGCAGGACCTTCTGGAGTTCAGTAATTCCCAGGACAGCCTTTCGTCAGAGATGAATGGACAGCACAGAACCATGACCTTGTAATGCTGGTATGTACCAGGTCATCTTGCATGTGTGCATTTACACAGAGAGGTGGGATACCTCCAGGGGAGGCTTTTATTCTGTGGGAACTTTGCCTCGTTCATGAAACTAGGGAAAGGCAAGCAGGCAACTTTGGATTCCATTTCCCCTGTACTTTCCTCTTCATTTCCTCTTTCTCCAGAAAACCCGCTAAGGAGGAAATTATGGGAAAGGAGCACACTGTTTTCTAAGGGAGGCGCTCTAGGCACTCTCTGTCCTGAAACAAAGGCCATTACCCCATGTCCACTTTGTAACACTACAAACTAAAATGTGTAATAAGTCTTGTTGCGCTCACGTGGTTTTGTTGCTGTTCCTGCGTCGCCAAGGACGCGCTTTATTGTTACATAACTTCTGTGACCTCCCCACGGACAGAGTCCGCATCAAAGTGCATTTTGTTTTGTTTTCCCACAGCACTATTTTTTTAAAAAAAAATGAAACCCGATAGGTAGGTATATCAGTATCTCAATTTTCATTTGTCATTTGTTGAACTTCAAATACTTATTTTTTGGCCTCTTTCCTTGCATAGTGGCTTCTCGTACTGTGAATTTACTGTCATGTGGCTGCTCCAAGTAGTGCCACTAGGTGGCGTTAGGGCAACGGAACAATTATCCTGCGGATTAAACAGTACCCCATGGCCCGTGTACAGGGAGTTCAGAGGCAACAGAGGGCCTTTTTACACGACCCCTAAGATCCGCTGGCCACTTAAATTCGGACCAGAGATCTTAGGGGTTCCTCGCTCTTCCTCTGTCCCCACCCCCCTCAGCACTTCCTGGTTGCTGGCTGCCTGAGGGAGGGAGAAAAAAGAAAGAAAAGAATGCCGGTTACCTCCGTTTTGTTCCGGGCAGCATAATACAGATCTCTTAAAGGGGCGGGGCGCAAAAAAAGAACAAACAGAAGCCAGGAGAGCCCCGCACTCACTATCCTTGCACCGGATCAAATATTTGTCTCATCCAAAAAGCAGGTACAAGAAAAGTGCAGTTTGGTCGCGCTAAAGTGGGCGGGGTCGCACTTAATTGCCTGCAAAGTCCGGAGCTGGTGGGTAAACATTTTTAAGGTCCGGACCTTGCAGCCATTTGCGGCGGAGTTTAGGGGTCGTGTATAAACGCCCAGAGGAATCAAATGAAACCATTAGGGAACGCAGTGAGAAGGAGGGGTGAGGGGCCCACCAGGCTCTCATCTGGGTAATTTGTGTCCTGTAAGACTGAAGCAAAGGCCAAAATAACTGACCTTCATTCTTTCAGACAGAGTTTCTCCAGAAACTGGCGTCTCGATCGCTGTGTTGTAAGCCTCAGGTTTTGTTTCAATGTGGACAGACGGGTCCGGCCACCTCGGTGTGCAGTCATGCCGGGAAGGAGCCCAACCTGTGGCGATCAACTTTTGCATGCATGGGTTCCATTTCCAGGGAGTGCAACCATGCTGAGAGCCAGCGGCAGGTGGCCAAAAGCGCACTGCACTGGCCAGACACAAACAGGGCGCCTCGAAGCACACTTAAGGACATGGGTGGGGAGCCTTCGGCCCTCCAGATGTCTTGGGGCAGAACTCCCACTGTCCCAGATCATGGGCAGTAAAGGCTTGGAATTCTGGGAGTTGCTGCCCAAAACAACTGGAGGGCCGAAAGTTCCTTGCTGCTGCTTAAGAGGGAGCATGACTCACCAGACGTCTGGGGAACTTTTCTCTGTTGCATGGAAATATTGTCCCTGCCAGCAGAAACCTGAGAGGCAAATAATGGGTCACAGAGCCTCTGGTGGGGGCCATGGGTGGCAAAACACAGGAGCACAAAATGATTACAGTCCAAGGTGAGCTTGATGATGCATTATTGGAGGGGATTTGAAGGGGCACCGTGCGTTCCCCATCAGCACAGGCAGAGCTGAGGAGGCGTCTTGGGCAGAAATGAAAAGGAAGGAAGCAACGACGGGCATTTAAAGGCTCAACTGTATGTTGGCAGGAGAGCAAAGTAGTTGGCTCACGAGTCAGAGGTTGGGAGTTTATTCCCCACTGAGTCTTCTGGAAGAACAGCCAGCCCGGGAGGCCTTGGGAAACCCGCACATTACAAAATCCCCCCACACACACACACACACAAAAGGGGACTGAAAAACCAATTCTAAATATTTAGTGCCTGGAAAAGCCTGAAAAGGGTCCCTAGAAGGGAACTGATTCGCCCATGATTATTATGATTAGGGTTCAACTACACATTGTAACTGGGGCGTGGTGGCTTAGCGGACATAGGCTCCAGAAATTGTTGGCTGGAAAGTCAGCAGCTCGGCGGTTCGAATCCCGGGTGCCACACAGTGGAGCGAGCTCCCACTGATCACCCCAGCTCCTGCCAACCTTTCAGTTCAAAAGCATGTAAAATGCAAGTAGATAAATAGGTACCACCATAAAAAGCAGGAAGGTAAAACAGTGTTTTCTTGCAGCCATGCTGGCCACGTGGCCACAGACTTGCACAACACTGGCTCTTCAGATTAAATACGGAGATAAGCACCGCCCCCTGGAGTCAGACACGACTAGCATACATGTGATTTACCTTTACCTTTTGCCTTACACATTGTAACACTCCTGTTTTTGCGTTTGCCCATCCATCCGTCTGTTCACTCATTCATGCATTGATTTTTACCCTGCCTTTCTCATGGAAAAGAGAAAGACAAGGTAAAAATATGTGAGTCTGGCACACTTGAAATCTATTTTAAAATCTCCTAACTCTATGACGTACACCTTAAGAATGTGTTTTTTTAAAAAAAAAAATCTGGGAAGTGGGGATTGTTTATTCTTAATTGATCCTGGTGTGCTTTTGAAATTTAGGGTTGCGGGAAGCCATGAAGTCAGGCTGATGATGCCGAGGTAACCAGCTGGAATCCAACTGAGTACTGTATTTATGAAAGAGTAAATCCCTGTAGTATGTCTGTGAAGATTCTCAGTCATCCAGGTGCATTTATCTGGAAGCTGAGTGATGGCTACTGGAGTTCTTTTTTGAGAGATAGAAACGTTTCACTGCTCATCCAAACAGCTTCATCAATCTGAATACAGCTGAACGAACACACACACACACACACACACACACACACACACACACACACACACACACACACACACACACACACACACACACACACACACACACACACACAGAGAGAGAGAGAGAGAGAGAGAGAGAGAGAGAGAGAGAGAGAGAGAGAGAGAATGTAGTCAGTCAAGACAAAGTTGGAGCCAAATCCTTTTTTATGGTGGACGTCCAAAGACTTCTAAAATCTTCTTGTCCTCCTCCTCCTCCTCCATAGCAGTGTCATTCCTGTTGGTGTCATCAACTTAAGCCAAGAGAGACACGTAAAGTGAAAACAAGGAACTGGGCCTTCTCTGCTGTCACCCCACGCTTGTGGAATAACCTTCCACCAGATATCCACCTGGCCACCTCAGTCACTTCTTTGGAAGGAACCTTTAATACCTGGTTATTTCTACAGGCATTTTCTACAGGCTAGGTAAGATGTGACCTCAACAACATTCTTCCGATCGACTCGCTTTCTCCACCCAACATGAAATTTCATGATTAGTGATGTCTAAATTGTAATTTGCATTTTAATATAGTTGGGGGGTTGTTTTTTGTTGCTTGCTTATTTTAATTGCTTTGTTGTTTGTAGTTTCCTGTCAAGATGTCTTGTAAACCAGAGCAGCCTTGCTGCCAGATGGGCAGTAGAAAAGTACAATAAATAAATAAATAAATAAATAAATAAATAACTAAATAAATAAATAAATAAATAAATAAATATCATCATCTTTCTCAACAGCCGGTGCTCAAAGTGCTATGATAAAGCTTTGATTATTCAAAAGCAATCCTGACAAACATGGAAATCCAAAAGCCAGACTCACGCCTGCCCCTAATTAGACCTAAATCGTTAGCATAATGCATATTAATGATGCCTTCTGGGTAGAGCATCTAGATGAAACAGAAGCCAGTGTCCCTCCTCCTGTAATAATTTCTTAGAACGGGAACTGAGCATGTGCAGCTTTTACTGAGAGCTCTACAGCTGCTGCTGACACTTCCTCCACCAAAAAGATACAAGAAGCTTGCCCTCTTTTCCATCCTCACGTGTGCTTGTTGTGAGATTGTTACTTACTGTTGTTCATGCGCCGTCAGGTGGCCTCAGATCCATGGCAACCGTATTTTTTTATTTTATTTTAGAATATTTTTACCCCGCCTTTCTCCTTGGAAAAGGACCCAAAGTGGCTTACAGTAATGAGGGATAATACACAGTCCAGTACCATTAAGACATCTTCAAGTATTTGAGAACAAGGAATTGAGGGACACCTTACAGCATTAGACAACATTACATTAAAGCAACACGGTTATAAGTAGTCATAAACACAAAGTCTATGTGAACCCATAGATTCATATGAAATGCACATGGTAGTCAGTCCATCATTCAAGGAAAGGTTGCCTGAAGAGAAAGGTCTTTGCTTGTTTCCAGAAAAACATCAGAGATGGGGCAGTCCTGGCCTCTAGTGGGAGGGAGTTCCAGAGTCTGGGTGCAGCAGTCGAGAAGGCCCTTTCATGGGTTCCCACGAGACGTACCTGTGAAGGTGGTGGGATGGAGAGAAGGGCCTCCCCTGATGACCTTAACACCCGGGTCGATTCATACTGTGAGATTCGATCTCGTATGAACGAGCAATCCCTTAAAAGGTCCTCTCCTCAACAGCCCAGCTCAGATCTTGCAAACCTACGTCTGTGGAATCCTTTTATGCGGTCAATCCATCTCGTATTTGATCTTCCTCATTTCCTATTGCCTCTGGCATTCCCCAGCATTATTGGGGCGTTTTTTAGCACAGATGTCCTGCTAGGCAGCAAATCTTCCGCGATGAGTGAACTTACTCTCACAAACCCAAAAGAAGGGAGACCCACTGCCGTCTAGTAGTTAAAGAAACAATTTGGGACTAGAGCGTCACTAAGGGACCTTGCACTAAGGCAGCGGTTCCCAACCTCGGGGAACCTGGATGTTCTAAGACTGCAATTCCCAGAAGCCTTTGCCTCCAGCGGTGCTGCCTGAGGTTTCTGGGAGCTGATCCAAGGTAGGGAACCATTGGGTGAGTGTATTCATTCATTCACAGCCTGGACAATCCTGCAGGGGTGTGGTGTGACTCATAGAATCATAGAATAGTGAAGTTGGGAGTGGCTTATAAGGCCACCAAATCCATCCCCCTGCTCCAGGCAGGAATATAAATCAAAGGATGTCTGGCAGGCGGTTGTCTGGATTTTTCTTCAATGCACTCACCCCCCTCTTGAATAAAGCAGAGATGCTGCCCACCTCCCTGTCCCTCTGTAGGTAGTCTTGACATCCTTGGCAGGGTAGCAATCTAACAAAAGGATAATTCTTTTATTTTTTTTAAAAAAAAAAATCTGAGAATGAAAGAAACAGCCTGAAATCAGATTCAGAGGCCCACCATAACACACGTAAGAGGGACTGGAAATGCAGGTTGTCTTTTGCCCACTTCTAGATTCCAGGGTAGCTGCTACCACAGCCTCGAGACAGAAACCACCACCACCCCACCTTTTGTCTAAAATTGGACTAAAAGATGACGGTAGGGATGGGCATTTCGTTTCGGAACCAGTAGGTTACGAAACGAACCACGCGAGCTCAGGTGGTCCTCGGAACCGGCTGATACACGCAAGTCCAATTGCTTTCCCTTTTGTGCAGGGTTACAATCCAACAAGGAAGCATGCTGTGACATCATCTGTGCTAGATTTGTGATACTGGCCAGTCAGGAGCTGTGCAGGGACAGGCATCATCCCGCCTCCCTCTCTGATTGGCCAGCAGCACAAAGCAGGAAAGATGATGTCTCAGCGTGCTTCCTCATTGGATTTTAACCCTGCACGAGGCAGAGAAAGGTAAAGCAATTGGATCTGTGTGTATCAACCAGTTCTGAGGACCATCTGGGCTCGTGTGATACAGTTTCGTAACCTACTGGTTCCAAAGCGAAATGCCCATCCCTAGTTGAGGGTCATCTTACACATGGAGGTAAGTCAAGGAGAGAACCGCGCAGTTGCGAAACTATAATTGTGGATTGGAAAAGTAGGGGTCATCTTATACATGGGGGGTCTTTTAGGTGGGAAAATTCAAAAGGATGTCATATTGAAGAGGGAACAGGTTTGTTTTCCATGGCTTCAGAGAATAGGACTCAGGGCAATGGTTTCAAACTACAGGAAAAGAGATTCCATTTGAACATTAGGAAGAACTTCATGACAGTTTGACTGCTTTTACACAACCCCTAAAATCCAAGGCAAAGGGCTCCCAGATGTGGAGCTTAAAATTGTTTTCCCACCAGCTGCAGACTTTTAAAAAAATTAGGTACGACCATGCGCACCTAAGCGCACCCCAGTGCATTGTACAAGTACCTGGTCTCTGGAGGTAAAAAAAAAAATTCCGATGCGGATAATAAAGCTGTGGATGCTGGGCTCTCCTCGCCTTCTGTTTGTTTTTTTGTCCCCGCCGCCCCTTTAACAGCCTGGAATCCCTACCGGGCTGCTCCGACAGCAGATGGAGGTGAGCGGAGGTGAGCCTGCATTCTTTTCTCCCTTTTTTCTCCCCTCCCCTCACTGCAGACAGGAGCAATGGAGGTTGGAAAGATGGGAACACAGGAAGAAGAACAAACCCCTTTGATCTCTGGTCTGAATTTAAGTTGCCAGCAGATTTTAGAGGTCGTGTAAAAGCTCCCTTAGGACTGTCCGGCAGTGGAATATGCTGCCACAAAGGTTGGTGGAGCCTCCTTCTTTGGAGGTTTTTAAGCAGAGGCTGGATGGCCATCTGTCGGAAATATTGTGATGGGGGGTTCCTGCATGGCAGGGGGTTGGACCGGATGGCTCTTGACGTCCCTTCCAACTCTATGATTCTATGATTCTATGAATCTATGAAATACAGGCAATTCTCCCCCCACACACACACACCCATTGTCTAGACTTGCACCCACTTCTGTCTCTGGAGTGGGTGTTTTTGTAGAGATAACACATGCCGGATACCCTCCGGGGCACCTGACGGAAGGCAGAAAGGCAAAGTCTCATCACGGGAGCCAACGATTCCCCGTGTTGATGGAGGGGTGGTCCACCCCATAAGGGCTGCTAGGGCAACTCCTTTCCCCCATCCTTCCTGCCCCCTTCCCTTTTTACGCTTGGATGCCCCCTTCCTTGTCATCTCTCCCCCCCCCCAATTTAAGCCCTCATTTGGGGAGGAGAGGAAGACAAAGCAGGGAAGGCTGCCAGCTGCCCTGGAACAATCAGACCCTTCCGAAACATCCAGGTCATAATTGCATTTGCATTAGGGCCGATCTCGCACCGCCTGCTGCTTCTCCCTGTTGCCCACCACCACTGCCACCACCTCCCTTGGTGCTCCACCCAGGCCTCTGAAGACCCAGCTGACATCATTCAAAGGGGGTTTTGTGTATGGGTTTTTCCTACACCTCCCCCAAAAAGAACTTCATATGCAGACTAGGCACCAACACTCTTGATCATCTCAGGGCCTTTTCACATGACACCTAAGATAAATTCAGACCAGGGATCTTGGGGGTTCGTTGCTCTTTCTGCATCCCCACCCCTCTGCACTTCCTTGCTCCTGTCTGCGTGAGGGGAGGGAGGAAAAAAGAGAGGAAAAAATGCAGGCTCACCTCCGAAGCTGCCCGGAACCCCGTTGTTGTCCTGATTCCTTCTCTTCTGTTTGTTTGTTTTTTTGCCTCCCACCCCTTCTCTTAAAGGGATGGGAGGCAAAAAAAAAAACCCAACAGAAGGGAGGAGAGCCCCGCACTCACCAGATTAAATCCAGACCTGGGGATTTTCACCCTCCTAGAGCAGGTACAAGAAAAGTGTGCTGGGACGAGCTTAGGTGGGTGTGGTCGCACTTAATTTCCTGCAAACTCCAGAGCTGTTGGGGAAACAATTGTAAGCTCCAGAGCTGGCAGCCATTTGCTGCGGAGTTTAGGAGTCGTATACAAAGAACAGAGAAGGCTTGTGATAATGGCTGCCTTATCCATTTTAGATGCGGTCTGTTCTACTTACAATCTTTTTTATATTTTTCAATTGATTGATTGATTGATTATTATTATTTTTTTAGATAGGGCTGCTCTACTTAAGAGTTGTTCAACTTAAGAGCATGCATTCGGAAAGGATTAAACTTGTAAGAGGGACCGCTACAATCCTCTAGATTAGAACAGCGGTTTTCAACATTGGCTAACCTAGATGTTCTTGGACTACAATATTTCATGTGCAATATTTTTGCTTTCTATTATATTTTTGTACCTGTATTTTGTAATCAGTTTGTTTTGTGTTGTTAAACGGCTCAGAGTGGCTTTTTGCCAGACGGGCGGTATACAAACCAAATTAATAATAATAATAATAATAATAATAATAATAATAATAATAATAATAATAATAATAATAATAATAATAATAATAATAATAATAACAACAACAACAACAATAAAATTTTCAGAGAACCAAATAGGTGACTAATGCAATGCCTTTGACAGACACATGGACTGAGGAATGTTGGGAGCTGTAGTCCGACGGAAGAACATTTTCATGTCCTTTCTCTGTTACCGGCATTGCTCAGAGCTGTCCTGCTGCTTTTGACCTAACACAGCAACCAAACAAAACAAGGAACTTTAGCATGTCGTGACACAAAGAGCCTGGCTCAGTTCTTGCAAATTAAAGACCATGGTTCCCTTTAATAAATCAATTCATCTCGTGCTTGATCTGCCTCTTTTCCTGCTTCCTTTGACTTTCCCCAGCATGGCGGCCTGTTCCCGAGAACCCTGCTTTCTCGGGATGTGTCCCTCTCACAAAATACCAGAACTAGGAGACATACACTCAAATTGAGGGCTGGGAGAGTAAAAACAGACAAAAGAAAATATTTTTTCACCCAGCGTGTTGTAAGTCTGTGGAACTTCCTGCCACAGGAGGTGGTGACGGCGTCTGGCCTGGATGCCTTCAAAAGGCGATTGGACCGATTCCTGGAGGAAAAGTCCATCACAGGTTACAAACCATGAGGGAGATGTGTCATCTCCAGGCTTAAAACCGGGGTACTTCAAGGGCCAGATGCAGGGGAGTGGGATCAGGAGACAGATATCTAGTCTCATGCGCTCCCAGACTCATCTGGTGGGGCCACTGGGAGATACAGGAAGCTGGACTAGATGGGCCTTTGGCCTGATCCAGCAGGGCTCTTTTTATGTTCTTATGTCCTTATGTCCTTAAGTAAGGGAGGAGCCATTTCAATGTTTGTCCAGTCACAATGGTTCAGGCTAAAAATCATAAGCAACAGCAAACCATATTCAAAACAGTAAGGCAGGACCACCCATTTAAGATCATTCAGGCATCCTGTCACTGAAGGAAAGACTGCCTGAAGAGGAAGGTCTTTGCCTGCTTGAAAAAGGACAGCAAGGATGGAGCCAGTCAGGCCTCCAGTGGGAGGGAGTTCCAGAGTCTTGAAGCAGCAACAGGGAAGGCCCTCTCTTGGGTCCCCATCAGAAACATCTCTGAAGGTGACGGGACCAAGTCCAAAGCCACTACTGATTATCTTCACCTATGAGCAGATTCATAAAGGGAGATATGGTGTGTGAGATAGCTTGGACCCAATCCGTTTAGAGCATACTACAGCAATCCAGCTAAGAGGTACCTTTCCAGTTACTTCACATCCATTCTCATCCCGGGAGGAAGTTCGTTGCATGTTGATGTCAGTCGCGGTCACATGGTCTTCTTCCGGTTCTGTCCCTGTTCCCACAATTTAAAACAAACGCTGGCATATTTGAGAACCTTGCAGGTGCCACCGATTTCCAGCCACACCCGTTTCTGTTCACCATCTACCTGCACCTGACATCACATCAAGATCTCCCAGAGATGGGATCCCATGGAACTCATGCAGCGGCTGTGTGGATTTTTGGGGAGGACGAGGTGGGATTCTGCATTGGGTCATCTCATGAGGAGGGGGCACCTTTTCTGCCCCTCCCAAATCAGCAGGAGGGTGCGTGACTCAGCTGCTCCGAGGGTGGTTGCACGACTCAGCAGTTTTGCTGCCAGCACCCTCCTCGTGACAGCACGAAGGGTACTGACAGCAAAACTGCTGAGTCATGCAATCACCCTCGGAGCAGCTGAGTCACGAACCCTCCTACTGATTTGCCTATTTAACTTATATGCAGAGAACATCATGCGAAAGACAGATCTGGATGAATCACAAACCGGAATTAAGGTTGCCAGAAGAAATCTCAACAACCACAGATACACAGATGATACTACTCTGAAAGCAGAAAGTGAGGAGGAATTAAAGAACCTCTTAATGAGGATGAAAGAGGAGAGTGAAAAAAATAGGCTGAAGCTCAACATCAAAAAAACTAAGATCATGGCCACCGGCCCCATCACCTCCTTGGCAAACAGAAGGAGGGGGGATGGAGGTAATGACAGAGTTTATTTTCTTTGGCTCCTTCATCACTCCAGGTGGCGACTGCAGCAATTAAATTAAAAAATGCCTGCTTCTTGGGAGGAAAGCAATGGCAAACCTAGGCAGCATCTTAAAGAGCAGAGACATCACTAGGTCCAAATAGTCAAAGCTATGGATTTTCCAGTAGTGATGTATGGAAATGAGAGCTGGACTATAAAGAAGGCTGATGATTGCCGCAGAATCGATGCTTTTGAGCTGTGGTGCTGGAGGAGAGTCTTGAGAGTCCCCTGGATTGCAAGGAGATTACAAACCTATCCATCCTGAAAGAAATCAACCCCAAATGTTCACTGGAAGGACAGATACTTTGGCCACCTCATGAGGAGACAGGAGTCCTTGGAAAAGTGTTGGGAAAGATGGAAGGCCAAAGGAAAAGGGGACAGCAGAGAATGAGATGGTTGGATGGCGTCATCGATGCAACAAATATCGATTTGACCCTACTCCGGAAGCAGTGGAAGACAGGCGGGCCTGGTGTGCTCTGGTCCATGGGGTCATGTAGAATCAGATACGACTGAATGACAACACCCTTCTTGTGTGCCAGGGAGGGGCCGTTCCTGTGTGAACGGTGCCACCTCTCTCTGCGATGCAACTGCCTGGCACACTTCCTGCCGCTCTTCTCCGCTGACAGAGGAAGTGCCCTGCCAAAACTGGAAGGTTTGGATCCACAATAAGCTGTTCACACGCCCACACGGCAGCAGATGCACGCCCACTTCCGTGGGCTATCCGAAGCACGTCTGTTTCTAAATGCTGTTGTGATACTCTCAAACCACCCACCGGCTGTTCCTCTTTGGCTGCAGCATCTTGTATAAAACGGCGACGTTGCAAGAGGTGTGGTGTGCCACTTCCACGTATGCTTGCGAGCTTTCCTGTGGCTTTTAAAAACAGCCGCTGCGTGGGGGGACCTGAAGGGTAACCATGGCGTTAGAGTGTGCGGTGTGTGTATTAAAGTCCATGCCATGACAGGAAGGGAGCTTTCTCTAGAATTTCAGAATGATATATACCCGGTGTGCATCATACATTGCTTCCTCCTCTGGGTGAGTCTAACGGGGTTTCCAATGCATGAAAGATCTTTAAACAGTTGTTTTGCAACTATAAACAAAAAAGAAAGCAAACAAATTGTACACGACCCCTAAACTCCGCCGCAAATGGCTCCCAGCTCCGGAGCTAAATTGTTTCCCCACCAGCTCCGGAGTTTACAGATAATTAAGTGTGACCACGCCCACCTAAGCGCGTCCCAGCGCACTTTTCAGGTACCTGCTCTCCGGAGGTGAAAATTCCTGATGCGGATATAACAGTAGTGACTGCCGGGCTCTCCTTGCTTCTGTTTGTTCTTTTTTTGCCCCCCGCCCCTTTAAGAGATCTGAATGCAGTGCCGGGACAGCAGAACAGAGGTGAGCGGCATTCCTTTCTTCTTCTTTTTCTCCCTCCCCTCACGCAGCCATCAGCCAGGAGTGCGGAGGGGGTGGGAACGAAGGAACAGCGACAAACCCCTAAGATCTCTGGTCCGAATTTAAGTGGTCAGCGGATCTTAGGGGTCATGTGAAAAGGGCCAAAGCTTTGTGAGTTTTCATAGCTGAGTAAGGTTTTGAATCCAGATCATCTGAGTCTCGTCCAAGAAGGGTCAGAAGAAACTACTTCTCCTTTAATTTGGTTTAAACATGGTTTTACGAAGGGGGTTTTTTTTTTGAACTTTTTTTTTTTGAAGAAAGGGGGAAGGGGGATGCGGGAGGGAGAAATAAGGGGGCATAAGTTTTCCTGAAAAACCAAATTGTGTGGTGTTAAAAGATCCCGGAACCACTGCTCCGTCTGGAATGCAGCATGAACAGGTGGGCTTTTGGTGGCCTCTGCAAAGGTCTGTCCGGGAACTTGGTCAACAAATATAAGCCAAGCAGTGGGGATATTTTGTCTGTTCTCTTTTTTCCTGTTTCCTTTGACTTTTCCCAGCACGGCGGCCTGTTCCCGAGAACCATGCTTTCTCAGGATGTGTCCCTCTCACAAAATACCAGAACTCGGAGACATACACTCAAATTGGGGGTTGGAAGAATGAGAACAGAGAAAAGAAAGTATTTTTTTACCCTGCGTGTTGCTAGTCTGTGGAACTCCCTGCCACGGGATGTGGTGATGGCATCTTGCCTGGATGCCTTCAAAGGGGAATTGGACAGATTCCTGGAGGAAAAGTCTCTCACAGGTTACAAACAATGATGGAGATGTATCATCTCCAGGCTTAAAACCGGGGTACTTCAAGGGCCAGATGCAGGGGAGTGGTAGCAGCAGACAGATCCAGTCTTGTACGCTCCCGGACACATCTGGTGGGGCCACTGTGAGATACAGGAAGCTGGACTAGATGGGTCTTTTTCCTGATCCCACATGGCTCTTCTTATGTTCTTATGACATCAACCTCCATGCACAAAGCGCAACCAGGGGTCCCATGCTCCACTTGGGTCCAAGAGAATCCTTGCTCTTCTCCTTTCATTAGAACTTGACTGGCACAAAGACTCTTTTTTAGAGAACTGCCCTTCCCAGAAGAGGTCATGCGGCCACCCAGGCTTGCTCTGATTCACAACAGAATGAAAGGCTTTGTAGGGTAACACCTGGACTTGGTAAACTTACCTTCTCTCCTCAGGCTGACCTACTTTCCAAGCAACCACTCCTCCGACCCTTAGCCTGGCTGGCAGGTGTGCACAAAAGAAGCCCTGTTTTTTTGGAAATGGTCCACCTTAATCCAAACCTGGACTAGGCGCTGCTGGAGAGGCAATGCCTTGGGTCGGATCCAGCAAAGCAAACCTTGTACTCTTGATTACTCCATTCCACCTGCCTTCTTTGTCCTCCTGGCTAAGCCAGCTCCTTCATCTGGCAGGTTAGTTTTGACTGCTCCCTGCAGCTGCTTCCTGCCTGGCCTGGTTCCTTGCACACACACACACACACACACACACACACACACACACACACACACACACAGAGCCAAATTTCCCCCGTTTCTGCCCAAATCTCTCTCTGGGTTGCCTTTCCCCCTCTTCCTTCTCTGGAAACGGGACCCTCTCTCTTCCTCTCTCTCCAGTATTCGGATCTGGCACCAGGAAAGCTGCAGCCAGCAGCCACTGCTTCAACCTTAGAACAAGCTCTGCCTTCTGTTACAAAGGAAAACAACGAGAAATCAGGAACATATATGGTGTGGCATGAGTCAGGTCGGAGTAAAAAAGCAAAGAACACTCGAAATGGGTGGGCAAACATGCTGAAGGCAGGCCTGTAAACTCGAATTTTCAGCAATAATTCCGAGCAATTTGGGCCACGTGTTTTACCATTTCCTGCTGCGGTGGAATTTTTCAACCAAAGGGCAATTTGCATGTTTGCCTCTTGAGAGTCCGCCGGGATGATCAACATTCCTCAGCCGCCTAAGAAACATCAATAATTTAAGATATGCAGACGACACCCTCTTGCTGGCAGAAAGCAGACGTGACTTGAAATGACAGTTTGGAAAAGCCAAAGAAGAAAGTGCCAAAGCAGGATTGCAGTTGAACGTTACGGAGGCCAACGTTGTGACTCATGACTCCAGAATAACCGCGCGACTTTGGTGTTGGTAGTGAGAAAATTGAAATAGTTAGAGGGTTTGTATAATTGGGAAAGAAGTATGACAAGGCTGAATACTGTCACCTTGCCTAAACTTATATGCAGAGTACATCATGTGAAAGGCAGGTCTGGATGAATCACAAGCTGGAATTAAGATTGCCGGAAGAAATATCAACAACCTCAGATATGCAGATGATACTAAGATGATAACAGAAAGTGAAGAGGAATTAAAGAACCTCTTAATGAGGGTGAAAGAGGAGAGTGAAAAAATGGGCTGAAGCTCAACATCAAAAAAACTAAGATCATGGCCACCGGTCCCATCGCCTCCTGGCAAACAGAAGGGGAAGAAATGGAGGCAATGACGCAGTTTATTTTCTTGGGCTCCTTGATCACTGCAGATGGCGACTGCAGCAACGAAATTAAAAGACGCCTGCTCCTTGGGAGGAAAGCAATGGCAAACCTAGATAGCATCCTAAAGAGCAGAGACATCACTTTGCCAACTAAGGTCAGGATAGTCAAAGTTATGGTTTTTCCAGTAGTGATGCATGGAAGTGAAAGCTGGAATATATAGAAGGCTGATCGCCGCAGAATCGATGCTTTTGAGCTGTGGTGCTGGAGGAGAGTCTTGAGAGTCCCCTGGACTGCAAGGAGACCAAACCTATCCATCCTGAAAGAAATCAACCCCGAATGTTCACTGGAAGGACAGATTTTGAAGCTGAGGCTCCAGTACTTTGGCCACCTCATGAGGAGAGAGGACTCCTTGGAAAAGTCCCGGATGTTGGGAAAGATTGAAGGCAAAAGGAAAAGAGGACGGCAGAGAATGAGATGGTTGGACGGTGTCATCGATGCAACCAATATGGATTTGACAAAACTCCGGGAGGCAGTGGAAGACAGGAAGGCCTGGCGAGCTATGGTCCATTGAGTCACGAAGAGTCACTTCACGAAGAACTTCTCTTCGCAGCGTGATTGCCTTCGCTATGAATTCGAAGGCGGTCACGTGGTAGTCACGTGGTCTCCATTCGCCCCCACCCCTCTTTCCGTGTCCTCACCGGGCGAGGTTTTAGGGTCGAATCCAGTAGTACTTCACGTGCTCCCTTCGCATTCGGAAGCTTACTTGCAACGTCCGGTTTCTGCTTTCTTTTATTTTTTTAAAAAAATTACCACGGCGTATCGATGCATCAATACCCGGCTGTCATTTGCGGTCAGAGGACTTGTGGGCGGCCATCGTGTTTCCCTGAAGCAGAGCTGCTGGGTTGGTTTTTTGGGGGCGGGGCGGGGAGAGGCTTCTCTCAGCTTCATCGCCCTGTGTGCCCCGCCGCCGCTCTCTGGGTGGGCGCGCGCGGGGGTGTCTTGCAGCGGCGGCACCGACACCCCCTCCCTCTGTGCAGCCCTTCGCCATCCCTTGCCAGCGGAGGGGCTCTGCTCACGTCACCCGGGGACGCTTGCCCCCCCTCTGTTGCCCCTGCCCCGTGTACAGAAGGCAAGATCAAAAGAACGGGTTAACCGAAATATCTATGCATCGGCATTTCGGAGAAAAAGTAAGTTAAAAAAAAATAAATATACTTTTTAACTGGCCACACGTGAATTTGGATACGAAGCGGGATGCGAGGCGAGGGAGATTCCCGGCCTCCGGCAGGGGGAATCTCTCGCCCGCTTGGAGCACGGTTTAGGGGCGTGGTCGGGGCGTGGTCGGGGTGGCGCCGCATCCAAAATGGAGGATCGTGCGGACAAAACCGACCGATTCGCGCAGAAATCACGGCTCGCCGCGCAGCGAGAGGTTCGTGAAGTAAACGACTGAACAATGATGTCAAATACTTTGGTTGAATCCTCAATCGAAAGGGGGACTGTGGCTTCTTTGAGGGACTCCAGCAGGGCTCTTCCGGATGGGACAATCTTGATACTGCCTATTAAAAGGTCGGCGTCAGTCGGAGGCACCGAGATTGTCTTGGGGCCATTCAAGGGAAAGGGGAACTTCCCAGTTTGTATTCCAGCAGCTGCTACCCTACACCAGCCCCCCCCCCGCCCACCAGCAGCTTTTCTGTTTCAGAAGTTTAATCGCTTTCCTGCCCTCTCTGTTCATTTTGACTATTTATTTATTTTCAGTCCTCCGGGCAGGCAGCTATTCCTGGTGAAATTAAATCAGTATGTTAAGACCAGAGGTTTAAGCCACTGCTTCCTTTGCACATCCTGTAGACGGGAAGGGGGGGATGTCGGAGGTTTGGAATTCATCTGTATGCAGGGATTTTTTTGGGGTGGTGGTGGTGGGGTTATTTCCATGTTTAAATAAAGACCTTAGATAGGGTTTCCAGTGGAGACCAGACCAGCTGCAGCCCTTCCTAAATTAAGACCAACTGATGATCCTTCAGTTCCAACGAGAAGGGAAGTTGATCACCAAGGAAACCCATCATCGGAGAATTCCACAGGCCTTTGGGCTCCCTTTACAACTTCAGGTCTTCTACAGGATACCTTGTGTTTGCAACGGCTATTCACAAACAAAACAAAACAAAACAAAACCACCACCAAGCCAGAGAAAATCCCCCAAACTGACACCTTCTTTCATCAGTCAGCAGCTTCTCATCCAATCACAATGCGAAAGCAAAGCAAAGCAAAGTGGTCTGATTATATACCGCCCCATACCACTTCAAGTAGTCTCTGGGCGGTTTAAAGTTCTTAATTACAGTATGCAGGCTACATATTCCCCTGCTCCCAAGCTGGGTAGAATCCTAGAATCATAGAGTGGGAAGAGATCTCAAGGGCCATCTAGTCCAACCCCCTGTCATGCAGGAACCCCCATCACAGTATTTCCGACAGGTGGCCATCCAGCCTTTGCTTAAAAACCTCTAAAGGAGACTCCACCACCCTCTTTCGTGGCAGCATATTCCACTGCCGAACAGCTCTAACTGTCAGGAAGTTCTTCCTAATGTTCAAATGGAATCTCTTTTCCTGTACTTTGAGATCATCAACCCAGGTCCTAGTCTCTGAAGCCATGGAAAACAAACCTGTTCCCTCTTCAATATGACATCCTTTCAAATATTTAAACATGGCTATCATATCCCCCTTCAGCTTTCTTTTTGAAAGGCTAAAAGGATCCTCATTTTACCGACCTCAGAAGGATGGAAGGCTGAGACGGCTACCTGGGATTGAACCCCAGGTCGTGAGCACAGTTTTACCTGCAGGACAGGCGTTTAACCACTGCGCCACGAGGCTCAATTGTTGAGGCTGATTTTTGGCAAGTGTGAATGGTAGCTGGGGAAGGCACCCTGAAGACCACCCTGGCACCAGTCTGGCTCCCCCTTGAGGGCACCTAGAAGACCTGTTGAGCCCCCCCCCCCGGGGGTGGGGGCAGTAAGGCAAAATGACTGAGCAGCACTAAGCACTGTTTCTTTGTACTGTTTCCCCTTAGAAAGGCAGCTTCTGCGCCGGCAGCGAGTCTTGGCAAGTTCAAGAGGTAATCCCGGAAGATCGTTGGATCACATCAAGCATCTCCTTTCCCTTATGCATTGTGCTTGTGTGTGTGTAGGGGGAGGCTCCCATACCCCCATGCTTCTTCTTCTCTTAAGTCAACCACAGGAGCAGAAAAATCCCCCCCTTCCTTTCCAAACATATACTTTTTGGCTGTGCTACAAGGGATATGAAAACAAGGCGCCCAGTCCACCTCCCTGGGTTCTTATTAGCCTCCGGGCTGTGGTAGGAAAGGCAAGGCTCAGTATCATCTCATCCTGTATCAAACGTCCGTTCCCCCTCCCCGGAGACCCAGGTGGCTGTTCGGGAGCTTGGCCAGGCCTTCTGCCCTCTCCTCACCCCACCGTCCTCCCGTAGCTCTCCCACGGAACGTTGAGAGGCAGCGGGTCCAAACGAGTTGACACCGCAGGCTTTGGCAGCTGCCAAGGAGAGCCAGGGCACCTTGCCAACAGGGCAACCGTCAGGGAGAAAGATAACTGTCGGGGAGAAAGATAACCGTCGTGGAGAAAGATATTGAAAGTAAAACAGCCAACATTATAATGCCATAATACAAAACAATAGTAAGGCCTCACCTGGATTATTGTGTACAGTTCTGGTCACCGCATCTCAAGAAAGACATAGTGGAACTGGAAAAGGTGCAGAAGAGAGCAACTAAAATGATTCCTGGGCTGGGGCACCTCCCTTATGAGGAAAGGCTAAAACATTTGGGCCTCTTTAGTCTGGAAAAAAGGCACCTGATAGGGAATATGATTGAGAGATGTACAAAATAATGGAGGGCATGAGTCAAGTGGATAGAGGGAAGCTCTTCTCCCTCTCACAAAATACCAGAACTAGGGGACATACACTCAAATGGGCTGGGAGAGTAAGAACAGACAAGGAAAATATTTTTTCACCCAGCATGTTGTTAGTCTGTGGAACTCCCTGCCACAGGAGGTGGTGATGGCATCTGGCCTGGATGCCTTCAAAAGGGGATTGGACAGATTCCTGGAGGAAAGGTCCATCACAGGTTACAAACCATGATGGAGATGTGTAATTTCCAGGCTTAAAACCAGGGTACTTCAAGGGCCAGATGCATGGGAGTGGGATCAGGAGACAGACATCTAGTCTCGTGTGCCCCCAGATGCATCTGGTGGGGCCACTGTGAGATACAGGAAGCTGGACTAGATGGGCCTTTGGCCTGATCCAGCGTGGCTCTTCTTATGTTCTTATGTTCTTATAAACAGGGAGAGAAGAGACTAAGAGATGCTCGTTCTGATTGTCTTCTGGAGCAGCACAGCGGTCGGCCCCAAACCTGGGGGTAGGAGAAACAAAACATCCAGATGATGTCCCTTTTCCCTGGGCAATAGCCACCACTCTGTTTACTTTTGGAAAGGAGTTCATGTCAAGTCTGGACACGTGTGCCTTCAGGGAACCCAGGGAGGCCCGTGAAACTTCTAGCAGGGCCTTCTTTGTGGTGGGTCCATCCTTGTGGAAACAGCTTCCAGAGGAGCCTTTCTTGACCTCCTTCCTGGAGATATTTGAGAAGCAGTTAAAGGTGTGGTTTTTCAAGGAGGCCTTCCACTCCAGCCCTAGTTGAGTGAGGTCATCTTACATCTCTGTTGTGTTATTTGTTCTCCGTATTTTGGTATCACTTTTTTTGGGGGGGGGGCTGCTTTATTTCTGCTCTGGCCCCTGCAGCTTTTCTTTTTTCTTTCTTTCTTTTTAAATTTGACGACGTCATTTCTTTCTTTCTTTCTTTCTTTCTTTCTTTCTTTCTTTCTTTCTTTCTTTCTTTCTTTCTTTCTTTCTTTCTTTCTATACTTATTAACCGCCCGACTTTCCCATGGGAGCTCTGGGCGGTGTACAGCACGTTACAAAAAACAGCAACTGCCCAACTCAACAACCCCACACACACCCAAACACAGTACAAAACAAAACTAGTAAAATACCACTACATATAATAATACTAATACAAAAATACTAAAATAATAAAAATAAAAATAAAAATAAAATACACAGAGCATAGCCAACAGATCATTAGATTAGGTGTTTTATGGCCCAGAGTAGTGCTGTGTCACCAGCCGGAGAGGTATGTTAAACTGAAATAAATAATATAAATATTGCAACCACCCTAATAGGGCTTCTAAGGCAGGTGGGTTATTTTAAAGCAAAACAAACTAAACAAACAAACAAACAAAAAAGCAAAGTGTGCTGTTTGGGTTTTTAAATATACCGGTCCATAGTGCTTGAAGCATTCTCTAGGGCAGTGTTGGCGAATCTATGGCAGGGGTGCCAAAGGTGGCACGTGGAACCCTTTCTGTGGGCACGCGACATCGCCCCCTCACAGCCATAGCACTTCCCCCTCCACTCGGAGCACACCACTGTGCTCCATGCAGGGAGCCAGGTGAAGGAGAGGCAACGGTTTGTGGACTTTTTATTCTTTCTCTTGGAAATGTCTCAGAGTGAAGTATCGAGACCTTACATGCCAGATATGGACAGATCTCAGAAACCTGAAGGTGTTCGGCTCTGTGAATCCCCGCCCTTCTATTGTGCAGCTAGGGGAATTTAACCCAAAAGTCAAAACTCTGCAGCAAATGATGGGCCGTTTTCAGCCAGGGGGGGGGGGGTGCAGGAAAGGAGCTTCTCCAAAGAATGTGAGGACTGTGGACGCCTTTGTGCATTTCTCTTGGCTGTGACAGAACCCTCTTGGATGATTCCTCGACTCTGGAATTACCTTCTAGGCAGCTCCTGACACGATTGGAGGAGAAGGAGGAAGAGGAAAGGATCGTTTAGCACACCCTTCTCTCCACAGCCAGAGGCGAGAGCAGGTGCCTCGTGGTGATACAGGATGTTTTGAACTCACTAAAGTGACATGCTTTACGGATGGGATGCCTCCTATCCTGTCAGCTAATTACAGTGCTTGAAGAAACAAATCAAATCAAAACAAAACATGTGGTCTGATTCTATACCGCCCCATACCACTCCAAGTAGTCTCTGGGTGGTTTACGGTTTTAATTACAGTATGTAGGCTACACATTGCCCCCCCCCAGCAAGCTGGGTACTCATTTTACCGACCTCGGAAGGATGGAAGGCTGAGTCAACCATGAGCCTGCTACCTGGGATTGAACCCCCAGGTTGTGAGCACAGTTTTACTTGCAGTGCAGGCATTTAACCACTGCGCCACAAGGCTCTATAAGTCCCATCTATAAAGTCCCACCAGGCTGGCAGTGAGACTTTAAAGGCTAGTGATTATATTTTAATGTAAGCTTCCGTGGCTCAAGTCCACTTCTTTAGGCATAGGGCCACAGCATGCAATGTGGAATGCAATATCAATGTCATACCAAATGTTGTTTGTTGCCTCTTCAGTGTCTGGTACATTTGCATGCCATGATTTGGCTTGTGGTTTTTTTAGGGCTGCGCTGAAAATTCCTTAGAAGAAACAAAACAGACTCCAGGCCTGGGGAAAGATAGGCGGGGAGAGGGGAAGACTGGGGAGTCACCTTAAAGCTTACGGATGAGATAAAAAGAGAATATTAAATGTCGAGGCAAAAGAAAATATTTTTTTTTACCCAGCGTGTTGTTAGTCTGTGAAACTCCCTGCCACAGGAGGTGGTGATGGCATCTGGCCTGGATGCCTTCCAAAGGGGATTGGACCAATTCCTGGAGAAAAAATTCAGGTTGCAAGCTATGATAGGGATATTTAATCTCCAGGCTTAAAACTAGGGTACTTCAAGGGCCAGATGCAGGGGAGTGGTATTAGGAGACAGACATGTAGTCTCGTGCACTACCAGAGGCATTTGGTGGGGCCGCGGTGAGATACTGGAAGATGGACTAGATGGGCCTTTGGCCTGGTCCAGCATGGCTCTTCTTATGTTCTCATGTTCTTCATAGAATCATAAGAGTTGGAAGAGACCTCAAGGGCCATTCAGTCCAACCCCCTGCCATGCAGGAACCCCCATCACAGTATTTCCGATGGGTGGCCACCAAGCCTCTGCTTAAAAACCTCCCAAGAAGGAGACTCCACCATCCTTTGTGGCAACATATTCCACTGCCGAATAGCTCTAACTGTCATGAAGTTCTTCCTAATGTTCACGTGGAATCTCTTTTCCTGTTGTTTGAAACCACTGCCCCGAGTCCTAGTCTGTGAAGCCATGGAAAACAAACCTGCTCCCTCTTCAATATGACATCCTTTCAAATATTTAAACATAGCTATCATATCCCCCCCACCAGCCTTCTTTTTGAAAGGCTAAACGTTCCCAGGATATGGTGATGGCATCTAGTCTGGATGCCTTCAAAAGAGGATTGGACAGATTCCTGGAGGAAAAGTCCATCACAGGTTACAAACCATGATGGAGATTAGAGATGGGCACGATTTAGCGGTATTCCTGTTTCCGTTTCCGTTACTCGTATCCGTTACTCTACGGAAACGGTAACGGGAATTACTCCACCAGAATTCGAGCTCGAACCGACGAACGAACAATTTGGTCTGATTTGTCGTGCTCGTTACTTGCATCGCGGCGATCGCGCAATGCCAAGCGGCACAGAAAAAAGTTTTTAAAAGTTAAAAAAAAAACGATTCCCAGCCCTAAAAGTAGGCGAAAACTGTCTGAGGGCACCTACCAGGCCAGGAGGGTGTTTTATTTGGGGGGGGGGTTTCCCTGCCCCCTCTCCTTGGCTATTGCTACTGCTGCGCTGCTGGTACCAGGCTGGGAGGGCGCATCCATTTGCCATGCAGTGCGGGGGATCCAAAATGGCGACCGCAATATTTTTTTTGAAATCGTTGCCCAAAACCCCACCAAAGCACCACAGAAACATGCGAAAATTAGCTATTTTAAATGCTTGAATTTTTACAGTAGCAGCAGTGGGTTTTTCTTGCAAAAAAGTCTCCGTTGATTTTATTTTATTTTATTTTATTTTTTTACACCTGCACATTTGCAATGATGGGCTCGCCCATGGGAGTGGACCATGCAAATTTTCCACCAATCGCATGGCCACTTGGCCAGGTTGACCACAGAGACTTCTGGGATGTGCCAATTGGGCATAAACAGCCCACTAATCGTAGCCCAAACCCGAACCCTAAGCCTAAGCCTAACCCATACGCCAGTACACTGTCCTTCTAAGTGGGTCAGAGAGGCACCCAGAGGTGCACCCCAATACTCACCCTAACCTCACCCTTAACTAGCCTAACCCTAGCCCTTGCGCTAACCCGTCTTAACCCTAAGCCAGATCTACTTGCATTGCACTACATGCAAGTACGTGAGACACAGCGGGTGCAAAGAGTCTGCCAGTCCGTCACTTGTGGCTCTGGCTGACTCCTGCAGCTCCCTCCAGGAGCCCGCTACCCCCCCCCAAACCAGTACTAACAACAACGAAAAAACAAAAAAATGAACCAACTAATTTTTGTGAAATTTTGCGAAAAACAGAAACGAGCCGAAACAGACTGCCTCCGACACACGACAACTCGAAAACGTCATTTTCCCTAGTCGTGCCCATCTCTAATGGAAATGTGTCATCTCCAGGCTTAAAACCAGGGTACTTCAAGGAATCTGCCCAAGGTCTTCTGTCGTGAAGACAGATGCAAAGAATTCATTTAATTTCTCTGCAATTTTCAAGTCCACCTTTACCTCCCCTTTTCCTCCCTCACCACCCAGAGGGCCAACTGGCTGTTCACAGCAATGCCGTAGTCCAGCCAGGAGGCCACCAGGGAATGTGTCATGGTGCCCAGAGCAGATTCCTCAAGAAACAGGCATAACTGGTGTACTAGTTTTAAATTTGCAAATGCACTCCTGGCCACAACCGTGACCTGGGCATCTAAGCTCAAGGATGAGTCCAGGAGCACCCCCAAGCTACGCACCTCTTTTTTCAATTGAGGGGGGGGAGAGTTTAAATCCATCTAGGACAGGTTGCATCCTTATCCCTTGATCTCCTTTTTTGACTGACCAGAAGCATCTCTGTCTTGTCTGGGTTTAGTTTTCTAGCAAAGGATCTCTGCTTAGCTGGAAATTGGGCCACTCCACCAGGCTGGCCGGGGTTAGGCCAAGGGCAACACAGGCTTTGCAGTTTAAAGTGCACTTAACAGATTCCGGAGAGGAGAAGATCCAAGGCAGATTTCGATTTCCAAAATGAGCTCCCCCCCCCCCCCCAGGACAGAAACCTCTCCTGCTTGCCTCAGTTGCTCCTTGCCTCACTCATCCACCCTCATTTTGTGACTTATTTCTGTGATCAAGAGCTGCAGGCAGGAAGTTGGGTGGATTGCAATTCCCATAAAGATGGCAGAATTAGAACTCGGCACATCCCAACCATGGTCTTGGATAAGGTGCTTCTTTGGACTCATCATTGGCATCCTTCAGTCTCGAAAGACCATGGTATCATGCCTGGAGTAGAGATCCTAAAAACAACACCTAGTGTGACTAAATAGGCCAATTAGGGAATGGCAGACTGGGGGCAGATGTATTCTGTTTCTTGTCCAGTCTTCGAGTTTTGTTGTTTACGTGCCTGCCTCTTTTCCTCTGCCTGTTGGACAAATGCCTCTTCAATTTTATGTAGACCATGCTGTATCTCTTGCCTCCAGACAGTGCGATTGGAGGTCAGGGTTTCCCATCTGTTGAGGTCCATTTCCAAGGCCTTCAGGTCCCTCTTACAGATATCCTTATACCACAGCTGTGGTCTCCCTCTGGGGCGCTTTCCCTGCGCTAGTTCTCCACACAGAAGATCATTTGGGATCCGTCCATCGTCCATTCTCACAACGTGTCCAAGCCAGTGTAGGCGTTATTTGGACTACAAGTCCCAGAAACCCCCATCCCCCACACCCGTGAGGACTTTCCCAAGCTGTGATGTAACATCAAGCAGTATTCATGATACTGAACGCAGTGCCTGGATGGAATGAGCCTTCCCGCTAATTAAATGAAACCAAACGAGAGGAAGAATTATGTTCTGCTCCATTTGCTAGCAGAAAGTCGTTCTTTGTTGTAATAAAAGAGACTAGCAGGGGAAGCCAACGAGAAGAGGGGCCTAATCCCTTTTACCTATTTGCTGAAAATGCAGCATACAGTATATTGAAAACCCCTGTTCTCTATCAATGCAATGCCTCAAATCATAGAATTGTGGGGCCAGAAATGACCCAAAGGTCATCTAGGCTAACCCCACAACTAAAGCACCCAAGACGAATGACCACCCCCTACCTAAAACCTATGGCAAACCAGAGTGCCTATAGGTTGTTCCCTCACCAAACACCTACAAACCCTGAGGGATCTGCTAAAACCTTAAAAGAACCAGTCAATTGCATGCTGTCCAGTCTGAGCCAACTTATAGTTGGGCCTTCAAGGTAAGAGATATACAATGGTACCTTGTATAAAGGAATTAATTTGTTCCAAATGAAATTATGTTAAGCAAATTTTCCTTTAAATTTCCCTTAGGAATGCCCTGAAAACAGAATAATCCCTAATCATGACCATTTTTATGTTGTACGGATTCGCCCTGTAGGCGATTCTGTTAAGCAAATTTCCTCTATCTCCAGAATTTTTTATGTTGTACAGATTTTATGTTATACAAACCATTTGTTATATGAGGGTCCACTGTATTTAAGGATTAGTTTTACCAGTTCCATGCATTCCTATGATGGTCTGTGGCTGAGTGGGAATTCGAACCCAGGACCCCTGGGTCCTAGTCTGTTACTCTATCCACAACAATGGATACCTTGGTAGTTGCATACGGTCAAGTGAATTCTGACTTCTGGTTACCCTTGTCTAGGGTTTTCCAGCTAGAGGATATTCAAATTTGGTTTGCCCTTTACTCCATGACCGTGCAGCTTGTCCACGGCCACCCAGGCTGGATCATCTCCCAGGAGGCATTGTGAGGATTCAAACTCCCAACCTCCACAGCCAAACTCACTGAACTACCCAGCCTGTCAAGCCTCCTCTAAATGAAACCAAGCTCCAGATCATGGGCGTTGTGTTCTGACATTTGGCTCCATCCCCTTCCCATGAAAGGGCGCAGATGGTGTGCCTATTCCACCTTTTTTTCGATTGGTCTATTCTACCCCCATGTCCGGTAAGAATCAAGAAAAGAAGAGGTGTTGGAAAACATTGAGCATGGCACAGTCTGGACGTAGCATGCTGTAGGTGGAGCACCGTAAAAAAAAAAATATTGCTCAGAGGGGTAGCGCGGTTGATCCATCCCAGTGATGAGTCTTGTACTACCATGCGAACCCTGAAAGAATGAAGATCACTTGATTTTGTGAAGGTTACCAGCCACAGAAGAGTTAACCTACATTGTTAAGGCGTGTGCAGATACAAAACCTTGCAATTTTTTTAAAAGCATCACCATTGATTTTACCCCCCCCCCCCCGCTATAAAGTTGTTTCTCACATGCTGTTTCATAAGTCACCTGGTAGAATAATGTCTGTGAAGATTCTCAGTAATCCAGGTGAGTTTATCTGGAAGTCGAGTCATGGCAACTGGACTACTTTTCCTTGAGAGATTGAAACGTTTCGCTGCTTATCCAAACAGCTTCATCAGACTGACGGGGCTGTTTGGATGAGCAGCGAAACGTTTCAATCTCTCAAGAAAAAGAAGTCCAGTTGCCATGACCCAACTTCCAGATCACCTGCTAGAAGCTTGTTAGCAATGCACTGGTTCCAGATTCATATTTTTAAGTTGTATTTTTAAGCTGCTCAAAATATTGGCAAAATCAAAACTAGACCATAGGGGATCCCTTCATAGGCTGCTAGTAGAAAAATTAAAAAAAAGGTTGCTGAGCTTTCAAGAGTGCAAGTCCTCTTTTTCAAAGCAGGTATAGAAGTCGAAACATAAGTAAGGGATGTAATTTGCTAGGAGAGAGTTCTTAAAAGTTCACTTTGGCAAAGGATAAAAAATTCTTGGAAATGAAACCCCCCACCCTACCCTCTGTGTGTGTGTGTGTGTGTGTGTGTGTGTGTGTGTGTGTGTGTGTGTGTGTGTGATTACAGTCGTGACCGACTCTTTGTGACCCCATGTCGATGGAGTTCTCTTGGCAGGAATACTGGAGTGGTTTGCCATTTCCTACTCCAGGCACCTACAGCACCATGCATACTTGCACCCCCCCAAAAAACTGGACACATCAGCATACACCAGGGAGAAGAAATTACAGGTTGTGTTATTTCAACACTGTATTTCAATGGAACCACTGACCTCAGGTGGTGGTGAGGACTCCAAGGCTAGAAGGAACCATCTCTCAGGTCCCCTTCGATTTGAATTCCTGCCTTGAGTAGGGTGGGGTGGGGGAAACTGGAATTGATGGCCTTTTAGACCCTTTTTTCCAAGTCTGTTATTCTATGATTCCAAGCTCATGCACACGACATAGGGATGACGTGGGCTCACACACCGAGGGAACAGAATGAACTATGTAAGCAATGTGTAAGTAACATGTTCCTGGTGAATTGGTTTTGTTAAGCCCTAAAAATAGGGATAGGGCCTAAAACTTTGAAAACGAACTCAAAACTCCAGCCCTTGACGTGGTAACTTTAAAAGTCTGACAACGGTTCCTTGTCGGGATTACAGTTCCCCCTGGGGATTGGGGATTTGCTGAGTTGTAGTCTGAAACAAACACCCCATCCCAAGCTCCGCTCTGCCCTACAGAAGCTCCTGGCAGGATAAATCTGTACGCTCTTAAGCCGCTGCAAGCCCCCCCCCAAGGCCTCATCGCGTCTACCTTTATCTCAGGAAGTCCAGGAACCGAAGAAAAGCGGCAAGGCCAAAGTTGCAGCGCTTGTGAGAGGAGTTGGAAGCAGTAAGACATCACTTTGCGAGACAGAAAAAGGATGCGAGTGGCCAAAAGCAGAAGGAAAGCGGTTGGGAGCATTTCCTGTCCTGTCACATTCTTCCCCTTGTGTTTCAACCCGTGGGGTGGCTTTCGTCAGCCATATACCTTTTTAAAAAAAAAAATCATCAACTTTTCGCTGGGGAATCAGCAAGGCTGCTCGGCTCTCTTTGGGCGCTTTTACACGACCCCTAAAATCCGAGGCAAAGGGCTCCCAGATGTGGAGCTTAAAATTGTTTTCCCACCAGCTCCAGGACTTCTAAAAAAATTAAGTACAACCACACCCACCTAAGCGCGTCCCAGCACATTTTCCAAGTACCTGGTCTCCGAAGGTGAAAAATTTCTGATGCGGATTGCAAAGCAGTGAGTGCCAGGCTGTCCTCGCCTTCTGTTTGTTTGTTTTTTGCCCCCCCCGCCCCTTTAAGAGACTGGAATGCTTCCCGGGGCAGCTCCAGGGCAGAGCGGAGGTGAGCCTGCATTCTTTTCTCCCTCCCCTCACCCAGACAGGAGCAAGGAGTGCAGAGGGGTGGGAACACAGCAAGAGGAGCAAACCCCCAAGATGTCTGGTCCAAATTTAAGTTGCCAGCGGATCTTAGGGGTCGTGTAAAAGCGCCCTTTCGGGACCCTCGCTTGGATAAGCCACTTTTGGGGTGGTGAAGTGACAATTGGATTGTGGGTGTTGTGGTTCATAGACGTCACACAGCCAAACTCTGCTGGGGACTTGCCTTTTTCACATCTGAACATCTAATGTGAAAGAACAATCTGCAGAAGCCTGGAGGACTGAAAAGTCTGCTTCCGACAGTGCAACCGCACTTCTTCCTAATAAAAGCATTCCCCCACACATGCATGCGCATGCGCGCCTGGATTCTATATTTTGTGTGTTGTGTAAATAAATGAACGAGAGGCAGGGCGTGAAAACGTAGAAAGCCATTCAGCCTTGTGGGACTAGGGTTGGACATAGACCCCACTTCGGTTTTGCAAAGAAAGCGCATGCAACCCTGCACATATATAAAATGAAGAATTTGTATGGCAGACACATGGTACAGGACAGGCTGAATTCAGACCCCTATCATTAGAGTGGCCCTGCTGCCAGACGGGCAGTATAAAAATCCAATAAATAAATAAAATAAGAATTAAACTGCAAATGTTTGTTCAATTTTAAAATATAGGTGTATGCTTTGTATTTTCAGCTTTTAAATCATGTAGGGTAAAAATAAATAAAGCAGTCACAAAGGCAAGACTCAGAGTGTTGTCATAAATTTGGAAGAACAGACGTTCATTGTAACAGCTCTCAGAGCAAGTGCTTCCTAAAAGGAAAAACCCCCAGCACATGCGTGCTAGTTGCGTCCGACTCTAGGGGCAGTGCTCATCTCCATCTCCAAGCCAAAGAGCCAGTGTTGTGCAAGTCCATGGTCATGTGGTTGGCATGGCTGCAAGAAAACACTGCTTTACCTTCCCACTTTTTATGGCGGTACCTATTTATCTACCTGCATTGACATGCTTTCGAACTGCTAGGTTGGCAGGAGCTGGGGTTAACCGCGGGAACTCTGCTCCGTGGCACCCGGGATTTGAACCGCCGAGCTGCCGACTTTGCAGCCAATAGTTTTTGGAAGCTTAGGCCACTGAGCCACCATACCCATATCCTACCCCAAGACAACCCAAAATGCAACCAGCTGAACCTGTCCCTTTCAACAAATAAGGAGCAGGTCTTTTGTAAATCTAATGGCTCTCATTTGCACATTCAAGACCAACGCTCTGCATCATCCCAGGGAGAATCTGCAACAGGAGACTGTGTCTGAACAAGTCTGTTTCTCTCCTGTAGTACTAGGATAGCAGTTAAGCTCAGAGGGAGTGGCATAGGGGTGAGAATAGTTAATATCAGATTCCCTGCTGTTCCAAAGGTCTTGGGGTTTTGACCTTTAAAAGATGACTCTACTACAGTACTGGACGGACCAAAATCTGCTGGGAACACCAAGAAGAAGGCTGGAATTTTGGATTTTTCAGTTCCACCAGAACAGAGATAGGAATGTCTGTTTGGGGGAATGGTTTCAAACTACAGGAAAAAAAATTCCATTTGAACATGAGGAAGAACTTCATGACAGTCAGAGCTGTTTGGCAGTGGAATATGCTGCCACGGAGGGTGGTGGAGTCTCCTTCTTTGGAGGTTTTTAAGCAGAGGCTGGATGGCCATCTGTCGGAAATACTGTGATGGGGGTTCCTGCATGGCAGGGGGTTGGACTAGATGGCCCTTGAGGTCTCTTCCAACTCTAGGATTCTATGTCAATTATTTGCCCCCAAAAACCTTACTGACCATCCTGTTCCTTCCAGCGCTGCTTCTCTGCGGAGGTTACAAGCGCCCAAGCTGGTTTCAAAAAGAAGACAGACAGAGGGAGGCCATGCAGAATTCTTTAAAGAACAAGACTTTAATACAAATAAGTCAACAAGTGGCCCACCCCTTCCCCCCAGCTGCTCCTCTAGCCAACGGTCAGCATATAATAACATACAAATTTAGAAAGACCAAATACGAAGAAACGTTATAAATAGAATTAGACCCTTTTTCAAGGCAACGGGCATTTCAAAGGGAGTTTCGGAACACAAAGGAGCACCACACACACACACACACACACCAACACACACACCTACATACATACCCCATAGAAAGTGTCTTTGAGCTGCCCCCGAGAGGTGGGTGGATGCCTGCATGGCTAAACATCCAAGTGGAATTCTGCTACTGCCCGTCTGTCACAGACCGGTACAAATTTACCAACAATGGGCACCTTTTACATTAAATCTTGGTCAACACCCGACACCGGGTGTTGACCCAAGTGTCAGGGACACCGCATGTACTTCTCATCACCAGCCTTCCCTGCTCCTTCTAAGATAGCTAAGAAGGGATGTATTGTGAAAAGAGATCTGCTGTGATCCAAGGAATTCCCAACCCCCTCCATTCCACCCGCCACTTTTGGCCAAGAGATCCCATGGCTGAATGAGATCCTGACCAGAACCTCCCTCTGCCGAGAATCTTATCTTTGGCCAGCCCTGCAAATCTCAAAAGGAAAACGGCCGCCAGACCATCCCAAGGGCACTTGGACCAAAAGGCAGCATCCAAGCCAACTTTGATCTCCCTAAATAATACAGAGGCGGGGCTGTTCCCACCCACTGCCTTCACAGCCGCCTCCCACTTGCCGCTGCCGTTTTTATCAAAAAATAAAACCCGAGCTTGGGAAAGTTTTTTTTTTTTTTTGTTGTTTTTTGGACTACAAGTCGCAGGCTCCTGGCCAGGGCATTCCAGAACGTGTGATCCAAAAAGACAGTAGTGACTTTTCGAAGCCCCCCCCCCCCGAAAAAATCAACAACAAAGGTTTTGCAATCCAGGCCACCCGTGGAAAGCCCTTCCAAGTCAGCCAGGAGTTAGAATACGTTGACAAACGCTTGCTGTCAACAAAAGCTCGTTCTCTGCATGATATGCCATGCAGTGTGGAGACAAAGGGGCGAAAAGGTGGAGACAGCTCTTGTACAATACGACTCACAACCTCAAGCTCGAGCAAACAAGGTGCTTTCCATTCTGGGCTGGGGAGGGGACGTCATCCTCGGGATGGGGGAATGGGCTGGGAAAATTCTTGCAGTTTGCCCGGTAAGGACAATGCAAGAGAAATCTGGCTTGCAACCCCCACCCCACCCCACCCTTTTCCTTGCACTGTACCATACAAGCAAGCACTCGGTTCGTTTTTTACATGTGACAGTTCGGGGACAAAATCCTTCCACGCTCGCCAGGTTTGGCTCCTGCTTGGGAGAGGGGGGGAGGAGGAGAGAAATAAAACACACCCTGTCTGGGAAACCACAATAGCGTGGGTTTGTGCTTCATGATTCTCTGGGCATTAATCCGCGGAGGTGTTTCCCGGTTGAGAACAAAAGCTGCCCGCCTCGCAACAGGCCCTGGATTTCTGCAGCTCCTCTCTGATTTCCTTTGTTACCAATCTCAGGGCTGGGTTACGAGGGAGCGTCTCCCTGCCTCTCCAAATGCTATTCCGGGGAGGCGGCAATGCACACAGGTGCAATCCAGGGTCAGATACGTTAGCTGGACTGCACTGGAAATCTGATTGTTGTTGGCAATACATCCCTAAGCTTTCCTCGAGTTTCTCTCGACCTGATATATGCACAGAATTCCCCAGCATCCCTTGACACAGCCGAAGGGTGCACTTGCCCATTTTCTACCACCTTTCTTACTCTGGAAGAGAATCTGCCAAGCTGGCACCGGCCAAATAGGCTGGGTGACAACTCTCTTCATTTCCATCAGGGGAGTTGTCCTCCGCCATACCTAGAGGGTACCAAAATGGGGGAGGCTGTTTTAGACCAAGCCTTCCAGGAAAAAGAAAGGAGGGAATCACCTGTGGACCTGTTTGCACCCTTGAACCCGGGCGATCCTCTTAGCCCATGCACTTTTTGTTCGGCAAACAGATCTTTTTAAGCCAAAATGACAGGGGGAGCCTTGTGACTTTTTAAGGCTGAAGATGCATCTTGAACACCAGTCTCCCACCAGAAAGAAACCTAACCATTCTCAAAGGGATACACACAAAAACACACACCATGCAACAGCTTCCAAGGTCCTCCTCCGACTGCAAATAGCAAAACACACATAGAAACCATTTGGGGTTGGGGGGGAACACCTTTATCCTTCTTCTCTTTTGCTTCCCTCTCTGTCAGAAGCCACCGGAGCGTCGTTGCTATACGTTGGACACCTTTTGGGACTCTCTGGCTTGCCGTAGCCCGTACAGCCACTTGATGACCCGGGCGTTGCGCTCCACAATGGAGATGCCATACGGCATGCGCTCGGCCTGCCTCTCCTCCAAAGTGATGGCGCTGCGCCGGGATCGGGTCCCCTCCGAGCTGGCCGTGCTGACGCTGTGGAATTTGATGGAGACGATGTCCGAGCTGGCTCGGGTGAAGCGCTCCACCTCCATGTCCCCTACGTCCTCGGGGTCCAGGCCGCAGTAGTTGAAGAAACGCTCCAAGTCGGCCGTGGCCCGAGAGTACCGGTCGCTCAGGTCGGATTTGGAACGGTGCAGGAAAGTCTGCCGCTTGGCGCTCTCTGTCCTCAGCTCCCCACACGGGCTCGGGGAGTTCAGGGGGCTGGCCGAGACAAGCCGCGGTTGTCCCGGCGAGGTGGGGGCGGGCGTCAACTGGATGCTGGGGGCAACCCTCGCCTTCAGGGCCCCGCAAGGGCGGACGTCCACTCGACGGACGGCAACGGTGCTGGGGGGCTTGGAAGAGGCGGAGCTCTGGGAGAGCTTGCTCAGGCCTTCGGAAGGGTCCCCTTTCTTCATCCGCGGGGTAGACGGGAGCCCGCCGGGGCTTCGGCCGTGAGCTTCGGCCACCCACGGGTACTCCCCGGGGCTCTTCTCGGCTTTCGGGAACGAAAGGGGGCTGTCGCAAAAGTTGATCAGGTTGTTCAGGATCTCCAGATTCAGGGAGGATTTGGCCCCGCAGACCTCGCCACGGCGGCCCCCTTGAGGGGTTTTCCGGCTCGGGGTGATCATGACCCTTCTGACTCCCGGGGGAAGAGGGGCTGCTTGAGGAGCAGAGGCCTCACGGGCTCCTGCCGGGTGCTGGCCACTTGCTGGCTCTTGACATACTTGGCCTTGTCAGCTTCCAGCCTTTCCACGGCGCTCGGCTTCTTGGCCGCCGCACTAGCCGCTTGTCGCCGGAAGTACTCAGGCCCCTTGTTCAGGATCCGGAAGGGCATGGCCGACGTGAGCGGGACGGTGGAGGCCGAGATGCTTCTGAGGCGGTGGCTGGCTTGCAGCGTCTCCACCGGCATGATTGTCCCAGGTCTGTGCCGGGCACTCCCCGCTTGCCCCCCCCTCCCCGCTCAGAAGGCTTCTAGCACCGCTGGGGCCCAGGGGAGCTCCACATGCCACCGCTGGCTTCTGCAGAGGAGACACGCTGCACCGGACCTCCAGAAGGCAGGGGATGATGGGTCCACCTGCAGCCCTGGACTTCACACTCTGCAGCAAAGGAGAGAGAAGCAAAGAGGTCAGTGCCAGTGGCCGGAGCCCTTCTGCTGCTGCCTTCTCCTTGGAGGGGTCATCTTTGCAGGCAATGCGCTGCCCTCGGTCCCCCTGCCTGCTTGCCTGCCTGGGCAACCTCCCTCCTCTGTCGCCTGCAGCAGACAAAAGGAGACCTCCTGCTGCTGCTGCTGCTGCTGCTGCTGCTGCTGCTGCTGCTGCTGCTGCTGCTGCTGCTGCTGCCGCCGCCGCCGCCGCCGCCTCTTTCTCTGCGCACAGGAAGAGCAGCCCCGTCTGGCTGCCTATTTCTAAGGTCAAGCCCCGCCCACTCGCTCAGCCGGGGGCTGCCGGGCAGCCAATCGGGAGCCCGAGGAGCACTTCAAATAGGAGCTTGGCCCTATCAGGAGGAGGCAGGCAGGGAGGGGTGCGAGAAAGGAGCGGCGGGGGCGAACTCATTGAATGAAAAATCGCTGGGAAGAAAGAAAAGCGGGTCGCCGGCTGGACCGCCCGCGGGTTCGAGCCCCCGGGTCGTCCAGTCTCACGCGGGCGCTGTCCCTCTCCCCAACGCTCATGTTTCCCCATCATCATCATCATCATCATCATCATCATCATCACCACCACCACCACCACCACCACCACCACGAGCCCCTTGCTCGCCCAGTCGCACGCGGACGCCTCCCCCTCCCAAACGCTCATGTTCCATCATCATCATCATCATCATCATCATCATCAAGAGCCCCTTGCTCGCCCAGTCGCACGCGGACGCCTCGCTCTCCCCAATGCCCATGTTCCCCACCTCCACCACCACCCCCATCATCCCCCTCCCACTTGCACTTCCTCCTGGCGCCCTTCCCCCGCACCACCTGGGTGACTCCCACCAGACACGGGATGGGATGCGTGTTGGGGACGGGGAGGGCGGCGGGGGAAGAAGGAGCCGGCTGGTCGCGACGCGCCGAGACTGTGCCGTTTCCACGCCAAAAGGGTTGCGGGCGGGCGGGCGCGAGGGGCGGCTTCCCCTCGCCAGGCGCCCCCCCCCAAAAAACCCCAAGGGGTCTCCCCCTCCGCCCCCCCCTAAAAGCAGACGATCGGCTAATTTTCAGCGACCTGGGGGGCGGTGAAACATTAAGGGAGGGGGGCTTCAAAAACAAGAAAGGGAGGGGAAGGATGGACCTCCTCCCACTCCCCCCCCATCCCATTGCGCATGAGATGACCAGAACAGAGGGATGCAATGCCCCTTTTTAAAGGATCCGGCAAAGCACAGATCAAGAGCTCTGTTTAATAATAAGACGTTAAGATTTTTTTCTTGCTTTTTTTTGCGGGGGGGGGGGGAGAGACCTGAACTCAGGACCGGTCCTGTGACTGAATCGAGTGAGGCAGCCACCAGTAGCATATTCTGGAGCATTAGGGAAAGGTCCCTCCCGGTTTCTTCTTTATTTATCATTGCATCATGGATCAAAATCAGGTGGTTGGTTTGGCTTGTGGCATTGCCTTATATGCTATCTATGTTTCAGGCGGCCAAATGCTTTAGGGCAGCCTTTTATGAATCTCCTTCTCCCCCTTCTCTCTATCTCTCTTCCCCCTTCACACATTTGGGCACAAATGCAGAGCAAAGGGGAAAGGGTACATGCCAATTTCGGAAAGGGGTGCTGTTCAGCTTGTGTGTGAGGTCCACTGTTTTAATTCCTGGCCTTTCCATTAAGCCTGTATGCCTCTGGGCAGATCATGAGAACATAAGAGCAGCCTTGCTGGAACGGGCCACAGCCCATCCAGTCCAGCATTCTGTCTCAAAGAGCGGCTCACCATTTGCTTCAGGGTATTCCCAAGCAGATGTCCTCACCTGCTTACAATTCCCTGCAAAAGGCACTGAGAGATACACTGCCTCTCTCTCCAACCCAAAGGTTGTCCTTAGGCATCCATCAGGATAGCCATTGAGACCCTTGTTCTCCATGAACTTGTCCAATGCTTTCTTAAAGCTTTCAAGGCTGGCAGCTGTCACCACCTCTTCTGGCAGGGAGTTCCACTGATCACTGATCCTCTGGGTGAAAAAGGACTTTCTCTTATTTGTTTCAGATCTAGATTCACGGAGTGCCCCGTAGTTCTAGTGTTGTGCGATAGGGAAAACAGTTTTTCCTTATCTCTTTGCCCACACCATGTATGATTTTATAAAATTCACTCAGGTCACCTTCTTGGGCATCATCGTTCAAGAGTGAACAAGAGACCCAGCAGTTGCAGCCACATAGGGTAAGGGAAGATGTTCCAGTCCCCTAATCATTCTGGTTGCCCTCCTCTGCACTTTTCCATTTCCATAATATCCTACTGGAGGTATGGTGACCAGAACTGTACACAAGACTCCAGATGGGGCCTCACCATAGATTTATAAGGAGGCAAAACGACACTTGCTGGCTTATTTTCTGTACCCTTCCTAAAGATCCCTAGCATTGAGTTTGTTTTTTTCACTGCTGCGGCACAATGGGTTGACACCTTCATTGAGCTGTCCACCAGGACACCAAGGTCCCTTTCCTGGTTTGTTGCAGAGAGTTCAGACCCCATCAGTTTATAAATGCAAGATTCCTGCAAAAATATACTAATGCTAGGAAAGAAGGAAGGCAGTAGGGAAAGAGGATGAAATAAGAGATGGACTGACCCCCTTAAGGAACCCACAGGCTTGAGTTCACAAGGGCTGGGCAAGGCAGCTGAAGACCGGTCATTCTGGAGATCACTCATTCAGACGGTTGCCCTACGTCAGAAGCCACATGATGGCACCTCACAACAACAAACGGAGCAGGTGACTTGCAAGAAGGTTGATCGGAAATATTTTCCGTGAGCAAACACAGTGGAGATGCATGACGTAACCATCTAATGAGTGGCAATTAATGTGCAGACAGTCATTGTCCTTACAACAGCACCAATATTCTACATCAGCTTTATCCAACCTAGCATCCTTCTCACCGGGGAGGACTGTAACTCCTACCATCATCATCCTCTGAAGATGGAAAGGGCACGATGGATCTTCATGCCCAGCCCTGCCAAAGAGGCACAGTGGGGAATCGAACTCCCAACCTCTGGTTCATTAAACCCTGGAGCTGCCCAGCTGTCCTAAGCAGAATGCCCTGTTTGTGGAGGCAGTGTGCCTTCCGATTCAGGAGCATCTCGGGAAGGTGCACTATAGCCGTCAAGTGATGGAGCAGGAATCAGGAAACCAATGTTCAACTAGCTTAAGCTCATTGAAGGGTATGAGTTGTGATTTCATATATGCACATTTTAATTCACAGGTGCGCCTGATGAGGACATGGGAAAGGGCCTTCTTTTCCTGCTGCTCCCAGACTGTGGAACTCCCTCCCACTGGAGGCCCAACTGGCCCCATTTTTCTGTCCATCCATAAGCAGGCAAAGACTTTTCTCTTCAGGCGGCTTCCCTTTAACAACCAGCTGCCTGAACTGGGCTTTTAAATGGACTGGCCAGATGGCCAGATGGGAAGGGTATAAATATAATAAATAATAATATAATAATAGTTTTTGGTGTTGTTTTTGTTTGCTGTGTTTAGTCGTATGTGTTTGACCCTTTGGGGGCCTTTGAGTTCTTACTGCTTTTAGCTTTAGTTTAAACCAGGCATGTCCAAACTTCAGCCCTCCTGATGTTTTGGACCACAGCTCCCTGAATTCTAAGCTTAGACTGCCAATTGCAAAGGACTGTGATTCTGAACAAATTGCTGTTGTCTCTTACACTTGATTGCTTATTTGCCAGCTTATCTCACTTGAAATCTTTTAGTTCCAATGGCCTGAAGCTCTAATATAGGCATGTCCAAACTTTGGCCCTCCTGATGTTTTGGACCACAGCTCCTTGAATTCTAAGCTTAGACTGCCAGTTGCAAAGGACTGTGGGAGCTGTGGTCCAAATCATCTGGAGGGTCAAAATTTGGACATGCCTGGTTTAAACGCTGTCTTTTAATGATGTAAATAAAGCTGCCTCGGGCCCTTTTCAAGAAGGAAGGGTTGCTGAAAATAGTTTAAATAAATAAATAATTGTGGTACGCCGCCTGGCATTTACTGGGAGGATGGTGGGATATATATAAAATTAAACCAATAACCAGTCCATCAATCAATCAATAAAATGAGATATAGTTGTATTCCCAAACAAAAATATAAACAAGCATGTGGGGAAAGGCTGTTTTGAGACTGCCTTAGAACATAAGAACATAGAAGAACATAAGAAGAGCCCTGCTGGATCAGGTCAAAGGCCCATCTAGTCCAGCTTCCTGTATCTCACAGTGGCCCCACCAAATGCCTCAGGGAGCGCACAAGACTAGATATCTGTCTCCTGATACCACTCCCCTGCATCTGGCCCTTGAAGGACCCCGGTTTTAAGCCTGGAGATAACACATCTCCATCATGGTTTGTAACCTGTGATGGACTTTTCCTCCAGGAATCCGTCCAACCCTCTTTTGAAGGCACCCAGGCTAGATGCCATCACCACCTCTTGTGGCAGGGAGTTCCACAGACTAACAACACACTGGGTAAAAAAATATATATTTTCTTTTGTCTGTTCTCACTCTCCCAACCCCCAGTTTGAGTGGATGTCCCCTAGTTTTGGTATTTTGTGAGAGGGAGAAGAGTGTCTCTCTATCGATGATACTCAAGGACATTCCTGCATCTCAAAAAGCTGGGATTCAAAGAAACCGGGCATGGACCACAGAGAAGAAACGGGAGTCCCAGACCAACACGGCTTCTCCCGTCCTTTGGCGGTGAGGCTGTGAGCCTAGCCCGGAGTGTCCCTCTGCCTTCAGTCTAGAAGGCTTCCTTTCTCACTGCCCTCTGCCTCCCAATCTGCTCAAGGGATTGAAGGAGTGCCCATCGCTCATTAGCACAGCGGATTAGCCACTGGGGGAGGCTCAGATGGGCTCACCAGGGAGAGAAGAAAGGATAAAAATCTCACAAGACAGGCAACCAGATCCTCCCAGGGGAGGGAGGGAGGGGAAAACAATGGGGGGGGGCAGATGCCGCTCTGCCTTGGATGGGCTGCCCAGAGCCGAAAGGCCCGCGACGCAGGGACCTTAACAAGGAGTTTTTAGATCTGCACCTCCTGTGAAAAACTTAAAAGGACTTGACTTGCCAATGGCTAGGGCTTGTGGCTTCCCTCCGACTTGCCACCTTCCCAACAGGCCCATCTATCCCAAAAGTCACGTACACAATAACCTCACATGAATATTGATTGGAGGTAATTTCATTTGCAACCACGCAGGCAGCCTGTAGTTTCTGTGACTGGAAGGGGTTGTTCTGGGCTGAGCTGACTGCCTGATGGCCTATTCAGCACTAATCAATCCTTCCTTCCAGCCTTTGAATCCAAGGAGAGCCCTGCCTGAGTGTGTCTCCCCCCCCCCAGCGGCTTTCTGGGTTAATGGCTGTTGTTTATTTGCTGTTGATCTGTCCAGCTCGTTGTCAGTATGTGTGCAGAGCAGACAAGAAAGCAGAATGCACAAGTCTATACTTTCACGCAACTTCTCATCTCTCCCTCCTCTTCCCCCTCCCTTATCCACCAATGAACATCTGGTATGAAATGTATATCTCATCACATATTATATTACACACCTCATTCTGCTGCTATATGTCTGAAGAAGTGTATGTGTCCACGAAACATTACATTAAAATATGAAAGTTAGTCTTTAAGTTGCCACATGTTTTGTTTCTTTTGTTTGGTTTGGTTTTTAATTGATTTTTGATTGCAAAGCAATTATAAGTAAACAAATGTATTATTATTAGTATTGTATGTATTAGTATTATTATCAAATTATCACACAGCAAACAAGATAACTACCCTGGATTTTGCATTACAAATCACTAGTCGAATGCTTCCCAAGCGTTTAGGACTACAGTACGTGATGTATTGGTGAATTATGCGAGCAGATCCCAGTAAGGTGGCCTTCTGCAGCTGACTGATGGTGACTATATTATTATTATTATTATTATTATTATTATTATTATTATTATTATTATTATTATTATTATTATTATTATTATTATAGATGTCTCAGAGTGGGTTGAGACCTTAGGTGCTGGTTCATGAGCAAGAGGTACTTTTACTGGGCATTAAAAGGAATTTTACCAAAAATGCAAAACTGCAATATTAGATGGAGAAGGGGTAAAATCTACTGATTTACTGCTCCTTTGGGAAGCCAGAAGATGATTCAGAATGGTTAGCTTGTTGCTAAGGAAGAACTAACCATATAAGACCCTTATTGAAACTGGTACCATCCAGATACAATACATTGGACTACAACTCCCATCATCCCCAGTGAGGCCAACCAGGCAACCCATTTAAAGACTGTCAAGCTGAGAGTTTTTACTTTGCAGAAGAGGCCCCACGGATTCAGGGGAGAGGGCATGTGTTTATGTATCTACTACATTTATTTCAAATATTTTCCCCCTCGCCTTCCTTCTATAAAAGGACCCAAGGCAGCTTCCATAATTAAAAGGCAGTATTTAAAGCTAAAAACATTAAGTATGCATACACTACAAAGCTTCAAACAAATGCCACACTCAAGACAACAGCAAACAAAAGCAACTCCAAAGCACACTGAAAAGCAACAAGGAGCTACAATCCACTTGCGATCAAACCCACCCAGTTAGCTGATGACGGGGGAGGGGGGGAGCCTGTCTGAAGAGAAAAGTCTTTTGTCTGCTTGTGGAAGGATACTAGTAGAGATGGGGCCAGCCTGGCCTCCAGTGGCAGGGAGTTCCAGAGTCTGGATGTTATCCCAACATTCCTTCAGTAAAGCCAAGGCAATGCATATGCTAACAACAGTCTTGTGAGGTAGCTCTGCATGAAGGAAGGCAATCAAAGGGCGCTAAGATCTGCTGGCCACTTAAATTCGGACTAGAGATCTTGGGGGTTTGTCGCTCTTCCTGTGTCCCCCCCCCCCGGCACTCCATTGTTCCTGTCTGCGTGAGGGGAGGGAGAAAAAAATGCAGGCTCACCTCCCCGAGCCCCATCATCGTGATTCCTGTCTCTTAAAGGGGCAGCTGGGACAAAAAAAAAATCACCTGGTGAGGAGAGCCCGGCACTCACTGCTTTACATCCGCATCAGAAATTTTTCAGCTCCGGAGACCAGGTACTTGAAAAGTGCGCTGGGACGCGCTTAGGTGGGCGTGGTTGTACTTAATTTTTTTTAAAGTCCAGAGCTGGTGGGAAAACATTTTTAAGCTCCGGATCTGGGAGCCCTTTGCCTCGGATTTTAGGGGTCGTGTAAAAGGGCCCAAAGTCACCCCGTTCAAGTAGTGGTTTTAACAGGTACTAAAACAATATGACTGTCCACTGTAACCACGCCAACTCACTTTTAACTACCACACTTCCAAAGAGCTCATGGTGGCCTAGCTACTTCCTCCTTCTAGCTGATTTGAAATCCCCACAACAGGCTTGTGAGGTGAGTCGGGCAAAAAGATTGTGATTTTGTTGTCAAAATCACTCAGGTTGATGGTACAGTTTGGATTGGGGGTGGAGGGGAGTCCGCATCTGCAAGTGTTTCTATTCAGAATGATCCATCCTTCCCCTTTAAGAGCTGTTGTGTACCTTTCTGTCCCAAGGGTAGGACATGCATTCTTTTTGGCATGCTGTTTGTTTAGCCTGTTCGGCCAGGAGCGAACAGCCTCCAGCAGCCTCAGCTTCCAACTGTCATCATGGCTTAAAATTTCAAGGGAGATGGGGATTGGGGAATGAGGAAAGGGAAGCAGGGAGGAGGAGGAGGAGGAGGAGGAGAAAACAGAACGGGAAGGAAAAAGCGGTGAAAAAATATTTTCACTTCCCCTGATCCTCTGCAGACGATCAGGGGCAGTGCTCCATTCACAGGCTACAAGGGGCCATTCGCTGTTCAGATGGTAGGAGTGAGCCAAATGGCACATTGGCCCTCCCCTTTGCCAACCCCAATAGACTTTTTGCTGTTCAATCCACCCCACACTCAAAACGGCCAATCTGGACAGACCCACAGTGAGCGTTGGAGCTGGTTTGAACCTTGGTCTACCCACTTCTGTTCCAACCTGCCGAACCACCTTTCCCAAATACAGTGCCATTTAGCCAGGAATATAGTACGTTTCAGCAAAGTCCATTGGACTTGCTGAGCACCGGCAAAGGTGGGGTGGGGTGGGGATTATGGAGATTGTATTTTTATTTATTTATTTATTTATTTATTTATTTATTTATTTATTTGTTTGTTTAACTTATATGCCGCCCACTACCCAAAGGTCTCTGGGCGGCTTACAATCCAAAGAATAAAACAATTTAGAATAGTTAAGAGTAAAATATCAATAAATCATCAATAAAAACCTTACGCTAAAACCGTTATTCTAAAATTGTCATCAGCGGACCCACAATCTATATTATATCAATTAAAAACCCTCTGGAACAGGAAGGTTTTTACCTGGCGCCGGAATGTAATCAGTGTTGGCGCCAGGCGGATCTCGATCGGGAGGGCATTCCATAGCTTGGGAGCAGCTGCCGAGAAGGCCCTGTGTCTACAGGCCATCCCTCTCACCTCCTTGAGAGATGGCTCTTTCAGGAGGGCCCCCTGGCTAGATCTTAATTGCCGGGTAGGTTCATATGGATCCTTCAGGTATCTAGGTCCTAACGTTTAGGGCTTTGTATGTCAGAACAAGCACTTTGAATTCATCGGGCAGCAACTCAGTTGAATCAGAATGAATCCCTGGCGGCCTACACGATTCTGAACCAAATCGCCGGAAAAGGCAGCCAGCCACAGTAATCAATACGGGATGTTACCAGTGCATGCGTAACTGTCATGAGGCTGTGCTCGTCTAGGTAGGGGTATTCCAATACCTCTGGAGGACCCAACGTTCCCAAACCATGTATTCAGTTATCATAAATACATTAAAAAAAAAAACAGCCAGCCACGAATATGGGGCTCTCTGTGTGTTGGCAAATGGAAGAATACTGAAAAGAAAGGAAGGGGCAAAACAAAAAAAAGTGGGATGGAAGGAGCGAGACAGTTTGGCAGACCATGGGAGGGCTCCAGGAAAGCCAGCAACTGAGACCAGCTGTGAGGAGGCGAGTGGAGGCAGCCTAGGTCAGCTGCTCCTCTGGGCGGCCAGAGAGGATTTCATCTGGAAACAATCGGAAGAGTGACATAATATGAGTCAAAGTTTCAGAGAGGATAGCCGTGTTAGTCTTTTCAAGAATTTCAGGCAAAAATCAAAGAAAAACAAAACAAAACTAAACTAAACTAAAGACACAAACATGTGGCACCTTAAACACTAACTTTCATATTTTAATGTGACGTTTCGTGCACCTGTGCACTTCTTCAAGAAATAGCAGCAGAATGAGGTGTGAGATACTTATAGAATGAGAGATATATATCATACCAAATATTGATTGGATGTATATAGAGTTGGGGGGTGGATAGGGGAGGGGAGGGAGGAGGAGGGGGAAAAAGAGGAGGGAGAGTTAATTAGTAGAAATGGTAAGAAGTTTAAATGGTGAGGAGTGTGGGCTGTGGCTGTATAATTTTATGGCCCACGCCAGCCCCTTAAAGTATGGGAGGAAAATTCCTCAAGTGACAGAAACCAGATCAGAACAGGTCAGAGACCTAGTGGAAGAGATGGGGGGGGAGGGGGAGAGAGAATGGGAGTTTTTAAGTTAAAGTCCATGAAAAAATTGCAATGTAGAGTTTTTACCTTGTAGTCCATGAAAAAGTGGCAATATGGTAATAATACATTTGATAATGACTCACGAACCCCCGACTTCTATAAGTATCTCACACCTCATTCTGCTGCTATGTCTTACATGTGCACGAAACATCACATTAAAATATGAACGTTAGTCTTTAAGGTGCCACATGTTTGTGTTTTTGTTTTGTTTTTCTTTGATTTTTGCCTGAAATAATATGAGTACGTAGAAAGCCTGCATGTGCTAACCGTCTCTTGGGTTTGTTCACGATATTTCTATCCTGCTTTTTCCTCTCGGCATAAAACTGGGTCAAGAAGCAACTGGCCATTAACTCCACAGAGCCTGGAAACATGGTGGAGGTGTGTGTGTGTGTGTGTGTGTGTGTGTGTGTGTGTGTGTGTGTGTGTGTGTGTGTGTGTGTGTGTGTGTGTGTCCAAACAGGCAGTTTGGCTAATAATTTCTTTTTATTAAGAACATAAGAACAGCCTTGCTGGAACAGGCCACAGCCCGTCCAGTCCAGCGTTCTGTCTCACACAGCGGCTCACCATTTGCTTCAGGGTATTCCCAAGCAGATGTCTTCACCTCCTTACGATTCCCTGCAAATGACATTGAGAGATATTCTGCCTCTCTCTCCAACCCAGAGGTTGTCCTTAAGCATCCATAATGACAGCCATTGATACCCTTGTTTTCCGTGAACTTGTCCAATCCTTTCTTAAAGCTGTCAAGGCTGACAGCTGTCACCACTTCTTCTGGCAGGGAGTTCCACAGACCAGTGAACCTCTGGGTGAAAAAGTACTTTTTCTTATTTGTTTGAGATCTAACACCCAAAAGTTTCATGGAGTGCCCCCTAGTTCTGTTATATTTTTATGCTCTACACCGTATAAGCTAACGGCCTTGCCGTTACTCTGGCAGTTTCCAGCAATAACATACACACCAAGAAAAGAGAGACCTCATGCCATCCCAGACAGATGGCTGTCCAATCTTTTTTTGAAAACCTCCAGCGATGGGGCACCCACAACATCAGGAGGCAAACTGTTCCACTGTTGAATGGCTCTCACTGTCAGGAAATTTCTCCTTATTTCCAGGTTGGCTCTCCCTCTGATGAGTTTTCCACCCATTGGTTCTTGTCACGCCCTCAGGTGCAGTTGAGAATAAATCGATGCCCTCTTCCCTGTGGCAACCCTTCAGGTATTGGAAGACAGCTATCATGTCTCCTCTCAGTCTTCTCTTTGTCAGGCTAAACATGTCTAGTTCTTTTAGCTGTTCTTCATACGATTTAGCCTCTAGTAATCCATCATCATCTTGGTTGCTCTTCTCTGCACTTTTTCTAGGGCCTCTGTGACTTGTTTCTATTGTGGTGACCAGAACTGAACAGGACACTATTTTTATTTATTTATTTATTTGATTTATATACCGCAACCATCGAGCAAAAAAGCTACTCTGGGCGGTTTACAAACATATACAAAATATAAAAACCGATTAAACAACTTAAAATAGAAAGTAAAAAATTAATCAATCAAACCAAATAATCAAATCATAATAAAAGGAACAAATAAACAAATAAGCAGAAATACAATAAATCAAAATGTTTTAGCAATTCAAAATAAGAACAAATGGGAAAAAATAACTAATAGAAATACAATATTCTATACTAATAGAAACACTATATTCCAAATGTGGACTCACCAGGGCAGTACAGTAGAGTGGTATTATCACTTCCTGTGATCTTGATGCCATCCCCTTCTTGATGCAGCCTAGGACCGGGTTCGCTTTTTTGGCAGCTGCAGCACACGGCTGCCTCATCCATAGTCGGTAGTCCACCAGGACACCTAAATCCCCCTCACAGGTACTACTGTTGAGCTAAGGACCACCTATCCTATACCTGTGCATCTGGTTTCTCATGCCTAAGTGCAGGACCTTGCTTTTCTTGCCCTTGAACTGCATCTTGTTGGACAGGGCCCAATGTTCAAGTCTCTCAAGATCCTTCTGGAATGTTGAGTCTATCTTCCAAAGTATTGGCAATTCCCCCCAGCTTTGTGTCATCTGCAAATCTGATGGGTTCACTTTCAATTCCCACATCAAGGCCATTAATGAAGAGCACTATATTCTACATATATGTATAATATAGAAGGACAACAGACCTAAAAATCAAGATGGCGGCCATGGACAAGGTAGAGACTACAGAATATAAATGGTCAAAATAAGACTAAGTGACTAACAAGTTGGAACAGGGGGATGTATCCTGAAATGCCTCCCTGAAAAGCAGAGTTTTTATTTGCTTCCTGAATATTAGGAGGGATGGAGCCTGGTGGTGCTTCTCCACATAAAGAATATTCCACTAAAAGGTGTCCACCACAAAGAAGGTAGAGTTTGGATAACCAGGGGATGAGAAAATGAGAGGAGAATTCAACAACAACAATAAAACACCACCAGAAATAACAGAATGGAATTCTGGCAGTTGTGGGTTTTTAAAAGTATACATTTTGCAACTTGGTAAGGCAATCTTTGTCTCACAGCCTACCTCGCAGGACTGTTGTGCAAATGGATAGCAGGAGCAGCACATGTATCATTTAAAGTACCTCAGAGGGAAGGTTGGGTTCTAACATGAGCCTGTCAAAACCATGAAATACTTTGTGCCATACGGGCTTGGCAATAAGAGTACTGTATGTTGCCGTGACATGCTTGGTTTGTTTTTAATAATAAATAAACACTAAGGTGGTTGACACCGCAGTTCTCCGCTGCTGTTCCCTCTCTATGCAGCTTCAAAGGTATCTTCCACAAAGTTTTGAAAAGTTACTTTTTAAGCTTATTTTAGGCAGCTGGCCTGGAGATTCTGAGCACCGCAGGGTTTAAAGATAAACTTTTCTAAGCTTTCCCATTTACCAGGTCTTTCACACCATAACATGAGCTTCTGCTTCATAAGAGGTTAGGTCCACCTCTCCTTTGAGTCTAAAGCAGTGGTTCTCCACCTGTGGGGTCCCCAGATGTCCCTGGACTGCAACTCCCAGAAACCCTGGCCAGCTCAGCTAGTGATGAAGACTTCTGGGAGTTGCAGTCCAGGGACATCTGGGGACCCACAGGTTGAGAACCACTGGTCTAAAGAAACCAAAAGATCGCATCAGGGCAAGAAGTTACATCACGGAAGCGTCTGCAGTGTGGTGCTGGAAGGTGAGACCAGCCTACCCCTAAGGCCCTGGGAGAAACACACAGAGCCCGGTCAGGATGTCCTGGTCCCAAGAGTAAATACAACTGCAGGCATCTTTCACAACGTCACACCTGCACCTCATTGCACCATGGCTCACGGAAGTGCAGACAGGGGCCAATTTCTGGGAATCCAGACACACAAACCTGCCTCCCCCCCCCCAGTGCCTACTTATTCAGTGGGGCCGGGCTCCTTATCCACACACCCCTCTCTTTCCTGACAGCTTAAGAGCCTTTGTCTATATTGGGGGAGGGGCATTTTTTTGCTTCTGCAATCTGCACCACTGGAAGTGTCAAGACAGGCAGGCAGGCAGGCAGGCAGGAAGGAAGGAAGGAAGGAAGGAAGGAAGGAAGGAAGGAAGGAAGGAAGGAAGGAAGGAAGGACAAACAAACAGAAAAGCTTGACGTCCAACTTCCAATTCTGAAAAATAAATACAGTATGTTAAGGGGTCCCAATTGATAAAAGATAAATATCAGGTCTTTGGCCTCCATGCCTGACAATTACCCTAATTTTTGCTGGAGGAAATTTGTTCTTTCTCTCCCTCACTCCCTGTTCTTTTTGGGGACACAAAAAGACAGCCTTATGAGACTGCACACAACTCCACGCAGGGATGTTCTAAGCCCCTTTTTTTTCCTTTGGGGAAAAGTTTGTTTTTAATAGGGACTTGGACTTGGGACTTGGTACCAAAGACTTCAGACTGGGTACCAAATTTGTTACAAAAAGACTTGGGACTTGGTACCAAAGATTCAGACTTGGACTTGAGACTTGGTCTCAAAGACTTGGACTTGGGACTTGACAACAAAGCCATGGACTTGGGTCTTGGTACCAAAGACTTCAGACTTGGGACCAAAGATCCAGACTTGGACTTGAGACCAAAAACTCAGACTTGGACTTGGGACTTGATAACAAAGACTTGGGCTTTGCACTTGAGACCAAAGACTCAGATGCAAACCTGGGACTAGGACGTGAGACCAAAGACTCAGACCTGGACTTGAACCCAAAGACTTGCCTACATCCCTGACATTTTCTGTTCCAGAATATTTGTTCCTTGTTTTCCTGCCCAGCTTAGCTTACTAAACTTTACCTGAAATATTGCACTATTCCTAGACTATCACACTGTTACGCTTGAGTGTGAATGTGACTGAGAAGGGTGCTTGCCGTCTTGGCTTTGAGCGGACGGGTCCATCTGTCAAAACGTTGTACAACCCATCCCTCCTGCCATCCAGTCCTAACTCTTTCCTCAATCCATTTCAGCCCTGGTGAGATATTTTTAAACGGGATTTGGAAAGTGCAGATCATGTCCCTGATCCAGAAAAGAAGGTAGGCCAAAATGTCACCTATTTTGTACATGTCAAATGAATCCTAATCTACACCGTTGTCCAGAGATGGAGACTCAAGTTGCAAGACTTGCTCTCAAGTCTAACTTAAGTTGCACTCAGACTTGACTTGGGTTTTTATAATGTCTTGGACTTGGCTTGTGACTCAGAACCCATTCACTCAATCCTTTTTTTTTCCCAGAGGGAAAAGCTTGCTTTTAATAGGGACTCAGGCTTGAGGCTTATGACTCAGGACTTGGCACCAAAGATCTGGACTAAGACCCCAACACTTGCTAACATCCCTTCTGCTGGCCCTATCTATATTCTGAGGCTGTGCTTTCAACAATACCCAGACAAATCAAAAAGGCTTCACCACCAAAGGCCATAGCTAACGACCCATTCTTGATAGGTTTTAGTAACCTTACACCATTGTTCACCTTAAGGCTATGGATACTGTTGTCTACCTAACAAGCCTATTTAGGCCATTGTCCATTGTATTTCAGACCAGGGTGACAAGAGGTCAAAGCTGACTGACTATAAGATGGAGGACTCGCACTAGCTTTATTCAGACTCATGAATCTGTTTGGATGAACAGCGAAATGTTTCTATCTCTCAAGAAAAAGAAGTCCAGTTGCCATGACTCAACTTCCAGATGAACTCCAGGGAAGGGCTTGCTTTTGTGTATATGACACCCCTTGATTTTTAGCGCTCTGATTTTAGGGGGGGGGGAAGAGTGTCATATACATGGGAAAATACGGTACTTGCCATCATACATCCGCCATCTCCTAGCCTAAGCTCCCTCGCAAGGCTGTTGTTAGGGTAACGCAGGGAACCTCGGGGATTGTTTTGGGATGGGAAGAAGAGCAGAATGTCAGCTGTGAAGAGTCCTTCGGGTGGAGCATGCAGCCTTTGCCGTGCGGGCATGCCCTAAGATGACTCAGCTCATCTCCGGAAGCCTTCACCTACTCACTGTCTGACAATCCAAATATGGAACAGGAAACCTGAAGGCGAGGTTGGAAAAAGCTAGGGGACCACAAAAACCCTGTTCAAGCAGAAACCGGAAAGGTTGAGCAACCGGGGTGAAATTTGGGAGAAACAGAGGAGACGAAGCACACCCTTCTAATCCACAGCTCCAAAGAAAACAAGGGGGAGATTTCCTGAAACAATGCATGGGGGTGTGGGTGGAATGCACTACTACCTCAGAGGATAGAAAAGTCACCTCTGCAGGCTGTCACTCCCAGAAACTCCCAACAACCTGGTCATTGTCCATCCTGTCAAAGGTGCTCCTGGGAATTGCGGTCCAAAAGTGGCAACTTTGCCAAGGTCTGCCCAGCCCACACTCCGTCCTACTTCCGGACCTTCCTGGCAATATGGTCCTGAGGCTGGAATCATCATGGGGTTCCTTCATCCATAAAGGCCATAAGAACATAAGAAGAGCCCTGCTGAATCAAGCCAAAGGCCCATCTAGTCCAGCTTCCTGTATCTCCCAGTGGCCCCACCATATGCGTTTGGGAGCGCATGAGACTAGATATCTGTCTCCTGATACCACTCCCCTGCATCTGGCCCTTGAAGCACCCCGGTTTTAAGCCTGGAGATGACGCATCTCCATCATGGTTTGTAACCTGGGATGGACTTTTCCTCCAGGAATCTGTCCAATCCCCTTTTGAAGGCATCCAGGCCAGATGCCATCACCACATCCTGTGGCAGGGAGGTGTTGGATTTTTATACTGGTGTGCGTGAATGAGCTAACTGGATGGCACTTTTTAATCTCATATTTGATACAAGGACCATATATTTTATTCTACTCTATTCTACCTCCCACCCAGTCCCGTTTTGGGATAGCCTCAGGATGGGGTGCGTGAAAGCCTTGAACCTCTAAAAATACATTGCAATCCTGATCCTCGTGGCGGTGATCCAGCAGTAACTTTTGCCTGCACAAGCGGAGTGCCATCCGTTGCCTTGGCCAACTGCAACATATTCAAAAGATATATATTTTAAAAAATTATTTCAGTAAATTATATCTCCCCACCCACCCCCCATTAGTGTGATGCTGTACATGCCGTAGTAAATTTCTTCACTTTGGAGCCACCTACCAAGTGAGCTGCACCTTGCTCCATCCCTGCTGGCCTTCAAAAAAAAGCTCTGAAAACACTGCGTTTTAGAGAGGCATTTGGTGACCATTAGTCTGTGTTGGTTCCCCCCCCCCCCGCCTCCCCTTTGAGACATACTTGCTGCCGTCTTTGCTGCTTTGTTTATCATTTTTATTTTTATTTTTTTTTTATGTTACTGTTACATTTTATTGTTGTGAACCGCCCGGAATTCCGTTGGAAAACAGAAGGTATAGGAATACAAAATTAAAACAAATAAATAAAAATAAAAGAAAGAAACGGTCAACTGAGAAAATAAAAGTGAAAGTGATAAGATGTCAAGTTCCCAAATCGAGGAAGGGCGGCATTTCAGAATAAGATGGCTGGGCAATCCCAAAGAAAACCATAGGAGGTTACACAGTAGATACGGGTATCTGCCGGCTGCGTGCCAGCTGTGTGATCCGGAGTGCAGTTGCTAACATGACTGGCAGGCACCCAACACCCTCGCCAGTTAACCCATTGCAACCGGCATGATTCTTTCTGCCTTGCACATAAAATCCAAGAAGGACTGTAGCCAGTGCATTAATGCAACAAGTTGCCGGTTACCGTAATTTGCAAAAAGATTTTTTTAAAAAATAATTTCCAAAAAACACCCCTATCAGACAGAATGACCATGTTAGCATGGGACTCCTGCGGGATATAGTGTAAGGATGCAACTTGACTCCCTCTGCTTTTAAACCCATCAGGGCAGCTGCTATTCCTCAAAAAGTCCTGCTAGCATAGCTCTAAAATGTGTGACGCACGGGTGGTGACACCAAGAGTGCATTGCCGAAAGCAAGCAAATACGTCAGGGTATGTGTGTTTTCCACTGTTGCCCCACTTTCTTTTCCCTTGCACAACATGGAACGGGGCAGAACCACACGGAACAACCTCAACCTGGCTTCTCGTGGGTGCCCTCTGCCCAAAATAGCCTCCACCTTAAGGCTCTGCAACCAGTTAGACTGGTTCGTGAGCAGAACCCGGGGAAAGCTCACACCATGGGTGGGAAGAATGTTCTCTAGAAAGGGGTCATTACAGATCACAAGCTCAGCATGGGATAGAACGGAGGCAGGCAGATGTTTCGCATGTCTTAAGAGGAAAGTATGTTATAGGTTCGGCCTCCATAAGTACCAGGTAACTGATCTTCTTAGCCTTTCTTTCAGCCAAATGCTCTGTGGTTAATTTTACAGGCAGTTCAAAATCTGGGGAGGAAGCAAACTATCAGGTTTCAGTCTCTGAGAATCAAGTTTTTTTTTTGCTTAAAATGGTTTTACCTCCCGTTTCTCTTTAAAAACGACCCACGGTGGCTTACACCATTAGAAGACAATATTTAAAGTATGTGTGTTTGTGTGTGTGTGTGTGTGGGGGTCTACAAATACTGAAAAGGATCAAACAAATATCACTCTAAGGCTGCTATCCCATGACCAATAAAAACAGCTTCAAATTGCTTGAAGATGCAATTAATAAAATGGTGTCCCCACAGCCAGTGGATTTTAAAGGGGAATAATACGACCACGCACGCTTAAGCGTGACCCAGCAAGTTTTACAAGTACTCGGTCTCGAGGTGGTACAAAGCAAGTCTCAGTTCCAATGTGGATTTTTAACCAGTACTTGAGTTCATAGGGACTCAAAACATCCGTATCAATATCTTTTCTTTCCGCTGTGTTGTGGTTCCCGTTTGTGGGAACACAAAAGATGCGGTTCTTTAAACTGTGCCCATGGGGACACAGAAACAGCGTTTTCAATCATGTGACTTTTCCAGGGGAAAATCCGCATTTTACTTTGATCCAGATTTTCTGGCCTTGGGATAGCAGCCAAAGAAATAATAAATGAAATCAAAACTAAAAATAAATTTAATAGCAACAACAATCCATATTAAAAACCCTCACTCAGGCAGTGAAGGAAATCTTCCCTAAATTCTTCCTCATTGTGCAGTTTATTTATTTATTTATTTATTTATTTATTTATTTATTTATTTATTATGAAACTTCTATACCGCCCATCTTCCCGGAGGATCTCTGGGCGGTTCACAATAAACTGAATCACATTTCAGCCAACTCAACAGACACACAGATAACTAAGTAGCTACAATTGACAAACAATTTAAAAGAAAAAAGTATGCAACCCTGGCGTGAAACTAGGAAGATAAACTAGGCAGATGGCGGGGGGGGGGGACTGCAGTGCTGCACCCCAAACTCTGCTCACAAGTCAGGTTCAAGCCCGTGTAGCCAGCTTGAGGTTCACTCAGCCTTCCATTTTTCCCACTTTTGGTATACTGAGTGCCTAGCTGGCTGTGGGGGGATGTGTAGCTTGCATAATTAAATTGTAAACTGTCCAGAGAGTGTTATGTGTCAGTATATAAGCAGCACGCTTGGCTTTTTTAGCTAACATTGGGAAGGATGGCTACCTGAATCTGCTGGGATCAAACTCAGGTCTGGAGCAGAGTCTTGGCTGCAGAACTGCAGTTAGACCACAAGACTCAAGGGGCCTTACTAGTCTGTAATGGCATGAGACTAGCGTGTAATTATGTAGCAATGAACACCTTAATCATAAGGACAGGCTACATCTACAGAACGAAAACATTTGGCAGATATTTTCGACTGCAACCCTGAAGAGTCGCAGGACGCACCTGCTCCCGGGGTTCCTGCTCTGAGACAACCTTTTGCATAGCTGTGTGTTCTCTAAACCCCACATCTATATTTAAACTGGGTGTTGCTTCTCTCATCTTCTCATTTCGTAAACATTTAGGTGGCAGCTCGGCTCATCCCATTTAAAGACACGGTGCTGGCAGAAATTTTAAAAAAATAATAATAGGTGGGAGGCAGAGGAGCGACGGCCATGCCTAAAGCACCTGACCCCGCTGAAAAGTTTAGAGGTTGCTTGCGGTGGCTCCTCAGATGCCTCTACACAGTGAGCAACTTCCTCCGTACCAGTTCCTGTCCCCCTCTGTAAACACAACCCCAGAGATGCTCCTCAGAGGGGAGAGGGTTGGAGTATCAGTGGGTTGTTCCCTTAACCAAAGTGCCAAGATGGCCTCCCTGGAGGACAGGCCTTGACAATGCCTCCCGATGATCTCAAGGACTAGTTCCTACTCATTTATTTACATTCCGATCCCGCCTTATCCCCGAGGCTGAGGGTGAGCAGCACATAATCTGTTATGAAAACCTCCTGACATCTGGGGATGCACGTGCGGGAGCGGCAATTAAGCATCGCAGGATGGAAGCTTCCTCTACAGCAGTGGTGGCCAAACTTTGGCCCTCCAGATGCTTTAGACCACAGCTCCCACAGTCCTTTGTCATTGGCAAGACAGGCCTGGGATTCTGGGAGTTGTGGTCCAAAACATTTAGAGGGCCAAAGTTTGGTCACCAGTGCTCAAGAGGGTTCCAGACAGACTGTTGGTCTCCTCCATTACACGCCCCATAAGAATATAAGAAGAGCCATGCTGGATCAGGCCAAAGGCCCATCTAGTCCAGCTTCCTGTATCTCACAGTGCCCCACCAAATGCCTCTGGGAATGCAAGACTAGATATCAGTCTCTTCCTACTACTCCCCTGCATCTGGCCCTTGCAGTACCCCGTTTTAAGCCTGGAGATGACACATCTCCATCATGGTTTGTAACCTGTGATGGACTTTTCCTCTAGGAATCTGTCCAATCCACTTTTGAAGGCATCCAGGCCAGATGCCTTCACCACATCCTGTGGCAGGGAGTTCCACAGACTAACAACACGCTGGGTAAAAAAAATTTTCTTTTGTCTGTTCTCACTCTGACTTCCTTCCTTCCTTCCTCTTTCCAACCCTGGAAAGGTCCATCCGCACTCTATGATCCCACATCAACTCCAGCGTGCTGCCAGCTAGCTCAGTGGTTTAAGTATCTGGTTGAAGTTGGGAGTCCGATTCTCCCCTGTGCCTCCTTGGCAGAGTCCCTTCCAGCCCAACACTTCTATGATGGTGGAGCCGATTCAAAAATACCAGGCACAGTCTATCCAGATTATAAAAACTTTGGTATTATATAACAGATGCCAGTTTTAACCAAAAATCAAAGTACAGTAATACCTCTGATAACAAATGTCCCTGATAACAATTTTTTTGGAAAATGAATCACAATTTCCAGGTATAGGGCTGCCTCGGATAACGAATTTTCCCTATGGGCTGCCTTGGATAACGAATCGCAATTTCTAGGTATAGGGCTGCCTCGGATAATGAATTTTCCCTATGGGAAAATATGCCTCGGATAACAAATTTCCAGCATGCATCGGTAAAAAAAAGTTATCCCAGGCTGCATCACATCTGTACCTTTAAAGTGCACTTTATAGAGAGTTTTGAGCAAAAAAACCAGGTGTCTCTGTCTTTTTCTAGGCTCCAGAATGGCTTAATTGGTTTCCCATTCATTCCTATAAGAAATCACATTTCGGATAACAATTTTTTCGGAGAACAATTTTTTTCCAGAGAACGAATTAAATTCATTATCCAAGGTACCACTGTATATGTTAAATATTGCTGCGGTATGTGAACTGTTCCTAATACTGCCGTTTTCTGTCGTGGTTTGTGGTCTTACTTCTTAGATGTGCAACTGCTTGTAGTGCCTTGTGAAATTTCTTAACATTGCTCCCAAAGCCCCGATGACTACAGAGACCAATGAAGTGTGTTGAGGAGGAAATGATGGCAATGAGGATGATATTCGGCTGTTTGCCTCCAGGATATAAACAGAAGGTATTGCTGACCACATCAATACCAGCAGCCAGGAAATGAATCTGCTCCATCAAAAAGAGTGTGAAATGCCTTAGATTCCCCTTGCTGGGTGACAGGTGGTATAAGATTAAAACAAATAAATAGTAAATAAAAGGGTTCCCATTAAGTTGGAAGCAGCCTGACGGCGTAAACAAAGGTTCCCAACCTTGGGTCTCTAGGTCAGGCATGTCCAAACTTTGGCCCTCCTGATGTTTTGGACCACAACTCCCAGAATGCTAAGCTTACATTGCCAATGGCAAAGGACTGTGGGAGTTGTGGTCCAAAACATCTGGAGGGCCAACGTTTGGACATGCCTGCTCTAGGTGGTTTTGAGCCAAAACTCCCAGAAGCCTTCTCCAACAGCTGTAATGGCCAGGATTTCTGGGAGCTGTAGTCCAAGAACACCTTGAGAACCCAAAGTGAAGAACCATTGTGTTACAGAACAACAAATAAATTGGCATGCATGATATCCTGCCATCCTTCTAAGAATCATAGAATCATGATGTTGGAAGAGGCTGTAAGACCAACCAGCCCAAACCCATGGTCCATGCAGGAATACAAATGAAAGAATAGTTACTAGGTGGTTGTCTAACTTTATCTTGAACGCCTCCAGTGTAAGAGCACTCACCATCTCTCAAGGTCATCGGTTTCACTGCTGTACTAAATGTACTAATAGAAAGTTCTTCCCAATATTCAACCAAAATCTGGCTTCCTATCATTTGACCCCATTGTTGCATGTCCTCCATTCCAGGGTGATAGAGAGCAGATCCCTCCCTTCCTCTTTATGACCAACTTTCAAATACAGTAATAACCTTGGTTTAAGAGTAACTTGGTTTAAGAGTGTTTTGCAAGACAAGCAAACATTGCTTCTAAATGTTGCTTTAATCAGCAAGCAATGCCTTGATATGCAACCACTGGAACAGGTCACAGGATCACAAGTGAGCCAAAAGTGGCTCTCCCTCCACCCCCTTCCCCCTGCCGTATTATGGGTGATTGTCTTGCTCTAGAACATTCCGCCTCAGGCAGCCTCCAAAGCAGAGGAAGGAGAGAGGGAGTTCTCCCTTGGACCAGTCAGGAACATTTTCAAAAGAGGAATGTAGGTTAAGATTTTATTTATATTTATATTTATATTTATATTTATATTTATATTTATATTATTTTTTCAACATTCTTATTTTTTCAAACCATTTTCAGTTGTGGGGCAGCTAGTCAAGTGTGTAAAAAGGTAAAGGTCCCCCCCCCCGCACATGAGTGCTCTAGGGACGGTGCTCATCTCCGTATTCAAGCCAAAGAGCCAGTATTGTGCAAGTCCATGGCCACATGGCAGGCATGGCTGCAAGGGAACACTGTTTTACCTTCCCTGTTTTTATGGTGGTACCTATTTATCTACTTGTATTCACATGCTTTCAAAGTGCTAGGTTGGCAGCAGTTGGGGTTATCAGCGGGAGCTCGCCCCACTGCGTGGCACCCAGGATTCGAACCGCCGAGCTGCCAACTTTGCAGCCAACAGTTTTTGGAGCCTTAGTCTGCTGAGCCACCACACCCCACAGGCCACCGCACCCCACAGAAGTCAAGTGTGACAATAGGGCTACAAACTGCACTTTATTATTGTCACATTAAAAACAAAGATTAAATTCCAGTTGTTAGTCCCAAACAAAGCAGATTCCGCAGGCAGGTATCTAAACCATGGTACGGACGTGGACTTCTAGCCAACTTCTTTTGTGAGTTTTGGCATTTTGTGTGTACAGTATGTGGTCTGTTGGGACCCCAGAACAAATCATCTGATTTTCCATTATTTCTTATGGGGAAATTTGCTTTGATATAAGAGTGTTTTGGTTTACAAGCATGTCTTTGGAATGAATTATGCTCATAAACCAAAGTATTACTGTATTTGAAAAGTGCTTTTTGGTGGTGTGTTAGGTGGTTATCCTACAGCAAACAGCAGTGAAAGAGCATCGCAGTAGAACACTTCTTACCATCAAACCCCAAACGAACACGATTATATTCCCGTTTGTTTTAAAAACACAGAAGCCATTCCCCATATAAGATTGCCAATCAGAGAGGAACAGAAGAACATCCATGAACACACCCCATGCCATCTTGAACCACATACAAGACCGATGTGTTTAGGACAGCATGGACGGCTACTAAAAAGGTACAAAGTGCATCTCGACCCCTAAATAGCCAACCTCTGGCTTCTTTGCCCGGGCTACAAAATGTTGCACCATGTTGATCATGCCCAGATAAAAAGATGACCCATTTAGAGCAGCTACAAAGAAAACCTCTCAGGACGCTTCATGTTCCAGGTGGAGGCTTGGGTGGCAACTCAACAGTCGGTGTGATGCAACTCCTTATTTCTTATTCCAAATCATCGAAAGAAGATTAAGGAGTAGGGGACAGAGATAAGGTACAAAACTGCTTACAGTAAAGAAATGCATGAACAGATGAGGTAAGATCCAGATTCTTGTGCAGCCATGAAATTTGTCTGTAACCATCTCTCAGCCTGGCCTACTTTTCCAAGTTACTGCAGCAGCAGCAGGAACAACAACAACAAGAAGAAAAGACTGCAGTCTTCTAACACAGGGATCCTCAAAAGCTATAAGAACATATAAGAACATAAGAAGAGCCCTGCTGGATCAGGCCAAAGGCCCATCTAGTCCATCTTCCTGTATCTCGCAGGGCCCCACCAGATGCATCTGGGAGTGCACGAGACTAGATATCTGTCTCCTGATAACACTGCCCTGCATCTTGCCCTTGAAGTACCCTGGTTTTAAGTCTGGAGATTACACATCTCCATCCTGGTTTGTAACCTGTGATGGACTTCTCCTCCAGGAATCTGTCCAATCCCCTTTTGAAGGTATCCAGGCCAGATGCCATCACCACATCCTGTGGCAGGGGGTTCCACAGACTAACAACATGCTGGGTAAAAATATTTTTCTTTGGTCTGTTCTCACTCTCCCAACCCTCAGTTTGAGTGGATGTCCCCTAGTTCTGGTATTTTGTGAAAGGGAGAAGAGTGTCCCTCTATCCACTTTACTCATCCCCTGCATTATTTTGTATGTCTCAATCATATTCCCCCTCAGGCACCTTTTTTCTAGACTAAAGAGGCCCAAATGTTTTAGCCTTTCCTCATAAGGGAGATCCCGCAGCCCAGTAATCATTTTAGTCGCTCTCTTTTGCACCTTTTCCAGTTCCACTATGTCTTTTTTGAGATGCAGTGACCAAAATTGTACACAATACTCCAGGTGCGGCCTTTCTATTATCTTGTACAATGGCAATTATAATGTTGACTGTTTTATTTTCAATCCCCTTTTGATGATCCCTCGCATGGAATTGGCCTTCTTCACCGCTGCCACACATTGGGTAGACACCTTCATTGAGCTGTCCACCAATACACCAATATCTCTTTCCTGATCCCTCACGGATAACTCAGAGCCCATCAGTTGATAGATAAAGTTTTGATTTTTTTTTACTCCAATATGCATTACTTTACATTTTCCTACATTGAAACACATTTGCCATTTCAATTTCTCAGCCCATTCCCCCCAGTTTGGAGGGATCCTTCTGGAGCTCTTCAAAATCTTCTCTGGTTTTTAGCACACAGCCCATGAAGATGCCTCTTGAGAATTCACTACCCTAGGAGTTTGGGAAGGATAGGGTTAAAGACCACAAAACCAGTGCAGGTTGGAGTGAGGTAAGCAGTAGTTATCTCTCAGCCTTAATCTGATTTCTTTTAAACCAACCCACCCTCAACACACACACACACACACACACACACACACACACACACACACACACACACACACACACACACACACACACACACACACACACACACACAAACTTTTACTCTTTCAAATGGATTGAGGAAGCCCTTCACCCCAGTCTCGTGGGGCTCCAGTTCCATCAGCCTTAGTCAGCTGCAGGACAATGGGAGCTGTAGTCCAACAGCACTAGCAGGGCTCCCTAGACATGCCATAAGAAGAATTTGGGTGATGCCTTCAAATATTTCTCACAATGTTTTTGCTCATTGCACCCTCACACTACAATTCTACCTTTATTTATTTTTAATGGATGTATGGGCATGGCTGCCCACACATGCAAGAGGCAGCTTGTTCTCCTCAGGGAACTTAAAAACCAGTACGGACAAATCCCTATAACTACAGTTTACAATACTGTACAGTATTTTGTCAGTGGGGCATCCGGACATTTAAACTTCAAATATTCCCCACTTCGAGATCTTCTGATCAGTGGTTCTCAACCTGTGGGTACCCAGATGTTCCTGGACTGCAACTCCCAGAAGTCTTCATCGCTAGCTGAGCTGGCCAGGATTTCTGGGAGTTGCAGTCCAGGAACATCTGGGGACACCACAGGTTGAGAACCTAGATGCTCACCTCAGCCCAGTCGAGCACCAGAAGTGTCTGCAATTTTGGGTAAACAATTAGCTCCCTCCAAACATACACACACATCTGGCATTGGGGTGGCACAAGGACCACAACACAAGACCGACATAAGTGGGTCCTTTGGTCTGCCGGGTGGGGGGTTGACCTTACTTTTAATTCAGATGCTCCAGGTTTGTTTGCACACATTCCCTGGTTGCTTTTGTGCACTTTCGGTTCTGCACCAAGAACGCCCAAACTCCTGCCTCTCAACTACAACTGTTAATCAGTAACCAAACAGGCTTAAAAATGCACTTCTTTTGTTCTCCTCTGCCACTGATATTTGTGCCTGTGTGCCTGTGTGCAAGTGTATATGCTATATAGGAGCAGGAATTCTGTGACCTCTTACATGCTAGTCTTGAAGATGTCGTAACACTCCTGCTTCTTTCGTGCACACATTTGCACACAGGCACGGAGTGCAAACTTCATTTGTCCTAAGCTTTTCTGCATCTAAAGAAGTGGAACGCAAAAGGATACACCAAATAAAACTTATGAGTCATTAAGTGTCACAAAACACCTTCTTGCCTCCCCCTGCCCTGGCTGCTTCAAGCAAACACAACTAGTATCTTGCAAATTTCTGAAGCCCGAAAAGTCACCTTGCAAAGTGAAATCACAAAGGCCATGGAGCAGCGCGAGACAGCAACGCCAGATCTGTGAAGGATCAGTCAGTCTAGTAACAGTCACCACTGGCCCTGCTGGCTCAGTGGAACTTCTTTATCCAGCACCACTCTACCTGCCAATCTCAAATGCTGGAAGCAAACAAGGCTGGAAATTAAGCCCTATGAGGAAAGACCAAAACAACTGGTGATGTTTCACTTAGAGCAGGGGTGTCCAAACTTAGGCCCTCCAGGTGTTTTGGACCACAAGTCCCAGAATCCCAAGCTTATATTCTCAATAACAAAGGACTGTGGGAGTTGTGGTCCAAAACATCTGGAAGGCCAAAGTTTGAACACTGGATTAGAGAAAAGAAGATTGAGGGGTGATATGATAACAATATTTAAAGGCTGTCCTACAGAGGAGGGGCAGGATCTGTTCTCCATCACCCCAGAGCACAGAACATGCAACAATGGGCTCAAGTTAAGAGAACCCAGCCTTTCGAATGAATATCAGGAAGAACTTCCTAACTGTTAGAGCAGTATGGCAATGGAACCCATGACCTTAAGAATCATAGAATCATATAGAGTTGGAAGAGACCTCAAGGACCATCTAGTCCAACCCCATGCTGTGCAGGAACCCCCATCACAGGACTCCTGACAGATGGCCATCCAGCCTCTGCTTAGAAACCTCCAAAGAAGGAGACGCCACCACCCTCCTTTGTGGCAGCATATTCCACTTATGCCAAACAGCTCTAACTGTCATGAAGTTCTTTCTAATGTTCAAATGGAATCTCTTTTCCTGTAGTTTGAGACCATTGCCCCACATCCTAGTCTCTGAAGCCATGGAAAACAAACCAGTCTCTTCTTCAATGTTACATCCTTTCAAATATTTAAACATAGCCATCATATCCACTCATATGGTGAGTGCTCCAAAACTGGAGGCATTCAACAGAAATCTGGACAACCACCTGACAGATCTCCTGTGATTTGTTTTCCTACATGGAGCAGGGAGTTGGATGTGATGGCCTTGTAGACCCCTTCCAACTTCTCTACTGTGTGATTCTATGAAAAAGAAGAAATCTGTAGCTTGCACTGACCCTTTTGTGAGGATCATAAGAACATAAGGAAAGCCATGCTGGATCAGGTCCATCTAGTCCAGCTTCCTGTATCTCACAGGGGCCCCACCAGATGCCTCTGGGAGCGCATGAGACTAGATATCTGTCTTCTGATACCACTCCCCTGCATCTGGTCCTTGAGGTACCCAGGTTTTAAGCTTGGAGATGATACATCTCCCTCATGGTTTGTAACCTGTGATGGACTTTTCCTCCAGGAATCTATCCAATCCCCTTTTGAAAGCATGCAGGCCAGATGCCATCACCCCATCCTAGGGCAGGGAGTTCCACAGACTAAGAACACGCTGGGTGAAAAAAATATTTTCTTTTGTCTGTTCTTACTCTCCCAGCCCTCAATTTGAGTGGATGTCCCCTGGTTCTGGTATTTTGTGAGAGGGAGACAAGCATCCCTCTGTCCACTTTACTAATGCCCTGCACATTTCAATCATATCCCCCCTTAGAAGCATCTCAGTGTGTGCAGAGGGGGAGGTAAAACTGTGGTTTTGTTGGGTGTGGAGAAAGGAGATTTCTCTCTCTCAGATAAGAAGTATGTGTGATGGAATTAGAAAGGAAGGTCATCTCCCAGGCCCTGAGCATTCTTCACTTCAGGCAGCCCGGGAGAATGGTTGAACACAAACAAGTCATGGGTGAGCAGTTGACAAGGCCTAGCTGGGAGGGGTGGTGGAGTCTCCTTCTTTGGAGGTTTTTAAGCAGCGGCTGGATGGCCATCTGTTGGGAGTCCTGTGATGGGGGTTCCTGCACGGCAGAGAGTTGGACTGGATGGCCCTGGAGGTCTCTTCCAACTCTTATGATTCTATGATTCTCATGGGCACCTCTGCCTCTCACCACCCTGTGCTTAAAGCTTTTCATTCCCTCCATCATGAATCTTCTTCTCTGCATCTTTGCAGGAGCAGGCCAGATCTAGGTAGAAAATGAAGCTGTGGAATTCATCCAGACTGGAGCTTCACACAGCTAGGATGCTCAGGACCAAAGGGAGGATCAAAGCAGCATATACAAATGATGGGGTGCAAAGCAGCATATACAAACGATGCCCGGAACACAACAGAGGAGTCCTCTGGGCTTTCATCAGTGCAAAGCAACTGTTTCTCATTCAGAGGCTCCACATGGTCATAAATATTAACGCCGCCACCACCACTCCTTTGCATTACAAGCCTGTCACACAGTCCCCGAGAGGTAGCTGTGACATCCTGTTTCTGCAGGCTAGCAAAAATTAAAGGCGAGAAAGGAAGCAAGCAACTGGATTTTGACCCAGAAAAATAAAAATTCACACTGCAACAAATCGTGCCCCAGAATTCCAACCTCCCCTCCTCCATTCTGCAAAGCGTTTTTCGCACAACTGTCTCCAGCCATTCAAAAGTAAAACAGAGTAAAAATGTTAAGATCAAGGACCGGAGCAAGGCCACAGGTAGTCTTCTGCAGTCTAAGAAGCTCAGCAGAGGTGTGGCTGGTTTTCGCTGGCCCCCAGTCTCTAAAATGATTTGTTCCCATGGGGATCCAGCACATCCTGTGAGGAGCTAGGGCTGAGTCAACTCTGCCTATGCAACTATTGCTCCTCATTGAATCGGCCAGAGAGGCTACCTATGAAAAGGGCAAGCAAAGCGACAGAGACCCTCTATAGAGTTGAATGGAGAAGGTGCCTTACACCAAGCCAGACCCAGAGTTTAGGAAAAGTGCCTTTTTAATTGGAGCTGGATGGATGGCTCAGAGGTTAGAGGTTCAGAGTTCAATTCTCCACTGGGCAAGCTGCACAGTGGTCCAAGGGCACCCACCAACCCCCTAAAAAGAATGGAACCTAAGAAGAGCCATGCTGGATCAGGCCAAAGGCCAGTCTAGTCCAGCTTCCTGTATCTCACAGTGGCCCCACCAGATGCGTCTGGGAGCGCACAAGACTAGATATCTGTCTCCTGATACCACTCCCCTGCATCTGGCCCTTGAAGGACCCTGTTTTTAAACCTGGAGATGACACATCTCCATCATGGTTTGTAACCTGTGACGGACTTTTCCTCCAGGAATCTGTCCAATCCCCTTTTGAAGGTATCCAGGGAATGGAAAACCACTTCTGAGTATCCTTGAAACAGCCAAAAAACCCTGGGAAGGTTCGCCATAAGTCAGAATTGACTTGAGGAGGGCATATGGTTATTTATTCTATTATTCCTTTTTGGGTTATAAATCCAAGAACTTGCCGCCGCCACCACACGCCACCAGCGCCCATTCACGAAAAAGGTCTTCTCGAGCCCTAACCACTAGCCCTTCCAACCGGGCGCGCTTTCCTCACAACAAGGGCCAACTCCCTGAGCTACTCCGACCGGTTCCTCTCTCCCTGACTCCTCGCTTTTCGCAGCTGCCGAATCGGCTTCTCCCGATCCAGGCAGACCCCGGTTGGATTCCTCAGCTCGACCTGGGGCAGGCGCTGCACTCGTTGAACTTCTGCCTGCCACGCTGCTCTTCCAATTCGAACGAGCAGCCGGGGAGGGGGAGGTGAAACTTCCGCGCAACCGAGAAGGAAAAAAATACCTTTTGGTGATTTCGAAAATGCACCCCGATGGAAAGGTGGCGCTTCTTTTCTCCCCCTTCCCGGGTGAGTCCAAATCTATCAAGGAGCAGGTAAATAAAAGAGGACAAGAGAAAGCCCTGGTGCTGCCTGATATCCCCCCCTTTTTTTCTGGTTTTATTATGATGAGGATGAATTTACCTGGAACGTGGATGCCTGAGAACCAGCCAGGCGCACCTTCGCTCTTCCCAGCCTTAACCAGCTGGAGTCTAAAGCAGGCGGGAGTTAATGCTCACCAGGTGACCTGGAGGCACAGGTAACCTCCTTGCACAACTTCCTGTTTGCACTCACCTGGGGAATTTCCTTCCTGTCCTGTCCTCCCCACCCATCCCCCTTTTCTTTAGGGGTGGAGAGGGGGACCTGGCAGGATAAGATCGGGGTATGGGGTGGGAGGTGGGAAGGATGGAGACGTGCGCCTCTGTTAAAGCCCGCCGGAGCAACGCTTCGCCGCCGGGCAGGGGCGGCCCCAGAGGTAGTAGTCAAGCCGCGGGGGGGGGCGAACTCGCGGCGCTTTCCTGCTCGTTGGGGGTGCGTGTGGCATCTGCTGAATTTATTTATGATTTTTATTTAGATACCGCCCATGTGGTTGCCAAGGCCCCTCAGGCGCTATGCAGCACGACAAAGGATGAATCGCCGCTTACCAGTGTACATAAACAATAATATAATAAAATACAGTGGACCCTTGTATAACAAACAGTTTGTATAACATATAATTTGTACAACATAAAATATTCCAGAGATAGGGGAAATCTGCTTAACACAATTGACTGTGGGCCAAATCTGTACAACATACAAATGGGATTACTCCATTTTCAATGCATTCCTATGGGAAGTTTGTATAAAGGAAAATTTGCTTAACATAATTTCATTTGGAACGAATTAATTCCTTTATACAAGGTAGCACTGTGGTTTAAAAAACCGATCCTAAACAACTTAAAAAAGATGAAAGTGGATTTCAAGGCAAAGTGTAAGGAGAGGATGAACGCGGAGGCAGCATCGCGGTGTCGCGATGCTATAAATGCAACGCCTTCGGCTTTAGAGTGTCACAAAACTCCTCGACAGGCGTTTGCAGAAAAAAAAAAAGGCCACGGGTGTTCTTTATTTTTATTTTTTTTTTGAATATTTTTACCCTGCACTGGTGTGTGTGTGTGGGGGTAGCCATTGGTAGCCCCCGGTGGCGAACAGCCAGCTGATCCGGACGCCTTGCCCTCTGGGGCTGATCCTTCGAGCCAAAAGGCAAGAGACAGACGGCCGGATGCTCGCCTCCGCCTCGCCCCAGGCGGACGCAAGAAGCCTGACCTAGAAAAAGAGGGGCAAGCGGGTCCCCGGAGGAGGAGGAGGAGGAGGAGGAAGGGGTGCGGGGTTGAGTAAGGCAGGAGGAGAAGCTGGCCCCAAACATCCAGAAGGAACGGTCTCTGTTCAGAAGCGGAATACCGCCCTCTTGGTTTTGGACTACAACTCCCAGAATTCCCCAGCTTGTAGTTGGCTAGGGGGTTCTGGGAGCTGTAGTCCAAAAACCAAGAGGAGGCTTCCAAATCCTACCCCGTCTGATCCGGAGATCCCCTAGGACAGTGATAGTGAACTTTTTAGAGACGGAGTGCCCAAGCTGCAATTCAAAACCCACTATTTTTTTTTTTTGCAAAGTACCAATATAGTAATTTAACCTGAATACAGGTGGCTATAAAGGGGTGATGTCCGGTGACCACAGAAAGGGCTCCGCCTCCGAGTGCCACCTTTGGCACCCGTGCCATAGGTTTGCCATCACTGCTCTAGGAGACCCAGGCTGTTGGTGGTGGCATGAAATAAGTAGGGGTATGGCATGGATTCTGGGATTTGTAGTCCAAAAGGGCTTTGTAATGCTGCTCCTCACACCCTCCCCTTGCCTGGTCTTAGGCAGCCAAGGCTGTTGGTGGTGGTTGTGATTGTTATGTACCACCAAGTTGCCCGGATTTATGGCGACGCTAGGAATGAAGGCTCTCCCAAAATGTCCTGCCTTCCGCTGCCCTCCTCAGCATCTGGAGCTCCATCCTGTGGCTTCCTTGAGTCAACCCATCTCATATTGGCTCCTCCTCTTTCCCAGATGCTTTTCTGTTTCCCCCAGCCTGACTGCTTTTTCTGGAGGGCTGATCATAACATGGAAGGCAAAGTGTAAGGAGTGATCAGGAATGGGATGGAATGGAATGGAATGGAATGGAATGGAATGGAATTTATTGTCATTGTATAAATACAACGAGATTAAAAGTGCCATCCAGTCAGTCATTCACACAACCCAGCATAAAAATCCAAGACGTAAAATCTACAATTAAGAACAAACCATCTATACACATACTCCAACATTCACACGCCGAACATCACTTACACTCATTTAAAACTGACATAAAAACCAAACATACAACACACACAGCCCTACACTCTTTCTTTCACCTGACAACATTCATGCCCAATCCATAAAAACTACAATTTAAAAAAAAAAGCCATACACAATCCCCCATACAATATATGTGTAACACATTCAACACTAATATTACCCGTCAACTTAATTTTTAACAGAATTTAGCATGGTTACTGCTATTGGGTAAAAACTATTTCTGAATCTTTCTGTCCTTGTTTTAATAGATCTATACCTTCTGCCTGATGGTAATGGAACAAACAGAGAGTGTCCAGGATGAGAAATATCTCCTACAATATTCTGAGCTTTCTTAAGACAGCAGGAGCTGTGTAATTCCTCCAATGTGAGGAGTGGGCATCCGGTGAGCTTCTGTGCCATATTGATAACCCTCTGGAGCGATTTCCTCTGAGCCACCGTGCAACTGGCATACCACACACATATGCAGTACGTCAGTACACTTTCTACTACACAACGATAAAAAGACACCAATAGTCTCTGAGTGATGTTATTCTTTCTGAGCACTCTCAGAAAGCACAGTCTCTGTTGGGCCTTTTTCAGCAGCTCAGAGGTGTTTACACTCCAGGTTAAATTCTCCTCAATATGGACTCCCAACAAACGGAAGTCGGTCACCCTTTCTAAACAGTCCCCACTGATGAATAGTGGTTGAAGATCTGCTTTCTTCTTCCTGTAATCTATTATGAGCTCCTTAGTTTTTAATGTATTCAGAAGCAAGTTATTCTCTCTGCACCACTCAATCAACCGCTCCACCTCATCCCTATAAGCAGATTTAAGAAGCGGCACCAACGCCCAACATCCGTTCAACACCCTGTGTGGCTTGACTAGGGACCGTTGAGTGGAGCTCCAGCAAAGAGGGATGTGTGTTTGGGGTGGGGGAATTCCCCAGCTCAGTCAGTAAAGCAGACTCCTTTTGGATTTTCCCCACCCAGCATGCCATTTCTTGTAAGGTAACATTGCTCCTGCTAGACTGCTGCAACTCATGGGTATCAGGTTCTGCCCCTAGGAGGCCTACCACCTTGGAGACTTGCAGGCCTCCCACCAATAATTCCATCAGCTCCAGGCTGCTGGGAAAGGCTTTCATTATTCGGCCAGGTGCTTTCTACAACAGTCCCCTGTCACTGCCATCTCGCACCTGAGGGGACTGTGTTTCCTGCACTAGTTCCCTGGAAACTCGTTTTATACTGAACCACCACTGATGCCAGGAGAGGGTTGGGTTGGGTATGTGGAACTCCAGTAAGGGTCATTAGAGCGGGCTGGTGGTTCTGCTTATATATTGCCCCATACGATAGACAGGACTAGACATGGGCACGACTCGGCAAAATCCTCGTTTCCATTTCCGTTCCTCGTTTCCGTTACGTAACGAAACGAAGAACGACAATTACTCCACCAGAACTCGAACTCGAACCGACTAAAGAAAAATTGGGTCTGATTTGTCGTGGTCATTCCTGGCGGCATCGCAGCGATCGCGCGATGCCAAGCGGCACAGGAAAAAGTTTTAAAATTTTTTAAAAAAAACCCGATTCCCGGCTAAAAAAGCAGGTGAAAATATGCCTGCCTGAGGGCACCTACCAGAGGGGTGGTTTCTACCAGAGAGGTTTCTCCTCTCCTGGGCTGCGCATCCTCATCGTCTCGCCAACTCGCCAAGCGGCGCGGCACAGAAAAAATGTTTTAAAAATAAAAAACCCGATTCCCGGCCAAAAAAAGCAGGCAAAAATATGCCTGCCTGAGTGAGGGCACCTACCAGAGGGGTGGTTTCTGGGGGTCTCCCCCCTCCTCTCCTGGGCTGCGCATCCTCGTCGTCTCGCCAACTCGCCAAGTGGCACGGCACAGAAAAAAAGTTTTAAAAATAAAAAAAATTATTCCCAGCCAAAAAAAAGCAGGCGAAAATATGCCTGCCTGAGTGAGGGCACCTACCAGAGGGGTGGTTTCTTGGGGGGGTCTCCCCGGCCTCCCCCCCCTCTCCTGTCCTGGGCTGCTCTGGTGGGGGGCATCCTTGTCATCTCGACAACTCGCTCGCCAGTCGCCATGCCATGCGGTGCGGGCGTGGGATCCAAAATGGGGCGACCGCAATATTTATTTTGAAATCGTGGTCCAAAAACACACCAAAGCACCACAGAAACATGCGAAAATAGCTATTTTAAAACTGCCTGAATTTTTACAGTAGCAGCAGTGGGGTTTTCTTGCAACAAAACGTCTCCATTGATTTTATTTTATTTTATTTTTATTTTTTTACACCTGCGCAATGATGGGCTGGCCATGGGAGTGGACCATGCAAATTTTTGGAGCCATTCCACCAATTGCATGGCCACTTGGCCAGGTTTTGACCGAGACTTCTGGGATGTGCCAGTCGGGCATAAAAAGCCCACTAACCCTAGCCCGAACCTGAACCCAAACCCGAACCCATACGCCAGTACACTGTCCTTCTTAGTGGGTCAGAGAGGCACCCAGAGGTGCAGCCCACTAACTCACCCTAACCTTACCTGTAACCCTAAGCCTAGCCCTTGCGCTAACCCTAACCCTAGGCCAGATCTGTGTACTCGCATTGCACTACAGCAAGTACACTTCCTTTCTTAGTGAGCCAGAGGGCACCCATAGGTGTCCTCTCTCACTTTGTTCCTCCCCAGCCCAAGTGCACCGTATGCCAGCAGGCAGTGAGTCACAGAGGCACCCGAAAGAGAGGTGCCTCTGCCTGCCACTGCAACTTGGTATGCATATCCAATTGGCTATGCATCCCATTTTGTAGCAGGCCAGAGGAGACACCCACCCCAGAGAGGTGCCTCCAGGAGCCCGCTTTCCCTTCATAGCGGGCCAGAGGAGGCACCCACCCCAGAGAGGTGCCTCCAGGAGCCCGCTACCCCCCCCAAGACCAGTACTAATGACAGACGAAAAAACAACAAACGAAATGACAAATTTTTGAAAATTTTCGCGACAAACGGAAACGAGCCGAAACGGGCCAGCTCCGACACACGACAACTCGAAACGTAATTTTTCCTGGTCGTGCCCATCTCTAGACAGGACACACCTGGAGTATTATGTACAATTCTGGTCACCGCATCTCAAAAAAGACATAATAGAACTGGAAAAGGTGCAGAAGAGAGCGACTAAAATGATTACTGGGCCGGGGAACCTCCCTTATGAGGAAAGGCTAAAACATTTGGGGCTCTTTAGTCTGGAAAAAAAGGTGCCTGAAGGGGGATATGATTGAGACGTACAAAATAATGCAGGGCATGAGTAAAGTGTATAGAGGGACGCTCTTCTCCCTCTCACAAAATACCAAAACTAGGGGACATCCACTCAAACTGAGGGCTGGGAAAGTGAGAACAGACAAAAGATTTTTTTTTTTTTACCCAGCGTGTTGTTAGTCTTGACATCTTGGGTTTTGTTTCTCAAAAATAGTCAAATGGAACTCCAATGATGATTCTCTCCATGCTGATGATTTGAAGCAAGACTTCTGTTTTATTGAGCACAGCAACAAACAAGACAGACATGGTGCATCACACACACACACACACACACACACACACACTGATTGCAATCAGGGTCCCATGCCTAATGGGGTACTGGGACCCTTTGCATCAGTTTCCCACTCTCCCTGACAGCTAGGATATTTCGCAAAGTGTTCTTCAGCTGAGACTTTAAAACAGGAAACCACAGAGTATACTTGCTCTTTTTTCCTATGGTGGCACAAATCAAGACTTGCAAGCGTTCAGCAATAATTTCAAATCTCACAGTCTGTGGAACTCCGTTCCACAGGATGTGGTGAGGGCATCTGGCCCGGATGCCTTCAAAAGGGGATTGGACAGATTCCTGGAGGAAATGTCCATCACAGGTTACAAACCATGATGGAGACGTGTAATCTCCAGGCTTAAAATCAGGGTTCTTCTGAACTTTCAGGCATGCGCCGAGAGGGGTGAGTCGCCTCCGGATGAGCTTCCTGGGATGATAAGTATTTTATTACTTTAAATGGCTCAGTCATAAAGGAGAGAGGATAAAACTTGTTGAAAAAGAAAGGGGGGCCCTCCCTCTAATCCCCTCCAACTAGTGATTGATATCTCCCTCCGGTTGGAGGTCATTGGAGATTGGATCAAAGGAGTGGAGAGTCAAATGAAATGGCTGCTTTCACCAAACGCCAAGAAGACTTCTTGATAAGCAAAACTGTACAGGCAGTGAAGGAGGAGATATCTAAAACAGTTCGAGCAGAGCTACGACGAGTGATCCAGGAGGACCTTACAGAATTAATTCAGCAAGAAAACAGGAAATTAAATGACAGTATAAAAAAACTGGTGGAACATGTAAATGATTTAAGTGTCGATGTTAGAGCGGTTGAAAAAAGGGTCGATCAAACAGAACTGAGATTAAAGAAGCTGGAGAATCGGGCTGTGCAAGCTGAGGACAGGCAACGTCGTAAAAACGTCGGACTTGTTGGTTTACCGGAAAAGATTTATGGTAAGGACATTATCCCTGAACTGTTATCTCTTTTGGCTGCTAATAATGTGGAAATAATAACAGAAAATGATATAGAAAGAGCTCACAGAGAACTGAGACCCAAACCTAAAGATTCTGCACGTCCGAGAGATGTTATAGTTGCACTGTGTAAGGAGAGACTGACTGATCAGCTATTGAAAGAGACGAGAAAAAAGGGATCCTTAAATTATAAAGGAGCCACCATAAGATTCTTCCCGGACTTATCTCTGGAAACTTCAAAGAGAAGACAGGAAATGCACCGGTATACAAGAGAACTGACTGCTGCCAACTGCAGATTTACATGGATTTATCCAGCCACAATATTGGTAATTAAAAACAACAAACAGTTTAAAGCAAGAAATCCAAGTGAGGCAGAACTGATGCTACAAAGCCTGGGGATTAATCAGCCAGAAAGATCCCAAGAACAAGGAGAAAAATTGGAAGGAGAACGAGAGTCTCATGACGAAGAATAAATAACTCTTTGTGTAAACAGAGAATAACAGAGAGTTAATAGTGAATGAGAGAAAAAGACTTTAAATTGGAATAGGATATGGTATAGGATATGGTATAGGAATATGGATACTGGACATAGATATGTAGACAGAATATTGTTACAGGACTTAATTCATATGAACGATGGGGATGAAAAGAATAAGATATGAAAAGGGTTAATAAGGGAGAAGGGAGGGGGAAGGAGGAGGGAGAGAGAAAAGAAAGTACATGACGCTGGGGGAGGTTTGCCATGGGTATGATTCAAGGTAAAATGGAGGTGGAGGAGATAATGAGTGGTGAATTAAGCGGCCGGGGGGGGGGGGAGAAGAAGTAAGTTATAGGTGTCGTGATAATTTTGTAAGGAGAACACATAGATAATGAAATGTTTAGGGGAAAACAGGAGGCTGAGCATTTATTACAAGTGTTAAATATTGTCTACAGGGGCAAAAGGAGAGCGGCAACGGGAAGTCCAAGCTTTGCCTTGTGCTCAGAATGGGTAGTAAGCCCATGGAAGGGGTGGGGCTGCAAAGCAGGGGTGTAAGAAATAAGAAGCAAGCAAATAAAAGGAAATTAAGGTGGAATGGTAAGGCCAAAATAGGTGATGAGAAAGATCAATGGGAGGGGACATGAGATTCCTCTCATTAAACATTAATGGAATGTCTTCTCAGGCAAAACGAATGAAATTAGCACAGATGTTAAATAAAGAAAAGGTGATGATTCTATTCCTACAGGAAACTCATATGGACAAAACAGAAAATAGAGCGTTACTTTCCCACCCAGCATGGCCTACCAAATGGCACTTTCAATCAAAGGGAACAAAGAAATCAAGAGGGGTTGGAATTTTATTTAGAAATGACCTGGATGTCCAAGTGAAAGAAATAGTGATTGATACTCAAGGAAGATTTATAATGGTCAAATGTTTAATTTGGGGTCAAAAATATACCTTAGCCTCAATCTATGCTCCCAATAAAGGTCAAGTTAGATTCTTGAAAAAATCTTTAAGTAAAATTGAACAAATCTCTGAGGGGTTGGTGATTGTGGCTGGAGACTTTAATTTGAATATACAGGACAATAAGGAAACGCAACAGTACTGTAGAACTCATTTATGGAGTAATGTGGCTAATGTAGAAGGCAAACAGGGGGGTCCAATGTTTTATTCAAACAGGCACAAAAAGTTTAGCGTAATAGACTTTATGCTGGTGAGGGAGGAACTTAAAGAAACGATCTCAAAATTTCAAGTGGGGGGTATCTTTATATCAGATCATGCTCATTTGTAAATGCAATTAGATTCAAACCTTCCAAAAAGGGACTGGAAATGGAGATTTGACTCAAGAATAATTTCTTCAGAAGTTAAGAGAAGGGAAATGGAAAATAAGATAAAAAAAGTATTTAGGGAAAATGAAGTAGAAGAAATTAAGTGATCTCTTTTATGGGATGCCTCAAAATCGGTTATAAGGGGCTTGTGTCTAGAGGAAGAGAGGAGATATAAGAAGGAATTGAGTGAGAAAAAAGATAAAGCTATGGAGGAATTATTAGAGTTACTGAAAAAATTACAAAATAATTATTCAAAAAAGATAGAAAAGCAAATAAGGAAACAAAGAGGAAAATTAGATGAAATAAATAATTTACTCCTATGGAAGAAACAAGCCCTGGTTAAAAATGAATTTCAAAGGATGACAATTCAGGCAGGGAAAAGATTTATATCTTATTTAAAAATACAGAAAAGTAAAAACTTCATTAGAAGATTAAAAAATAAAAAAGGGGAATGTAAATATAAAGAAGGGGGGGAAGAATTATGACTGAATATTTTAAGGAAGGGTTCCAAAAGAAAAGACAATGTGATGAAGATTTACAAGTCAGAAGTAAAATTTCTGAAATACAGAAGAAGAGGCTAAATGAAAAGATCACAGTAGATGAAATTAAGGAGGTAATTGGAACATTAAAAATGGGGAAGGCTCCAGGCTTAGATGGTTTTACGACTCTGTTTTATCGACAGTTTCAAGAGGTGTTAGGAGAAAGAATGGAGAAATTATTCAATGATATAATGCAAGGGGAAGGAATTCCAGAAACATGGAAGGAGACAGAAATTGTCCCTCTCAAAAAGCCAGGTAAAGCAGAAGAACAAGTAGCTTCATATAGACCAATCACATTGGCTAACCAAGATTACAAAATTTTCACAAAAATATTAGCTAAGAGATTAGAGGATGCAATTCCAGATCTAACACAGGAGGATCAATATGGGTTTGTCAAGGGAAGATATATAGGTGATCCAATAAGAATAGTAATGAATATAATGGCAGATGCCAAGAGGAAACAAAGTAAAGTAACAATAGTAAAATTGGATATTAAACAAGCTTTTAACTCTGTAGAAAGAGAGTATTTATTAAAGCTATTAAAACAGATGGATATTATAGGTCCCTATGCAAATGCAGTAAAGGAAATTTATAAAGAAAACTTTGCAAGGGTAAATGGATCATTAGCAGAAAATTTTAAAGTCGAAAGAGGTACAAAGCAGGGATGCCCTTTATCCCCCCCATTATTTGCATTAGCGATGGAACCACTGGCCCAAAATTTGAGAGAATGTGCTCAAATAAAAGGATATAAAATAGGAAAAGAGGAAATAAAGTTAAACATGTTTGCGGATGATTTAATTTTAATATTGACTAACCCTTTAGAAGCGGCAGGCCCCCTGATTAATATATTAAAGACATTTGAAAAAATTTCAGGATTAGAAGTAAACTTACAAAAATCAGAAATCATGTTTCTAAACGTTCCTAGGAAGGAGCAAGATCAATTAAGATTACAAATGAAAATGGGAAATGGAGTTAAAAAATGATTTATTTAGGAGTGGTATTAACAAAAATTGGGAGAAGCTAGGGGAGGAAAATTATAACAAAACTTGGAGAAAGATCCAGAAAATAATAAAGGGCTGGAAAGATTAAAAAATGGGAATACTGTCAAAGATTAGGGCTTTGAAAATTTTTATAGTTTCAAAACTGTTATATTTATTTCAGGTACTCCCAATATTACTTTCAGAAAAGATATTAAAGAAATGGGACACATCATTAAGGAAATGGGTTTTTGGCAAGAAAAATCAAAGAATGAAGCATAAAATCCTATATGCAGTAAAAGAAGAAGGAGGATGGAGTATGCCCTCTTTGGAAAAGTATTATATAGCCTTCCAATTAAAATGGGCAATGAAGGTGGAGGAATATCCCACACCCAAATGGAAAAGAGTAGAAGATGCAATAAATAACTCAGCAGGTTATTTAGGGATATTTGATAGAGATAAAAGAATATTGAAAGAAGTTAAGGGGCCAAGGCAAGTAACAAGTAACAAAGTAACAAAGTTAAGGGGCCAAAGCAAGTAACAATAAAGAGGACGAAAATAGGTGGAGTATCGAATTGGGGCCCTTTAGAACAGTTTAATAAAGAGGGGAAGATGTTGTCACAAAAAGATATAAAGAATCTAAAAGAGAAAGGATATTATAAAATCAAAGACATGCATGAATTAATGTCAACAGGAGGGGGGATAAATAAATTAAAAGGGATATTAGGGAATCAAAAATGGATGGTGGCAGAAAGTATGAAAAGGAGATATGAACAATGGTTCCATTCGCTTAAGGGAAAAGAAGATAGACAATGGGAACTGGTGTATAAGAAATATGAAGAAAAAAAGGTTGGAGCAGGAGAGATTTATAGATATTTGGTCAGATTGGGAAATCAAAATGAAAATTTAATTAAATATACAGTGGTACCTGGAGTAGGAACTGGCAAGCCACTCCAGTATTTCTGCCAAGAAAACTCCATGGACATGGGGTCACGAAGAGTCAGTCATGACTGTAACGACACACACACACACCTTGTATAAAGGAATTATTTCGTTCCAAATGAAATTATGTTAAGCAAATTTTTCCTTTATACAAATTCCCATAGGAGTGCATTGAAAATGGAGTAATCCCATTTTTATGTTGTATGGAATTTCCCCATAGGCAATTATGTTAAGCAAATTTCCCCTATCTCCGGAATTTTTTATGTTGTACTGATTTTATGTTATACAAGCTGTTTGTTACACAAGGGTCCACTGTAACTGGGAAGGAGATATGGATTTAAATACAGAAAAGATTCAGGCTATTTTACAGGGGATAAGAGAGGTAAAATTGGAAAAAATTAAAGATATGCAACTGAAGGTATTGCATAAATGGTATTATACCCCACAGAAATTAAATAGAATAAATAATAACATATCACAATATTTTTGGCATTGTAAAAAAGAAAAAGGCACTTTTGCACACATGATATGGAAATGCGAGAAAATACGAACATATTGGAAGAAAGTAGAAATTTGGTTATCAGAAATTACAAAGAAAAGGATTGAGCTAAAAATAGATCATATTTTCTTAGGGTTAGTAGATAGAGAAAAACAATGGAAAAGCATAAAAAAGATTGTGTACTACGGAATAGCAGCAGCTATAATGGTATTAACGGGTGGATGGAAGGACCAAGAAAAATGGAAATATGATAAATGGAAAGATTATATACATCAATTTTTTCAAAATAATTGGATACAAATTATGCAAGGAAACACAGAAGGGAAACATAGATTTTTAAAGGAGTGGGAGAAATATATAAATTGGATAAAAGGGAAGCCTGAGAACGAGAAATGGGCTAGACTATTCCATCATGCCTTAATAATGTTCAACATGAAAGGGTAGTGAATTTCTGCTTGGTTTTTTTTTGGGGGGGGGAGGGTTAATGAGGAAGGGACCAAAGGATGATGTAATGTTTTGGAAACTTGTAAAAACTGGAAATATATGCTGTCACTTCCTCAATAAAAATAAAATAAAAAAAATCAGGGTTCTTCAAGGACCAGATGCAGGGGAGTGGTATCAGGAGACAGATATCTAGTCTCGCGCGTTCCCAGGAAGCTGGACTAGATGGGCCTTTGGCCTGATCCAGCATGGCTCTTCTTATGTTCTTATTTTACTGACCTTGGAAGGATAGAAGGCTGAGTGAACCTTAAGCCGGTTACCTGGGATTGAACCCCAGGTCACAAGCACAGTTCTAGCTGCAGTACAGCTGTTTAACCACTGGGCCACGACCTGAGCACTGGTTGGCTGCTTTCCTCTGCTCCCTCTGTCTCTTCTCACCCTGGTGTTTCTGCTGCCAGTCTCTCTGCTAGGGTGGGGGGGGGGGTATCTCCTTTGGCATCTCCGGCACCATGGAACAAGTGGAGCAGGAGCAATCTCTAGGATTTTCTGCGTTCAAAGTCCTTCTCTCCCCCCCCCGCCTTCTGCCCCTTGAACCTCGACAGCTTCTGGCTGTGGCCATTGAAAACATCTGGAGTGCCAAAAGTTCGCCACACCCGCTTCGGTCATCCCATGAGTTTGTGGCGAAGTCATCTGTACTCCATCTGGAGTACTCCATCTGGAGTACTGTGTCCAGGTCTGTGCACCTCAATTTAAAAAGGATGTTGACAATCTTGAGAGGGTCAAGAGGAGGGTGACTAGGGTGGTTGAAGGTCTGAAGGAAATGTCTTACGAGGAGCGACTTAGGGAGCTGGGGATGTTTAGCCTTACAAAAAGAAGGCTGAGGGGGGATATGATAGCTATGTTTAAATATTTGAAAGGATGTCACATTGAAGAAGGGACTGGTTTGATTTCCATGGCTTCAGAGACTAGGACTCTGGGCAATGGTTTCAAACTATAGGAAAAGAAATTCAATTTAAATATTAGGAAGAAGTTCATGACAATTAGAGCTGTTCGGTAATGGAAGATGCTGCCACAAAGGAGGGTGGTGGAGTCTCCTTGTTTGGAGGTTTTTAAGCAGAGGCTGGATGGCCATCTGTCAAGAGTCCTGTGATGGGGGTTCCTGCATGGCAGGGGGTTGGACTAGATGGCCTTTGAGGTCTCTTCCAACTCTAGGATTCTATGATCTGTATTGCTTTGCCCAGATTCATGACTTCTGCCACGAAGCCAGGACAGGGTGCCCGTCACACTGGAGGTCGGAGATCCAAGTAAGGACGGAACCCTATAGAGCTGGTTCAGCTGTTGCCAAGGGATCAAGTGTTCAAGGGGACATCACAGAATACATTCCCCCCCTCCCCCAGTCTGAGACTTCTTGGCTTTCTTGCTGGCGATGAATGCAGCTCTTCAAGCCTGGGGTTCCCACCTGGCCCTGCTAGAAACATGTGTGTGCGAGCTGAGAAAGAAGGCTTCATTTGTGTGTGGGGGTTTGCCCCTCCTCGCCTCGTTAGGGCTTGGCCACCCATGCGTGCAGAGAGGCCCATGGCCGATGCCTCCCCCCGGGGGGGCACATTGCTAGTCTACTGCTGCTGCTGGCATGCACCCAAGCCTTGGATTGGCACCAACGGCTGAGTGCCCATCCTTCCAACGTTCCTCTGGCTGAGGACGAGCAGTACAAATAAACCCTTTGTGCAGAGGTTCCAAACACAACACGAGGGCCGTTATCAGGCCGGAGGCGGGGGAGGGGGGTGCTCACGGGCTCTAGATGGAAAGATGGGGAGTGTCAGCGTTCTTGGTCCCTTCCAACAGAACATCTCATGGGGGCTCTTTCAGCAATATAATAAAATTAATTAGGACCTAAGAGTACTACTTAATTCTATGACAGATAGAGCTGTCCGGAAGTGGAAGATGCTGCCACAAAGGAGGGTGGTGGAGTCTCCTTCTTGGGAGGTTTTTAAGCAGAGGCTGGATGGCCATCTGTCGGGAGTCCTGTGATGGGGGTTCCTGCATGGCAGGGGGTTGGACTAGATGGCCCTTGAGGTCTCTTCCAACTCTAGGATTCTATAAATCTACTTGTGTTTTCCAGTGTTTGCATTTTCCATCTCGGGTGGCTTTTTTCAATATTTGTTTATTTGTTCTTAGTTTTTAAATTGCCTTTTTAATGATGTAAGGTCATTCATTATGTTCACCATTGTTACAGGATCTTTAATTTAACATTGTCTTTAATGTCAGCGGCCACTGCATGCTCATTGTCTTTAACTTTAAATATTTGCCCCCCCAGTGCTGTAAGCCACCTTAGGTTCTTTTCAAGGAGAAAGGTGGGGTAACCACATTATAAATAAATAAAAGGCAGTCCCCCTCTCAGTTGAAGTCTGGTGGGAAGAAGCTGCAAGTCTGGCATTCCCAAAGGGACGGGGGTTGACAACATGTGCCCCCCCCCACTCCTCTGTGGTTTCCGGACTCCAGCTGCCATCAGCTTTAGCCATCGTAATCAACAGCGAAGCACCGCCTGAGTTGCAGTGCAACCAGTCATAGGTGGCTGAGTCCAACTGCAAAGGGCTCTTTAGGAAAGTGTGCTTCAGCACTTCTTTCCATAGGTACAGTGATCCCCCACCTATCGCTGGGGTTAGGGACTCGATCTGACCCATGATAATTGAAAATCTGCGATATGCGGATGCAGGTCGAGTCAGGCTTGGGGGGGGGCCTAGCTGGGGGCTCTTGTACTTACCCCCAGCCTGGCCCTACCCTGAGCGGGCCTGTGAGAGCCTTCCCGGGCCTTCTGGAGGCCCCAAAAGGGCCTCCCTGTGAACTGGACGTGACTTCCGGTAAACCGGAAATCATTTCTGAGGCCTCCGACAGGCCTAGAAAGGCTCTCGGAGGCCTCAGAAATGATTTTCAGCGATCCGGAAGTCACTTGCAGTTCGCAGGGAGGCCCTTTTGGGGCCTCCAGAAGGCCCAGGAAGGCCCTCACAGGCCTGTTCAGGGCAGCTACAGTCCTGGGGTAAGTATGGGAGGCTTGAAATAGGTCTTCTCCTCTTTACCCTAGGGGGCATTTTTCATATACTGCGGTCCCGCGATATAGCGGGACTGCAGTATATGAACCGCGAAAGGGCGGGGGGGGCACTGTATGACATGGCCCAAGACCCATCGTCCACAGTCGACTCGAGCCAGAGGACGATGAAAAGTGTAGGCTGACACATCAGGAGGAAACCAAGAAGGGCCAGGCTGGCTTCTGGACAGGTTGCCCCAGAAGAGAAAAATCAAATGTTCTCCTTTTCTTTGCACTGTTGGAAACAAAGATTCTGCTTTTCCCAGCAAGTCCCTGAATTATTTTGCAAATTATTTTCAAGCGCCACACCACAGAACTTGGAAAAGGGGATTTGGGGGAGTATTTCTTTTATTTTATTTTACTTATGATTTCTGGAAAAGCCCAGCCAACATGGCCACTGACCCTTGAGCCAAATTAGTTTGGACATGATGGATGGCATTCTGTTTTCTCTAAACTCTGTGCAAGTGGCATCTCCAATATTTTTATCCCAGTTACATTAAAGCAACTTGGATGGAGTTGGTCCCAGTGCTTCCTGGTACTGTTTCTGATGCTCCGTTGTGGGTCCTCGGGGGATGATTCGGTAGATGTGGGGAACGTGACTTCTGACCCCAGTTTTCTGAAAGACAACTAGTGATGTCATAGAATCATAGAATCAGAGAGTTGGAAGAGACCTCAAGGGCCATCCAGTGCAAACCCCATCACAATATGTCCCAGGAATGGCCACAAATCACACCCATGCACTTGTCCTGGGGTGGTGGTCGAATCCCTTCCCAATGACCCCATTAGCCTCCCAGTTTGAACCCATGAAATTTTTTCAAAAGGCATCTTATGAAAACAGTACCCAAACAGTGAAATGAAATTGTAAGTCACGGCCCAGAGGCTTCAGAGAGAGAGGGAGACGACCTATGAGATGGAGGGACTCCATTAAGGACGCCATGCCAAGAGCTGAACAGGGCTGATCATGGGAAGTTATTTTGGAGGTCACTTCTTTGTGGGAAGCACTGTTTGTAAGGAAATTAAGGATGATAGGACCTAGAGTCATTTTCTGAGTCTCATATTAACAGCACAGATTTCACTCTGCATCAGCCTTTACCTATGGATTATGTTTTTAGTCAAAGCATAAGTTTCTAGAAGCTTGGATTCTGGTGCTTATTGGACATTTTAGCATCATGTGGATGGGACAGCAAGGAATCCTTATCGAGACACAGAGAGAAGATTCACCATTATTATACTTTGCTACCTGGCATTGCTTGGTTTCAAAATGATTCCTTGTTAAGCTAGAGTTTAGAATTATTTAGATTAGCCATAGATTTCAGTAAAGAGTTAGAAAAGATGAATAGTATTTTTTTTTATTTTTAGGGAAAATATGCTTACATCTTAGATCTATTTTAATTTGTCTTTCTGTTTAGAAATAAATCTTCATTATAATTTTGCTTTGCCTTCGAAGAAATTATTTTTGGTAAGTTTTGGTATGTTAAAAGGACCCAGGATTTCGCCTTGCGATTAATGCCATCGATTTCTCAGCAGAAGCTGGAATTTGCTTGTAAATCACAGATTATGTGAGGCGTTGTTTTCCGAGCACTGTTCGTCAGAAACAACTTGATGGCACCGATCAATCACCCCCAGAGGCTTGTCCGTTTTCGCCTTTTGCTACAAAACCCACCATAGCGTAGGCTGACTTAACATCTTTCCCTGTCCAACCACGCTGAAATTTCCAACCTGAAAAAAGAAAATGGTTTGCAGGTAAATGATAACGATGGTGCAACAGGAAGTCAAGGAAACAGAAGGTCTCCAAGGGAGTTTGTGTCTGTCTGTCTCCCTGTCTGTCTGTCAGAGCGTTTATACACGACCCCTAAGCTCCGCGGCAAATGGCTCCCAGCTCTGGAGCTTTAAAATGTTTCCCCATCAGCTCCGGAGTTTACAGAAAATTAAGTGCGACCCCGCCCACCTAAGCGCGACCCAGCGCAGCTTTCAGGTACCTGCTCTGGGAGAGTGAAAAATTTTGATACAGAGAGTGCCGGGCTCTCCTCGCTTCTTTTTGTTTTCTTGGTTTTTTTGGCCTCCCGTCCCTTTAAGAGGAACCAGGAAGTGACCGGGGCTCAGAGCAACCGGAGGTAAGGCTTTATTCTTTTGTCCCTTTTTAAGGCTTTTTTCCCCTCCCTCCCCTCACGCATACAGAAGCAAGGAAGTGCGGAGTGGTGGGGAGGAAGGAAGAGCAACGAACCCCCAAGATCTCTGGTCCGAATTTAAGGGGCCAGCGGATCTTAGGGGTCGTGTGAAAAGGCCCATGTGGCTGGTGAGCAGAACAGCAGTGATGGGACAAATAGAGAGAGCAGAGATGTGTCTCAAACTTGTATATATCACACACACACACACACACACACACACACACACACACACACACACACACACACACACACACACACACACACACACACACCAGTGCACACATACTTTGAGTGCTGTAGTCAATATTTAAAACAAAATATGTTTCCAAACACTGATGCCCATCTCAGACAGAAGAGAGAAAGAGGTAGAGGAGAGATATGTTTCTTACAATATTTTTAACCATAACAAACAAATAAGCACCTCCCCCAGAAATGTGCAAACTGGGAAGGGAGTGCTCTGCCCGGCATGGGTCCAGATTCCAGAACCTAATGGGCATCATGGCAATCATGCAGAGCCATTGGGATTTCTTTCCCCCCACTTACAGAGAATGGAGCAGAGTTGCTTTCTGTCTATTGGAGCCATCAAGAAAGGCAAACGCTATTTTAGGCTGCATTAACAGAAGTAGAGTCTCCAGACCCTGTGAGCAGAAAGATCCCTTCTCTTAAGCACTGGTTAAGCCTCATCTTGAATCCTGCGTAAAGTTCTAGACACTGCACTTCAAGAAGGATGTTGATAAATTGGAACGCGTTCAGAGGATGGCGACAAGGATGATGAGGGGGCTGGAAACCACGCCCTAGGACAGTGATGGCGGACCTTTTGGAGACTGAATGCTGAAACTGCAATTTCAGGGCATCGCTTTTTGAAGCCCACTCAGTTAGGTTACACGTCGGGGCACACTTCCAGCATTCTTTTCTTTCATTTTCTTTTTCTAATTGAGTTTCTTTTGTAACCCAAATATTATGTAATCCGGGGTACCATTGTATCTCAAGAGCTGGTGAGTGCTCCAACACTGGAGACATTCAACAGAAATGTAGACAACTACTTGGCAGGTATCAATTGATCTGCATTCCTGTTCGAGGCCTTGTTGGCCCCTTCCAACTTCTGGATTCTATCTTTCTATGATCACTCGATTCAGCTAGGGCCCAATATATTTTTGATCTCCCTGCCATTTGTTAATTGTTGTTGTTCTTCAGTCGTTCAGTTGTGTCCGACTCTTTGTGGCCCTATGGACCAGAGCTTGCCAGGCCTTCCTATCTTCCACTGCCTCCCGGAGTTTGGTCAAATCCATATTGGTTGCATCGATGACACCGTCCAACCATCTCATTCTCTGCCGTCCTCTTTTCCTTTTGCCTTCAATCTTTCCCAACATCAGGGACTTTTCCAAGGACTCCTCTCTCCTCATGAGGTGGCCAAAGTACTGGAGCCTCAGCTTCAAAATCTGTCCTTCCAGTGAACATTTGGGGTTGATTTCTTTCAGGATGGATGGGCTAGATCTCCTTGCAGTCCAGGGGCCCCTCAAGACTCTCCTCCAGCACCACAGCTCAAAAGCATCAATTCTGTGGCGATCAGCCTTCTTTATAGTCCAGCTCTCACTTCCATACATCACTACTGGAAAAACCATAGATTTGACTATCCTGACCTTAGTTGGAAAGTGATGTCTCTGCTCTTTAGGATGCTACCTAGGTTTGCCATTGCTTTCCTCCCAAGAAGCTGGTGTCTTTTAATTTTGTTGCTGCAGTCACCATCTGCAGTGACCTATTCTAATGTAGGACAATTCTTTGTACATCTCATATCACAGGATCTTAGAGCAGGTTAGAGAGCTGTCTAGAATAATTTAAAAACAAGATCTTTAAAATAATGTAAGATGAAACCATTTAAAAGAGCCATTGCACTAAACCTTCTGCAAGCCATGGCCCTCAACCACCAAAGGCTGTACAGTAATTAGAGATGGGAACGAGCCACTGTTTCAGTGGTTCGTGTTACTTCATTTATTGTCTGGAGAGGCCCCGAACTCCGCCTCCTCTGGCAGGCGCCCACTCAGAGGCAGTGACCAGAGGGGACAGGGCAAGGAAGCCAGCCCCTGATTGGGTGCCTGCTGGAGGAGGCGGGGCTGGAAAGCGCCAAACACCTACCAGTATTCAGATGGTGAATGAACCAGCACAAACCACTGAGCTGGCAGTTTGTGCCCATCACTAGTTGTAATAAATATATTTTGATTTGTCACTGAAATGATAACATCAGCACCGGTCGAGGTGTCAAGGAGAGGGCATTTCACCGTTGGGGCGCTGAGGCAGGAAAAACAATTATGTGTGTCTTTCTTCTACATAAAGAATTGGGTTCAGTGGTAGTGGGACACGGAGGAGAGCAGTCTCAGTACAAGAGGATGACAAGCCTTGAGGTGCATAGCCTATGCCATTTGTATGTAAGGAGTGCATCAAATTGCAGACCGCAACTCTATTTAAACTTATGCCACCTACCCTAGCTCCACCCACTCCCATGCAGCTGTTTAACCAAACCCTCAGTTTCAACCTTTAGCCTTCTCTGTATTTTTGACTACAAAACCCAAAAGCACCCGCTAGCCTGGCTCAGTTGGGTAGAGCTTTTGGGAGCTAAGCCCAAAGACCCCCACACCCACGAGGTTCTATATTCAGAACCAGCTGCGGGATAACTTACAAACCTGCGCTACCTCACAGGAAAGGAGGATATTTATTTGGTTTGGTTAAAGATGTTGTAAGAAAAGATTACAGTCCTTGACTGTCCTGACAGCAAACAACTGAACAACCTCGCACCTTCCGTTGTGAGAGATGTGTGCGTTCCAGGGGCATGAGCCTCCTAATTCCTGATTGTTTGTAGATTTATTTATTTTTATATTTGTATACCGCGAACCGATTTCCTCAAACGGGAACTCGGGGCAATTTACAACGACTTATAATGAAGGGATTCCCCCCCGGGGTCACCTTTGCCGCTATTACTTGAGCCGAGAGATGAAAAAAAAATCACGCCAGAGTTCAGGTAACGGAGAAACGCTTTACTTCTTTGCAAAGAGGCTCTCAGCCGAATTGCTTCGGAAAGCTGAGGGCCCAGAACATAAAAACTTTTACAGTCTTTATAGCATACATTCGCCAACACCCCTTCTTTATCAGCAAAAAAAAAAAAAAAAAAAAAAAAGGATACATCTGGACCAAGAAAACGGACAAAGCAGATCAAAGACAGATCAAAGGAATACATTGTTAGCACATCGTTTACAAATCATCTTGACAGTTCATTGACACGGGAAGGCATCAGTCTTACACGACAGCGCCATCCAGCCTTATAATTCCTGGAAGCCCCCTGCTGCGCTGTCAGATAAGTTTGACAGTTGGCAATTTTGTGACTTAGCAAAACAGGATGCAGGTTCAGGGAGATATGTCGTGCTTTGAGCCACAGTTTGATGTAGGGAGAAGAGGTGAATTAAAGGACATGGCTCGGATCGAAAGATAGACCCAGAGCGCAGCCATTTTACCTACCATGGCTGTGTATATATGCTTATGCCAGGTATTGAAATATTCCTATCAATAAAACAGCCCAAAACATAATAGTAATAATAAAAGAAGAAGAAGAAAGAAAAACTTACAGACAATGGGTCTACCAAGGCAGGTCTTTAAAAGTCACAAACAGAATTGATTTGTTACCAAATAAACAAAACAACACTCACACATACAAAACCCCCAGCAGACAACATCATGGCACCTTAAAAACAACAACCGCTATAATGTAACGTGAGCCTTTCTGCATCCAAATCCACTTTCTCAAGTCTTGCATCTGAATGTGTTTTCCATGTGTTGTCAACTTCTCGCGGAGGGTGCACGCTCTGGAGCAACATATAAGCCTTCAAAATAAGGTTTAAAGACCTTGCTTTTTTGGGAGGCGTTTGGTGACTGTTAATTTTTTTTTTTTTTGCTCATCCGCCACTTGTCTTCTGCTATCAATTTTTATTTTTATGTTTAAGTGATCTTATTGTTTTTATTATGATGTAGTATATAATTTGGTTTATTGTCTGTTTTGTTGTAAATTGCCCGGAGTTCCAACATGAAGAAGAAAAAAACAATATGCTTAGGAGACTAACACGACCGCTTCTTCAAACATTGCATTGAGCGGAGGGCGTGATAAGTAAAGGGGGAACCGCTCCTTCCCTCTCTTGCAGGACAGATATCTGCATTGTGACAAAATTCCCCAATGGTGCAATAGGGGATGTCCCTCTAGAGCAAACATACGTTTGGGATGACTAGCTCGTATCCAGAGGACGTGCCATAGATAAATGGAATAATCCTATCTGAAAACCCTGAAGTAACTAAAAAGTGACAGTAACTTTCAGTTACTCTGGCTAAACTGGGAATGTTAGAGAGAAGAAGATGGAAGGGCAATAGGACAGCACTTTTCAAATATTTGAAGGGCTGTCCTACAGAGGAGGGGTAGGATCTGTTTTTCATCATCCCACCGTGCAGGACGGGCAATAATGGGCTCAAGCTACAAGAAGCCTGTAGTAGGCTGAATATCAGGAAAAACTTCCTAACTGTTAGAGTTCTACAGCAAGGGGACCCATGACCTCAGGAGATAGCGAGTGCTCCAAAACTGGAGGCATTCAAGAGAAATTTGGACAACCAATCTTCGATTTGTATTCCTGCACGGAACAGAGGGTTGGATTTGATGGCCTTGCAGGCCCCTTCCAAGGTCTCTATTCTGTCCTTCTAAAATGGTGGCGAACCTTCGGCACTCCAGATGTTTTTGACCACAACTCCCACAGTCCTTTGTTATACAGGCTTGGAATTCTGGGAGTTGTGGTCCAAAACGTCTGGAGTGCCAAAGGTTTGCCACCACTGTTCTAATGATTCTCAAGAAAGAAGCAGATTCTTCAAAAGGCAGCTGCAGTTGCATTTGCTGCAAGGGGAGAAAAGGAGACAGAGCAAGTCACAAGTGACTACTTACACTTGTAACTGACTGGTGCCAAACTCTGGTGGGATATTTAATACAATGTCTGCTTTGGCTTTTACTTGGTAGAAGTTCTATCAGTTCTCAGTCAGTGGGAGGGCAGGACCGTCCTCTGAGCCTTGGGAAAGTAAACATCTTGGATTACAGGTCCCAGCATGCTGGCTGGGAGAACTGGGGGGACCATTGTTCACGGGTTTTCACCAAGCTCGGACGAGCTGGGCAGAAGAAACATGGATCTGTCAGCGGCCTTTGATACCGTCGACCACGGTATCTTACTGGATCGGCTCTCTGAGGTCGGAATCGGGGCACTGCTTGCAGTTGGCTCCGTTCCTTCCTGGAGGGCCGTCCCCAGTATGTGCAGCATGGGGGGGGAGCTGTCTGCCCTGTGGGTTCTCCCTTGTGGGGTTCCACAGGGGTCGTCTCTGTCCCCCATGCTGTTTAACATCTACGTAAGGCCGTTGGCGGGGGTCATCAGGAGTTTTGGAGTCTGCTGTCATCAGCACGCTGATGACACGCAGCTCTATCTCTCCTTTAACACCTCTGCTGTGGAAGCTGTGAGGATCCTTGATGGGTGCCTGGACGCCGTGCTGACCTGGACCGGGGCGAACAGGCTTAAGCTCAACCCCGAGAAGACGGAGGTCATGTTCTTTGGGGGGTTCGCCGTCTGGGTACGGAGGCCCCCTTCCGTGTCTGGGGGGTGTCTCCCTTCAGCTCGCGGAGAGGGCGCGAAATCTGGGTGTGGTCCTGGACCCAGCGCTCTCCATGGAGGCCCAGGTGGCGTCGGTGACCAGGGCCGCTTATTCCCAGCTTCGTTTAATCGCCCAGATCCGCCCGTACCTGGATGGTGACTCTCTGAGAACAGTGGTCCAAGCGCTGGTGATCTCGAGGCTGGACTACTGCAACACGCTCTACATGGGGTTGCCCTTGACTTTTCTCCGGCGTCTGCAGCGGGTCCAGAATGCGGTGGCCAGGCTGGTGGTTGGTGCGCATTGTTACGACCACATAACCCCAGTCTTGGCCCGTTTGCACTGGTTGCCCGTTGCAGCCCGGATTAGATTCAAGGTCCTGGTTTTAGTTTATAAAACCCTCCATGGCTTGGGACCAGAATACCTGTCGGAGCGTATCGCCCAGCGATCCACCTCGGCCCGACCTGTTCGGCAGTCGCGAGCACAGAGGCCCGTAAAACGCTTACGCAGAATCGGGCCTTCTCTGTGGCAGTCCCCATTCTTTGGAATACCATCCCTAGCGAAGTGCGCTCTGCAGAGTCCCTGCTGGCCTTTCGGAAGGCATTAAAAACCTTCCTCTTCCGAGAAGCCTTTGGCGAGACCTAGTTTTCAATTTTTTTTCCTCCTCCCCGCCTTCAATAGACAGATTGATTAGTTTTTAGTCATTAGGCTCACCGCCATTGGCGATGATAGGGTGTGCCTGTTTTAACTGTTTAATTGTTTTATTTTGTATTGATTTGTTTGTTGCCTTACACTGTATATTTGCTTGTTGTTAGCCGCCTAGAGTTCGTTCTGGAGATAGGCGGGATATAAATACAATAATAAATAAATAAATAAATAACAGTTAAAAATGCATTTGCTTTAAAAACAGAAAAGGCGGGACCACCCATGCGTATAGCCAATATTTTTCATGTTTCTTTTGCATCACCCCCAGCTGTGTGTTGCTTGAGTCCATTGAAGACCTGTGGGGGAGTGGGATGAAAGCTAGTTTATGCTTATATATATTTAGTAGAGATGGGCACTAACCGAAAAAATTGTGATTTGTTTTGGTTCGGTTAGGTTTTAGGGATCCGTTAGTTTTGTTTCATTTTAAATGGAGTTTTTTGAACAAATTAATTTCATTGATTCGTTATTCATTTTGTGTGTGTGTGTGTGTGTGTGTGTGTGTGTGTGTGTGTGTGTGTGTGTGTGTGTGTGTGTGTGTGTGTGTGTGTGTGTGTGTTGCTTGTGCAACTTTGGCTGGGGAAAGGGGCTTAATCATCCCCCCAGCCACTGTGGCGTGGGGGAAAGAGCTCCCCCAGCCAGCGCCTCTCAGCTGAGAGGCGCTGGCTTGGGGCCAGGACCTCAAAGAGACCCTTCTTTCCACCTCTGCATGAGGAGGCAAGGAGTGGGGTCTCTTTTCCCCGCAACGGATGGCAGCACTGAGCTGGCGCTGTCATCCACTGCAGGGAAGGTCCCTTTAAAGAGACCCTTCTTCCCTGTCCTCGGCTGGGCCCCTTTAAAAATGGCCCAGTCGACACTGAGGAGAACCTCTGGTGGTGACTGGGCCATTTTTAAAGGGGCTCAGCCGATGACAGCTCCACAGGAGCTCTCTGAAAATGCTAGGGAGGGCAGCTCGATCCCTGGAACAGCCCTCCCTAGCATTTTCTGAGGACTCCTGCCGGGCTGTCAGGTCGCTGGACTGCTTTAAACCCAGCCCAGTCGGTACCAGGGGGACCCCTTGGTACCGAATGGGCTGGGTTTAAAGGGGGGCAGCGATTGACAGCTCAGCATGAGCCCTTAGAAAACGGGTCGGGAGGGCAGCAGGATTGCTGCAACTTCCCTCCCGACCCATTTTCTGAAGGCTCCTGCTAGGCTGTCAGTGACTGGACTGTTTTAAACCTGGGACAGGTTTAAAGGGGTCCAGCCATCGACAGCTAGGCAGGAGCCTTCAGAAAACAGTGGAGGAAGGGGTGGGCTTTTTAAATCCTTTTCCCGCCAAAACCAGCACTACAGCTGATCGGCAGCGCTGGCTTCTGGCGGGAAAAAGCCCACGGTTTCCCCGCAGCAATTGCAAGGGAAACCTTTCCCATAGGACTGTATTGCTTCAATGCATTCCTATGGGAAAACGAAAAACAAAACAAACGAACCGGAAATTTCCATTTCGTTTTTCTTTGATGGGTCAGTTCGTTATTCATTTCATTAGGTAACGAAACAAATGAATAACGAAGCAAATTAAAATTCATTGTGTGCCCATCTCTAATATATATGGCTCTAATAAAGGTATCACTCACCTTTACCTTCAGGCTGTGGACAAGGACCAGGTGGTTCCCCCACTTTCTTTTTCTTTTTCTGTTTCCCATTAGAGAAATTAACTTTCACCACATTTTTATTTTTGATACCCATAATACCATCTTCCCTCATGGTCTGTCCGTCTGTCTGTCCATCCATCTGTCCGTCCATTTTATATTGTTTATACATCTGTGCTTGGCAGGGATTTTTCCAGTAAATCTAACAATTTCTCTGAAGGGTTTCTCTTAATACAGGTCTAACACCTTCCAGGGTTGTTCCCGTCCTGGGCGAGTCCCTTTGAAGCTTCCTCATCCAGCTGCCAGGACATGCTTTCTCGTGCAAAGAAGGGGAAGCTCAGAACCAGCAGGTTCACCCCGGAACATGTTGGGGCAGGTCCTGCTACAAGCAAGTGGTTAGACCTCCTGGAGCCACCGCCAGGACACAGCTGTGCCTTCTCCTTCCGAGGACAGGCTAGCTTCCGGCCAGAGCTCGCCCAGACAGGTGGAAATGTTCCTGTTAAGTCCGGCTATTTTGGAGCAAAACAGATCTAGGCATGCTTAGCGTCCAGCTAAAATTGGTTTTGGTCATATCGTGCTTACACAGATCAGGTTCTGCTCAGTTCTTGCCTTTCTGTTTCCCGTTGGACAACAAGACTTTTCAAGGGGAGACTATGATGGAGTCTCTGTATGTTTGCTTTTGCAGCCGTTAGGGGCGTTTGGACGTTTGCATTTCCGATCGCCGCAAACAGATGAAAAAAACGGGCCATGAAGAAAGTGGTGAGAGCAGGGGGAAATTGATTCCTTTGAAATGTGGTGTTGGAGCAGAGCTTTGTGGATACCCTAAACCACCAGAAAGACAAACAAGTCGGTCCTAGAGCAAATCAAACCTGAAGTATCTCTGGAGGCAAAAAGGTGGAAACTGGGGCTGTCTTGGGTGGTTACTTCACGTCCTACCTTGTTCCGCAATGACGTTTGTACCATGACAGCATTGTTCATGGTCATGTGGTTTTGTCCCTGTTCAGTTCTTGTTTCCATTTACTCACTGACGTGATTACTTGTCTCGTGACAACTGTTACTGCACGGACTTGTTCCATGACAAATTATGAATTTGTCTTGCTGTCTTAACCTTTTTTAAATATCATAAATAAAACTTTTTCAATATTTCGATTTACTGGTCTTCCGGGATTTACACATCAATGCTATAGAGTTTTCAGTACTTTCTTTAATAAACATTTGCACTGCATGGTGTTTCCCTTAGGGAAACTACTGTCGAATGCTGCTTCAGCCGCTGACCACTAGGTGGACACTGGCTGTTGCATGACAGTTGTTACCAGACGGTCCCTTGTCTCGGAACAGGAACTGGGAACCAACCGTGACAAAAGAATCCCCCAACCCAGGGGCAAGTACAGCTTGTCACGCTCTGTTCCCAGTTCCAGGGGTGTGGTTGAGACAACTTTTCGCTGTCACGCTATGGACGTGAAGTAAGTTTTTTTGTACTGGTCCCAAGCAGGAAAGCAAAGAGGATTGAACGGGATGTGAAGTAATTGCCTTACTTTTGGGCATATCATGAGAAGGCAGGGCTCCCTAGAAAAGACAATAGTGCTGGAAAAGCCAGAAGGCATCAGGAAAAGAGGGAAACCAAATATGAGATCGACTAGCTCTCTAAAAGAAGCCAATGGCTTGAATTGATGACAGCTGAACCAGGGCTGTTGAGGACAGGATATGTTGGATACATCTTCATTTTGGAGATGCCCAGGGCAGCTTGGTGGCACATAATTACAAGAAGAGACATTTGCCACCACTGTGGCTGGAGAAGCTGTGCTCTTGCTATAACAGGCAGAAATACAGCAGGTACAGCTCACCAGCATCTCTCCCTTAGGAAAAGAAACACCTGATCCTGACCGCAGCCCATGTGTATAAGTCTAGGAAACAAGATTTATTGCCTTAAATATCGTTTACAAAACTGTTCCTTCTTGGCACTTAGATGTTCAAACGGTGATTGTCTTTGCATTTAAATGTTAGACTTTTTTTTGAAAAAATGCAAGCAACATTTTGGTCTACAGATAGGAACAAATGAACAAATAAGCTTCGTTGCTTAACACCACAGTCCTCACAATGTATCAACAGCAGCGCAAAACATATGTGGCACAGACATCCCAGATTTACAGACACTTCCCTCCTCCCTTATGACTTCTGACTTAACCTTTGTGTCTTCCAGGGCTGAAGTACAGTGATACCTCTTAAAACAAATTTAATTTGTTCTATGGGTCAATTTGTTTTAAGACAATTTTGTGCTACGAAATGCAGTTTCCCAAAGGAATGCATTGAAAATGGATTAATCCATTCCGGAGTCTATGGTTGCTTCATTTTATGAAAATTTTGTCTTACAAAACACGGTTTCCCACAGTAATGCATTTGGAACGGATTAATCCATCCCAGAGGCTAGAATAAAGACAAACACAACAATTTTTTCCATCAGTACATGCAGACCAGGTTTTTTTGTCTTACGAAGCATCCCATAGGGAATTTTTGTCATGAAAAGCATGCCTATTCCCTGAAATTCTTTTCTTCCTACAAGGTTTTTGTCTTATGAGGCATTTGTCTTAAGAGGTACCACTGTATTGAGATTGATGGTAGTGGTGGTGTGTCATTAAAGCTAATATTTTTTGGATTGCGGTTCATCCTGACAGCGATGGACCTAAATTTGGGGGCCCTGAAGCTTGAACTGTGGCTTTGCAACCAGTACTTAGGTTTGGGTTGCTACAGTAATTTCTTTCCATAGGGTTGTACCATACGAGATTGCAACAATATACAGTATATTTTTTAATTTGGACTAAAGTTGCTTCTGGAGCCCCCTTGGGATTAGGGAGCCTGAATCTTAAACTTTTAAAAATTTTCATAGAAGTTCCATCCCATGTGTCCTGAAAATCACCAGACTCTGCCCCCCCCCCACTAATGCAATCTGCATTTCATAATTTTGACCCCTTTGCAAAGACCGCATGGAATGCACATATAGCTTGGTCCTGTGTTTTTCAAGGCACGGGACAGGGGTTTCCCTATTTGGGCACCCTGGTGACTACAGCCCCCATCATCCTCAGTTAGCATGGCCATTGCTCGTTGTGGGGATTGTAGTCAAGTCTCCCTAAGAGATTCAGGTTGGTCAAGGCGGGGGAGGGGGTGGACTTGGTGTAGGCTCCTTCCATCTCCTAAAATCCGGTGCAAAGTGCTCGCAGATGCGGAGCATAAAATTGTTTTCCCACCAGCAGCAGACTTTTAAAAAAATAAAGTATGACCACGCCCACTTAAGCGTGTCCCAGCACATTTTACAAGTACCTGGTCTCAAGGAGATAAAATCCTTGTTGCAGTTCCTTGTTGCTGTTTTAAAGCATTGCATGCCTGGCCCTCCTCCACTTTTTGTTGGGTTTAACAGACAGGAATCCTAACGGGCTGGAACAATTAGCTGCTGCCCATGGCAGGCAGAGGTGAGCCTGCATTTTTTTCTCTCTCCCCTCACCGCAGACAGAAGCAATAGAATCACAGTGTGGGAGGGTGGGAACACAGGACAAAAACCATGTTGGGGGAAGGGAATCTGCATTTAAGTTGCCAGCGGATTTTAGGGGTCATGTGTGTTGTGGTTTTTTAGCAGAGTTTTATTTACAAAGAATAACTTGGCAAAATAACAATATAACATAAACAGCTTCCTTCAGCGTTCCTTCTTACAGTCACAGAGTCCTTCAGCAGAGAAGTGTAGCAGCATGGATCATCATCAGGAGGTTGGGATGAAGTGATCAAGTGTTACCCTCACTTGCTAACCACTATATACACAGTTAATTACATATTACAGTCAGCTGATCCCTGACTGGCTTACTACAGTTACAAATTCTTAAGCAACTTACTTACAATTGTTAGTTACTATACTGTTATACCCTAACAGTCCCCTCCTTAACTAACAATTTGAACAAATTATACATTATCCATACATGAAATATGTTTTACTGCATTCAAATGCATTCTGGTTGGTTTTAGAGCATTACCTGTTCACCATGTTAACTTCCAACATCATGTCAGGTCTAGCGGTTAGAGCCATCACTGTAGTGACCCCACTACAGATTGATACCTCCCTGTGTCAAATGGAACACTCTCTTCTTCTTTTACAAAATAACCTTGTACCATTTGGAGATCTCACAGAGTTACATTCACTCATGTTTTGGGATTTTAATAATGTAGCTATTTTGTTATGCAAATCCCCCTCCTGGTAAACGCTCTATGTTAATGCCTACATATGTTTTAATTCTTCCTAGGCTTTTAATTTCAAACTTATCTGCTGCCTTTTGATCAGGCCCAATAAATGCCAAATCATCAACAAAAACCATTAGTATTTCATTATTCCTTGTATACACACATGGATCTGCCTTTGTCTTTTTAAAATTTATTTCCTGTAATGCCGATTCAAGGCAATGATACCAATTCCACCCTGATTGGTGCAAGCCATACAAGGATTTTTGTAATTTCCACACTGTATTTCTATTTTTACTTTTCACTCCAGGTGGAATATCCATGTAAATGGTCTCAGACAACTCTGAGTTTAAGTAGGCTGTTTTTATATCACAGTGAGTTACCACACTTTTTCTCTGAGCTGCCACTGCAAGGCAAATTCTAATGCTATCAGCATGTATAGTGGGAGCAAAAGTTTCATCATAGTCTATATTTTTCTGCTGTAAATACCCTTTTTGCAACCAAACGAGCTTTGCACTTATAATTACCATCTGGCAGTGGTTTTTCTCTTGAATATCCATCTGCAACCTATTGTTTTCTGACCTCGTTCTAGTTGCACTTTTTTATATACCTTTAACTGTTTCATAGATTGTAACTCAGACTGCATTGCCTCTAACCATTCTTTCTTTTCAATTTCAGGCATAGATAGAATATCCTCATAATATGAGGGTTCCTGCTTTACTAAGCAAATATTTACAGGTTGATACCTATCTGGTTTTTTCCTTTCTCTATGAGACCTGCAAGTTAATTCTTTTAACTCCTCACTGCTTGACTCTTCCTGCTTTGTAACACCTGCAGGGACTAATTCAGAGTCTGCCTCACACTCACTGTCAGAATCACTTTCCTTAAAGCTACCTTGCTCTGACTGCTCCACCTGGTCAGTTGACTGTCTATCTGGCTCTAATTCTCTTGGTTCATCTATGAATGTGGCATCTCTAGATATTACAACATTTTTGTCTTTATCAACAAACCTCCAAGCTCTTGCACTAGAGTCATAGCCCAAAAATCTCCACCTTTTGGCTTTAGGTTGCCCTTTCCTTCTCCTCTCCTTGGGAATTCTTACAAATGCAGAGGCACCAAATTTTCTTAAATGTGTTAGGTTTGGTTTTCTGCCATATAACAGTGCAAATGGTATTTCACCTGTTGTGCTATGCAATGTCCTGTTCAGATCAGAATATATACACTTGTCAATGCAGCTTCTGCCCAAAATGTCTGAGGTAATTTGGCATCCTGAAGCATGCAATTTTTCATGTTATTTACTGTCTGAATATGTCTTTCCACTACACCACACTGCCAAGGTGAATAAACACATGACATTTTGTGAAATATTCCTCTTTTCTTTAACCAGCTCTCAAACTGTTCAGAAGTAAACTCTTTTGCATTATCAGTCCTTACTTCTGAGACTTTATCTGGAAATTTTCTTTCTATAAACTTTACCCAAGATGAAAATATGGCAAACACTTCAGACTTTCTCTTCATTGGGAACAGAAAACTGTATCTGCTATAGTCATCTACAACAAGCAGAAAATACTTAGCTGAACCATGAGATTGTTTAAATGGCCCAGCTATATCAGCAAATACCACCTGAAAAGGTGTATTTGAAATCCTATCATTTGCCTTAGGAATTGGCTTTGCTTTAGCTTTTGCAGTGTTACACACTTCACAAGGTACATATGCTTTACACTCTTTCATGTTCATACCTTCTACATGCGTTTTCATTTTAAACAGTTTTATAATTTTAATGTCCTATTCTTTTGTGCCAGTCATGAATGCAATTTAAATGAGGCTGTTTGTTAACTGAATTTACTGTTTGCTTTTGCCCCTTCTCTTCTGGCCTTTCTTTTGGGAACATTTCATAGAGCCCATTTCTCAGTCTACCTTCAGCACATATCTTTCCATTTTTAATTACTTTACATGTGCCTTTCTCAAATTGTACTTTGTAATTTTGTCTGTCTAAACTAGACACAGACAAGAGATTGTATGATAGACTAGGGATACATAATTTGTCTTTGCATGTTACACCCAAACAATCTACATATAAATCCCTTTTACCAGCCACTTTTAAAGTTTTACCATCAGCAAGACACACTGTCTCTTCTTCTGACCTGTAAAATGAAACAAAGTTAGTAGGGTTTTTGCAAGAAACATTTGCTGTTGCACCAGAGTCCAGGACCCAAACTGACTTGTCCCTCTGTTTGAAGGAGTTAATTACTGAGAGTTTTCCTCTTCCTCTCCTGTTCGGCTGTGACTGGGCAACGTCACAGCTGCTGGGCAACTTTCTTCTTGATTCACAGTATTTCTTTAAATGCTTCCAGGAACTGCAGTAGTGGCAATGTTTGGCAATGTTCAAAGTTCCTGCTGTTTCTTTGCTTTTACAGGTATTCTATTTAGTCTCTGCTTCTTGGATGAAAACACCTGTTGCTGCTCTCTCTGCTCTCCCTCTGGCCTCCTCAGTCAGCTGTCCCAGCAGATAATGGGTCATCAGGTCAGCTGCTGGCAATGTTTCCAAGGACGTCACAAGATTATCATACAAAGGAGGAAGGCTGCTTAATATCAAATAACTCCTTTGTTCCTCAGTAAACGGACATTCCAACTCCTCAAGCTCTTGGAAAATGTCCTGTAATGTTTGTAAATGACTTTTCATGTCTCCTCTCTCTTGCAAGACAGTTCTATACAGTCTCCTAGACAAATGAACTTTAGAACTTGCAGAGGTCCTTATGTGCACAGCACGTAATTTTTCCCAGCACTCGGCAGCTGAGATAATTCCTCTGATTATACACAACTGGTCATCAGCTACACTCAGTCCTATTATTGCCAGTGCTTTATCATTCTTCTGTTTCTGTGCTTCTGTGGGCTGGGCAGGTGGATTCTTAACAATTCCCCACAAGCCTGCTTTCTTTAAACAAAGTTCAATACGATAAGCCCACGATAAATAACCTCCTTCTTTTAACACTGGGACTGGAATGCTCACTGGCACCGCTGTTGATTCTGCCATCCTCTCGGAGCCTCTCTCGCCTGCCACAGGCAACTCCTTCCCAGCTCAGACGCTCAGCAGCTCAAACCTCTTTGTCACTCACGTTGGCGGCTGTGGCGCAGGTCAGCGGCTGGGCCCATAACCACTGTTGTGGTTTTTTAGCAGAGTTTTATTTACAAAGAATAACTTGGCAAAAAATCAACATAACATAAACAGCTTTCTTCAGCATTCCATCTTACAATCACAGAGTCCTTTAGCAGAGACGTGTAGCAGCATGGATCATCATCAAGAGGTTGGGATGAATTGATCAAGTGTTACCCTCACTTGCTAACCACTATATACACAGTTAATTACATATTACAGTCAGCTGATCCCTGACTGGCTTACTACAGTTACAAATTCTTAAGCAACTTACTTACAATTGTTAGTTACTATACTGTTATACCCTAACATTGTGAAAGTAAAGGAAATAAAACTAGCAGATCAATAATTCAATATGGCGGATGGGCTTGGATAAATGAAAAACAAGGGTATCCGTCAGAAAGAATGAACTAATGTTTATTGATCAAATGGCTAATTAAAGGCTGATGGGTTAAGGAAGGTACATGAAAAGTAGCACATTAAGAGCTTGAAAAGAACTAGAGCTATCAAAAAGGAGGAACTGGAACCAGTACATACTGTTGACCAGAATTCTGTTGGTCAGTGTATTTTGCTAATTGTGGCTAATTGGTGACGTCCCAGGGAAATCTCAATCACATGCCTGGTCGTGCGCCCACCTGGACAACCCAGATGCAACCCAGCAACTATGCCACAATCATGCAAGTGGTACAAACTTACACAAACACCAAAAGTATTCCCTCCTGTACATTCCCATTGATATACTGTATCTCCTTCCTATAAAATCAATTCTGAAGATGTGATCAAGCAAATGTAATTACATTGAATGAGAAACCAAGCAGAGGAACGAAAGAGGCAACATGTTTATAGCTAAAAGAAACAGAAAACCCCTAAGGGAATTTCCATTCCATCACAAACAGCCTGAAAAGCAAAGTGTGCTGCTTATAGACCGCCCCGCAGCACGTAAAGCACTCTTCGGGTGGTTTTAGAATTTAATTATACAGGCCCGTAGTTTTCACCCCCTGTATGCTGACTTAATTTACAGAAGGACAGAAGCCTCAGTCAACCCCAAGCTGGCTACCTAGGCTTGAATGAACCTGGGTTGCGAGCAGAGTTTTGATTTCAGTACTGCAGTTTAACACGAGGCTCCCCTAAACTGACAAATACAGGTATATGCTTTTATTTTCCTTTTATCGTCCCGTTTCCCACACTATAGTTCAGTGGTGGCGAACCTTCGGCACTCCAGGTGTTTGGGACCACAACTCCCACAGTCCTTTGTCATTGGCAATCTCGGCTTGGAATTCTGGGAGTTGTGGTCCAAAACATCTAGAGCAGGCATGACCAAACTTCGGCCCTGCTGATGTTTTGGACCACAACTCCCAGAATTCCAAGCCTGTATTTCCAATGCCAAAGGACTGTGGGAGTTGTGGCCCAAAACATCTGGAGGGCCGAAGATTGGACACGCCTGATCTAGAGTGCCGAAGGTTTGCCACCACTGCTATAGTTTGTGCTGTTTCTTATCTTGGAGGTTATGGCTGATCCTTCAGAAAGTGACCTCAGAGTCATCTGTCTCCTATATCACGACAGAGCTATTTCAAGGACATCTTAAAATCAACTAATTAGGGAGATCTCTGTGAGTTCAAGAGATAAAATTGGGCTGTGCAGCTCGCCCAAGGATACACAGGCTGGCTCGTCCCACAAGAGGACCAGTGGGGAATCAAACTCCCAACTTCTCAGCCAGCATGTTGTTAGTCTGTGGAATTCCCTGCCACAGGATGTGGTGATGGCATCCAGCCTGGATGCCTTCAAAAGGGGGATTGGACAGATTCCTGGAGCAAAAGTCCATCACAGTCTATTGGGAGAATACACTCATTTCACCAAGAGGGGTGGTAGTGTAATCGATTACATAGCAATCTCATATTCTGCATATAACTATGTCACTCAATTTGAAATCGGTAATAATACAGAAAGTGACCATCTACCCCTGTCAATGATGCTAACGCATCCAACACATAGTAACCCCCGATTAGATTTACATTTGTACCCCAACAAAGACTTAGAAATGACTAGTAGTAAGAGAATTAAATGGTCCCCAGCAGTGGGTATCAATCTGACTCAGCTACTGAAAACCGAGGAATATATGAACGACCGAAATGCCATTCTCAATGCCAGTTGTGACACTGAGGCAGTAAAACTTTTTCAAGCACTGACCGGAAAACTAGGAGCTAAACTAAAAACAACGGTAACCAATGCAGGCCACCAAAGAGCTTTAAAAACTCCTTGCTGGTTCGATAATGAATGTAAGCAGGCCAAGAGCCAAATGAGGAAAATATATCATAAGTATAGGAAAACTCATTTACAAACTCTATTAAATGAGTTTGTAGCCCTTAGACAAGTATACAAATCCTTGATTAAGGTGAAAAACAGCAAGCAACCACAAGGGCATGGCAAATTTTGCTAAAAGCCTCTAATGATAAAGACACTAGTCTCTTCTGGCGAACAATTACAGGCTTAATGAATAATGGTTGGTCAGATCCAAAGTGTGTTATAGGGCCCAAAGAATGGATGCAACACTATAAGGCATTGTTCTCAGACCCCACTTTTCAGGACACCCAAACAACAGTAGCAACAGAAGAGCTCCCTAAGTGGCCACCAGTCTTAGCAAAGGAGGTTGAAAGTCTTATCCAGCAACTTAAAAACAACAAAGCCCCTGGAATTGACTTTTGCCCCCAGAACTTATAAAATCCAACATCACCTGGTGGACCCCCCTGCTGGCAGTTTTATTCACATTTATTGATCAAACAGGATTGTTACCCATGGGTTGGAATACTTCTGTAATAATTCCCATACACAAAAAAGGAGCTAAAACTGACCCTGCCAATTATCGACCAATCAGCCTATTATGTGTAATAAGTAAGCTATATGCTAAACACCTCTGCAACAAGCTAACTGATTGGATTCAAGATGAAAATATTATGGCAGTAGAGCAAGCAGGATTCAGTCAGGGCGATCCACCATAGACCATTGTTTTGTACTAGATCATCTCATTGATAAATATGCAAAAAAGAAAAGGGGCAGGTTGTATGCAGCATTCATTGACCTCAAAGCAGCATTCGATTCCATACCTCGAGCGCGATTATGGGAAAAATTAGCCTCTACAACTATAGATAAAAGACTGCTTTTTCTAATCAAATGCCTTTACAACAATACCTGGCTGAGGGTACGCTGCACCATGGATGGGCATCTAACAGAACCAATGCTATCTAAAAAAGGGGTAAAACAAGGGTGTGTCTTAGCTCCAATCCTGTTCAATTTATATCTGAATGATATTGTAGAGCATTTATCATCTCCAACACACCATGCTCCTAAAATAGCAACTAAACCCATTTCAGTCCTCCTATATGCAGACGATGCAGTACTTCTATCTCAAACTAAAGTGGGTTTGAAAAGACAACTAAGGGCATTTTCCAACTACTGTCAGAAGGAACATCTAGAGGTGAATTACAGTAAGACCAAAATAATGGTATTCTCAAAACACTTCAGACTCTCTAAGTGGTCCCTGGACGGGCAACCAATTGAACAGGTCAGAGTCTTTAAATACCTAGGTATGGTTTTTCAGTCATCAGGAACCTGGACAGCTCAGCAAGAATATGTGGTAGAAAAAGCCTCACAAACTATAAAAATCCTGAAACAGTTTTTTTACACTAAAGGTCACAATTTCATACCAGCAGCACTAGAAGGGTACAGAGCCAAGCCACTAGCGCAGATGCTATATGGGATTCCAATATGGGCCAATAGAAATCTAAAATCATTAGAAATTGTACAGTCTAAATTTCTTAGACAAATATTTGCTGTCCCTAGCTGTGTCCCAAATGCCACATTAAGGTTGGAAAGTGGCCTCCTCTCCGTGCATACACAGGCTTGGCTCAGGACACTAAATTACTGGCTAAGACTGAATCAAGCTCCCTCTGGTTTGCTTCCTTTTGTCATGAAGGATTCTCATGAGAGTAGATGGATGAAAGATATCAAATCCAAGGTATACTCTCTGGGACTGTCGCCCGATCATCTAGTGACCACTGGGTATAGTAGGGCGAGAAGTTTATTAGAGCAGCGTATACATGACATTGAATATCAAAATAATCTGTCTGTCACCAATAAATTATGCCCCTGGTATGACAACTCAGCGTTAAGTCATCCAAAAAAATGGCACAATACCTAAATGTGCTAACAGTTCCAAAGCACAGAAGGGCCTTTTCATGTGCACGATTTAATGTCATGCCTTCAGCTATGCTAGAGGGTCGCTTTAAAGGAACACCTCTACAAAACCGCACATGTCCATGTGGTGAAGGTGTTGAAACACTTGCCCATGTGTTACTGTTTTGTTCCTTTTATAGAGAGGTGCGGCAAGAATTACTTTTTCCCATGTTAGCAAAGAAGCCAGGTCGTTCATCTGACTTTTATATATCATTACTCCTTGGAGACCGAGACAATCAGGTGACACTGCTGACAGCTAAATTTTTAGCAGCAGCAATTAAAATGAGGCCAGCCATGATTTTAAACTAACAATCATTTACAGATTATTTGTTCAGATTCTGTACAGGAATGTTGCAAGTATATGTATTTACTTCTATGTATTTACTTTTATGATTTGGTATGCCAATTTTATATCTATTTAAATGTTGTTCTTTTTTGCTAAGGCCATGGCTAATGCAAATAATTAAATAAACTAAATAAATAAGTCCATCACAGGTTACAAACCATGATGGAGATGTGTCATCTCCAGGCTTAAAACTAGGGTATTTCAAGGGCCAGATGCAGGGGAATGGTATCAGGAGACAGAGATCTAGTCTCGTGCGCTCCCGTAAGCATCTGGTGGGGCCACTGTGAGATACAGGAAGCTGGACTAGATGGGTCTTTGGCTTGATGCAGCATGGCTCTTCTTATGTCCTTATGTTCTTATGTTCAGATACCTAAACCACTGAGCTATCCAGTGAGCTGGTAACCCTTTACGAAAGAGCGTCGAGTGAACCCCCCCTGGTCCCCCACAAGCAGCTGGAGCCTAGAGAGATAGGTGGGTTGTGACCTGGCATGGGGAGATGACTCGTGGAAATTCATTCCTTCTTGTCAGTCGAGGCTATCTTGACACAATAGGACTCTTCAAGGACAAATTCTAAAGCTTGTGCCTGCAGGCAAGAGGGAGGCCTCTATGCTCATGCATGCAATGACCTACGTCCAATTGCAAAATACGTATTTCACTAGTAGGAAGAAACATGCACAGTGGTTTCTCCATTTGGCTGACCCTCAGTCACATACCTGAGTGCATGGTTGGGAATGCAATTAAATGCACCAGCCACACACATCAGTGAGTAGCTGGCAAGTTCCCACGTCTCACTAGCACAATATCTACTTCTTCTCCCTTCATGTGGGAAACAATTCAGGGGTGCAGTGGTGTAGGAGCCTCAAGGTGCATGCTTCAATGCCTGTGTGTGTTGTGTGTGTTGTGTTGTGCCATTACAGTCATGATCAACTCTTCATGACCCCATGTCCATGGAGTTTTCTTGGCAGGAATACTGGAGTGGTTTGCCAGTTCCTACTCCAGGTGTCTACAGCACCTGGTATTCCCTAGTGGTCTCCCATCCAAGTACTAACTAGGGCCGGCCCTGCTTAGCTTCCCAAATCAGGTGCGCTTAGGGCATCTGTACTGCGACTAAAACTGTGCTCACAACCTGGGGTTCAATCCCAGGTAGCTGGCTCATGGTTGACTCCACTTTCTATCCTTCCGAGATCGGTAAAATGCTGGGAATAAAAAGCTTGCGGGGAATGTGTAGCCTGCATACTGTCATTAAACTGTAAACCGCCCAGAAGACTTCTTGAAGTGGCATGGAGCGGTATACAAGCAGAACACTTTGCTTTGGAACGATCAGCCAACTGGGTGCTATCGTCACCCATGGAACACCTCATTGTGTTCACTCTTCTCCTTCTACAGGGTTTCTTCTTCCATGCCCTCCACGATTTCTTGTTTAGGATTCTAGCCAATGTCTTTTACTTTATTTCCTTGGGAAACAAATCATGCCTATACAATGTACACACAAATCAACTACTTAATTGGTAGAAAAGATAAAAGCAACCCATCTCGTGCTTCCAATAATGAAACAGAGCCTCGGTCCTTTGGGGGCAATTCATACAATTCAAGTGAAGGTCCACACTGAACAATCTTGCAGGAAATCTTTACAGGATTTAAGTCATACCCGTGAGCCAACTGAGCAGGGCTGAAACTGGGGTAGGGGGAAGCAAACACCCTGCCACAGTTGGTGGGGTGCCCCCCTGCCCTGCCCAGGCACCACTCAGGTGGGGGAGGGGGCACCAAAATGACAAAATAGCATTTGCACTTTGTACTGTTCTGTGCACGCTCCTACTGGGAGGGTGTGAAATCTGTTTTTGCCCCGCGTAACAGGGGCACTAGTTGTAGGCCTGCGATTCAGACTTGACTGTTTTGTATTTTCCTGCAATGACTTGGACTCAATTCACGACTCAGAACCCACCTATCCCTAACTTTTTTTGGGGGTTGGGGTGCAGCTTGCTTTTAATAGATCTGGGGCTTGAGACTGGACGCCCAAGACTTGGACATGGGGACCAAAGACTCAGCAATGTCACTATGCTCAATAGTGGAACACAATTATCCATAGGGTCCCTCCCTGCTCTGCAGTTCAAAGGTTGTTCTTATTGTTATTGCTGCTGCTGTTGCTGCACGTTAAAAGTGGCAATTCTGCAGAAAACCAAACAAAAACATTGTGCATGTTTACACAAAAACCCAAAATAATCTCATCACATGCCTCTTGAAGAAGGAGAAGAATGAGTTGCTTCTTTGTCTTCAAATTCACACCCTCAGTTTAGGCTGAAATGCCCCTAATCCCGTCAGATGATGTGCAGTGGCATTAATTGGCACACACAACATGCGAGTGCCAGCCAGGTAGACAAGGAAGAAGAATCGGGGAATAATGAAATCCCCTCTTCTGTGCTGATCAAATAGTTCAGTGGTGTCCAAACTTCGGCCCTCCAGATGTTTTGGACCACAACCTCCACTGTCCTTTGTCCTTTGTCCATAAAAAGCTTGCTGGGAATGTGTAGCCTGCATACTGTCATTAAATTGTAAACCGCCCAGAAGACTACTTGAAGTGGTATGGAGTGGTATATAAGCAGAACACTTTGCTTTGGAACGATCAGCCAACTGGGTATCATCGTCACCCATGGAACACCTCATTGTGTTCACTCTTCTCATTCTACAGGGTTTCTCATTCCATGCCCTCCATGATTTTTTGTTTAGGATTCTAGCCAATGCCTTTTAGTTTATTTCTTTGGGAAACAAATCATGTCTATACAATGTACACACAAATCAACTACTTAATTGGTAGAAAAGATAAAAGCAATCCATCTCGTGCTTCCAATAATGAAACAGAGCCTCGGTCCTTTTGGGGCAATTCATACAATTCAAGTGAGGGTCCACACTGAACAATTTTGCAGGAAATCTTTACAGGATTTAAGTCATACCCGTGAGCCAACTGAGCAGGGCTGAAACTGGGGTAGGGGGAAGCGAACACCCTGTCCCTAGGCTCAGAATTCTGGGACTTGTGGTCCAAAACATCCAGAAGGCTGAAGTTTGGACACCCCTGAAATAATCGCTTGGGATGAAGCCCTGCTGGTACAGATGGGCTAAATGTGATAATCCCGGCATTTAGGCCTAATGAGTCATAATGAGTCAAGAGTGAGCATGGAGGAAAGATGTGGATGTAACAGAAACAGAAATAGGGTTTGGAGAGAGAGAGAGAGAAAAACTGAGGACTAGAAGCTTTGGATCAGAAAAAGAAGCTCATTGGACCCTTGGAGAGGGAGTGTCAGCCAATCAGTGGAAAGAGGCCAACTCAGCTGAAGGTTCTAGGTGGTCAGCGCATTTCTGGGCACAAATCCTTTAATACAAATGTGGGGAAACCTGCGCCTTCCAGGTGTTGGTGGATAATCCCGGAGCCGGTAGGTGCTAATGGAAACCATGTGGTGACTGGGGTAGGGTTTCCTCAAGATGCTGTGAGTCACAGGTGCCACAAAAACCCCAGGTGAGCTTGCAGTTACTGGGTAAACAAACACAATTCAGTCCTCAGTTCTCAGTCCTTTCTCTTACATACTTGGAAAGTTGTGTTTGCTCACTTTATCCTGCTTGGTTCTTTGAAGGTCTCATGTTTTCCCCCCATTAAACACTTTTTTAAGACTTGGCTTCTCTTGCTGCGTAGAAAATAGGCTATAAAGGAAGGTCATTGGGTCCTATTATTGGCAGGGACCATAGAAACTCACAAGGGTTGATTGTTGTTTTCTAACTCTTGCATGAGGGAAAATCAGGGTGGGTAATTAGATGAGGAATTTATTATCTGGATTAAAGCCTTCTTAGAGCCCCTCCCCTCAGGTGTAAAGGCCACCCCTTCTCTCCTCCATTCACCTTATCTGGTGTTAATACCCCACAATCAATACGAGATAGGGCCAGTTTCTATGGGCGACAGCCACAGTTTAACACTTTCATACAATTAGTAAGTTAGCTTATCGACAAGGTCCAAAAAGAATAGAGAGAAAATTGGACCCCAGAGACAATGTAAACTCAGTGTTTGAAAAAGTTGCTTTGGGATTACAAAGCCCATCACTCCCTATCCAGCATGGCCTTGAGAGATTTGGTGGTTTGAGAAAACAATATTTCAAAGCTGTGGGTTGGCCATAGTGGCTGGGGGGTTGGGAGGAGTTTTTAGGGTCTGTAAAAATAATAATGAACCCTTGATTCGGAAAAGGTGAAAGTTGCAAAACAGTATGTAATCTTTGGAGTTTAACAGAACTGTCCCACTGGATTCTAGAAAAAAATAACTGTGTGTGATGGTAAAACAGCAGTCAATAGAATTGTTGAAAGAGAGAGAGAAAGGGTAATTCTCATGGGCAAGTGGTCTGAAGGATGGCACATGTTGGGAACATCTGAGCTAGATGAGCAAAGTCCATAGAAGGACCATACATCTATTCAATCCTAATAGGGCAAAGTTTAGTAAACTACAGGAATATCTTGTAAGATAAATGCCCCTTAAGACAAAAAAATTCGTAAGACGAATGAAATGTCCAGGAATAGAAAAACCTCGTAAGACGAATTTTCCTATGGGATGCTTCGCAAGACGATTTCAATGAACTCCTGAGGGAATCCGCATTAAACTGTGCTTCATAGGACAAAATTTTCGTAGGATGAATTGACCGATAGAATGAATTAAATTCGTCTGAAGAGGTACCACTGTACTCTTGATAAGACATCACCACCACCACCACCACCATTGTGCTGTTGATTCAATTCTGACTTGTGGTGACTTTTTAGAAGTAGTGATGGGCATTTCGAAGGTTCGTGTCAGTTCATTTACTGGCTGAAATGATGTTTGGCGGTTTCCCAGCCCCGCCTCCTCCCACAGGTGCCCACTCAGAGGTATCCTCTCGCCTCCCTTGGCCCGCCTCCTCTGAGCACTGCCGTCGGTGAATGAGGTGGGGCCGGGAAGTGCCGTACACCTGTTCAGCCAGTAAATGAACTATGAAGTGGACAGTTGATGCCCCTCTGTACTCGGAAGTGGTCTCCCCTTCCCTTCTTCTGGGATTGCGCAGCTTGCCCAAGGCCACACAGGCTGGCTCTGCTTGCAATGAGGCACAGTACAAAACTGAACTCCCAACCAGGTGCCTCGCCCACTGAGCTTTCTGTGGGCACCTGGTATCGCCCATTCACAGCCACCTGTATTCAGGTTAAATTGCTGTACGGGCACTTTGCGAAAAATGAGTGGGTTTTGAATCGCAGTTTGGGCACTCGGTCTCTAAAAGGTTCGCCATCACTGCAATAGAGGCTTGGTTCCATCATTCCATGATCTACCCTACCAAAGAAGAGGCAAATGGACCATCAACGGAGACATGACAAGACTGCAACACTGGGTAATCTCTTTCCTTTTCATTTGATCCAATTGGCTCCATGCAGTGGACTTTCCCAAATTTTATCCCAATCCTCAGATGAAATGCATGGGCCTTCTGCACCAACCCCCTTCCCCCTTCGCTGGCAAGGCGGGGGCCATTGGCCTCAATGAGCCACATTGAGGAGAGGTGCGAATGTGTGTACGTGAGCCATGACATGTCTTTGGAAGGACTGGGGCGATAAAAACACCTCCCTCCCTTCATTTCGGATGCAGCCTGACAACATCCAAGCTCCGAGGCTCAACTGATTTTCTTCCCATCTTGCCAAGGGCCTTACATCTAAGAAATAAGTCCTGGCAAATCCATCTTTTGCCATGGTATAATCTATTGGTACTACTCTGAGGAAGAGGGTTTCGCCCTCGAGGTATTAGCAATGGTTTTGTTATTTTTCTAGTGGCCTAAAGGTATCACCTGTTCCACTTTTGTAAAAAAATAAGGTACACCATAATACCTCTGTTGTGGAAGAAATTAACAACTTTCAACATTCTGTCTGTAGTGCCCTATGCTACCGGGTGATATATATATTGTGGTGATGGTGGTGGTGGGGAACGCTGCCAACTCTTAGAGAAAACAAGGAAACACGACAACGCATCCCCCAGGCCTGTGCTTCCAGAAACAGGAGGAGCTAACATCACAGAAAAAAGGACAATGAAAGACTCATCCACTAATTAGAAGTCAGATCCATCAATGCTCTTTAAGCAATGTGCCTGGGGCATCCATTTAATGTCTAGGAAACTTCCCTGTAGCAAAAAGCCAAGGGCTGGGATTGTATTCTGCTCACACCCTCAATATTAAAAGCTCCGAGAATGATAAATACTACATATGCTTTTAAGGTTGGGATGTGCTACCTTAGTGGTTACTTCACGTCTGTTTTGTCTCTGTTAGCGTTGCGCTTTGGAGCGGTACAAAAAAAATCTTATTTCACGTCCGTCGCGCAACAGCTGGAATTTGTCTCGACCACACCCCCAGAATGGGTGCTAAGCAAGACAAATCTGTACCTGGCGCTGGGGTAGGTTATTTCCTTGTCACGGTTTGTTCATGGTTCCTTTTCCGAGACAAGGGACCATGTGGTAACAACTGTCACGCAACCACCAGTGTCCACCTCATTATCAGCGGCTGAAGCAGCATTCAACATTAGTTTCCCTATGGGAAACATCATGCAGCGCAAATGTTTATTAAAGAAAGTACTGAAAAATCTGTAGCATTGACGTGTAAATCCCAGAAGACGAGTAAATTGAAATATCGAAAAAGTTTTATTTACTATATTTTAAAAAGGGGGTAAGAAAGCAAGACAAATTCAGAGTTTGTCACAGAACAAGACCGTGAAGTAACCGTTGTCATGAGACAAGTTATCACAGCCATGAGAAAACGGAAACAGGGACAAAACAGGGACAAAACCACATGATCACGACCAATGCTATCACGGTACAAAACTAGTCGCGGAACAAAGAAGGACATGACATAACTGTCAGAGTTCAAAAGTCCTTTGGAATCTGCTTGCAGACTCACCCAAATCCCAGTTGCTCCATTCAAATTCACTGCAACAAATGTTTTCGCCCAGAAATGTTTTACTCCAGAAGAGGTCTTGATCTGACCACAGCGACACATGCCTTAGTTATATCCTGATTACTGTAACGCTCTCTACATAGGGCTGCCTCTGGAAAGCTTAGGAAACTTTGGTGGGTCCAAAAATGCAGCAGCTAGATTGCTGACTGGGGGAGAGGGGGGGTTTACAGAGATCACATAAGCACCCCCACCCACCCACTACAGCAGCTCCTCTGGCCGCCAGACCATTTTCTAGCACAATTTCAAAGTGCTGGTTCTAATCTATAAAGCCCTCAATGGTTTGGGTCCAAGCTACCTCAAGGACCATGATTTGCCCAATATGAGCCTGCCTGGGTGATAAGATGATGTGCAGATCTTTCAATTCCACCCCTTTCAGAGGTGCATTTGGTAGGGGCGCAAGAGAGGACCTACCAAGAGACTCTGGAACTCCTTCCCACTGGAGGCCAGGGTGGCCCCCTCTTTGCTCTCCTTCCACAAGCAGACAAATCATTACAGGCAAGCTTTCCGTCAGTGACTCTCTGCCTGAGTGGGATTTTTAGATGGATTGTTATGCATTACTGCTTTGCGTGTGCTTTTTGGTGTTGTTTTTGCTTACCATTTCTTCAAGTCCTATTTCTTTGCTCCTCCTTTTTAGTATTTGTACATAAATGTTGTCTTTTAACAATGTAAGCCATTTTCGTCTTCAGCTTTCATAGTCCCTGATTGTTGGCCAAACTGGTTGGGGATTTCTGGTGATCTGAAGTCCAAAACATCTAAAGATCCATCGGACAACTAGCTGTCTACATTCTCACTTTGTGTTAATCCAGTCGTGGAGGAGCCTTGTGGCACTGAGCCTCATGGCACAGTGGTTAAATGCCTGTCCTGCAGGTAAAACTGTGCTCATGACCTGGGTTCAATCCCTGGTAGCAGGCTCAAGGTTCACTCAGCCTTCCATCCTTCCGAGGTCGGTAAAATGAGTACCCAGCTTGCTGGGGGGGCAATGTGTAGCCTGCACACTGTAATTAAAATTGTAAACCACCCAGAGACGACTTGTAGTGGTATGGGGCGGTATATAAGCAGAACACTTTGTACTGCAGCCGTACCTCTTCTCACGACCTGCGGTTCAGTCCCAGGTAGCAGGCTCGAGGTTCACTCAGCCTTCCATCCTTCCAAGGTCAGTAAACTGAATACACAGTTTGGTGGTGGGCAATGTGTTGCCTGTGTAATTAAACTGTCAACTGCCCAGAGAGTGCCTTATGCACTGTGAGGCGGTATATGGGCAGCATGCGTTGCTTTTGTCATCATCAGTATCAGTAAAGTGCCTTCTGTGGTCTCATGGCAATCCCTTTTTGAAAGCAAAAAACAGTCACAATAACCAACACCTATGAAACAATATAAAACTCGCATTTAAGAATCTGTTTGACTGATGTGCCCTGAACCATGTGCGCCCTCCTAGCCTTTGGACTACAAAACCCATGATGCGGAGGGGTGCATCTGTAAGTGACATGTGCATGCACCAAAACATCCAGGACCTTTCACAGTAATGAGCAGGAGGTAAATGGTATGAATGAATGCAAATTTAAATAATGGACAAAAAGAGAGAGAGAAAGAGAGAGCGGACCATCTGAAATTCAATTAGGCAAATGAATTTTCCATGGGTTGCTCTTGATAAAACCGGACCGGGGTGGGGTGGGTGGGGGTGAGTGCTTTGGTGGAAGATTTGCACAAAAGCCCTAGACAAGGGGAGATAATCTCCCTGAGGAAAGAGTGGTCTTGGTCATGATTTCGGCTTCTTGCGCCGTAGCTATCAGCATCAGAATCAATTTTCCGCCTGACTCAAAAGTCATTAAGTAACAGTGCACCCCAGTGAACGGCTGCCGGCTTGACCTTTTCTTTGTCCATGGCCCAGACCGTAAAAACAGCTGGCGCAGGTCCTAGGCGGCCTCTGAGGACGTCACCCGAGATGTTATCTCACCTGCTGAAAAATGACTCCTTTGGAACAGCTCAGTCAAATCTCTGACTCTTACAGCTGGTGGAGAAACCTTTGAAAATGCGAAAGGTCTGTCATTACTAGGACAGGTTGTTTCTGAATCTACACAGCCGCACTCGCTGGGCTGAACTTTTATGGTGTCTGGCCTCTGGATGGCATCTCAGAAGTCTCCGGGCCACTGTTCTCTGTTTTTCTTGCACCTCAATTTAAAAAGGATGTTGAGAACCTCAAGCGGGTCCAGAGGAAGGCGACCAGGATGGTTGAAGGTCTGGAAGAAATGTCTTACGAGGAGCAGCTTAGGGAGCTGGGAATGTTTCAGTTTACATAAAAAGAAGACTGAGAGGGGATATGATAGCTATGTTTAAATATTTGAAAGGATGTCACACTGAAGAAGGGACTAGTTTATTTTCCATGGCTTCAAGGACTAGGACACAGGGCAATGGTCTCAAACTACAGGAAAAGAGATTCAATTTAAACATTAGGAAGAACTTATTGACAGTTAGAGCTGCCACGGAGGGTGGTGGAGTCTCCTCCTTTGGAGGCTTTTAAGCAGAGGCTGGATGGCCATCTGTCGGGAGTCCTGTGATGGGGGTTCCTGCATGGCAGGGGGTTGGGCTGGAGGGTCCTTGAGGTCTCTTCCAACTCTATGACTCTATGACTCTATGAAAAGTTACATCTCTTGCTTAAGGCTAAAGTAAAAACCCAGGAGCATACTTTGGCCTTGAACTTTGAAACGAGACTCATTTCAGGGAGAGGACTTCTGATGGGCAGGTTGTCCTTCTGTAAAGTGTGACCCATGCCCTTTGTAGAGAGATGCCTGGGCAACCCAAAACACAGTCGTCTGCACAATTTGCCCACAATAGGCTGATGGGCCACTGCCTCCTTGGCCCAGCTGGCTAGTAGGGCCTGCAGAAGCCCGGTGGCTCTTACAAGGTCAAAGGTCAAGGTCTGGGCCAACCGCAACCCCCCACAGTCAGCTACCCAGGGCAGGCGACCTTGATGACAGATGGAGATTTACCATCGGGTTGGAATGGCAGTCTCCTGGTTTTCCCCCTTGGGCATGTGCCTCCTTTGTCCCTCTGGCTGGACAACGGCGCTACGGGATCTGTTAATGAGGGAAGCATACTTCCCCTGCCCCCTCCTCCACCCTAAAACTCATGTCATCCCCACCCCACCCCCAGATGGCAGATCAGCCTGCTGACAGTCTGACAGTTGGAGGAGCTGGACCGACCCTCTTTTCTGAGGGTCTCGCCTGTGGCAGGAGCAGGCCAGCACTCTGGGGGAAAGAGCGCCTTTTGTCTTGTTCTTGACCCCGCTCGGGCAAAGACGATGGAGGAGAAGGAGAAGAAAAGAGCCCCCTTCTCCGGAGGGACCGGCAGACACAAGCCTTTCAACTTTCAACTTGACCTGCTCTGTTGGCATGGAAATCAGATGCAAATGGCACAAACCGCACCAAGAACAAAGGACAGCACGGAGGCTTCTCCTGATTTTCACCGCTCATTGCCGGCAGCGAGACATTATTTATTAATTTCCATCCAAATTCACCCTGGAGATGATAGATAGATAGATAGATAGATAGATAGATAGATAGATAGATAGATAGATAGATAGATAGATAGATAGATAGATAGATAGATAGATAGATAGATAGATAGATATACACACACATTGGACCCTTGTATAATGAATGGTTTGTATAACATAAAATCTGTACAACATAAAGAATTCCAGAGATAGGAGAAATTTGCTAAACAGAATCACCTATGAGGTGAATCCATACAGCATAAAAATGGTTGCGAATAGGGACTACTCTGTTTTCAATGCGTTCCTATGGGAAATTTGTATAAAGCTATGTTTAAATATTTGAAAGGATGTCATATTGAAGAGGGAACAAGTTTGTTTTCCATGGCTTCAGAGACTAGGACTCGGGGCAATGGTTTCAAACTACAGGAAAAGAGATTCCATTTGAACATTAGGAAGAACTTCATGATGGCTATTGCTGTTCGGCAGTGGAATATGCTGCCACAAAGGAGGGTGGTGGAGTCTCCTTCTTTGGAGGTTTTTAAGCAGAGGCTGGGTGGCCACCTGTTGAAAATATTGTGATGGGGTTCCTGCATGTCAGGGGGTTGGACTAGATGGCCCTTGAGGTCTCTTCCAACTCTAGGATTCTAGGATTCTATGATTCTATGATAAAGGAAAATTTGCTTCACAGAATTTCATGGGGAACGAATTAATTCCTTTATACAAGGTACCACTGTACCAGGCAGAGTCTCACTGAAACCTGCTTAGCAAAACTTCCCCGACAAGAGTAAGGAAGCCATTGGGCTTGGTTAGCAACGTCCTTGCCCATTTGGCTGTTTCCATATCTCCCTTTTGGTGCTACTCTGAGGAAGAGGGTTTTGCCCTCGAAATATTAGCACCGTTTTTTGTTATTTTCCTAGTTGCATCACCTGTTCCACTCTTGTGTTTGGGATTTTTAAACTCTGCCTGGAGGTGCTTAGTCAATTCTCATCATCACCGTAGTAAGAAGCGGGATTACCAGAAACCAGATTTGAACTTCAAATCCCTAATTCCTGCCCCTGGGCTGTTGACTGAAGGGAGATGAGTCCGAGAACAGACCTTTGCCTCTAGATAACAGCAGGCTCAGCTTTGGGAAAGCTTTAAAGGCATTTGCCGGTAACCTGGAAAGGGTTCTGTAGCTGATGCGCTCAGCTCCACAATGGGTGACGTACAGGCACTTGGGAAGAATAATCTGGTTCTCCTTGTAGCTCCTGCTGCTGTTACTGTTGTGGCATTCCCTCAAGTTGGCTCAAACGTGGGCCGGCCCTGTGAAGGAGCAACTTCGAAAAATGTCCCGTTTCCAACAGGCCTGCTCAGCCCCTTAAAACTCCAGCCTAGGTTTTCCTGGAGGGAAATCAAAACGATAGTAAGGCCGTACCTGGAGTATTGTGTACAATTCTGGTCACCGTTATCTCGAAAAAGACATTGTGGAACTGGAAAAGGTGCAAAAGAGAGCGACTAAAATGATTACTGGGCTGAGGCATCTCCCTTTTGAGGAAAGGCTAAAACATTTGGGCCCCTTTAGTCTGGAAAAAAGGCACCTGAGGGGGGATACGATTGAGACGTACAAAATAATGCAGGGCATGAGTCAAGTGGATAGAGGGACGCTCTTCTCCCTTTCACAAAATACCAGAACTAGGGGACATACATGCAACTTGAGGGCTGGGAGAGTAAGAACAGACAAAAGAAAAAAAAATTCACCTAGTGCGTTGTTAGTCTGTGGAACTCCCTGCCACAGGAGGTGGTGATGGCATCTGGCCTGGAAGCTTTCAAAGAGGGATTGGACAGATTCCTGGAGGAAAAGTCCACCCCAGGTTACAAACCATGATGGGGGTGTGTAATCTTCAGGCTTTGTTTGCCTGCGGCTCCCCGTCCGCCGTTGCCGCCGCCGCGGCCCGTCGCCCACCGCCTCCCCCGGGGGCTTGCTCCGGGGGCCGGCGCGGCTTTCCATCTGCTTGCGGCCCGCCGACCACCGTTGCCGTCGCCGCGCCCCGTCGCTCGCTGCCTGCCCGGGGGGCCTGCGCCGGGGGCCGGCACGGCGCTTTGTTTGTTTGCGGCTACCCGACCGCCGCTGCCGCCGCTGCGGCCTGGTGCCTGCTGCCCCCCCGGGGGTTTGCTCCGGGGGCCGGCGCTGCTTTCCATCGGCTCGCGGCCCGCCGACCGCCGCTGCCGCACCCCGTCGCTTGGTGCCTTCCCGGAGAGCCTGCACCGGAGGCTGGTGTGGTGCCCTGCTTGTTTGTGGCCTTCTGTCTGCCGCTGCTGCCTTCGTGACTCGTCACCCGTGGCCCCCCGGGGGGGCTTGCTCGGCCCGGCCCATTGCTTGCTTGCAGCCCACCACTTGCCACCACGGCCCACCATTCGCCGCCACTGCCATGGCCTGTCATCTGCCGCCTCCCCAGGGAGTCTGCTCCGGGCACCGGCATGGCCCACCGCTTGTCTGCAGCTCATCATCTCTAGCTGCTCCAGAGGAACCACCTGCTGGTCGGCGTGACCGTGAGGCTGACGCGGCCTTACCATCGCCGCCGCCCCGGAGAAGCCGCTGCAGGCTGACGCGGCTTGGAGGACGACGCAGTTCCACCACCTCCGCCGCCCCTGGCGGGTGTCGCTGTGGCCTGCCATCGCCTCCGCTCCAGAGGAACCGCCTGCTGGTTGATGCGAACGGGGGGTTGGTGCGGCCCCACCTCCGCCGCCCCGGAGACATCGCTGCAGCAGGCCCCACCATCCCCGCCGCTCTTGGATTGTCTGTCCGGATACCGGCCGCGGCCCCACCATCGCCGCCGACCTAGAGAGGTGCCTGCTAGCCGGCGCGACCGGGAGGACGGTGCGGCCCCATCATTGCCGCCGCCCCGGAGTGGCTGCGGTTGGAGGACGATGCGGCCCCACCACCGCCGCCGCCCCCGGAGAGTCCGCCTGCAGATCGGCGCGGCTTGGAGGCTGGCGTGGCTTTTCCACCACCACTGCCTCGGAGAGTCTTGGCTCACTACATGCTCCTGCCGCTGCCCGGTGGGGTCTCACCCTCGCTGCCCCCTGGGGACTCTACCCGGAGGGCCTGCCTTGACTTTCCATTTGCCCCTGGCCGCCCCATGTGGGCTCCCGGACTGTTCGCTCCTCTGTGTGGCCTCGGCATGGGGGGGGGGTTGGGTGGGCCTTGGCCTTCGGGCTCTGGACTTTTGTGTGGATCTTGGGGGGATTGGTTTTTCCCTGACCATTCGGACCTGGATGTGCATCCTCCAACGCCTTGGAAGCGCCTGTTCCCCTGCCCACTGCCCCTCCCCTGTAGCTCTTCATTCACGACGGTTCTGTCCATCTCCGTCTGGGCCACCAGCTGACCTTGTCTCCTCTCCCCCTTCTCCCTTCCCTCCCCTCCTTTTATTCCCATTCTGCCCTGATTATGTGCCCAACTTCTGTTGCATTTCTCTTACTGTGTTTTATAATTCCTTTGTGCTTTGCCATAATTCCCATTATATTTTTGCATTTTTGTAGCTGTATTTTTGCTGTTGTTAACTTTATTGCTTTCATATTTTTTATTTATTTATTTATTTATTTATTTATTTATTTTTCCTCCTTTTCCTTTTCCCTCCCCTCCTAGGCCACCATGTCGGCAGGGACCCGTATCTCTGTGGTGTCTGGCTGTGGGAGGTAAGCTTTGGGCGGAGGGATCGGTCGGGTAAGAAGAACTCGGGCCCGGCACTTATTGTCTGTCCCCTGTTCTGATCCCCTCGCCCACTGCCATCTACCTGGGTGCCATCCCGCCAGCGCCTCCGACCTGTCCTGCCTCCTGATTAATGCCAGGTCGGTGCATAACAAGACCCCGCTCATCCTTGATTCTATCTTTGATGAGCATGCCGACCTGGCATGTATCACCGAGACCTGGGTGGGTGCGGAGGGTGGGGCTTCCCTCGCCCTCCTGTGCCCACCTGGGTTTCAGGTTCAGTGGGCAGGCAGATCGGAGGGTAGGGGTGGCAGGGTGGCCATCGTTTACAGGGAATCCCTTTGTGTTAGTAGGTATGCGACAATTGTGTGTTCTGGGGTGGAATGCCTTCATCTATCAGTGGGTCAGCGAAATAAGTTTGGCATTGTGCTGGTGTACCGTGCTCCCCGCAACCCAGTGCAATCCCTCCCAGAGATCGCTGAGTTCATCTCAGCTGCTTTGTTGAGATCCCCCCGCCTTCTGGTGGTCGGGGACCTCAACTTGCACACCGAGGAGGAACTCTCTGGTGCGGCTCTGGAATTCATGGAGTCCATGACTTCCATGAACTTATCTCAGCATGTTCTTTGCCCCACCCATAGAACTGGCCACACCCTGGACTTTTCCTCCATGTCGCCAGATTCGTGTCTGGGGGTTGGGGGTATTTTGCCCCTGCCCGTGTCATGGTCGGACCATTACCTGCTAAAATTTTCCCTGTCGATCGCCCCCCGCCCCGCGGGGAGCACCCATCTCACATCTGGGCCCGCCCCCGTAGGCTCCTGGACCCCGCCAGGTTCATGGAGGCCTTCGGGGAGCTCTCTGGCGGTTTGGCAGACGGTCCGGTCGATGCCCTGGTTCACGGAGGAGCTGCGGTCGATGAAACAAGAATGTAGGAGACTGGAGGTAATTTGGAGGGCAAACAGGACGGAAGTAAATAGGGCTGCCCTTAAACAGCTGACTGGCCGCTATCTCCGCGTGATCAGGGACGCTAGAAGATAATTTGCCTCCCTGAGAATTGGCGAGGCCTCGAACTGCCAGGCGGAGTTATTCCGGGTGGTTTGTGACCTCTCCAATCCCAGTCAGCTGCGGCCTCCTCCTAGTGATTTCACTAGTGAGCAATTTGCAGCCCATTTTAGATCAAAAATAGAGGCCATCCGTTCCAACTTGCCCCCCAGTTGCTCTAGTTCACCCTCTGGGATCTCCGGTGCCTCACCCCTCCGCTCCCCTCTCCTGGATGAGTTTGGGCCGGTTTCTTCAGTGGAGGCCTCCAGAGCTATGGCTCGTTGCCGGCCGGCAGCCACTCCCTTTGACCCTTGCCCAGCCTGGATTATTAAATCTGCCGAAGGGAACATGCCTGAGTGGGTTTCTGCTATTGCCACGGCCTCCTTTCGAGAGGGATGCTTCCCTTCCCACTTGAAGGAGACCGTGGTGAAACTCACTCTTAAGAAACCTGGCTTGGCGTCAGACGATCTTTCCAGCTATTGCCCGATCGCCATTGTTCCCTTCCTGGGCAAGGTTGTCGAGGGGGTGGCCGCGGTCCGACTTCAGTCATACCTGGAGGTAAATCATATCCTGGATCCCTTCCAGTCTGGATTCAGACCCCTTCGCGGGACCGAAACCGCCCTGGTCGCTCTGCAGGATGACCTCCTCAGGGAGGCCGACGGGGGGAGCTCCTCCCTGTTGGTCCTCCTTGATCTCTCAGCGGCCTTTGATACCGTCGACCATGGTAACCTTCTGGCCCAGCTTGCAGAGGTGGGAATTGGTGGTCAGGCCTTGGCCTGGCTCCGTTCCTTCCTTGGCGGCCAGACTCAGAGAGTACAGCTGGGGGATGCCTTGTCGGCTCCTTGGACTCTCCCTTGTGGGGTGCCCAAGGGGTCGGCAATCTCTCCCGTGCTGTTCAATGTTTATATGAGACCGCTGGGGGAGGTCATCAGGAGATATGGAGTTCGCTGTCATCAGTACGCTGATGACACACAGCTCTATATCTCCTTTTCATCGTCTGCAGAGGAGGCGGTTCGCTCCCTCGATCTGTGCCTGGAGGCCGTACTGGAATGGACCAGAGATAACCGGCTCAAGCTTAATCCGGAGAAGACGGAGGTTCTGTTCTTCGGGGCACCCTCGTCTCGGTACAATGGCCCCCTCCCTAGTCTGGGGGGCATTTCCCTCCAGCCTACGGACAGGGCCAGGAATCTGGGCGTGGTCCTGGACTCGGCCCTCTCCCTGGAAGCCCAGGTGATGGCCGTCTCCAGGGCCGCTTTTTTCCATCTCCGCAGGATCGCCCAGATCCGCCAGTACCTTGATGAGTCCTCCCTGAGGACAGTTGTGCAGTCCCTGGTGATCTCGATGATCGACTATTGCAATGCCCTCTGCGTGGGGTTGCCCTTGACCCTGGTCCGGAGGCTACAGCGGGTGCAAAGTGCGGCGGCCAGGCTGGTGGTGGGTGCTCGTAGATACGATCACATCACCCCAGTCCTGGTCCGCCTGCACTAGCTCCCCGTTGTCTTCCGGATCAGGTTCAAGGTCTTGGTTTTGATTTTCAAAGCCCTCCAAGGCTTGGGACCAGAGTACCTGGCGGAGCGTGTCTCCCAGAGGGCATCCGGATCCAGACCCACAAGATTGTCGCAGGCGCGCTCACTGAGAGTGGCCACACCCAGAGAGGCGCGGAAAACGTGCACGCGAGACCGCGCCTTCTCTGTGGTGGGGCCTTCTCTCTGGAATCATCTTCCTAGTGAGCTGCGCCTGCTGGAGTCCCTGCCTGCCTTTAAGAAAGCTTTGAAGACCTTCCTCTTTAAAGAGGCCTTTGGTGACCGCATTAGTTAGGTTTTTTTTTGTTTTTCCGCCATCTTGCCCTCCGCCACTCCACTACTCGGTGGTGTTTTTACTTATTTTATGTGTTTTTACATTGTTAGCCGCCCAGAGTTCCCGCCAGGGAAGATGGGCGGGATATAAGCTTATAAATAAATAAATAAATAAATAAATAAATAAATAAATAAATAAATAAATAAATAAATAAACAGGGTCCTTCAAGGGCCAGATGCAGGGGAGTGGTATCAGGAGACAGAGATCTAGTCTTGTGTGCTCCCAGAGGCATTTGGTGAGGCCACTGTGAGATACAGGAAGCTGGACTAGATGGGCCTTTGGCCTGATCCAGCAGGGCTCTTCTTATGTTCTTATGAGTCAGTCCACCTTGTAGTCAGCCTTCACCCGCACCACAGGCGCTGTGCTGCTTCTGCCAGGACTTATGAAACAAGTAGGCTCCCAAGTCAAGATGCTGGTGCTTCACTGCCTCCTTTCCTCAAACAGGAACATGGGGTTGATGCAGGCAACCACTGGCTCTTCCTCCAAGTCTCTCCTGTAGCTCCAAGCTTTGGGATAATATTGATTAAAAGGTCCCAATGGTAGAGGGAAGCACTGTTGTTTAGTCTTATGTTACTTTTGTTATGTGTATTTTGTATTTTGCATAGAAATAAATAAAAAAGGAAAAGTGGAAATTCATCACTGGGAACAACAGAATTCAGTGTGCCTAAAACCGTTCTGTAGCATCTTTATTATTGGGTAAAGTCTTAGATCACGGGGGAATTCACTCACCTCTAAATAAAGTAATTCCCACACACTGCATCGTGCATTTCCAAAAACGGATCGTTTGAGGATTTGGGTCTCTTGTGTTTGTTTGTTTTTTAAGAGATGGAGCACCACACAGATCAAAAGAAAATCCATGGAGTTTCGCTTTACTTTGTCTACCTGCCTCCTTTGGTCGGCAATTTTGCACACCGTTTGAAATACCTGGAGGTAAGGAAGACAGAAGAAAATGGGCTGTTTAAAAAAAAAAGTACAAAGGGGGCAAAGGTGAAGGGAGGGTATATGACTAGAGAAATGAGTCCGTTCAGTGTGGCAGAAAAGACTTCACCTGCTCCAGGAAAAGGTGACGCGGCCGGGAGCCCAGGTGAGATGAGCTTTTTTTTCCAGCGTGGTTGAACCGGGTATTTGTTCCTTGCTCTTGAATTTGTAACCCTGTGGCTTGGAAACTACTTGTACTGCCTGTTCAATCTGATAATTGTTGCTTCTCTCTTTCTTTGTGCAATTGATAAATATATCAGATAATTTTCATCCTGGAACAGGCACTTTAAAGCTTTTGTGGGGTTTATAAAGATTAGATAGATAGATAGATAGATAGATAGATAGATAGATAGATAGATAGATAGATAGATAGATAGATAGATAGATAGATAGATAGATAGATAGAAAATAACAAGATTTGGAATATCTCATCCTGAAAGATAAAATAGTGTACAGTAATACCTTGGATAAAGAATGCCTCTGATAACAAATTTTTCAGATAACAAATGGACATTTCTGGGTATAGGGCTGCCTTGGATAACAAATGTTCTCTAATCCTTATGGGCTGCCTCGGATAACAAATGTTCCATAATGCCTTGCAAAAAAGTGTACCCAGGATGTAATGCAACCCTTGTAGTTTGTGGAGGGGTGGGAGGAGTTAGAACATTTGCTTGTTTGTTTTTTGTTGGGTTTTTTTTTTCAGCCATTCTGGACATGTTTTGCTGGGAAAAGCCATTTGGACTTTTCAAACTTGGAAAGGTAGGGAGCTAGTTTTTATTAATCTTTGCACTGCTTTTCTTTGCATTTTTGGCAGGAAAAGGCTGGGGTAGTCATGCTGCTTTCTTCTGTTCATGTTTACATTCTTTTCCATTGCTCTGCAGCCAAGAACAGGCTGGATTTATCTTGCTGCTTATGTTTGTCTGTTTGCATTTTTCCCCATTGCACCTTGGGTGGGAACAGGCTGCAGTAGTCTTGCTAGTTTCTCTTGTCCATGTTTGCATTGCACTGCAGGGGAGGTGTTCCGGAGGGGGTGTTCCAGCACTGTAGGCCTTTAAAGTGCACTTTATAAAGAGGTCTGGAACCCAGCCCCCAGCTTTTTTGCCTTTTCTCAGACCTCTGGAACGGATTAATCGGTTTCCCATTCATTTCAATGGGAAACTGCGTTTCAGAGAACAATTTTTTCAGATAACAAATTGCCTCTGAGAATGAATTAAATTCGTTATCAGAGGCACCACTTTATCTGGTTACATAATATGCTGCTGTCATCCTGTTTCCCTCCCAAGCATCTAAAGAAGAGCCCAGGGCTCGCTTTCCCATTCAGATTTCACAACAACCCTGTGAAGCGGACCAGCCTGGGTGAAGATGGGGCTGGCCAAACATCTCCCAGGATTTCCTTGACCGAGAAGGAATCTAAACCCAGATTTCATAAGTTGCCGTCCTCCTGCGGCAGGGAGTTCCGCAGTTTAACAAGAGGAGGGGGAAATAGACGTGGCATAGTGGAGCCATAGATTAGTGACCAAATAAAGCTGGGAAAAGTTATGTTTTTTTATCTACAGCCACCAGAAGATTTTACGGCCAATGGCTGTTCTTGGAATTGTTTGGAGAAATGATCCCACCCACCCACCCAACTTTAAGGCAGAGGAGCTGTTTTGGAAGCTCAAGGACGAAGGTCCATTCTTCGGCACCGACAGTGAAAAGCGAAGGACCAGGAGGTGACAAGAACCTAAGAAGAGCCATGCTGGATCAGGCCAAAGGTCCATCTAGTTCAGCTTCCTGGATCTCACAGTGGCCCCACCAAACGACTCTGGGTGCGCAGGAGACTAGATATCTGTCTCCTGATAACACTCCCCTGCATCTGGACCTTGAAGTGCCCTGGTTTTAAGCCTGGAGATGACACATCCCCATCATGGTTTGTCACCTGGGATGGACTTTTCCTCCAGGAATCTGTCCAATCCCCTTTTGAAAGCATCCAGGCCAGATGCCATCAGCACATCCTGTGGCAGGGAGTTCCACAGACTAACAACGCGCTGGGTAAAAAAAAAACATTTTCTTTGGTCTGTTCTCACTCTCCCAGCCCTCAGTTTGAGTGGATGTCCCCAAGTTCTGGTATTTTGTGAGAGGGAGAAGAATGCCCCTCTCTCCACTTTGCTCATGCCCTGCATTATTTTGTATGTCTCAATCACGTGTGGGTGGTACTCTTGGGAAGCCTTTCTCATTCTTCAGCAATCTAATTCCCCAATTTGCAAGGTTCCTTTCCCCCTCAAAGAAAGGGTGAGTTCCCGGGTGAAGGTGAGTATGAATCAGTGTGTGTGTGTGTGTGGGGGACAAGCCAAGTCACTGATGTGTCTTAAGTCCGATTCAACAACTTGTGTCCCATCTCTAGGTAGCAGGCATCTTGAAGTGGCTCACCCACTGTTTAGCAGCATCCTAACAGGGAAGGGCATCATCCTCACAACAAACCTCACGGCCCATGATTTCCCTCCAAGGATCTATTATCTTCTTGTTCTCCCCTTCATGTCCTAAAACTCATCATGACTTCTTTTGCACCTCTCTGTACGTGTCAGCTTTTGCACTTTTTACAAAAAATAAGTATCGTCTTTGATTCTTTATTTTTTAAACGGATATGGTGTGTGCGTGTCCGCGCATGCCAAGGAGCCATCCTGGCCTATGCAGACCAGCGTTTGCAAACCCTAGGCTTTAATGAAATGTTTTGAATAAGAATGCTAAGCGAGGGGACCTCTGAAGGCGCTGGCTGGGCCCAAAGGATGCACAGCTCCGTCAACCAGCAGAGGGTCGGGCTTGCAACTACCAAATGTCACTCCCTTGTGCCCGGGGGTGGGGAGGTGGTTGTGGGAGGGGGGCTGAGTGGGATTTTGCTCACATCTGCTCAAGGTTCTGGGTCCACAGGGAGCAGAGACAAGGCGGGCGCTGACTCCTTCCACCCCCACCAACCCCCCCATCTGAGGGCTGACACCTCAGCTGTTGCTGCAGATAATTCATGTTGGGGGAGAGGAGAAAAGGGGACAGACATTTCATGCTGTGTTGGGCGGAGGGGGCTGGCGGCACGTGTCGGAGACCGAGGGGGGGACACAGGCCAGCCGAAGGGCGCAGGGTCTTTCCACATGGACGGGCCTCGCCTTTTGTCTTCCCCTTGTCCCCCTGGCCCGGCAGCCAAATTGATTTGGAAGACTTATTTCCCGCTGATCGGCCACACAGAGGCAAGGGCCGGCTGGCTTTTTCCCTTTTGTGTCCCCCCCAGGGCTTCGAAATTTCAACTTGAGACACATGTTGGCCTCTATCGGAGCAGCCCCCCCCCCGCCGCCGCCACCACCGTCCGTGCCCGCCATCAGGCATCCACATCTCCCAGAGGCTCCCTCAGGCTTTCGACCCTCAAAAGAGGCTCCTTCTATGGAACATATTTCATTGTTCCCAAGACCACGCCAGATAAAGAAAGAGCCTGGAGGGAGGGGTGGCGTGTCAAAAGCATCAGCAATGACCAGAGAAAGGCAGCCTCAATAGAGAGCCTCCTCTCGAGACTTCAGAGTCAGGTTTGGGAGGCTATAATAATAAAACTGTAGTAGAACATCAATCTTGTTAGGTCAGACTGAGACCTAGTGGGTCCAGAAGCAGAGATCGGTAATACAGTGGTACTTTGTATAAAGGAATTAATTCGTTCCAAATAAAATTATGTTAAGCAAATTTTCCTTTATACACATTTCCCATAGGAATGCATTGAAAATGGTGTAATCCCATTTTATGTTGTACGCATTCGCCCCAAAGGCGATTATGTTAAGCAAATTTCCCCTGTCTATGGATTTTTTTTATGTTGTGCAGAGCAGCAGCAAAGTTCAAAAATCATCCTGGCTGGATGTTTTAACCAAGGTGGAGCAACTGCGGATTTGCACCAGGGTACCAACGTTTGCATTGCCTCAGTCTGGAATATCTTATAAATGGGGCACATTTCTACTTTTGTGTCCCAGTTGATCAGTGAGGCTACAAAATAAAACAGGCTGAACTGTGCTTTCATCATTGTAAGGCTAATTACACTGCTGACAATGAGGCCTGTAATAAGACTTCCTGGGGTAGGAACTGGCAAGCCACCCCGGTATCCCTGCCAAGAACATCCCATGGTCAGAAACAAAAGGCTAAAAGATATGACGCTGGAAGATGAGCCCCTCAGGTCGGAAGGTGTCCAACATGCTACTGAGGAAGAGCGGAGGAGAAGTACAAGTAACTCCAGAGCTAATGAAGTGGCTGGGCCAAAGCCGAAAGGACGCTCAGCTGCAGACGTGCCTGGAAGAGAAAGGAAAGTCCAATGCTGCAAAGAAATATACTGCATAGGAACCTGGAATGTGAGATCTATGAACCAGGGTAAGCTGGATGTGGTCAAACGTGAGATGGAAAGAATAAACATTGACATCCTGGGTATCAGTGAACTTAAATGGACAGGAATGGGTGAATTCAGTTCAGATGACTATCACATCTACTACTGTGGGCAAGAATCCCAAAGAAGAAATGGAGTAGCCTTCATAGTCAACAATAGAGTGAGAAAAGCAGTGCTGGGATACAACCTAAAAAATGATAGAATGAGAAAGAGAAACGATTCCAAGGCAGCCCTTTGAACATCACAGTAATCCAAGTTTATTTACCGGTGCTGAAGAGTCTGAGATTGACCAATTTTACGAAGACTTACAAGAACTTCTAGAACTGACACCAAAGAAAGATGTTCTTCTCATCATAGGGATTGGAATGCTAAAGTAGGGAGTCAAGTGATAAAAGGAATAACTGGCAAGTTTGGCCTTGGAGTTCCAAATGAAGCAGGGCAAAGGCTAATTGAGTTTTGTCAAGAGAACAAGCTGGTCATTGCAAACACTCTTTTCCAACAACACAAAAGGCGACTCTACACATGGACATCACCAGATGGCAATACCGGAATCAGATTGACTATGTTCTCTGCAGCCAAAGATGGAGGAGCTCTATACAGTCAGCAAAAACAAGACCTGGTGCTGACTGTGGCTCAGATCATCAGCTTCTTATTTCAAAATTCAAACTTAAACTGAAGAAAGTAGGGAAGATCACTGGGCCAGTTAGGTATAACCTAAGTCAAATCCCATATGAATACACAGTGGAAGTGAAGAATAGATTCAAGGAACTAGATTTGGTGGACAGAACACCTGAAGAATTATGGATGGAGGCTTGTAACATTGTACAGGAGGCTGCAATGAAAAATATTCCAAAGAAAAGAAAATGCAAGAAAGCAAAGTGGTTGTCCAACGAGGCCCTACAAATAGCGGAGGAGAGAAGGGATGCAAAATGCAAGGGAGAAAGGGAAAGATACAGAAAATTGAATGCAGACTTCCAAAGAATAGCAAGGAGAGACAGGGCGGCCTTCTTGAATGAACAGTGCAAAGAAATAGAGGAAAACAACAGAAAAGGAAAAACCAGAGATCTGTTCAAGAAAATTGGAGATATTAAAGGGGTATTTCGTGCAAAGATGGATATGATAAAGGACAAAAATGGTAGGGACCTAACTGAAGCAGAAGAGATCAAGAAGAGATGGCAGGAATATACAGAAGAATTATATCGGAAAGATCTGGATGTCCCTGATAACCAAGATAGCGTAATTGCTGACTTGGAGCCAGACATCCTGGAAAGTGAAGTCAAGTGGGCCTTAGAAAGCATTGCAAACAACAAGGCCAGTGGAGGTGACGGCATTCCAATTGAACTCTTTAAAATCTTAAAAGAGGATGCTGTAAAGGTGCTGCATAAGATATGCCAGCAAATTTGGAAAACCCAGCAGTGGCCAGAGGACTGGAAAAGATCGGTCTACATCCCAATCCCAAAGAAAGGAAATGCCAAAGAATGCTCCAACTATCGCACAATTGCACTCATTTCACATGCTAGCAAGGTTATGCTCAAAATTCTACAAGGCAGGCTTCAGCAGTATGTGGAAAGAGAACTTCCAGAACTACAAGCTGGATTTCGAAGGGCAGAGGAACTAGAGATCAAATCGCCAACATGCGCTGGATTATGGAGAAAGCCAGAGAGTTCCAGAAAAACATCTACTTCTGCTTCATTGACTATGCCAAAGCCTTCGACTGTGTAGACCACAACAAACTATGGCAAGTCCTTAAAGGAATGGGAGTGCCTGACCACCTTATCTGTCTCCTAAGAAATCTATATGTGGGACAAGCAGCAACCGTCAGAACTGGATATGGAACAACTGACTGGTTTAGAATTGGGAAAGGAGTACTTGACAAGGCTGTATACTGTCACCTTGCCTATTTAACTTATATGCAGAGTACATCATGAGAAAGGCCGGTCTGGATGAATCACAAGCCGGAATTAAAATTGCCGGACGAAATATCAACAACCTCAGATACGCAGATGATACTACTCTAATAGCAGAGAGTGAGGAAGAATTAAAGAACCTCTTAATGAGGGTGAAAGAGGAGAGTGGAAAAAATGGGCTGAAGCTCAACATCAAAAAAACTAAGATCATGGCCACTGGTCCCATCACCTCCTGGCAAATAGAAGGGGAAGAAATGGAGGCAATGACAGAGTTTATTTTCTTGGGCTCCTTGATAACTTCAGATGGCAACTGCAGCAACGAAATAAAAAGACGCCTGCTTCTTGGGAGGAACGCAATGGCAAACCTAGATAGCATACTAAAGAGCAGAGACATCAGTTTGCCAACTAAGGTCAGGATGGTTAAAGCTATGGTTTTTCCAGTAGTGATGTATGGAAGTGAGAGCTGGACTATAAAGAAGGCTGATCGCCGCAGAATTGATGCTTTTGAGCTGTGGTGCTGGAGGAGAGTCTTGAGAGTCCCCTGGACTGCAAAGAGATCAAACCTATCCATTCTGAAAGAAATCAACCCCGAATGTTCACTGGAAGAACAGATTTTGAAGCTGAGGCTCCAGTACTTTGGCCACCTCATGAGAAGAGAGGACTCCCTGGAAAAGTCCCTGATGCTGGGAAAAATCGAAGGCAAAAGGAAAAGAGGAGGACAGAGAATGAGATGGTTGGACAGTGTCATCGATGCAACCAAAATGAATTTGACAAAACTCCGGGAGGCAGTGGAGGATAGGAAGGCCTGGCGAGCTCTGGTCCATGGGGTCACGAAGAGTCGGACACGACTGAACGACTGAACAACAACAACCAACGTTTGCTGCTGTTTGTTATGTGCTACCAAGTCAGCTCTGACTCATGATAACCCTACAAAAGGTATCCAAAATGCCGTGTCCCCAACTGCCTTTCAGCTGAAGACAGGACTCAGGCCTGGAACTCCCTTTAGGGAGTCATTCCATCTCGTAGTTGGCCTTCCTCTTTTCTTGCCGTCTTCCACCTTTCCCCAGTATTACTTGTATTTCCCTGTCTATAAGACACACACCCTCATATAAGAAGACCCACCGTTTCCCAACACAATATTACAGTTTTGCAACTGTGCAGTTCTCTCCTAAGCTTACTTCCATGTATAAGATGACCCTCAATTTTTATTCTAGCATTTTTGACAAAAATATAGTCTTATACACACTGGCGTAACTAGGGAGGGGCGGAAGAGTGCATTTGCCCCGGGGCATGTAGCAATCTGGGGGCGCCTGGAGTGGGAGCGGGAGTAGGAAGTCATGCGCCATCCCGCCAGCAGTCCTCCTTTCGCCCCGCTAAGGCTTGGCGCGGTCCTTAATCGAGGGAAAGGAGGAGAGGGAAGCAGGTGATGTTTTTCCCCCAAGCAGCACCAGGGGAAAGGAGGAGGGGGAAGCGTACTACGGAGGCGATGCTTGGAAAAAAAATTGCCTGCTTGGTGTTATCCATGTGCTGTGCGGTTTGCACAGGAGAGCCTTGTCCAGGAGACCTCCAAAGAGGGCGTGAGAAAGAGAAACCCTTCTCCCCTCCCCCACTGTTCCCCGAGGATCGGGCACCCCTTGGTGGGTGGGTGAGACGCAGTTGGGGGGGCAGGAGGGGGTGTAAAAACTGACTATGTCCCCGGGCGCTCCAGACCCTAGCTACACCTCTGCTTATACAGGGGAAAATACTGTATTCTCTTTTCCAGAAAATCAGATCTGCTTTGATTTGGATCCCTACCTTTGGGGGGGAGGTTGGACTCTTTGGCCTTAGAGGCCCCTCCCAACTCTGTGGTTCTGCAATGCTACGAAAATCCTGCCTTCTCGTGAGGTGCCCAAAGCCGGACATCCTCGCTTTCACCATTTTTGCCTCCGTCGATAATTCAGGCTTGATTTGATCGTTTGTCTTTCCGGAACTCTGGAAGGTCCCTCTACAGGCCTCTCCTCCAGCATCATGTTTCTAAAAAACCAGAAACAGCCCCTCCTGTTCTCTTACCTCTTTTGAAAGCACAGAGGCAGGGACGGCACATCCATTAAGGCCGTTATTTCACGAAGTGCTTTGCTTCGCAGCGGCATTGCCTTCGCTTTGAATTCGGTGGCGGTCACTTGCTCTTCCTTCGATCCCACCCCTGTTTCTCAGTACTCACGTGGAGCATTTCTAGGACCGAATCGATTACTACCTCACGTGCTCCCTTCGCATTAGAAAACTGCTTTGCAACGTCCGGTTCCACCCTCCTTTTATTTTAAAAAAAATATTAACTCGGCGTATCGATGCATCAATTAACCGAAATATCGATGCATCGATATTTCGGTGCAAAAGTAACTATATATATATAAAAAAAAACACAAGTCCACACGTGACGTTGGGAGCGAAGCGAGATGCGAAGCGAAAAGATTCCCAGTCGCTGGCAGGGGAACCACTCACCTCGCTTGGAGCACGGTAAAGGGGGCGTGGTCGGGGTGGCATCGCAGCGAAAAAGGAGGAGCGTGCGGACTGAAACGATCGATTCGCACAGAAATGAGGGCTTGCCGCGAAGCGAGCGGTTCGTGAAGTAACGGCCTAAGGCGAACTAGGCAGTTGCCTAGGGCGCTAAAATGGAGAGGGGGCACTGGCCAGCCTGCTGCCCCCCCGCCGCCACCCCTGCCTCTGGCCACCGCCGTCTGTCCCCCTGCTGCCCGTCGCCATCCGCCCGCCGCCCCCTGCGCCCATCGCCACCCCCCATGCCCATCGCCGTCCCCCACCATCCGCTGCTCCCCTGCCACCCCACCCCCAGCCGCCGCCGCCACCACCACCACGCTGCTGCCCGCCCCCACCCCTCACCTAGGGTGCAAAAAAACCTAGCGCCGGCCCTGCACAGAGGTTCTCTTTCTTTTTGGCCGGGGTTGAGTTTGGTCAGGCAGGGAGGGGAATGTAGCCACTTTCTCTTCTTCCTTCTTTCTAGAGAGTTTCTGCCCCTGAATAAGGGCAGAGTGGGTGGAAGAAAGACCCCAAATGAGTCTTACTTAGAGCATCGCAGAAGCTGGGGTTTCCTTGAGTTCACAAATGACATCTCCTCAAAGACATATTGGAACTGGAAAAGGTGCAAAGGAGAGTGACTCAAATGATTACTGGGCTGGGGCACTTCCCTTATGAGGAAAGGCTAAAACATTTGGGGCTCTTTAGTCTGAAAAAAAGGTGCCCGAGCGGGGATATGATTGAGATGTATAAAATAATGCAGGGCATGGGTAAAGTGGATAGAAGGACACTCTTCTCCCTCTCACAAAATACCAGAACTAGGGGACATACATTCAAATTGAGGGCTGTGAGAGTAAGAACAGACAAAAGAAAATATTTTTTAACCCAGCGTGTTGTTAGTCTGTGGAACTCCCTGCCAGTGGATGTGGTGATGGCATCTGGCCTGGATGCCTTCAAAAGGGGATTGGACAGATTCCAGGAGGAGAAGTCCATCACAGGTTACAAACCATGAGGGAGATGTATCAATCTCCAAACTTAAACCCAGGGTACCTCCAGGGCCAGATGCAGGGGAGTGGGATCAGGAGACAGATCTCTAGTCTCGTGCCCTCCCAGAGGCACCTGGTGGGGCCACTGTGAGATCCAGGAAGCTGGACTAGATGGGCCTTTGGCCTGATCCAGCATGACTCTTCTTTTGTTCTTAAGAAGGTGAGCAGATGAAAAAGAGGACAGGACTGCCACACTCCCAGTGGTTGCTGAAAAGAAGGGATTTCAACAGGTGAGGCATAAGCGACACCTGCTGACACTTCCTTCCCTGCTCAGTTGTTAAAGGTCAGGAAGCCTTGCTCTCCCTGTCCTTCTGGTCACTTTCCCCCAGAACTGGGGCGGATGACTTTGTTGCACCTCAAACACTGTGGAACCAATTCTCCACCTGCAGAGGGAGAGCTGGCATGTTTTTGTTTTTACTAGTTCAGGATTCTCTTTTGAGCTCAGATTTGTGAGACATGGCCATGTTAGTCTATGCAAGAATTCTTGGCAAAAACCAAAACAAAACAAAATAAAAGACAAAAACATGTGGCACCTTAAAGACTATTATATTTTAATGTAAGCTTTCTTTTCAGTTCACCAATTGTCATGGGATAGCAGGTGCACAAGAAACAAACAACTCTGGTTTTTTTTTTCATTCTGCCTTCTAAAGCCACCGTTCATCTCTTAGAAATCTTCAAAATCTCCCGACTGGCCCCTCAGTCTGATGCGATCGGATCCATGCCATAGTCTACAGACCTCCATATTTATTCATTCATTCATTCAACTTAGTTACTTAAAGTGTTCTGCTTTTTCTTATATACCGCTCCATACCACTTCAAGTAGTCTCTGGGCAGTTTACAGTTTTAATTACAGTATGCAGGTTACACATTGGCCATTACTTACTTACTTACTTACTTACTTACTTACTTACTTACTTACTTACTTACTTACTTACTTACTTACTTTTTTTAAGAAAAGAATTTGTATGTAGCCTTTCTCCTAAAAGGAGGCAAAGCGGCTTACAGTATTAAAAGAAACAAAGTTAAAAGCTAAAACAACACATTATTACAATGTTAATTGTACCTAGCCAAGGAATTTGGCCCCTTCTTTTGATCCTGCTCCCACCTGCTCCCTGCTCCCCTTTTCTGGCTCCTTGGAAAACCTGTTGGATTCTTTAAATGTTCCAAGGCTCTGGAGAAAAAGGACATTTCTGCAAACTTCTCCATAACTTACAAACACGCATACAGGCACACCTCACTTAACGACGGAGTTCCGTTCCTATGACTAGGTCATTAAGTGAATGGGTTGTTAAGTGAGGAGCTGAAGGCTGTTGTAAGGTGTGGAGATATCCTTCCTTGCAGGCAGGCCAGAGCATGGAGGCTCTCTAAGAGGCCCCAGAAGAAGCAGGACAAAAAGGAAGGGGGTAATAAAGAGGGAGGTGGCTGACACCATGCTTTGCTTGGGTCATTCTCCTCCCTGGTGGAAGCATTGTGACGGTCCCAGCAACACCAGTCCCTTGAAGCAACGGAGGAAGAAGAAGGCAGGAAGGATGCTGTAGCTGAGCTGCTGACAAGGAAGGTGCAGGCAAGCAGAAGCCGGCTGGATGCTTTGGCCCAGAAGCCCTGTGGGCTGAAACAGTAGGTCGTTCCTCAGGCAGCCATTATGCGGTGGTGGCTTTGGCTGCTGCTGCTGACTGTGAGCCTGAGCAGTCATTAAACAGGTAGGTTGTTAAGCGAGGAGAGGATATACACACATAGTAGTCTGTTTTAATTTGTCACCATTGCTTCTGTTTAATGTTTCTTTGGTCAGCTGTAAGGGTGATCTAGCATGGAACAAGTCTCTCAGTGTAATGTTCTAGCATGAAACTCAGTAATTTGTGGAAATAAAAATAGTTTAAAAATTAATTCTGGGCTAATAGGGAGGAACAATGGGGAAGCAGGTGTTTCCACAGTCTAAAGCACTGGTTCTCAACCTGTGGGTCCCCAGATGCTCTTGGACAGCAACTCCCAGAAGCCTCCACCACTCGCTGTGCTGGAAGGGGTTTCTGGGAGTTGCAGTCCAGGAACATCTGGGGACCCAGAGGTTGAAAACCATGGGTCTAAAGCAGGCATGTCCAAACTTCGGCCCTCCTGATGTTTGGGGCCACAAATCCCAGAATTCCAAGCCTGTATTTCCAATGGCAAAGGACTGTGGGAGTTGTGGTCCAAAACATCTGGAGGGCTGACGTTTGGACATGCCCGGTCTAAAGCATCATGCCCATCTTAGTATGTCAGCAGAATACTGCCCACAGTCACACATCACCATGCTTTTGGAGAATGAAGCAACTGGCCACACAAGGAAAAGTCGGGTTAAATCATCTGTCTGGGAAAAAGTAGAAACCCCCAGTGACAGAGAGAAAAAAGCCTCTATATGTCTGAACCATTCAAATTGGCCTTTGTGCCTTTTGACCAATAAAGAGTGCAAATTCACGCATTTTACACCTTCAGAAAATTGCACAGTGTTGAACCATGCAGTCCCAGCCTTGGACTTATCAGGCAAAGCAGAAGAACATCTCCCAGGTACCTCTAGCTGGATGTCTTCAGAAACTTTTACCTGTCTGACAAAGAAGAGGGTGTTTTGTTTTTATGGAAAACATTTTTTTAACAGACGGGTTTTAAGATATTATACATTCCTCCTCGCTTTCTACAGGATGCTGGTGCATTGCTCCCTGGAAACACAGTTAGGGATCATAGCTGTTCCAGCACAAAAGGATTTTACCCAATTTTAGCAAACCATACTTGTCACCCCAAAATAGCCACCCGATGTTGCCTGCAAAAGTCACCAGGCTTTTAGAAGCTCTCAGAAATGAGAACAAAAACTGGTGCATCTCCAGAGACTATTCAGCCGTAATTATCAGGGGAATCGTCTCCATCATTTGTTTCTTTGGGGGAAATAAAACAGAAACCTGTCAGCTGCCATAACTATCTACGCTACAGTGTGATGTAGTCGATGGAGCAGTGTGCTGGATTTCAAAAGCCCAGGGTTCAAATCCCTGCAAACTTGCTGGAGAAAAAGACGGGTGGAGCCACCTTAAAAATATCTCGCATACCATGGAAACCTAAGACTCGCACAAAACTGCTGTATAATATCCCTTCACTCTGCTGCAAGTGACTTTTTAAGAAACGTTATCACAACCAGGCTGCTGGCAACCTTGCTCACACATTGCCACTGATCACACCATTGCTGTGGAGATGGCAGCCAAGATACCTGATGATATCCACCTGGTTTAGCTTTTCTCCATCTATATGGAGACTTCCATGGGTGGTAAGAGTCTCTAGGTACTCAGTTTTCTTGATGTTCAGGCAACCACTCAAGTGGTTGAGTCTGGGAATATTAAAAAATATATAACATGAAAAATCCTAGAAATACAAATTTCTAAAGATGGAGATACCAGAACTAGCCACTAGAGGGAACCAGATAACAATCAATCTATAGTGTTCCTTATAATCCAGATTTCTCAGCATCAACTGTGATGGCAGGCTTGGAAATTATATTGGGTGGGTCGTCTTAGAGCCTTTTCACACCACCCCTAAGATCCGCTGGCCACTTAAATTCGGACCAGAGATCTTAGGGGTTTGTCGCTGTTCCTGCGTTCCCACCCCTTCCGCACTCCTGGCTGCTGGCTGCGTGAGGGAAGGGAGAAAAAACAGGAAGAAAAGAGATGTGACTCACCTCCATTCTGCCTCTTGCTCTTGCCGTGGCAACATTCCAGTCTCTTAAGTAGCTCTTAAAGGGGCGGGAGCCAAAAAACAACAAACAGAAGCGAGGAGAGCCCCACACTCACTATCGTTACACCGCATCAAAGAATTTTCACCTCCAGGGAGCAGGTACTTGAAAGGTGCACTGGGACGCGCTAAAGAGGGCGTGGTCGCACTTAATGGGAGCCATTTGCCCTGGAGTTTAGGGGTCGTGTATAAACGCCCTTACTGTACTATATAAATATATTAAAAACAATTAAACCTATATGAAAATTAAAAGCCAATACTAAAAACAAATTGAAATTATTTTAAAACCTGCATATTACAAACCAGCATTCCTGAGTCGATTTACTGCTTAAAATTCTATCTGAAGAGGAATCTCTTTGCCTAATGACAGAAAGACCAGAAGGAGGAGGCCAACTGGACATCTGGAGGCAGTGAAGTCCAAAGCTTTTTCAAAGGAAAAAAACGCTTTAAAAGTAGAAGAAACAAAACAATAGCAAAAAATGACATTGTGGTGCTTTAAAGACTAAGTGCTATATTTTAATGTTTAATATAAGCAATGGCAAACCTAGGTAGCATCCTAAAGAGCAGAGATATCACTTTGCCAACTAAGGTCCGGATAGTCAAATCTATGGTTTTTCCAGTAGTAGTGTATGGAAGTGAGAGCTGGACTATAAAGAAGGCTGACCGCCGCAGAATCGATGCTTTTGAGCTGTGGTGCTGGAGGAGAGTCTTGAGAGTCCCCTGGACTGCAAGGAGATCAAACCTATCCATCCTGAAAGAAATCAACCCCGAATGTTCACTGGAAGGACAGATTTTGAAGCTGAGGCTCCAGTACTTTGGGCACCTCATGAGGAGAGAGGACTCCTTGGAAAAGTCCCTGATGTTGGGAAAGATTGAAGGCAAAAGGAAAAGAGGACGGCAGAGAATGAGATGGTTGGATGGTGTCATCGTTGCAACCAATATGGATTTGACCAAATTCCAGGAGGCAGTGGAAGATAGGAAAGCCTGGCGAGCTCTGGTCCATGGGGTCACGAAGAGTCAAACACAACTGAACGACTGAACAACAACAACAACAACAACAACAACAACAACAACAACAAATAAGCTTTCCTGAAACATTGCCCATTTCTCCCCTCATATAAGTTAGAATGCATAGTCAAACATTCACTAAGAGGTAGTGAGGTTTGCTTGCTTTTCCCACCTTGGCATTATTTTTTTGGACCCCTGCTTCATATTCAGTTCTTTGGAAGCTTGAGGTTATAATCAGCGGCAACAGGGATTAAGAGACACAACAGAAAAACAACAGTTACAATGTAAAGCATGGCTGACTTTACCTTTAAGCCTTGTTCTGAAAGGGTGGTCAACAAGTGTGAGAGAAAAATAACAGGAGATAACAGCATAAGTATTTCAGCTGGTAATGACTTAAGAAGTCTTGGCTTATGTTTAATCCATTGCTATAGGTGTTCACGATGTGCATGTATTTTATCTCAATGGTTTCCCTTTGGATTCTTGTTCTTCAGTCCCCACACCCCCACCTCCAGAATAGCAATATCATGTGAAGCGTGTCCTGGTAGACAGTAGTGATTTGAGACAGGATTCCATGTACATGTGTTGAGATTGCTGATGTCTGATTTAGGTCCATTACATCATTGGCATAGAGATTGTTCTGTTTGTCCTGCATGGAGGGCAGAGGGGCCCAGTTGGCAAAAGATGGTGCAGATCACATCAGCTGAGGAACAGGTCAAGGCGGCCTTGATGTTGTTTGTAATACCATTGGGCTCTGTGATAGTGTTGCCAGAGTAACTAGGGGAGGGGGCAGAGTAGCGTCTGGATTTGTAGTAGGGTTTAGTCCCCATCGTTGCCTCTTGACTAAAGAATTAAATCAAATACAAGTTAAAAGAGGAGGCTTTTTAGGACTAATTGATAAATTGAGGATTTCACCGGGCCCAGACATCCACCATTATCAAGGGTTATTATGGGGAAAAACAAAAGATTAACTGGTGGAACAGGGAATGCAACAGTGTGATGTAATTCATTGTGAGTTAATAGTTACTTGAGATTAAGAACATAAGAACATAAGAAGAGCCGCGCTGAATCAGGCCAAAGGCCCATCAAGTCCAGCTTCCTGTATCTCACAGTGGCCCCACCAAATGCCTCTGGGAGCGCACGAGACTAGATATCTGTCTCCTGATACCACTCCCCAGCATCTGGCCCTTGAAGTACCCTGGTTTTAAGCTCTGGAGATGATGCATCTCCATCATGGTTTGTAACCTGTGATGGACTTTTCCTCCAAGAATCTGTCCAACCCCCCCTTTGAAGGCATCCAGGCCAAATGCCATCACCACATCCTGTGGCAGGGAGTTCCACAGACTAACAACACGCTGGGTGAAAAAACAGGGTTGCCTCTAAGCAACTATGGGAGAGCCAAGTATTCTAATCCAGGACTGCTTGGAGATTATTTAAGATGTTTGTGGGCATCCCAGTTGGGCCAAATGCCAACACATCCTGTTTGAGTTCCACAGACTAACAACGTGCCAGGGTTGCCTAAAGCTATGCCAAGTATTCTAGTCAAGGACTGCACATCCTGTGATGGGGACAGAAAGTGACCATTAGTGGTGTTTTCTTTTGGGGGTCTTCCCTCCAGTGGCTTGTTTCTGGGATCCATCCACTGCCTTTTTCTTTAAGTGTCATGTCCTCGTAGAATGTTGGCGATCAGTAGCACAATCTGTTTTTTATCTAAAGCAGGCCTGTCCAAAGTTCAGCCCTCCAGAGGTTTTGGACCACAACTCCCACAGTCCTTTGCCACTAGCAATCTAAGCTTAGAATTCTGGGATTTGTGGTCCAAAACATCAGAAGGGCAGAAGTTTGGACATGCTTGATGTAAATCTATTCTAAACAGGGAAGTTTTGCCCACTGCAAACCATTGGCTTAAATCCTTAATCGTTTGCCGCCATCTTGTCCTCCGCCGCCCTTGCTTGGTGGCCTGGTTATTTTCAGCTTTTTAGCCTTTTTAGCTTTTTGTGTTGTTAGCCGCCCAGAGTTCCCGTTGGGAAGATGGAGCGGGATATAAGTATTTAAATAAATAAATAAATAAATAAATAAATAAAGCCAGAACGTTCTCCTACACCCCAGACCACTCTTCCCACCTATTTACCCTTGAAGGATAGCCTGCAGCAGATGATAGTTGTTATTGCACATTATGTGACCGAAATATTGCAATTTTCTTCTCTTTACGGCATTGAGAATTTCTAGCTCTTTATTCATATGCTGTAATACAGCCACGTGTGTGATTCTGGATGTCCAAGGTATCTTCAGGATTCGTCTGTAAATCTGTACATCCACATTTCAGATTATTCCAGCTTCCTTTGCCTTGCCCAGATAATTTGTTCTTTAACCGTATTGGATGGGTACTGTAGTCTGAGAAATGCATTTTGGAGATCCTTGAGTTTGCATTTTCTAACTTGTGTGTCTGGGCGGGCATGATTGTACTTGAGGGCTTAGCTGTAAATGACTGGCTTTGTAGTGTCTTCAGGATGGAAGCTGAAGGTGTGCAGGTACAGCATATTGACCAGTGGGGTTTTCGATGCAATGCCGTGCTAAGATGTCCATGTTCTTGCTTCACAGGGGTGTCAAGAAAATGCATCTGGTGTGTGGATTGGTCCAGGCTAAAGCTGATGTCTGGAGGGAAGGAACTGGACCTCCTGGTGGCATTTACTGTACCAGAGTTTCTTTTTCCTTAAAAAAAAACCATGATCCACGAAAACCCTTCAGTTTTGGTTGCAACCACGGCTTTTGTGTTAAGGCCACTAGAGGTCACCAGAGGCATTGCTTACAAGCCAGCTACCCTTCCTCCTCAGTATTAAAAGCAAGCAAGCAAGCAAGCAAGCAAGCAAAAGCAAATAAATAAATAAATAAATAAATAAATAAATAAATAAATAAATAATGCTCACACAATTAACCAATACATCACATAGTCCTAAACGCTTGGAAAGCGTTCGACTAGTGATTTGTCTGCTGTGATGATGATGATGATGATAATAATAATAATAATAATAATAATAATAATAATAATAATAATAATAATAATAATAATAATAATAATAATAATACTGAAAAAGTAATTGAAAATGAGCATGCAAAATTACTTTGGGACTTCCGAATACAGACAGACAGGGTTTTGGAGCATAAAACCTCAGATATTACGATTGTGGAGAAGGAAAAAGTGTGGATCATTGATTTTACTATACCAGCTGATAGTAGAGTCACCAAGAAACAACTTGAAAAAAATTTCCCAATATCAGGATCTGAAAACTGAACTTCAGAGACTCTGGCATAAACCAGACTCAGGCAGTCCCAGTGGTAATTGGCACGCTGGGTGCAGTGCCTAAAGAGCTAAACAAGTCTTTAGAAGAAATTGGAGTTGACAAAGTCACCATCAGTCAGTTGCAGGAAGCCACCTTACTGGGATCTGCTCGCCTAATTCACCGATACATCATGTAATCCTAAATGCTTCGGAAGTGTTCGACTTGTGATTTGTAATACAAAATTCAGCGTAGTTAGCTGTGTGATAATTTAATAATAATAATAAAGCACAGCCATAGCTGAAGGCTGCTTCCTCAGAAGTAAGCCCCTTGATGGCCCATGGGGCTCTCTCCCTGGATGGGCTAGCAGCCTTTGATGCCTCTGAGGTTGTGGTAGGGAGGGTAGGTGTTCAAGGAATGCCCATAAAGCAGTCATTCTCAACCAGTAGTCATGCAGCTAGTTATGGACTTCAACTCTCAGAAGCCCCAGCCCAAATGACTAATGGTCAAAGATTCTAGGGGATCAAAACCTCAGGAGGGCCAAAGATTGAGATCTGGAGGTCCCTTCCTTTCAAGCCTAGAGGTAACACATATTACATTCATCATGACTTGTAACCTGTGATAGACTTTTCCTCCAGAAATCTGCCCAATCCCCTTTTAAAGGCATCTAGGCCTATCTCTCTTCTTAGTGTTGTCGGGAAGCTGTTTGCACGTGTTATACTGAAGAGGCTCCAGATACTTGCAGAGAAAGTCTACCCAGAATCACAGTGTGGCTTTCGAACCAACAGGTCCACTACTGATATGGTATTTTCCCTCAGGCAGTTGCAGGAGAAATGCAGGGAACAAGGACAGCCACTTCATAGATCTCACAAAGGCATTTGATATGGTTAGTAGGGACGGACTCTTTAAAATACTCCTCCGGGTTGGATGCCCACCCAAGCTCCTTAACATCATTAGGTCTTTTCATGAGGGTATGAAGGGCAATGTAGTTTTCGATGGCCTGGTGTCAGATCCCTTTGACATCTGAAGCGGCGTGAAGCAGGGCTGTGTCCTTGCGCCAACCTTGTTTGGGATCTTCTTTGCTACCATGCTGAAGTATGCTTTTGGAACTTCAACAGAGGGTATCTATCTCCGGACCAGATCAGATGGAAAACTCTTCAACCTCTCTAGATTGAGAGCAAAGTCTAAGGTACAGGTGAAGTGTTTGCGGGATCTCCTCTTCGCTGATGATGCCGCCATTACTGCTCACTCTGCCGAAGATCTCCAACAACTCATGGACCATTTTAGTAAAGCTTGCAAAGATTTTGGGCTAGAAATCAGCCTGAAAAAAACACAAATAATGGGCCAGAATGTGGACTCTCCTCCTCGCATTACAATTTCTGCAAAAGAACTGGAAGTTGTCCATGACTTTGTGTATCTCGGCTCAACTATCTCAGATACACTCTCACTAGAACCTGAGCTGAATAAACGTATAGGTAAAGCAGCAACTATGTTTTCCAGACTAACAAAGAGAGTATGGCTCAATAAGAAGCTGACAGAACATACAAAGATACAGGTCTATAAAGCTTGCGTACTGAGCACACTTTTGTATTGCAGCGAGTCTTGGACCATCCATGCTCAACAGGAAAGAAAGCTTAATACCTTCCATATGCGCTGTCTTAGGCGAATATTCAACATTACCTGGCATGACAAAGTTCCAAATAGCATAGTCCTGAATCGAGCTGGAATCCCTAGCATGTACACTTTATTGAAACAGCGACACCTACGCTGGCTTGGACACGTTGTGAGAATGGATGACGGTCGGATCCCAAAAGAACTTCTATATGGAGAACTAATGAAGGGAAAGCACCCCAGAGGGAGACCACAGCAGCGGTATAAGGATATCTGTAAGAGGGACCTGAAGGCCTTGGGAATGGACCTCAACAGCTGGGAAACCCTGACCTCCGATCGCACTGTCTGGAGGCAAGAGATACAGCATGGGCTACAATTATTGTTGTTTGATAAATTTGAAGAGGCATTTGTCCAACAGGCAGAGGCATTTGGAAAGGAAGTAGGCACGGAAAGAACGAAACTCGAGGACCAGGCAGGAAACAGAATACATCTGCCCCCAGTGCGGTAGAGACTGCCATTCCCGAATTGGTCTATTTAGTCACACTAGGTGCTGTTTTTAGGATCTCTACTCCAGGCATGATACCATAGTCTTTCGAGACTGAAGGATGCCAATGAGGCCAGATACCATCACCACCTTCTGAGCCAAGGAGTTTCACAGACTAGCAACACGCTGGGTAAAAAATAAAAATATTATCTTTGATCTGTTCTCATTCTACCAACCCTCGATTTGAGTGGATGACCCCCGGTTCTGGTATTGCGTGAGAGGGAAAAGAGCTTCCCTATATCCACTTGATCCATCCCCTGCATAATTTTGTATGTCTCAATCATGTCCCTCCTCGGGCACTTTTTTCTAGACTAAAAAACCTTCTTCTTCTTCTTCTTCTTCTTCTCCTCCTCCTCCTCCTCCTCCTCCTCCTCCTCCTCCTCCTCCTCCTCCTCCTCCTCTCATTTCAGCGGTGTCCACTCTCAGTCACTTTGTGGATCCATGCACTACGTGCCTTCCTATCTCTTACAGCAGGCATGTCCAAACTTCGGACCTCCAGATGTTTTGGACCACAACTCCCACAATCCTTTACCATTGGAAATACAGGCTTGGAATTCTGGGAGGTGGGGTCCAAAACATCAGGAAGACCGAAGTTTGGACATGCCTGTCTTACAGCTTCTTTCAGTCCCATCAAAATCATTGCAATGTCTCTTCTGATGGTGTCAAGCCAGCGAGTCCTTGGGTGGCCCCTTCTTCTTTAGCCACTGACCAATCCCAGCATCATGGGAGTGAGTTGGCCTTGTATTACATGACCATCTCGAGGGAGTTGGCCTTGTATTACTTGACCAAAGAAAGTACGGGAGTGTTTTGCTTGGTGATTTTGGCTTCCAGAGATAATTTTGAATTGATTCTGACTAGGACCTCCTTGTTAGTCATCCTCACTGTTCATGGGATATGTAGTACAGTCATTGTCTCCAGTACCACCATTCAAATGCATCTATCTTTTTCCTAGCTATCTTCCTTAAATTTCAGGTTTCACTACCATGTGAAGCTACTGGAAATATTGAATTAGCTCAGCTGCAGTTTCTTGGGAGGTTGATGTCTTTAGTCTTCCAGATGTTATTGATGCTGATCATTGCTGTTCTTCCAAACACCATCTGTCTCCTGATCTCCAGGCTATAGTCACCATTGTGATGAATTTTAGAGCCAAGGAAGTTAGACTCCTTTACTGCTTTAATTACCCATTGTTGATCTTCACACTGACTTGCAATCACCAGAAACCAGTCATTCTCTGTGGTCATATGAACATAAGATTATAAGAACAGTCTTGCTGGAACAGGCCACAACCCATCTAGTCCAGCATTTTGCCTCACGCAGTGGCTCGCCATTTGCTTCAGGGTATTCCCAAGCAGAGGGCTTCACCTACTTACGCTTCCCTGCAAATGGCATTGAGAGATGTCCTGCCTCTCTCTCCAACCCAGAGGTTGTCCTTAGGCATTCATAATGTTAGCCACTGATACCCTTGTTCTCCATGAACTTGTCTAATCCTTTCTTAAAGCTGTCAAGGCTGACAGATGTCACCACTTCTTCTGGCAGGGAGTTTCACAGACCAGTGATCCTCTGGGTGAAAAAGTACTTTCTCTTATTTGTTTGAGATCTAACACCCAAAAGTTTCATGGAATGCCCCCTAGTTCTAGTGTTGTGTGATAGGGAAACAGTTTTTCCTTATCTACTTTGTCCATACTGTGAAGGAAATTATAAACTTCAATCAGGTCACCTCTTAGGCATCACATTGGAATAAACTTCCGAGTGAGAATTTGCCTTGCAAAGTCCCTGCCTGCCTTTAAGAAAGCTGTTAAAACCTTGCTTTTTTAAAGAAGTATTTGGTGACCACTAACTTAATTTAATTTACTTCCCCCCCCTCTGCTTTTGGACCAATGGAACAAGACTGCCTGCTGGTGTATGCTGTTTGATGTTGTTTTTATTATTGTGCTGTTTGAATGTTTTTATATACTTTATACTGATCTGTGTGTTGTGTCGTTACAGTCTTGACTGACTCGTTGTGATCCATGTCCATGTAGTTTTCTTGGGAGGAATACTGGAGTGGTTTGCCAGTTCCTACTCCAGCCGCCTCCAGCACCTGGCATTCCCTGGTGGTCTCCCATCCAAGTACTAACCAGGGCCGAGCCTGCTTAGCTTCCAAAATCAGGCGACATCGGATGTGCTTAAGGCATCTAGGCCGCTCTATACTGATCTATTGTTTATTTGTATTGTTGTAAACTGGTTGATTGTTGTAACACCCAGAGGTCCTTCGGGAAGACAGGCGGTATATAAATAAATAAATAAATAAATAAATAAATAAATAAATAAATAAATAAATAAATAAATATTCTCGGTGCTGAGATGCAATCCCTGTTTTTCACTTTCATTGTTGGCTATTGGGACCAGCAGTTCTTGAGGTTTCTTACTTTCTACCGGCAGTGTAAATTTGTTCTTACTGCCAGTTTTTACCCCAATGGCTGATTCTTTTTGAAGTGCCTTTCTCATAGCCACTTCTGCGCACATGTTAAATCATGAAAGTGATAGAATACAGCCTGCATGACCAATTCTGAATCATTCAGTGTCTCCACAGAATAGAATCCTAGAGTTGGAAGAGGCCTCAAGGGCAATCCAGTCCAACCCCCTGCCATGCAGGAACCCCCATCACAATATTTACGACAGATGGCCATCCAGCCTCTGCTTTAAAACCTCCACAGGAGGAGACTCCACCACCCTCCTTTGTGGCAGCATATTATTCCACTGCCGGACAGCTCTAACCATTAGGAAGTTCTTCTTAATGTTCAAATGGAATCTCTTTTCCTGTGGTTTGAGACCATTGCCCCACATCCTAGTCTCTGAAGACACAGAAAACAAACCTGTTCCCTCTTCAATATGACTTCCTTTCATATATTTAAACATAGCTATCCTATCCCCTCTCAGCCTTCGTTTTGTAAGGCTAAACATTCCCAGTTCCCTAAGTGGCTCCTCAGAATAAGGCATTGCTTCCAGAGTAGCCGGCAAGCAGGAAATATCTGCCCGAGCTTGCTCAACCACTTCTCCACAGGGCGCCTTCTCCCTGAGGTCTGTGGAGGACAATCTCTCTGGCTTCCTATTTAGTTTCAAGGTGGAGCCGTTGGCCAGCACCCAAATGTTTCCCAAGCGCTTGTCTGAAAGGAGGCCCGCTTCCGTCAGGCTGGCCTGGTGCCCCAAAAGCAATGCCGGCAATCTGTGCTTGGAGGTAAAGAAGGGGAACGTCTCGCTATCGGTTCCTTCTTCCTGTGCTGGGAGTACATGGCAAACTCCGCTGCTGCTTCTCAGGTATGTGAAGGAGCGGAGCCGCTTTCAAGACACGAGGTATGTAGAAGTTGCATCCAGGTTCTCCTTCAGCCGGCCAAGCCCATGTCCTCACACAACGCTTAAGGAGGACAATCCGCTTTGAGCCCTCCCTGGAGGTGACGGCTGCCTCCAGCTTCAGAGGTTTCAAAGTGAGATTGGACAACCTCATTCTTTCTACCCCTCTCCCATCTGGAGGTTGAGTCATGGCAACCGGACTTCTTTTTCTTGAGCGATTGAAAGGTTTCGCTGCTCATCCAAGCAGCTTCGTCACTGATGGGTACTTCGCATCCATTCTCATCCCGGGAGGAAGTTTGTTGCGTGTTGATGTCAGTCGCGGTCACATGGTCTTCTTCCGGTTCTGTCCCTGTTCCTGTGTACTCACGGGCATGATGGATGATTCCGGCATGACTGTTACCGCACGTGCCTCGTTCCGTGATGAGATGTGAAATTCTATGCCTTTATTCCCTGGGGGTTTTTTTGGCCCCGACCTTCCGTTTTTCAATGTTTCAATTCTCTGAAGCCTTGCCTTCAGTGCATTATGGAGCTAAGTTTGAGGCATTTGTCTTTTAATCTCTCTGCACTGCATTGCTGACTCCATAGGGAATGTACTGGCGAATGGCACTTCACACTCCTGCCACTAGATGGAGAATGGCATGTTGCATGACGACCCTTACCTCACGGCCACTTGTCTCAGAATGAGAAGCGTGATGAGCAGATTCCCGAGGCCAGGGAGGGGAATCTCTCATCCCGCTTAAATCACAGTTCAGGGAGCGTGGTCAGGACGAACTCCCTTCATCCCACAATGGACGTGCAGTTAGATTACTTCATACTGGTCCCAAGCAGGACCGCGAACAGCGATGAGATGGACATGAAGTATCAGCCATTATGAGGAAAGCTAGATGCGAGTCCTCCATTTTATAGTTCACTTTTACCTCATGTCACCCTGATCTGAAATAGGCTCATAAGATGGACAATGGCCTGTTTAGGAGGGCAATAGCCTCATTAGGTGGACACAACGGCCTAAGGTGCATGAAAGTTCCACCTTTACAACCTTCCCAACACCCATAAAGTATGAGTCATTAGCTCTGGCCTTCCTGGTGGAGGTGTGAAGTATTTTTGATTTGTTTGGGGATTGTTGAAATCACTGCCTGATAAGTAGCAGATAGACTGTGCCTGAGCCCCTTCCACCTCTGTTGAGAGACTGATGAAACTTCGGATGAGCAGCAAAACGTTTCAATCGAGAAAAAGGAGTCAAGTTGCTATGACTCAACTTCCAGATAAATTCACCTAGATGACTGAGAATCTTCACAGACATACCCCTCCCCCATGCTCCCAAACGTGGCAGGAGCCAGGGTCATACCAGCGACCTGCTCAATGTAGCAACTTGGCTCATTTTGACTTGGGTGGGAGCTGGCTGTTTGCATGTCACTCCACAAAGCGGGACCCAACTTTGCTCATCCCTGTTTATAAGCCAAAGAGAGGGTGTTTGTCCGTATATGTATTTCCATGGCCATGTGGTCGGCGTGACTGAATGTGCAAGCGCACAGATCTACCCAGTATTGTGATGGGGGTTCCTGCATGGCAGGGGGTTGGACTAGATGGACCTTGAGGTCTCTTCCAACTCTATGATTCTATGATTCTATGATTCTACCTGCCCACATGGTACAGATGCACATTGAGAACTAATGGCTATGATTTAAATAGAAATCCAACATTGATCACCCCTGATGGGACCAGGTGATCAGGTGAACTCAAGACCTCTGTGCTTCCTTCTTCTCCATCCTTTCAACAGGAGTGTGCCATCTTTTCAACAGAATTGGATCAGACAGAGCTTCCAAGAGAGGGTGGTTTCTATAGATCCATGGTTCCCAACCTTGGGACCCCCAGATGTTCTTGTACTAAAACTCCCAGAAGCCTTCATCACTAGCCGTGCCGGCCAGGATTTCTGGGAGTTCCAGTTCAAGGACACCTGGAGATCCAAGGTTGCAAGCCATTGACATAGATGATTATCTCCTGGATGTTTTCCAAAGAAGAACATGGTTCTCTTCCACCTATCCTACTTACCTTCCATCAAAGCAAAGTATTCTCCTTATATACCGCCCCATACCACTTCAAGTAGTCTCTGGGCGGTTTACAGTTTTTAATTACAGTATGCAGGCTACACATTGCCCCACCCCCAGCAAGCTGGGTAATCAGTTTACTGACCGCGGAAGGATGGAAGACTGAGAGAACCTTGAGCCTGCTACCTGGGATTGAACCCCAGGTAGTGAGCACAGTTTTAGATGTCGTACAGGCATTTAACCACTGCGCCACGGGACTCTCTGGTCAAAGAACCTTAGTCCTACCATGGTAGAAACAAAGCCCCACTGATACATTTACAGGGATGCTACCATTTATATACATTTGTTGGCATTTGTTTGTGTTATTCGCGATTTGCACTCAATTTTGAAAACAATTTTTTTAAAAGCTGAAGCAGTGTTATTTGGAGTAAATGAGCGTGCACACATGCACACACACAAAAGCCTGATTCCATTTGTAGATGAACTTTGTAATAATACTATTAATGACAATCCATAATTGATTGTTTTGGAAGCATTGGGTCCTATTTATTTATTTATTTATTTATTTATTTATTTATTTATTTATTTATTTATTTATTTATTTACCAGTATATATCTATATCTATATCTATATCTATATCTATATCTATCTATAAATTTATTTATTTATTTATTTATTTATTTATTTATTTATTTTTATACCGTGCCAATTTCCCAAGAGGGAGCTCTGGGCGGTTCACATAAAAGACACAAGAAATCCAAGGATGATGATGATGATGATGATGATGATGATGATGATGATGATGATGATGATGATGAATTTAAAAGGGGGGAAATACACAACAACAAACAAGTAATTGGCAGGAGGCATAAGACAACTGATGACAGGCACAAACCTCAAAACAGGAAAGAATAATACACACCCTAGCGATTGCCGAAGGCATCCCTAAACAGCCAGGTTTTAACAGCTTTTTTGAATGATGCCAGGAAAGTAGCCTGGGGTATCTTGCTCAGTTGTTTGTTCCAGAGAGTCGGGCGGGCCACCGAGAATGCCTGTTTGCGCGTTGCAACCCTACGGGCCTCCCTGGGGCTGCCCATCCGGAGCGAGAGAGCCATGGAGGATCGGGTGGGCCGGGCCATTTCTGATTTTAGGGAGATATGCTCTGCCAGATAATCAGGACCCAAGCCATGGTGGGTTTTGTAAACCAAAACCAACACCTTGGACCTTATGCTACATCTCTGTCCCATTCGTGGTACACATGCCACTGGTTGAAAACTAGCGAGATATATGGGGCTGCCATTTGGAAACCAAATGAGCTAAGATACAAGAAATATGTTAGATACAAGAACTAGATGCATGGCCTCCACACTAAGATAAGAAATATATTTCTTCAGAAATCCCCTTCTAAGTGGATACACTTGGCAATAGGTGGAGGGGGCTTCTAAAGAAATCTGTTCCATCCTAGCCACCTCCCTCCAAGTGGATGTTTTCAGCCATTCTATACGAGAGGCAACCTGTTCTCATCCTCCTCTTTTGACTGGTATCTCCTCTCTACTAGGAAGCAAGGTCACCTTCTTCTTGGACCACGGAGAAGAAAGATGGCGTGGCTCACCCACCTCCTAGCCTGCCTCTTTGGGACTGGCTCTTGGATGGCCATCAACGGTTTGTGGGTAGAGCTTCCCTTGCTGGTGAACAAGCTTCCCGAGGGCTGGTACCTTCCTTCCTACCTCATCATCATCATCCAATTGGCCAACATCGGGCCTCTTTTCATCACCCTCATGCACAAGCTGAAGCCGGGCGTGTTGAGCGAGGTGACCATCATCTTCGTCGTGGTCTCCACGGGAGCCGTGGCCTGCTTCCTCTTGGCCTTCCTCTGGCATTATACGACACCGCTGGCCGGGCGAATGCACAGCACCCCTTTTTTCGTCTTGACTTTCTTCCTGTCCCTGGTAGACTGCACCTCCTCCGTCACCTTCTTGCCTTTCATGGCACGCTTCCACCCTTGCTACGTCACTACCTTTTTCATCGGCGAAGGGCTCAGTTCACTGGTCCCAGCTCTCTTCGCGTTGGCCCAAGGTGCCGGAATCGCCAGCTGCGTCCAGGTGACCACCCTGACTAATGCAACCTCAGGCAACTCCACCTTTGCCAACACGAGCTCCGAGGATGTCCGCTACCACATGGAAACCCGTTACTCCCCTCCCAACTTCTCCAGCCTGGTCTTCTTCCTCATCCTCTCAGCCATGTTGTCCTCCTGCCTGGTGGCCTTCTTCTTCCTCAACCGCCTGCCCAGGGTGTGGGAGCTGTCCAAACAGAACCTCTGCTCCAGTGACATTACCCTCCACTCAATCCAAAAGATCCCTAATATGGACGGACAAGGGACGGCGACCATCTCAGGGGGCTTCACAAGCTCCCCCAAGGATGGGAAGGAGGTAAGTCCTAGCAAAGGAGGTGATGAAGACACGGATCCAGAAAAAGTCCCCTGCTCCTGGGCCACGTTTGCTTTCATCTACACCCTGGTCGCCTGGGTGAATTCGCTGACCAACGGGGTCTTGCCCTCGGTGCAAAGCTACTCCTGCCTGCCATACAGCAACTTGGCCTACCACCTCGCTGCCACGCTGAGCTCCATGGCTAATCCTCTTGCGTGCACCATTGCGACCTTTCTGCCCTGCAGGTAAGGGTGCTTCTTCTGGTTGATGGCTTATGGAAGGCTGTGTTCAACACTCTTTGTACACACTCTGCAAAAAGTGCATGCCTTGGTTTTATCCCAGCTAAGATGGCATGGCTTTTCCTAGGGATACAAATTAGAGATGGGCACGAAACAAACAATTTTTCATTTCCGTTTTCATTTTTTCGTTTTGTTACATAACGAAACGACAAACAAATTTTGTCTCTAAAATGAAATGAAACGAACAGAAGCACCAGAAATTTTGTCGTCCGTTTCGTTTTCGTTACGGCAATACATTGAACTGCTTTAAATGCTAAAAAAATCACAAAAATTTGAAATAAATGGTAACAAAACGGTAACGAAATGAACGAAAACGAAAATTATTTTTTTGCAAAAATTCACGAAAAACAGAAATGAACCAAAATGGACCCCCTAAACGACAAACGACAAACAAAACACCATTTTTTTAATTCATGCCCATCTCTAATACAAACAGATATTCTGGGCCAACGTGTAAAGTGACAGATACCATGTAGTTATAAAGTCATAGAATCCTCAAATAATTGAGTTGGAAGGGGCTTAGAAGGCCATCAAGTCCAACCCCCTGCTCAAGGCAGGAATCTAAGTCAAAGCAGATCTGATGGACGCTTGTCCAATGTTCTCTTGAATGCCTATAAAAGCAAAAAAAAAAAAAAAAAAAAGGTTGAACCGTGTGGTCATCACAAAACACTATTGCAAAAATAGGTTACAGGTGATACCATTATAGGCCATTATTAAAAATAAAAAAAGGAACATTGCAAGCTTTTCAGTGTAAATCACCCTTCTTCAAAGCAGGTCCCAGAAGTTCAGACATAGTAAAAGATGTGCTTCACCAGGAGGTTACTTTTAAAGTCCTTGGTTAGATGATGTTCTTAAAGTCCATGGCTAGGCGATGTTGCAGCCAGGGCAGGAGTCTTGTTAGAGGCAAGAAGGGCAGTTGTAAAAAGTTGCTCCTTAAGTCACAACCCCATTCTTCGAACAAAGGAACATGGGTCATATAGTGTTGCATTGCTTACCACCTCCGGACGTCGTTGGTTCCATTGTTGTACTGCTCCAACATTAAGACGTTCCCCCTGATTTTCAGTCTAAATCCAACTTCCTGTAACCTGAGCCCACGCCATGGTGCGTCTTGTACTCTGGGTTGATGGATGACCGATTCTGCTCCTTCTTCGTAGGACTGCCTTTCAAAGTATTTCAGAAAGTGAGGTCCCATCTCCCTCAGTCTTCTTTTCTCAAGGTGTATTCCTCTGCCATTCCCAGTATTCTGTGGCTGAATCTGCTTTAATGAAGAAACATACGACTGATACTTCACATCCCTCTCGCTGCTGTTCGCAGCCCCGCTGGTGACCAGTACGAAGGAACGGAACCTCACGTCCTTGTGGGGTCGATGCGGGTTCACCCCGACCACGCCCCCTGATCTGAGCTGGAACCAGGGTTAAAGATTCCCGTCCTGGAGCTCGGCAATCTCCTCCATCTGCTTCTCGTTCCGCTCCCAGGGGACAGTGCGGTTCCTCTTACCCCGCATCGAAAACCATGGCACCAGAAGCCATCTAGTGTCAGAAGGAGGAAAAAACAGTCGACGGGGCTTTGTCTACGAGCAATGCAATGAAATGAATGCCCAAGAAGAAGAAAAACATTCCAAACGCTTGCGCGCCGCGAATCCATGATGGAGAGCTACCGATTAATCGAAAAAACCGAAAAACGGGAAAGTATAATGCTGAGGACTATATGGAAAACCACTCGAAATGTACCAGCACAGCGCGCATCGAGGACATGCGGTTAAAGTACTGCCGGTTCCATTCAGCATGCCCGTGAGTACACAGAAACAGGGGCAGAACTGGCATTAGATCACGTGACTAAAACCGATTTCACCTCGGAAGCAAGTTCACCTCAGCAGGAGGGAGGACGTGAAGTAACCGTCATAATCCATGGTGGAGGAGATGCTTCCTGTCAGAAGCCTTTTACCATCTCACAAAGTCGGAAGAAGATCCCCACTGGAAAACCTTTCACCCCTTTCTGGCAGGAAACAAGTACTATTTTTTAAAAAAAATATTTTCTGCTGCTACTTTTTCATGACACGCATAACTAAGCTCCCCCCCACTGTGCGCTTAATCAGTTAAAATCTGCTTCTTCCATTTGTTTTTTCCTTTCTTTCTGCCATTACCTTAGGCTCGTGGATTTTAAATTACCCCAAAGACCTCCAGACTTCGAAATCCTAATTAGTCCTTCTAAGGCTGCCTTCAAATGAGCCTTTTATCTTTGAATTGCCCTGCTTCAAACATAAAGTTAGGAAGTGGGGTGGTGGTGTCATCATTGTCCATTTGTATGTCTCTTGTGAATTGTGTGTGTGTAACGGTGGGGGAGGGGAGACCCATTAAGGGGGGAATACATGGAATAGATGCATCCAGATATTGCGGGGGTAGAGCTGAGATTTATTTCTGTCAAATGCAGGCAGGCAGGCAGGCAGGCAGGCAGGCAGGAAGGAAGGAAGGAAGGAAGGAAGGAAGGAAGGAAGGAAGGAAGGAAGGAAGGAAGGAAGGAAGGAAGGAAGGAAGGAAGGATCGATAGATTGATTGTTTGCTGGATTTATGGATGGGAGGGAGGGAAGGAAGGATTGATGGATCAATAGATCGATTGATTGCTGGATTTATGGATGGGAGGGAGGGAGGATTGATGGATCAATTGATTGATGGGAGGGAGGGAGAGAGGGAGGGAGGGAGGGAGGAAGGATGGAAGGAAGGAAGGATTGATGAATTGATGGATCAATAGATTGATCGATCGATTGATGGATGGGAGGGAGGGAGGGAGGGAAGGATTAGTGGCTCATTGGATGGGAGGGAGGGAGGAAGGATCGATGGATTGATGGATCAATGGATGGGAGGGCAGGAGAAAAGGAAGGAAGGAAAGAAGGTAGGATGGATGGATGGATGGATGGATGGATGGATGGATGGATGGATGGATGGATGGATGGATGGATAGATGGATGGATGGATGGATGGATGGATAGGGAAGGGAGAGGGAGGGAGGGAGAGAGGGAGGAAGGAAGGAAGGAAGGAAGGAAGGACAGATGGACAGACAGATGGGCAGACAGATCTGTGCTAGCTGGAAGTTTCAGGGTGGAATACAGAACAAGATTCCTGGTCTGGAAGCCTTGGTCCACAAGCATCTCACTTTCTCCCACTCTCTCCTGTGATGCTTCCTTGAGTGCCCACCCTGGCTCAGAGAAGATCCGCCCACCTTCCCATGCTTTATTGTCTTTCTTCTCTTGCTCAGGTCTCTCCCTGTCCTGGGCATCCTGTCAGCCATCGGAACAGCCTTCGGCGCTTACAACATGAGTATGGCAGTGCTCAGCCCCTGCCCCGTGCTACAGCAGTCCAACTGGGGGGATGCACTGATTGTAAGTAGCTGCTTGGAAAGCCTCAGGTGGCTCAGAAAAGCACAGAACCTGCCTCTGATGGGGACAGAGGCCTAACAGGAAAAGACAAGAAATGACAGGAAACCTCCATGCGCCTGAGTGGGGGATATTATTGAGACATACAAAATAATGCAGGGCATGAGTGAAGTGGATAGAGGGACACTCTTCTCCCTCTCACAAAATACCAGAACTAGGGGACATCCACTCAAACTGAGGGCTGGGAGAGTGAGAACAGACAAAAGAAAATATTTTTTACCCAGCGCGTTGTTAGTCTGTGGAACTCCCTGCCACAGGAGGTGATGATAGCACCTGGCCTGAATGCCTTCAAAAGGGGATTAGACAGATTCCTGGGAGGAAAAGTCCATCACAGGTTACAAACCATGATGGAGACATGTCATCTCCCGGCTTAAAACCGGGGTCCTTCAAGGGCCAGATGCAGGGGAGTGGTATCAGGAGACAGAGATCTAGTCTCAAGTGCTCCCAAACACATCTGGTGGGGCCACTGTGAGATACAGGAAGCTGGACTAGATGGGCCTTTGGCCTGATCCAGCATGGCTCTTCTTATGTTTGTATGTTCTTATGAATGGTGGCTCACTTTTTGAATGCATTCCATTCCCCCACTCCAACTATTGTATCATAGAACAATGGAGTTGGAATTGGGTTAGAAGGCCACTGAGGAATCCAAATCAAACCAGGTCTGATAGATGTCTATCCTGTGTTCTCTCGAATGCCTCCAGTGTTGGTTTACTTACCATCTCCCAAGGTCACTGGTTCCATTGTTGTGCTACTCTAACAGTTATGGTCCCCCCCCCGATACTCAGCCTAAATCTTATTTCCTGTAGCTTGAGCCCATTATGACATGTCCTGTACTCTGGGATGATGGAGAACAGATCCTGCCCCTCATCTGTAGGATGCTTTTTCAAGTACAGTGGTACCTTGTATAAAGGAATTAATTCATTCCAAATGAAATTCTGTTAAGCAAGTGTTCCTTTATACAAATTTCCCATAGGAATGCATTGAAAACAGAGTACAGTAGGACCCCCATATCCACTGATTCATTATCCACTGATTCAGTTATCCTTGGTTGGCAGGGGGAAAATTAAATAATTCAGCAGCCACAAAGCAAGCTATTGTCACAAACAGCAGCCATAAAGCAAGCTACTGTCTCAAAACAGCAGTCACAAAGCAAGCTACTGTAAGGAAACAGCAGTTTGGAGGTGGGTGGGCAGGCGTTCTCTCTTATCCACGGTTTTCATTATCCACGGGAAGGCCTGGAACCAATCCCCAGCGGATACTGGGGTCCTATTGTAATCCCTAATTGCAACCATTTTTATGTTGTACAGATTCACCCCATAGACGATTCTGTTAAGCAAATTTGCCCTATCTCTGAAATGTTTTATGTTGTACAGATTTCATGTTATACTGTACAAACTGTTTGTTATATAAGGGTCCACTGTATCTGAAAACTGATCTCCTATCTCCCCTCAGTCTTCTTTTATCAAGGCTAAACATCCCCAGTTCTTTCAGTCTTTCCTCCAAGGGCTTTGTTTCCGCCCCCCTTGTCACTCTCCTCTGAACTTCTTCCAATTTAACCAGGATCCTTCTTATAGTGTGGTGTCGAGAACTGAACCCAATACAGTGGTAAACTGGTTTAAGAATACCTCAGTTAACATAATTTACGTTTGATGAAATGAAATCCATTTAAAATAATGTCTCTGTTTATGAGGTTTTCCCCGGAAAACCTCAGTTTACGGTTATTTTCAAAGGGCTTCCTTTCCCAGGATGCATTGCGCCCCCGTGTGGTTCCAGTTTACAAAATTTCCAGATTATGAACTGGTAGAAACCAGAGAAGATTGTGAAGAGCTCCAGAAGGACTGGAGAAATGGGCTGCCAAATGGCAAATGTGTTTTAATGTAGGAAAATGTAAAGTAATGCATATTAGGGCAAAAAATCCAAACTTTATCTATCAACTCATGGGCTCTGAGTTATCCGTGACGGATCAGGAAAGAGATCTTGGTGTGTTGGTGGACAGCTCAATGAAGGTGTCTACCCAGTGTGTGGCAGTGGTGAAGGCCAATTCCATGCTAGGGATTATCAAAAAGGGGATTGAAAATAAAACAGCCAACATGATGATGCCATTGTAGAAGACGATAGTAAGGCTGCACCTGGAGTATTGTGTACAATTCTGGGCACCACATCTCAAAAAAGACATAGTGTATGTGGTGGTGTCATCTGGCCTGGATGCCTTCAAAAGGGGATTGGACAGATTTCTGGAGGAAAAGTCCATCCCAGGTTAGAATCATAGAATAATAGAATCATAGAATCATAGAGTTGGAAGAGACCTCAAGGGCCATCTAGTCTAACCCCCTGCCATGCAGGAACCCCCATCACAATATTTCCGACAGATGGCCATCCAGCCTCTGTTTAAAAACCTCCAAAGTAGGAGACTCAACCACCCTCTGCGGTAGCATATTCCACTGCCGAATAGCTCTAACTGTCATGAAGTTCTTCCTAATGTTCAAATGGAATCTCTTTTCCTGTAGTTTGAAACCATTGCCCCGAGTCCTAGTCTCTGAAGCCATGGAAAACAAACCTGTCATCTCCAGGCTTAAAACTGGGGTACTTCAAGGACCAGATGCAGGGGAGTAGTATCAGGAGACAGAGATCTAGTCTCGTGCACTCCCAGAGGCATTTGGTGGGGCCACTGTGAGATACAGGAAGCTGGAATCATAGAATCATAGAGTTGGAAGAGACCTCAAGGGCCATCTAGTCCAACCCCCTGCCATGCAGGAACCCCATCACAATATTTCCAACAGATGGCCATCCAGCCTCTGCTTAAAAAACTCCAAAGGAGACTCCACCACCCTCCCTTGTGGCAGCATATTCCACTGCCGAACAGTTCTAACTGTCATGAAGTTCTTCCTAATGTTCAAATGGGATCTCTTTTCCTGTAGTTTGAAACCATTGCCCCGAGTCCTAGTATCTGAAGCCATGGAAAACAAACCTGTTCCCTCTTCAATATGACATCCTTTCAAATATTTATTTATTTATTTATTTATTTATTTATTTATTTATTTATTTATTTATTTATTTATAGCACTGCTATACCGCGCCATTTCCCAAAGGGACTCTGGGCGGTTTACAGCAAAAATATTAGATAAATACAACTAATAAAAACACCTAATAAAAACAGCAGCAGAGGAACAGCAATTAGGGCACTAAAAAGAAGCCCTCAACAAGAGGCAACAGGCAAACAAAAGGGGAAAATATCATATCCCCCCTTAGCCTTCTTTTAGAGAAGCTAAACATTCCCAGTTCCCTAAGCCGTTCCTCATAAGACATTTCCTCCAGACCCTCAACCATCCTGGTCGCCCTCCTCTGCACCCACACGAGGTTGTCAACATCCTTTTTAAATTGAGGCGCACAGAACTGGACACAGTACTCCAGGTGGGGTTTGACCAGAGCAGAATAGAGTGGTACTATCACTTCCCTTGATATAGACACTATGGTTCTGTTGATGCAACCAAGAATCGCATTGGCTTTCCTGGCCACCACGTCACACTACTGACTCATGTTCAATTTGTGGTCCACCAAGACTCCCAGATCCCTTTCACAGGTACTATTCTCCAGCCAAGTATCCCCCATCCTATATCTGTGCAGTTCATTATTATTTTTTTACCTAGATGTAGCACCCTACATTTCCCTCTGTTGAAATCCATGCCGTTAGCTTTGGCCCAACACTCTAATCTGTCAAGGTCTTTTTGGATTTTCATCCTATTCTCTAGGGAATTAGCAACCCCTCCCAATTTGGTATCATCTGCAGATTTAATTAGCATACTCTCTATTACTTCCTCCAAGTCATTAATAAAGATATTGAACAGCACTGGGGCCAGAACAGAACCCTGGGGCACCCCACTGGTCATGTCTCTCCAAGCTGAAGAGAGGCCATTTATGGTCACCCTTTGGGTGCGATCAGTCAACCAATTACAAATCCACCTGACAGTAGCATTATCTATCCCACTTTCTACTAACTTCTTAGCAAGAATACCATGGGGAACCTTATCGAAGGCCTTACTAAAGTCCAGATAAACAATATCCACAGCATTCCCCTCATCCACTAGGCCTGTAATTCTATCAAAGAAAGAGATCAAATTAGTTTGGCATGACTTGTTTTTAAGAAACCCGTGTTGACTTTTTGTAATGACAGCATTGTTTGTTAAATAATTGCAGACTGCCTGTTTAATAATCTGCTCTAGGATCTTTCCAGGAATTGAAGTCAAGCTGACTGGGCGGTAATTATTTGGGTCCTCTTTTTTCCCCTTTTTGAAGATGGAGAAATGGACTAGATGGGCCTTTGGCCTGATCCAGCAGGGCTCTTCTTATGTTCTTAGGACATACTAATTTTGTTTACCGAGGTACTGCTGTACTCAATATGAGGCCTTACTGGGGAGTGGGGACCTTGTACTTCAGGGAACTAGCTAATTAACTAATCTCCAGTTAATGCAGCCAAAAATAGCATTGGACATTTTTTTGCATCCTTATCACACTGTTGAGCATTCAGCTTGCCATCAACAATAATTCCAAGATCAATCTTGCTTCTAGCATTGCGGAGCCAAATATTCCCCAGCTTGTAACTGCAATGTCTTTCATTTTTCAAAGCTGGCACAAATGGTTCCACGCACAAACGCAGATTTCTCTTTGCCAACAGGTGATCTCCTGGGTCTTCTTTGTCGGCGTTCTGACCTACGTCAAGGTCATGATGGGGGTAATTCTTCGGAGCCACAGCCACAGCGCACTCGTGTGGTATGGAGCGGTGGAGCAGCTCGGCTCCTTGGTGGGTGCCTTAGTCATGTTTCCTTTAGTGAACGTCTACAGCCTTTTCAAATCAGCTGATTTCTGCAGCTTTCACTGCCCGGTGTGACACACACACACACACACACACCGCCCCCAAAGAAGGAGACAATAAATTCCGTGCAAGCAGGGCCTTGATGAACAAGCCAGTTGTGGATATTATAAGGAAGCGCCCCTCTAATGGATGCTGCACCGTCCAAGGTCTCTCTCAGATTCCAGACAGAAAGAAGTCAAGTTGTTGATCACCGTGGCCTCCAATAGTATATATTCCTGTAGGGTTGAGACACCAAAGCCATTGGGGGGGGGGAGATGGGCGGTGATGTAAGTTTGCTGTCCCCTTCAAGAGGAGAGCAGCCTCTGCCCTCCCACCCTCGCCTTGAGCAAGGCATAATCTGTTACAGATCGCTGCTAGAACTCCCACCAGGCAGCTGTATAAAGCCTTGTAAATAAATCACATGCTCCCAAGACATTTGTGTTCTGCCTGTACTCTGTGGTCATATTTCGCTAACACAGACTCCACAACTAGTCCTAGCGAGGTACGGTATGTTTCACTGTACAGAACAGTATGTTTCACACGCTGGCGGCTGAGGTTATTGCATAATTGTGTATTATCACGGCAAGTCTGATTTTATAGTGACATTTTCCAGGGTTTGCCCAGGTAGAGAATGCTCAGAGGTGGATGGCCCTTCCTTTCTCCTATGGGTACCCTGGGACGGTGCAGCTTGCCCAAGTCCACCCAGGCTGGCTCTTCTCCCTGGAAGCCCAGATACCACCACTGATCTAGACACTAGTCACTGGCACTGAGATTATATATGGACAGGCCTGCCCTTCATTTGAGTCAACAATATTTCCTTCTGCCAGACTTTGGGTTCTGGTTCACACTTATGGGGGTCCAGAATTGGCCGCACAGTACTGAAGGCGAGGTCTCACCAGTGCAGACTAGAGGGGGACTATGACCACATGAGGTTTGTTGACTATTCTTCTATTTCCAGGAGGAAATTCCTGTCTTGGATCATGTCAGACCCAAAGGGGCATATTTCTGCTCTCTCTGGCCTCCGTCCCATTGACAATGAAACCTGGGTTCTGCTGGATTTCAATTTTAGTGTTCACGTGAGACATATACACATGTGGACTGTGTTGATCAGGGATTGTGGTTTTTCTGCTCCTCTGGCAGAGGTCCACTCATTTTGAGGTGGGAACGATATCAGTTCCTTGGAATCATATATGTCCCTGCTGCTTTTTTTTTTAAAAAAACTGTTATTTGATATAGCGCTATACCAGTCAGAGTAACAGGGCATGTTGGCTCAGCGGACTAAGGCTCCGAAAACTGTAGGTTGCAAAGTCTTCAGCTCGGTGGTTCATATCCCGGGTGCCATGCAGTGGCGTGAGCTCTCGCTGATAACCCCAGGCCAACCTAGCAGTTCAAAAGCAGGTAAATGCAAGTAGGTAAATAGGTACAACCGTAAAAAGTGGGAAGGTAAAAACAGTGTTTCCTTGCAGCCATGCTGGCCACGTGGCCACAGACTTGCACAACACTGGCTCTTTGGCTTGAATACAGAGATAAACACCGCCCCTACACACACACACACACACACACACACACACACACACACACACACACACACCAGATAGGAGGAATAAGAAAGAAAGAAAGAGAGAAAGAAAGAAAGAAAGAAAGAAAGAAAGAAAGAAAGAAAGAAAGAAAGAAAGAAAGAAAGAAAGAAAGAAAGAAAGAAAGAAAGAAAGAAAGAAAAAAGAAAAAAAAAAAGAAAGGTGGGTTTGTGGTATAAGATGTCAGACCAGTGAAGATTTAAAAGGGGCATGTCTGCAATCTGGAACAAACAGCAAATCACCGAGCAAAAATAATAGAAGATAATAATAAATAATAATAATAAATAGTAAAAGAAAGAAAACACACTGTGCTTTTTTCACACCCAACCACTTGGGAGAGGCTGGCTTACACTAAACTTTATGGTGTGGAATAATAATCATGTGCCATTAAATTAGAAAGAAAGAAAGAAAGAAAGAAAGAAAGAAAGAAAGAAAGAAAGAAAGAAAGAAAGAAAGAAAGAAAGAAAGAAAGAAAGAAAGAAAAAGAAAACACACTGTGCTTTTTTACACCCACCCACATTGCTTGTCCAATTGCACTCAGACTGCTCGCCCGTGACTGACCTCGTTTGACCAGCGGTGCAGTGTGGAGATGCACACACTGAAACAGAACTTTGGGATTTGTGTTCAACTCCACAATGGGTGAGCCTAGTAAATCTGAGGCCATTTTCCTGACCCAGGGATCTTCTGGACACTTCACAGGTGAAACTGGAAGCAGTTAGAGATCTACATTCCCTTTTTAAAAAAATAGATGCTCAGGGTATGAAGTGGTCCAGTGGTGTCTGTTTGTTTTTTGTGACCTATTTAAAAGAGGCAACGTGAAGGCGAGATCAACCATTTATTAGATGAGAAAGAGGGGGAGTCATTGGGGAACTAAGCATCCTCTCACAATTTGGTCTGCCCTGATCTGGCTGCATTGTCTGCTCCCTGCTTTGAGAATGGGCCAGAACCGGGCAGCTGGAAGAAGCGCTCCCTGTGCCCGTCTTGCACCTGCACCGGATTCTTCCTTTCCCTGAAGCGGATCCTTAAGGGGAAGGAGGAATCAGCACCTTTCCCCTTCTTTTTTCAGCTTTTCCTGCAGTTCATCATAATTAAGGCGGCGCCTGTCAGCTCCATCCTCCAGATGATCAATCAGGCAGGGAGCCAGCCGGCAGGGGTGGCACGAGGAGCTGCCCGTGACCCACTTCCCACCCAGAGGGGCTGCCTTGTCAGCTTGAGCCAGTGTCCCCAGAAGGGAAGCGCAACCTTTTCACCTGCCAGGCTGAAAAGTCTCCCCTCTCCCAAGGGGTCCCATTAAAAGGGGGGGGGCTTGTGGTCTCCGCAGCTGTAAGCCACACGTGAGGCATCGTCTGACCATCTTTCCCATTCCGAGTGAGAAGTTGGAGTTTTGGGTGGAATAGATTTGCACTGAGACACCAGACTTGCAAAGTTATAAGCCAGCTTTATTGCATAACAGAGAAAGTTGACACAACACATAACACCGAGACAGGAAGACAAATGGTGGTACCGTCCATCTGGGGCCTCAGATTCAGCAATGATAATAGTGATTGCAAAGATCCAAGATGCTCAAATGGATCATGTTTTTCTTTAAATACCTTTTTAGCCAGAGTCCACCTGTTCCTCTTTTACAAGAACTAGCTGAGACCAGCTTGCTGTTGCACTAATTGTTGTTCCTTTTTCTTTGCCTGATATGACCTGGTGTTCTTCTGTGCATGTCCAAAGTTAAACTTCTCAGGCTAAAACAATTTTTCTTGCTTTCCTACTCTAAAAACGAGGTGCGTCTTATGGTCAGGTGCGTCTTATAGAGCGAAAAATACGGTATTTTGCCGAAGTCAAAAAGAAGTGCCAAGAGAAAAATCAAAACAACGAACTGCACCAAAATCCAGCCCAGTTCATGTCCCCCCCCCCGGTTCCTGGCTCAGTTCGCGCCCATATCTAATTATGGTTGCAGGTCTAATTGATGGTCTAATTAAGGTTGCAGGCAGCAGGAAAAGAGGAAGACCAAGGCTGACTTCCTAAAGAAGCCACAAGCTTGTGTTTGCAAGAAATGAGCAAGGCTGTTGACCATAGGACATTTTAGAGATCACTCATGCGTAGAGTTGCCGTTAGAGATGGGCACGAATCGAAAAAATGACGTTTCAGTTTTTCGTTTTTCGTTGCGGGTCTGTTTTGGTTCATTTTCATTTTTCGTGAATTTCTTTGAAAAAAATCGTTTCATTTTTCGTTTTTCATTTTTCATTTTTACCCACTTTTTGCGCGACTTAAAGCATTTCCCCACACAGACATCCCCCAATGCCCCAGAACAGAGGGGAAACACTTTTAAAAAATGATGCTGGCAGAGACACAGTATAGACTAGGTACGCAGGGAGGCTGCAAAGGCAGTGGTGGGCGTTGCCCAGGGCGTAAGGCAGCCGCAGAGTGACTGCACTGTGAGGCAGGGGAGGGTACTCACCGAGAGGTACGCATGCACGCACACAGGGAGGCTGCAAGAGAAATCTCTTCTTTCTCTCCCCTAAGAGCCAGGCTGCAGCCGGCAGGAACACAGAGACACACACCTGCCTGGCTAGCCTAAAGTAACGAGTCGCAGAGACAGCAATCCCACCCTAACTCCCACCACAGATTGCAAGGAGGACGGGGGCTGCCAAAGCTTTTATGCCCTCTGTGGCTGCCACACCTACCCAACCTGGGCATGCTATTGGTTGAAATTGTCCAAGAATTTACATGATCCCATCACATGTAAAGTAAATGTAAAGTAATGCATATTGGGGCAAAAAATCCAAACTTCATCTATCAACTCATGGGCTCTGAGTTATCCGTGACAGATCAGGAAAGAGATCTTGGTGTGTTGGTGGACAGCTCCATGAAGGTGTCTCCCCAATGTGTGGCAGCGGTGAAGAAGGCCAATTCCATGCTAGGGATTATCTTAGAAAAAAGGGGATTGAAAATAAAACAGCCAACATTATAATGCCTTTATACAAAACAATAGTAAGGCCCCACCTGGATTGATATTGTGTACAGTTCTGGTCACCGCATCTCAAGAAAGACATAGTGGAACTGGAAAAGGTGCAGAAGAGAGCGACTAAAATGATTACTGGGCTGGGGCACCTGAGACCCTTATGAAGAAAGGCTTAAAACATTTGGGCCTCTTTAGTCTGGCTAAAAAAGGCGCTCTAAAAATGAGGTGCGTCTTGAGGGGGATATGATTGAGACATACAAAATAATGCAGGGTATGAGTAAAGTGGATAGAGGGAAGCTCTTCTCTCTCTCCCAAAATGCCAGAACAAGGGGACATACACTCAAATTGAGGGCTGGGAGAGTAAGAACTGACAAAAGAAAATATTTTTTCACCCAGCGCATTGTAAGTCTATGGAAGTCCCTGCCACAGGATGTGGTGATGGCATCTGGCCTGGATGCCTTCAAAAGGGGATTAGACAGATTCCTGGAGGAAAAGTCCATCACAGGTTACAAACCATGATGGAGATGTGTAATCTCCAGGCTTTAAACCAGGGTACTTCAAGGGCCAGAGGGCAGGGGAGTGGTATCAGGAGACAGATATCTAGTCTCATGCGCTCCCAAACGCATCTGGTGGAGCCGCTGTGAGATACAGGAAGCTGGACTAGATGGGCCTTTGGCCTGATCCAGCATGGCTCTTCTTATGTTCTTAGGTTCTTATGTTCTTATGGCTTGCATCCATCTTGTGGCTGGAATCCACTTTGTGTCATCCTTAAAGGGAAAAGAAAAAATACATCGCGATGGGAGAAAGACAAAAACAAACGTTTTAAGGACTGCAACCCCCTGGTAGGTAATAATTTCAAATAATTATCACTGCATTTTTACAGATGTCCAGGGCATTTTAATAAACCAAGAAATCAATATTAGGCACCTGAGAGCCCTTTTGTGTCGATGTCCCCTAACTCCCCTTAAAGGAAAAAAAATACAGCAATCCGAGAAAAGACATAAATGCACATTTTAAGGACCCCAACCCCCCTGGCAGGTATGATCAGGCAGAATAAATAATTATCGCTGGGTTTTTACAGATATTCAGGATGTTTTTTAACATTTAAAAAAGCTCATTTCATTGTGCGTCGCCATTAACGAAAACAAAACGTAACGAGCCCAATTTTCGTGGTTCTGTCCAGTTTGTTCCAATTTCATCACAATTTTCATTATTCGTTTCATTATGTAACAAAATGAATAACGAATAACGGAACAAATTTTTTTTTCATTTTGTGCCCATCTCTAGTTGTCGTACGCCATTGATGACTTGATGGCAGATCATAACAGCAGCCAATTTCTGGGGCAGAAAACTTAAATGCTAGCAGAAATTTCAGAACCCCTTAATTTAATTTAATTTAATTTAATTTAATTTAATTTAATTTAATTTAATTTAATTTAATTTAATTTAATATTTAAATTGGGGAAATGTTCACCTCCTCGGCCACTTGCCTACTCTTGACTTTTCTGCTGCAATTTTGCTTCCAGCCACCAGAGAGCAGCTGTGCATAGAGGTGCATGCATGCGTGCTTGCATAAATCGTTGCTATCTGCATTTGTGTGCAGTGTTGCAGGGATGAGGAGTGAGAAATAATTAACTGGGAGCTAATGAAATGCTGATTTGGGGTTCTTTTATGCTGCTGCAGAAGGAGGCATTGAGATGCAGAGGGCATCATGTCAGCATGCTGTGTTCCGGGCAGGCTTCCTTGGCGGCAGCTGGCCAGAAATGACCCAGCTGTTCATGTCAGATTTGGAGGAGGGTTTAAAGCTGGAGAGCTAAAGGGCCCTTCGGAAAGACAAGGGTGTTGTTTTTTTTAAAACCCTACTCCCAAACCAGTCTTGAAAAGCTCTTTCCGCCAAAAGAGAGAGCATCTAAACCACCGGTTGGATCAAAATAGGGGCAGAGACGGGAGACAGTTCTTTTTTGAACCACAGCTCCCAGAATCCTCACCCAGCACAGCCCGATCTTCCACTTCCCCAAACTCTGCAATTCTTATCGCATTTAAAAGGTCTAATTCTTCGGGGGGGGAGAAATGGACACACTCAGCAGCTTTGCATTGGGAAGCGAAGCTGCCCTAAGCAGCGAAAGATGTGCTTTCATCCTGGGACGCCACGTTGCAGCTTCACAAACTGCAGACGGGCTTGTTTGTGTTTGATGAGTGGTCATAAACATTGCGCTCCATTTGTACATCGATTGCATGAATGCAGGAGCTTTAAAGAATGAGGTTCTGGAGCGTCTATCATCTCCCAAAGGTGAGGCTGCAGTTCTGTTCTGTTCCTTCCCCTTGGACCAGCGGTAAAATCATATGGGGGGTGATCACTGCATCCCTCTGTCTTGATCAGAACCAGCCTGGTCAAGTAAGGGCTTCTGTCTGCATTTCTTCCAGGCCAGTTTCTAGCTTTGTTTGGGACTTTTGCAGGAGCCCTGAAGGACAAACATGTGGCCTCTACTTCTTCAAGCCCCCCCCCTCATCTTCTTTTCTAATGGCCAGGGATCAGGTTTGCAGCTTGGAGTTAGAACTACAATAGGACCCCAGTATCCGCTGGGGATTGGTTCCAAGCCTTCCCGTGGATAATGAAAACCGTGGATAAGAGAGAACGCCAACATGTCCCCAAAATTGCTGTTTTGTGATAGTAACTTGCTTTACAGCTGCTGTTTTACAACAGTAGCTTGCTTTACAGATGCTGTTTTTGACGGTAGCTTGCTTTACGGCTGCTGATTTATTTATTTTTCCTCTGCCAACCGTGGATAACTGAACCAGTGTGTGAGATGGTGGAACAACCCGGAGACAGACCAGAGGGTGTGTCGTCTGGATCTCCCAAGAGCAATCGCGAAGAAGACAAGGAATTAGAGAGATACATTAAAAGACTTCATGTCATTGAGTTAGTGGATGACATAAAGGAAGATTGGGAAGCAGAGATAAGTGAGGGAGCAAAGGATGCCTATTGGGTGGTAGATTGGGTGGGGTGAACGCGCGCGAGGGGAGAAAAAGCGGTGTGATGTGAGGAGAGGAGAGAATGACAGTTGGGACCAATGGTCAAGGGAGACAGGGACCAAAACTGACAAGGGTCTGGATTGTGGGTGTGGCGGATGGACAAAGGTCCATAAAGGTGACAAATGGGTGTGGGCTGTCCATGTAAGACCCATACAGTGGCCGGGAAACTCTAGGAGGTTTCAAGAAGGGAAAAGCACGAGACCTGCCGTTCCTGTGGCGCAGTAAGCAAAGCACCCACAATGTCGGGGGCGAGGATCGGCTATTACCCGAATTTATGTTTAACGTCCGTTGATGTTGTTCTTGAAGACCCTCACGTTGAGGGAAACGTTATTCCTGTTATGCCTGAATTGACTCCTGAAGTTACTGAATATGCCCATAGAAGCTTTGATTTAAAACACAATAAAAATCATTTCGATATTTTATTAAAAACTGACTCATCTGCAGTTTGTGACTCGGATCCGCCAAGGGAGAGATTCGAACCCTCACACAGTGGATAATGAATCAGTGGATATGGGGGTCCTACTGTATATCCAAGAGCTCCATGTGATAGCTCAGTGGAAGCGTTGGCTTTTAACATCCGACGTTGACTCCTGTTGGCGAGAGCCAGAGTGGAGCTAGACAGATCATTGATCCCGTCCCCGACTGACCGACCGGCTGAGATGCTTAAACCCTCACTTTCCCCTTCCTGCACCACTCCCCTGCTTTCATCCTTCCCATCGACCGGACGATCAATTTCTCTTGCACACGCTCCTTCCTTTGGCTGCAAGGAATGAGCTCCAAATCCCCCTTAATTCCTTCTTTGAATCAGCAGATTTTTTTTTTTTTCTGCACACAAGAATTGCCACCTCGGGGTTAACTTGCTTTAACTGTTCTTTCCCGTCAGCTTTTCTTTGGTTTCCCCTTTGCTAACAGCAGATTTTGGAACAGAGACGGTAGACCTGCTCCCAGGCTCTCCATTGTGAGTTCCTAAGTTCTTTGGCCTGTACACGTTTCTTAACCTTTTGATGATTGGAGCAATTGACTTCTCAATTGGAGCAATTGGCTTATCAATTGGCTTATCAATACCCTTTATTACGATCCACGTATCGGATAATTCACGTTTTTAAGTACTACGCCTCCCAGAATCCCCCACCTGCATAGAAATTTAAAGAGCAGATCTTCCCATACATTATTTATCATTTGTTAAGAATATTTATCCCCTGCCTTTCTCCTTGGAAAAGACTCAAGCTTACAACATTGAAGGCAATATATACAGTTGGGAGACAATGAGTATTCAACAGTGGGTAACACATTTAAAACAATATTCAAATTTAAGAATAAGTTATCTGTCTATAAGACGCCCCCATGTATAAGATGCCCCCCTTTTCCAACCCAAAATTATAGTTTTGCAAGCATACGGTTCTCTCCTCGGCTTACTTCCATGTATAAGACGACCCTCCTTTTTTTGTCTCACAAATCTGGACAAAAATATGGTCTTATATGCGGAAAAAATGTTGTAAGTTAAGAACGTCCCTCTTGCACGTTCCATTTAGCATTTGAGGTCTTGTTCCACGCCACGCCGTTCATTGAGCACTCCAATGAAAGAATCCCAGAGCCTGAAAAAGTTCCTTTCTTGGACTTCAACTCCCAGATGCCCCCAGCCAACACCGCCATGCTGGCTAAACGATTCTGGGAGCCAAACTATGTCTTACAAATATCCTGTTATCGAAAGCTTTTAAAAAAAAATCCTAATCTTCCAGAGACATTGGTTCAAACAGATCTGCATGGCTGAGCAATGGAACTGGCAAACAAAACCCCTAATTAGCTCCCCAGAGGCTGGTCACAAAACCAAGCAAGCAAATGTGCCAGATATGGGGTGTGTTAATGCTTTTCTTGTTGAGAAAAGCATGGGTTTGCTTGTTGCAGTTAAGGAATTTCCTCTTCCAATGACAGATTGTCTATAACATATATCGTTCATCCCTGGGAGTTTAACTTTTTTTAAAAAACAAAAAATAACCTTCCCTAAAGCTTTTAGCACCCGTGCTTGGGAACCGCCTTGCCCGATTCCCCTTCTCTGCTCTATTGCCGAAGGGTGGCTTGTCATTGTGTTGTTGTGTGATGTTGTTGTACAACTGCTTAGATAATGTGTTCACACCCAGAGGGTTTTTTACAGCCACTCACAAATGACATGTAACCCTGAGCTGTTTCCATAGGATGGTGGAGACAGAGGTTTTTCACCGACCAAGCTGTTCTGTCCAGTCAGAGCTTCCAAAGTTACTTTTAAAAAAAAAAACTACTGAGGAGCCTTGTGGTGCAGTGGTTAAATGCCTGTGCTGCAGGTAAAACTGTGCTCATGACCTGGGGTTCAATCCCAGGTAGCAGGCTCATGGTTCACTCAGCCTTCCATCCTTCTGAGGTTGGTAAAATGAGTACCTTCCAAGGTTGGTAAAATGAGTACCCAGCTTGCTGGGAGGACAATGTGTAGCCTGCATACTGTAATTAAACCACAGACTACTTGAAGTGGTATGGGGCGGTACACAAGCAGAACACTTTGCTTTTTGCTTTATTCGCCTTGGGCATGTGAATCAGAGGTTTCACCCTGGCTAAAGCGTTCTGGGAGTGTAATTAAAAACAAAACAAAACTTTCCCATGTTATCTTGCCTTGCCTTCAAAACCGAGAGAAACAAAACAAAAGCCAGACACATGTGGCACTTTAAAGACTAACAATTATATTTTAATGTAAGCTTTTGTGGGTCCAGGGCACTTCTTTGGTCGTAGGGCAGCTGGGAAAATGTTGAACGAAAGATCATAATATTCCAGGGCTCTTGGGGGCTTGTGTTGTTTTGAGGTTTTGTTGCCCCCACGGACACAATGGACAGCAGATCTGGAGCTGCTGGAGTCTCACTCATCACTCCCTGCTGTGTCCAAGAGGATAAGCCATCCTCTCTTTCTTTCCTCAGAGTAAGGCATTTAACTAGGTAATTGACTGTCAGAGCCCAAACAAACTCAACTCTGATAAAGGGGATAAGCAACCCTCACAGCCGTCCTTGCAGCAGCCTGTAGAGATACTGCCCTTCTTGCCTTGATAATGCCCTTCTAGCTGCATTTTCAGCTTGGGATATTAATTATTAAGCCATTGGCTGCCCCGAGTAGAGGTGTGAAGGACCGGGGGGGGGACGACCAAAAAAATCTTTCAATTTTTTCATGAAACCCCAACCTTGTTGGGTTTTGTTTTTTCGGAAAAATTGAAAAAAGAAAAAGAAGCACAGAGCACAGAGAGGAACTCCATGTTCCCTGAGCTCCTGGCCCTCTGAAGATGCCAGCCAGAGAGACTGGTGAAACGCCAGGAAGGAAAACTTCCAGAACACTGCCAAACAGCCCGAAAAACTCACAGCAGCTATCAGATCCTAGCTGTGAAAGCCCTCAAGAATACAGACCAGCCTTGGGTCTCTTTGGGGAGAAAGGCAGCATAAAAATAAAGTTATTATTATTTATTAACCACACAGCTATCTACGCTGGATTTTATATTACCAATCACTAGTCGAACGCTTCCCAGGCGTTTAGGACTCAGTGATGTATCAGCGAATTATGCGAGCAGATCCCAGTAAGGCAGCTTTCTCCAGCTAACTGATGGTGACTTTTGTCAACTCCAATTTCTTCTAAATACTTGTTTAGTTCTTTGGGCACCGCACCCAGCGTGCCGATTACCACTGGGACCACCTGTACCAGTTTATGCCAGAGTCTCTGAAGTTCAATTTTCAGATTCTGATATCGGGTAATTTTTTCAAGTTGTTTCTCAGTGGCTCTACTATCACCTGGAACAGCAACATCAATGATCCACATTTTATTTTTATTATTATTATTATTATTATTATTATTATTATTATTATTATTATTATTATTATTATTATTATTATTATTATTAAAAAGAAAAATGATTATTGAATCAAATGTTTTATTTTAACAAGATGAATAAAATATTTTAAGGCAGGTTCTTCAGATATTTTCCAAACCATTTCTAAAAAAAAATATGCATAGCATCAGATTATTCTAATTTCTGTGCACTAAGGACAAGCAAGTCCTAGGTTACAAACTGAACTCTCCAATGCAAGAACAAAATGCATTTCGTTCTTTAGGAGGTGCTGCTATTGTCACAAGAAAAAGGTTTCACTTTTGTTTTTGTGTGTGGGTGGGGTGTTTGGTTCTGTTCTGCAACTGGCTAAGGGACAGGAAACAGAGGGTAGCACTAAATGGACACTTCTCCAAGTGGAGGGAGGTGAAGAGTGGGGTTGCCCAAGGTTCAGTACTGGGACCCCTGCTTCATAAATGATCTAGAAGTAGGAGTAAATAGCGAGGTAGCCAAATTTGCCAACAACACGAAATTATACAGGGTGATAAAAACTGAGAGAGAAATTATACAGGGTAGTAAAAACTGAGAGAGGCGTTCCAGAGGGATCTGACACTGGGGGAGTGGGCAAACCAGTAGCAAATGAGCTTCAACATTAGCAAGTGCAGAGTGATGCACGTTGGGGCAAAAAAAACTCCAATTATATTTGTAAACTGATGGGGTCTGAACTCTCTACAACAAACCAGGAAAGGGACCTTGGTGCCCTGGTGGACAGCTCCATGAAGCTGTCAACCCAGTGTGGCACAGCAGTGGGGGGGGAAACAAAGTCAATGCTAGGGATCATTAGGAAGGGTATGGAAAACAAGTCAAGTCCTTTTGCCTCTTTATAAGGCTTCTCCTCGGCTCTGCCACCTCTTTGCCTCCAGCTCAGCTTTGGGTACCAGGAGCTCATCTCCATCCCTGTTCTGTGCCTGTGGACCCCCTTTTCAATTTATCCCACAAAGGAGGTCCCTTCCCTTCTCTCTCCTCCCCCTTGCTGGCCCTTTCGACGAGCAAGATCAAATTAACTTTTGCACACTTCATTATGCGGCCTCCTCCACCCCCACCCCCACCCCCACCCCCACCATTCTGTCATCCACATGGCGGCCTGCTCTCACACTTCATCTCTCTCTCTCTCTCTCTCTCTCTCTCTCTCTCTCTCTCTGGGCAATTAATCTTCACACCTCAACCAGCCAACTGGCTATTGTGCATCCATGAATGAGGTGAGGGAGTTAGGAGGGGCGCAGAGGAAGGCAGGGGGTGAAACACACAGGCCCCCACAGGCACGAGGTCTGTTCAGGATGATAAGAAGCAAGGCCAACTGCCAAGGCTGCAAGGCGTCACAGGCACATCCCTTGCTTCACCAGGGTCTCCAAGAGAAAAGCAGGGCCTCTTCCCTGCGCCACTCTATTTTGGGCAGGGGGTCCTTCCCCTCCCCTCCCCTCCCCTCCCCTCCCCCTCCTGCCTCCACACCCCCATCTGTTTGCACAGGGTGTCGGGAGAGGTGGGGGGGGTGCCCGCGAGGGGACAGAGAATTGATCTCTGTCTTTTGTATGGGGTTGTTCCTGCATGAAAGCCTAATTATTTGGGGACAGAGGGAGGGTGACGAAACAATTGTTCCGCAGCTGAACTTGGCATCCAGATGATAACATGGGGCAGGGCAACGGGGGGGGGCTTGGTGGGGGGGGCGGAGAGAAGGAGGTTGGGGGAGGGCAGAAGGCATCAGGTCTCATCTCTTCCCCTTCCCCTTCCATCCCGGCAGTGGGGATGCTCAGCCTTGAATTTCTAGACAGAAAAAGCCTGCAAAAGCCTCAGCAGATCAAGGCCTGCATCTCCTACCTGAGCTCCATTAACATCATTTGTCATCATCATTTATTCATCATTTTAAGAACATAAGAACAGCCTTGCTGGAAGAGGCCACAGCCCATCCAGTCTAGTGTTCTGTCTCAAACAGTGGCTCACTCCCAAGCAGATGTCCTCACCTGCTTACGATTCCCCCCAAATGGCATTGAGAGATCTCCTGCCTCTCTCTCCAACCTGGAGGTTGTCCTTAGGCATCCATATTGATAGCTATTGATACCCTTGTCCTCCATGAACTTGTCCAATCCTTTCTTAAAGCTATCAAGACTGACAGCTGTCACCACTTCTGGCAGGGAGTTCCACAGACTAGTGATCCTCTGGATGGAAAAGTACTTCCTCTTATTTGTTTGAGATCTACTGCAGCAGGAAGCAATATTTTGGTTAAATCTCAGGGGAAACTTCTGAACTGTTAGAGCAGTACAACAATGGATCAAATTTCTTGGAGGTGCGGGGAGCATTCTGACACCAGAGCCATTCAAGAGAAAACTGGACAGCTGTGAATCAGATCTTCTTTTATTTGGATTCCTGTCTTGAGCAGGGGATTGGACTGGGTGGCTTTCTAGACTCCTCCCAGCTCCATGATTCTAGGACTGGAACTTCCCACTCTTTGCTTCCACAACCAGAGGTTCCAGCCCACCGAGTCCTCCCAGGTCTTAGGAGACATTTATGAACTTAATCAAAAGATACAAAGAATAATAGAATCCTAGAGCTGGAAGAGACCTCAAGACCCATCCAGTCCAACCCCCTGCCATGCAGGAACCCCATCACAATATTTTCGACAGGTGGTCATCCAGCCTCCGCTTAAAAACCTCCGAAAAAGGAGACTCCACCACCCTTTGTGGAAGCATATTCAACTGCCGGACAGCTCTAACTGTCATGAAGTTTTTCCTAATGTTCAAATGGAATCTCTTTTCCTGTAGTTTGAAACCATTGCCCCGAATCCTAGTCTCTGAAGCCATGGAAAACAAACCTGTTCCCTCTTCCATATGACATCCTTTCAAATATTTAAACATAGCTATCATATCCCCTCTCAGTCTTCTTTTAGAGAGGCTAAACATTCCCAGTTCCCTAAGCCGTTCCTCATAAGACATTTCCTCCAGACCCTCAACCATCCTGGTCGCCCTCCTCTGCACCCACTCGAGGTTGTCAACATCCTTTTTAAATTGAGGCGCACAGAACTGGACACAGCACTCCAGGTGGGGTCTGACCAGAGCAGAACAGAGTGGTACGATCACTTCCTTTGATCTACAAATAGGAGCTTGCGAGAGGAAACCTAGGGTCAACCAGGAAAGGCCTGTGCCAAGCAAGAATGGAACACAAGAAAAGAGAAAGTTCTAAGTCGATAAAATACAAAAGATAACAATGCCAATGTCCAGTTCTTGCCTCCTTGCCACAGGACACGCAACCCTTCTTCCTGCAGCAATGAATTTGGAGAGCGGCAGAATAATTCCATTTGACTGGAGCACAGGGTCCTATAAACACCGCCTTGGCTCGGCTGCCCTTTTACTGCTGGCTCCAGTTGGCAAGACTGGCAACTCCAAAGAGCCCAGCCAGGAGGACACGCTGGACGACAGGAGGAGGCAAATTTCTCAGCTGCTCTCCCAGCCGTTCCTTTTATGCTCTCCGCTTGCTCTTCGGAACAAAAACCTTACCAGGAGGAGCCAGAGCCAGCAGCAAGTTGATTGATCACAACCATAATCTAGTTAATTAAGGTGGGCATCTGGGAGGGAGACCGAGACCGTTGGAAAATCTTTTGGACATGGATACATCCTCTCAGAAGCTCATTTTCAGGTTGCACTCACCCAAGGTGATGGGGAGTTGGAGGTTCAAATCTTCCCCTGGACATGTAGAAGTTATTTCCTTTGGACCATTGGCGTAGGCATTGGCTAGGTTGGTGGTAGCATTCTGGGAAGGGGCGATCCACAGAAGTAACTTTTCTCATCCTGACCCACACTAAACTGAAGCCCTACCCTGCTTTACGGCATAAGCTTTGGGGAAACACCATAGGGTCGGACCTAAAAAACTGTTGGCACTTCTGCATCTGTTACAAACATAAGAACCTCCGAAGAGCCCTACTGGATCAGGCCAAGGGACCATAGAATCATAGAATCATAGAGTTGGAAGGAACCTCAAAGGCCATCAGTCCTACCCCCTGCTATGCAAGAACCCCTTCACAATATTTCCGACAGATGGCCATCCAGCCTCTGCTTAAAAACCTCCAAAGAAGTAGACTCCACCACCCTCCTTTGTGGCAACATAGTTCACTGTCGAACAGCTCTAACCGTCATGAAGTTCTTCCTAATGCTCAAATGGGATCTCTTTCCCTGTAGTTTGAAACCATTGCCCCAAGTCCTAGTCTCTGAAGCCATGGAAAACAAACCTGTTCCCTCTTCAATATGACATCCTTTCAAATATTTAAACATAGCTATCATATCCCCTCTCAGTCTTCTTTTTGAAAGGCTAAACATTCCCAGTTCCCTAAGCCGTTCCTGATAAGACATTTCCTCCAGACCTTCGACCATCCTGGTCAAAGGATCTAGCTTCCTGGTTCTCCCAGTGGCCCCACCAGAGGCTTGTGGGAGTAAACAAGGCAACCAGCTACCTCTCTCCTGATACCACTCCCCTGCCTCTGGCACTTTGAGGCACCCACGTTTTAAGCCTGGAGATCACACAGAGCCCCATCATGGCTTGTAAGTTTCACATTTGGCAAAAGACAGTTAAACACAAAAGGAGAGGTTGGAAGCACCTTAAGGATATCAGGTACTGGCTCAGGCAAAAGGGCTAGCTCGTTACTCTTGGAAACCCACTTGAATGCAACTTCACTCTGCATTTTTAACATTGCATCTGATACCAAGACCCCATCCCATCCCACAGATGCTGAAAAATGTGAACATTAGAGATGGGCATGAATCAGAAAAATGGCATTTCGTTTGTCGTTTGTCGTTTGGAGGGTCCATTTCGGTTCGTTTCCATTATTCGCGAATTTTTGCAAAAAAAAATTGTTTTCGTTTTCATTTGTTTATTACCATTTCGTTACCATTTATTTCAATTTTTGTGATTTTTTAAGGATTTTAAGCAATTCACTCATATTGCAGTAGCGGAAACGAAACGCACGACAAAAATTCTGGTGTTTCTGTTCGTTTCGTTTCATTTTAGAGACAAAATTCGTTTGTCGTTTCGTTACGTAACGAAACGAAAAAACGAAAATGGAAACTAAAAAATGTTCGTTTCGTGCCCATCTCTAGTGAACATTATACAGTACAACTGACCCTCTAGTGGTCAGTTCTGGCAAATGCACTGTGGAAAAACATCAATGTGTATTTCTTGGGGTTTTTTTATTTAATATTTTCAGGCAGTGGTTAAGTGAATCTGTGGGTATTGGTCCCATGGAGAGTGATGCCCTAATGCATTCAAAACCAAAGATGTTCTGTTACTAGGTTGAGCTTCTTGCCTCGTGCATTGCACCATCACCTTTCTCCGTATAGTCCTCTGTTCCCTCTGCCTGATGACGTATACCAGGGCTGTCCAACTTTGAACAGGCTGAGGTCTACTTTTTCCGGACTAAAGTGCCTGAGGGCTACTACACTAATACTTCTACTTACGAATTTTATCCATTCCGAGCACATGCTCATGGCCCTGAACTGCCCGCTCAGTTAAGACAGTGGGCTGGCAGACCCAGAACTTTGCTGGGGCAGTAGTGATCCTTGGGATGGGGGAGGGAGGGGTGGAGAACTTATCCCCTCACTTTTTTTTTATTGATGCCTGGCGGGCTACTTTTGAACCCTTCGCAGGCTACCAGTAGCCCGTGGTCTACCTGTTGGACAGCCCTGACGTATACATTTGGTTTTATTGTCCAGAGATTCCCTTGAGTGGCAGTTCCTGTCCTGATAACATTAAACTAATTGACGGGCATCCTCAACAGTAAGCGAGTTCAAAAGACAGGGACCAATTAGGGAGGGTAAATCAGAAATGGAGAGTGTGCTCCCCCCACCAAATACTGATGGAGCCTGGTGGCACAGTGGTTCAACTGCTGTGCTGCAGCCAAAACTCTGCTCATGACCCAGGGTTCAATCCCGGGGAGTGGACTTCAGGTCGACTCAGCCTTCCATCCTTCCGAGGTCAGTAAAATGAGTACCCAGTTTGCTGGGATGTGCCATGCGTAGCCCGAATAATTAAATTGTAAACTACCCAGAGAGGGCTTTAAGCACTAGGGGGCGGTATATAAGCAGAACACTTTGCTTCTGATTTGTTGGCTACCGGCTCCCATCATTCTTCACCATGAACTGGCAGGGCTACGTAGACAATGGGAGTTAAAGCCCGGCCACATATGGAGAGAGCCACTGCCTCTTGAAACAAATGAACCAATGAAGAATCTTGTTCTGTGCCATCACGGCTCTTCTGACATCTGGCAACAGGTCCATACAGGAACAGTCTTGCTGAGATCTCATAGATGCGAGACTGTGACTTCTTTTATGGCATCAAGTCATCTCACGTTAGCTCCCAGTATCCAGCCTACTCACCTCCATTGCTACACGCTGAATGAATCAAACGGATTTTTGCTGCCTGGTTTTCATAATCGCAAGTAATTGTTGGCAATGGCGATACTATAGTATGGATGACGTTGGAGCAGATCCTTACTCTTGAGAGTCTTCTCTAGTTCATTCATAGCTTCCCTTCTGAGTCCCAGGGGGCAACTATGTTGGCATATGATGCCAGAACTGCTACAGGTTTGAGACTGTCTGAATCACATTTTTTTTCACTGACCGCATGATATAAAAATCAGTGTGAATCAATCTGGACTCCCCTCACAGGAAATTGCAACACAGCCCTTGTTTACAGCTTCTTAAGACAGTTTTTCTGTAACTGAATATAGATCTATGTTAACAAGCTGCAAACAAGGCTGTTTGTCAGTTTCCTCCTTTCTCTGTTTGTGGCCAGCTCATGCCAATTTACTCTGGAAAACTGACTTGCCAAGTGTGAGTTCACACTGAGTCCATTCACACCAAAATGTTGTTGCAACCGCAGTCTTCTTCTAATTTGTTGGCTGCAATCTCCATTTGGACTGACGATGGAACAAAGGGATACACAACCATTAACCATTCCACCTTCTTCATTGTCAGTATTAAGGTTATATAAATCTTAGTGGTCATGATTTTCATCGGCTGAGTGTTCAACTATAATGCTGCTTTTCCCTTTTCTTCTTCAGTGCTATCCAGGAGTCATCTCGCATCAGTGCTCTTCCCAATCAGCAGTTAGCTGCTTATTTTACATTATTTATGTTTCTCTCATGGCTTTTTGCTCTTCCTTCAACTGACTCTAAACCATTGGAGTCTCATCTCCATGCTTATTCTTAGTACATGTGACTCAAAATACTGTATCTGTGCTTTATCCTGGTCCAGCTGCTCCTTCACTGCATGCAGTTCTCACAAGACCAACCAGGGAAAACATGGTCCTTCTGTTTAGGTGTTGATGATATTTTTGGTCAACCTTTTCACAGACAATGGGCATACCTCCAGCAAAGCATCTTTCTTCTGTGTGTGATTTCCAGAAGCTTCTGCATGTGATTGCCAGAAGCTTCTGCATGTGATTTCCAGAAGCTGGAAAGGGCCCTTTGTGGGGGCTACAGGATTCCAGAACCCCAGAACCTTCTAACCTAGCCAGAAGATTCTAGGATTTTTCATCCCCAATCAGGAATTGTTCCGAGCTCTGCTCATCACCTTCCTCCAATAATTGCTATCTTTGTGGGAATCGTATCATGTTCGGAGTGACTCTGTATCTGCCCAGGCTTCAAGTGCCCCAGCTGCGTAATAGAGACACAGATCAATAGCTTTGATCATCCACGGCCAGAGACCTTCCCGTGTGACCTTTCGGCATGGAGGGTCAAGCTGGGTGGGCTCCCCTTCTCTCCATCCCCCATCCAGGAGCCTCCCATGGCGGTTGGCCTAATTGAACTGTAGACAAGAGGGCCTGAGTGGTGCTGAGATGCAAGACGGAAAAACGGCAGGGCTCCTTTCTCAAGCAGTGGGCAGCAAGAGGATTAGAGCTTGGTTAGAGAAAAAAGAACTCAAAACATCTCCATGTGGTTGGCAGCCTGTGTACATGATCACACCATTTATTTATTTATTTATGTACAGCGAACCCTTGTATAACAAAAAGCTTGTATAACATAAAATTTGTACAACATAAAGAATTCCAGAGATAGGGGAAATTTGCTTAACATAATCGCCTATGGGGAAAATCCGTACAACATAAAAACGGGGTTACTCCATTTTCAATGCATTCCAATGGGAATTTGTATAAAGGAAAATTTGCTTAACATAATTTCATATGGAACAAATTAATTCCTTTATACAAGGTACCACTGTATTTATATACCGCCCATATTCCGAAGGAACTCCAGGCGGTGAACAAACACCAAACAAGTCAACAATTATAATGACAATTATAGTGAAACCATACCAAAGAAAGAAAAATTATAGATAGATAGATAGATAGATAGATAGATAGATAGATAGATAGATAGATAGATAGATAGATAAATAGATAGATAGATAGATAGATAGATAGATAGATATAGATATAGATATAGATATAGATATATATCTATATAGATATATAGATATATAGATATAAGCAAAATGGCGGGGATAGGGAAAGGGATTTTTTTTAAATTAAATTAAGGGTCGCCAAAGGCCTCACGAAAGAACCAGATCTTCAAGGCTTTTTTAAAGGCGGGCAGGGACTGTGCAAGGCGCAACTCACTCGGGAGATGGTTCGAAAGCAGGGGGCCAGCCACAGAGAAGGCTTGATTGTGGGTTACTGCTTTCCTAGCCTCCCTGGGTGTGGCCACCCAAAGTGAGAGCGCCCACGACATTCTAGTAGGACAGGCCTCCATTGATCTCTGGAAGATCCGCTTTGCCAGGTATTTAGGTCTCAAGCTGTGGAGTGTTTTGTAAATCAAAACCATGACCTTTAAGAATGGATGTACATTGCTCTTTTGGCTTTGGCTAGTGTTTCAAAAAAGATGCACAGATCCTAATGCATGACATCATGCAAGCATGGAATTGCCAAGTGGGAAGAAGTCCCGGGAACCATCTAATCTGACCTCCTGCCACGTTAGGAAACTCTTGACCAAAGAATCTGTTACGGGGGTCATCCAATCTCTATTTTAAGAACCTTTAACAAAGCACCGGTTCCCACCAAAGGAGACTCTTTAGCTGCTAAACAGTTATTAACATAAGGGACTTCTGATTAGAGATGAAAAGAATTGCAATCTTGGTCAGAAATTGCCAATTTGTTCAAAGTTTGTTGCTTTGCATTCATTCAGTTAGTGCCTTTTTACACGACCCCTAAACTCCGCCGCAAATGGCTCCCAGCTCCGGAGCTTAAAATTGTTTACCCACCAGCTCCGGAGTTTACTGAAAATTAAGTGCGACCATGCCCACCTAAGCGTGTCCCAGGGCACTTTTCTTGTACCTGCTCTCCAAGGGTGAAAAATCTTGATGCGGATGTGCCGGGCTCTCCTCACTTCTTTTTGTTTTTGTTTTTTTTGCCTCCCACCCCTTTAAGAGAAGGAACCAGGAAGTGACGGGGCTCCCGGCAGCTTCCACTGGCACCTGGAGGTAAGCCTTTATTCTTTTGTCCCTTTTTTTCCTCCCTCCCCTCATGCAGCCAGCAGCCAGGAAGTGCGGAGGGGTGGGGACGCACGAAGAGCGACAAACCCCTAAGATCTCTGGTCCAAATTTAAGTGACCAGCGGATCTTAGGGGTCGTGTAAAAGCGCCCTGACGACCCAATGAACTTTTAGCACTTTTCGATTTGTCAATTCATCAACCCCATTCGGGCCCCTTTGGTTGACTTCCTTGCCATCTGCAGCCTCTGTCACTTTCCTGGGGGGGGGGGAGTCCTTTTGGGGGAGGTATATAATTTGGTCACCCAAAACCAAAACTTCACCAAACTTTCAGGAATCATAGCAAAGAGTCAAGGAAGGACTCTCTCCAATGTTGGTATATCTAGGTGCCAGTGAGACTATCTTATAGGTTTTTTTTTCCACTTGAGGTGAGACAAATCAACTAATCAATTCATTGGTTTGTTTAAAAAAATAATGAAAATTCATGATCTGTCAGTATTCATGAATTATGATTCATGACAAATCACCATGTCTTAAACATTCTTGTCCATTTCTACTTCTAATTAGTATCATTTAATGGTGTAATTTATTTTACTTATCTAAAATGTTTTTATCCTGCCTTTCCCCTTAAGAGAAACACCCAAGGCAGCTTGGGTAACCTCCTTCCTTGGCATTTGAATCAATTGAACCTGGTTCTGCTTTCTGGAGCCTCTGGAAACAGGCTTTCTTCATGTTCTGGTGGGAAAGCCCTACAGGTGTATATGCAGAGACACACTCCATGCTACGGTGACAGCGTTTGGAGTTCAATTCCCCACTACACGACCCCTAAAATCCAATGCAAAGGGCTCCCAGATGTGGAGCTTAAAATTATTTTACCACCAGCTGCGGACTTTAAAAAAAATTAAGTACGACCACGGCCACCTAAGCACGCCCCAGCACATTTTACAAGTACCTGGTCTTTGGAGGTAAAAAATCTTCCGATGCGAATTGTAAAGCTGTGGATGCCGGGCTCTCCTCGCCTTCTGTTTGTCAGACAGGAATCCCTACGGGGCTGCTCCAACGGCTGCTCCGACGACGGCAGACGGAGGTGAGAGGAGGTGAGCCTGCCTTTTTTCTCTCCCTTTTTTTCTCCCTCCCCTCACTGCAGACAGGAACAATGGAGTGCGGAAGGGTGGCAACACGGGAAGAGGAACAAAACCCATGATCTCTGATCCGAATTTAAGTTGCCAGCGGATATTAGAGGTTGTGTAAAAGCGCCTGGCAAGGGGTGGACTCGCTGAACCACAGGGGCCCTTCCAGCTGTTATTGTTAAGGTTATTGTTAAGTTTTTTGTTATTATGTGGTGTTGCAGGAGTGACCCTCCATGGTCACTGGATGTTTGAGGGAGCTTTGTGGTGCTGTGGAGTTGTGCTCGGGAAAGAACAAAAAAGTACCCATTTCTATTGACAGATACCCACCGTACTTCTCGGGAGTTACTCCTCCGTGCTTTTGAAAAAGCAGCTGGCAATCAGCTCACCAATCGTAAGGGGGGGGGTTCCTGCCCACAAGACGGTGGCAATCACAGTCTGGAGTTGGGGTGTGGTTCCCATGAACACCCTCTTCGGCTGTTTCTCTCATCTCAAAGGTTTCACCCCACCTGTGTCTATCTCCATCACTCTTCAAATGATTCCTGGTTCTTTCCTGCCCCTTTCTTTCAGCTCTTTCTCTCTGCCACTTCACCCCAGAGGGAGGTTCAGAGAGAAAGATGCAAACATAAGACTAGAAGAACAGCCTTGCTGGAACAGGCCACAGCCCACCCAGTCCAGCATTCTGTCTCAGACAGTGGCTCACCATTTGCTTCAGTGTATTCCCAAGCAGATGTCTTCACCTGCTTACAATTCCCTGCAAATAGCATTGAGAGATACCCTGCCTCTCTCTCCAACCCAGAGGTTGTCCTGAGGCATCCATAATGGTAGGCATTGATACCCTTGTTCTCCATGAACTTGTCCAATCCTTTCTTAAAGCTGTCAAGGCTGACAACTGTCATCACTTCTTCCGGCACGGAGTTCCACAGCCCAGTGATCCTCTGGGTGAAAAGGTACTTTCTTTTATTTTAGCCCCCCAAAGTTTCATGGAGTGGCTCCTAGTTATAATGTTGTGTGATAGGGAAAACAGCTTTTTCTTATCTACTTTGTCCACACTGTGTATGATTTTATAAACTTCAATCAGGTCACCTCTTAGGCTCCGTCGTTTAAGAGCGAAGAGGCCCAGCCGTTGCAGCCTCAGATGGTAAGGAAGGTGTTCCAGTCCCCTAATCATTCTGGTTGCCCTCCTCTGCACTTGTTCCACTCCCATAATATCCTTCTGGAGGGATGGTGACCAGAACTGTGCACAATAGTTCAGATGGGGCCTCGCCCAGCCCGGGCCTCCTTAAATCAAGGCAGACGGCTGCACGGGCACCAAGGAAGAGGGAAAGGGGAATAAGCCAGGTGTGCCCGGGAGAACGGAGAGAGGTCTGGCCTGGCAGATGCTCCACCTGCAAGAAGAGATCAGCAGACATCCAAGAAAGGTTCAAGCTGCAGCCATTCCTTTTCAGAAGTGATTCATGAGCTGGGAGAGATTCGGGGAGTGAACGGAAGGCCGGCAGGTGTGGTGGAAATGTCTAGACAAAGCAGAACTGAGCACCTGCTCTTTCCGTGCAAAGTTTCAGTGCAAAGACCAGTTTACACTTTCTTGGAACAAATATCAAGCAGTTTCAAACACACACACACACAGTGAGAGACACACACAGAGAGACTCATGTACCCTATTAGGGCTGATGCCCATTTTAGAATACCACAGAATCCATTTCTGGAAGTCAGCAGACAAAGCTGTCTTGTGACATACGAGCACCAAATGGTTGCTTCAGCCTTATCTCTTTCCAGTGAAGGATAGGGTGAGCTTTGTCCCTGGAATCTGCTTTGGTCACACAGTACTGGGGTGCATAGGTTTTCTCTTACAAGAAATCAGGGCAGTGATAGAGTGGAGCTTGGAAGCCTCTGGATTGTCTCAAAGGCAGAAACAATTTGCTTTACAATTGGCAGATGTCCCAGCATTTGCTGACAAGTGGCAGATCAGTGCCAGAAATATTTTTGGGCCACTGTCTTTCCCTGTTTCCTTTGTTCCATCTCTTTGCCCCTTTTCCTTCCTTGTCCTCTGCTACTTTCTCATCTGGGTTAAAGACAAGTCTTGAGGTTTTGTCTGTTAACTCTATAAAGCTTGTATACAGACGGGACCATATCACCACCCAACCCCTCTTTCCCATTTCCTTTCTTCCAGAGCAAAGTGGGAAGGGGAGAGAGGCTGTCTCCTTCTGAGCAATGTATTCATGTTGTTGTTGTGGATGCTGCTACAAGCAATTTATTGGTGTGCCTTTTTTTAAAAAAAGTGTGCAAGCACTGTGGCCATAAAGTGGCCACAGTGCTTGCACACTTTTTAGTGGTCCTACAGTGGCCACAGTGGTCCCAAACTTGACCTGTTTGCAAAGTAAATACATTGACCACAATGTCCACATGCTCCAAAAGAATAAGGATTGAAGCGATACATGATAGTTATATTTTAAAACCACCACAGCAGTGAGGTGAATCTGAATGGCTGGCCAAATGAATCAGTTGTTACCCATGCACCATGTGAAGAGAAAGTTATGAAATGGTCTAAAAAGCAGAACAATCAATATAACTGGGGTTCTTTTGGTTTGTGTGCTCAAGCCCTTAGTCTCTGGCATTAAAAGCAATTAGGACTGTAGCAGCCCTTGCCTTCATGGACTGTAGCCCCTTTGTCACTGCACCAGAGAAAACACTCACTGGAGGACCAACACTGTGTGAACCCCATGCCACACAACTACACCTTTTGCCACACCCAACCCATAACAACATTGTGCTCTCCCTCCCAGGAAAACAGGTCCCACTCTTCCTTCTCCTGTAGTCTCACTGTAGGGCTGGGCCAATATATTTCTCTGTCAGATGTGGTGCAGGAAATGGTGGCATCCACCAAGTGGAGAGGCAAAGTTGCTGATAATTTTTGTTCTTCTCTTTTTTTTAATGACCACACACACACACACACACACACACACACACACACACAAACACACACACACACACAGGTTTTCACACACACACAGGTGAGGGCGGGGGTAGGTTTTCTTGCACCCTAGGGGCGGGGTGGCAGGGTGGTGGGTGTGGGGGGGGGGGGGGGGGGGGGCAGCATATGGTGGGAAGGGTGGTGGTGGGTGGCACGGGGCAGGGGGTAGCGGATGGTGGGGGATGGCGGGCGGGCATGGCGGCAGGCAGCGATGGGCTGACAGTGACGGGCGGCTGGCGGGCGGTGGGAGGACAAATGGCGGTGTCCAGTGGTGGGGGGCGGCAGGCTGTCCAGCGCCCAGCTCCATTTTGGCGCCCGGCAACTGCCTGGGGGACAAATGGTGCACACACACACACACACACACACACACACACACACACAAGATCACTGCCACAGTTTTATTTATATTGCCACATGGGGTCTTCAGGATTTGAACGTCTTAACCTGTAAACCACCCTAGGGAGTGTATGCACTCATGGGGTGGTATAGAAACCAAATAAATAAATAAAAATAAGAAAGCCAGACATATAGTTGTGGCCCCTGAGGCAGAATCTGGCCTCAATTTCTCCCTGCCCCCTCCTCAAAGTAAAAATGCATCAGTGACCAATGGTGACCCCCCTGACCTTTCTTGTCACTCAACACTGGCCACCCGAGGCACCTTTCCCAGCCGGCCTTACAAGAGGGCTGGCCTTCCCAACCCAGGCCATCAAGATTAGCTGCTGTTGAGTCTCTCTTTCTTCCTTGCAGTCAAAAGAGGTTTGGAGCCATGCAGCCATTAAAACAGGCCTGCCCAACAGCTAGACCTCGGGCTACTGGTAGCCCACGAAGGGTTCAAAAGTAGCCCGCCGGCCATCAATTTAAAAAGTGAGGGGATAAATTCTCCACCCCTCCCTCCCCCATCCCAAGGACCACCACTGCCCCAGCAAAGCTCTGGGTCTGCCAGCCCACTGTCTCAGATGAGCAGGGCAGTTCAAGGGCCATAGCGCATTGAAATTTGTTTCCTCCATAACAGATTAATTGGTTTTCAATGCATTCCTATGGGAAACTCCTGCTCTACTTACAAAAGTTTTTACTTATGAGCATGTTCTCGGAATGGATAAAATTTGTATGTAGAGGTTTTAGTGTAGTAGCCCTCAGGCACTTTGGGCTGGAAAAAGTAGACATTGGCCTGTTCAAAGTTGAACAGCCCTGCATTAAAACAAACAAAATCAAAACTAGACTATGGGTGATACCTTCACCGGCTGCTAGTAGACAAATAAAAAAACAGTTGCTGAGCTTTCAAGAGCACAAGCCCTCTTTTTCAAAGCAGGTTTGGACTTTTATACCTGCTTTGAAAAAGAGGGCTCGTGTTCCCGAAAGCTCAGCAACTGTTTTTATTTTTCTACTAGCAGCCTATGAAGGTATTACCCATAGTCTTGTTTTAATTTTGACTTTCTTCCTTGTGGAAGCAGCCTGCGTGCTTCCTCCTTTCTCTTCCTCTCCCCCCCCCAAATTAAAAAAAAAAAGAAATCTCTGTTCTGTAGAGGGACAGCTGAAGGAGACTATTTCCATACAGCTGTCCGAAAAAAACCACCCATTTTAAGAGCGCTGGGGGTTGCCGGGGGTCTCCCACCCACCACCACCCACCTGGCCTGCGGTGGGGTGGGGGGAAATGGCTGAGCCTTCTTCTCCCTGCCATCACTCTCTGCCTGTCTTTTCCTTTGCACAAGGGGTAGTGGTGGTGTGTGTGTCTCTTTGTGTATATTGGGGAAGGGGGCTGCAAAGAGGGGCTTAGCAGAGTCAGGAATATTAAGCCACTCGGCAGCACTGATTGCCGGTTATTAGCATATATTATCTCACTCCCCTGCCTCTGAAAAGAGAGGAGGGCTTATTTCTTCCCCCCCCTCTCTCTCTCTCTCTCTCTCTCTCCAACCTCCTTCAATTCCCCCTCCTCTCCACCCCCAGCCAAGCGCTCCAATCCCGGCCTCCACCTTGCCTTTTACACTTAATTACCCCACTTATTACACTCCAGCCCGGGAGAGGAAAATATCACAGGACAGCGAGCAAGCGAGGCTGGCACAACTAGGGCATGAGCGATGGCCATCCCAGTTGCTGCGAGCCTCGGAGGAAGGTGGAGGGGGTGGGGGTGGGGGTGGGGAGAGAGAAAAGGAAAACACTCCATTTTAATGAGGAAGGGGGAAGGAATCACCTTTCTCTCCCTCCCTCCCCCCCCCCCCGCACTATTTTCCCTGTCCTCCCCCCCCCCCCACTCCAAAGGCCTTGGGAAGGAAAAAGGAGGCTTCCTCCAAGCATCCTGCAAATGCAAAAACAGAGGAAGGAGACACTTTGGGGACACAGGACACAGTGAGGGCACAAGAGTGGACAAGAGCCCATATGGGATCCAGGTCTTTTCCTGGAGGGTCCTGGGGGAGCTTGGCTTTTGGCCCCAGGAGGTCACAGTGAGAACAAGTCTGACGGCTTGCAAGACAGGGGTGGGGGAGGGAAGGGAAGAGGAGGAAGCAAGGTTGCCGGAGCCACTGGGGCACAAAGCAAAGCAAGGCACCTCTTAAAGGAGGTCTCTCTCTCTCTCCACGACAAAAGCATCTTTTCCCTTCTGCTGTGTCACACACTTTTGACCCATCTCGCTCTCTCCCAACCACGGGTGGGGGCTCAATTGCTGGAGCCTCCTTGAGACACAATGGACCAAACACACACACACACACACACACACACACACACACACACACACACACACACACACGGTGGGGCCAGTTACAAGTACGGTGCACCCTCGTATAACAAACGGTTTGTATAACATAAAATCTGTACAACATAAAAAATTCCAGAGAAAGGGGAAATTTGCTTAAGAGTATTGCCTATGGGGCGAATCTGTACGACAAAACTGGTCGTGATTAGGGAATACTCTGTTTTCGATGCATTCCTATGGGAAATTTGTAAAAAAGGAACATTTGCTTAACAGGATTTCATTTTGGAACAAATCAATTCCTTTATTTATTTATTTATTTATTTATTTATTTATTTATTTATTTATTTATTTATTTATTTATTTGTTGCATTTTTATACCGCCCATCTTCCAATGGGAACTCTGGGCGGTTTACAAACAAGAGTAAAACACACAGTAAACAACAGATAGTAAAACTAATAAATAAAGAGGGAGAAACCCTCACTGTAGCTCCCTTTTGTTCTGAGCAGAGAAGACTCCAGTTTCACTTGACTTGAAGAAGGAAGGCCATCTTAGCAATGGTGCATCCACAGTGTAAGGCCAGGGATGTAGAAGTGGATTGACCCTAGAGCCTTTTTAAAGGCAAGATTGTTGTTGTTGGTTTTGTTTCATTTTGGGAGAAGAAGTAAAAAGTCCCAGCCGGCACAGCTATTATGTCTGGAAACTCCGATCAGAAAAGCAAAATTCTTCAACTGTGTATTTCAATTTTTTATTTATATGCCACTCCCCCATAGGTGGCTCACAACAATTAAAATCATACCATAATCACAAGTTTAAAAATGCCATACAAAATTATATGTAATCTTGCAGATAGTTGACTGGAAGTTCTCCCAGCATTCTGAAGTCCATCACAGCAGTGCAAAAACTTTACGGATATCCGTTCACCTTGATGGGCCTCGTGGACCGAGTGAGAATCAAATAAGTGGCTTCTAGGTTAAATCAAGTTGGAACTGTCCCTAGAAGCTAAAATGATTCCTGTGAGATGATAAGATTCACTCGGAAAGGCAATAAAAGCAGGGAAAGTGGAAGGCCAGATGTGAGATGGGTTGATTCAATAAAGGAAGGCATAGCCTTTAGTGGGTGAGACTGTTATTGGCAGGACTTTTGGAAGTTCATTGATTGATTGATTGATTGATTGATTGATTGATTGATTGATTGATTGATTGATTGATTGATTGATTGATACACTTTTATATTGATTTGTAAGTTCATTGATTTGTAAGGGGGGGCAGGCATGTAATGAACTGCTGGATCACAACAAGTGAGATTCTTTTTACTGAAAATGTTTTTGAGCCAGGAATGGGTTCAAAGCTGTTTAGGAGCATTCTAGCACTTCCAGACTCATGGAATGGGCTGCCTCTCCTTGCTACCACGCAATCAGGCATTGTAAATTCAGGTGCATTCACTTAAGCCCCATGGCACAGTGGTTAAATGCCTGCACTGCAGGTAAAACTGTGCTCACGACCTGGGGTTCAAACATAGCATAATCACTCAAGTTTTAAAATGCCATACAAAATTATATATAATCTTGTGTATAGTTGACTGGACGTTCTCCTAGCATTCTGAAATCCATCACAGTAGTGCAAAAACTTTATAGATATCCATTCACCTTGATAGACCTCATGGACCGAGTGAGAATCAAACAAGTGGCTTCTAGCTTAAATCAAGTTGGAACAGGCTCATGGTTGACTCAGCTTTCTATCCTCCTGAGGTCGGTAAAATGAGCACCTAGCTTGATTGAAGGGGGGCAGTGTGTAGCCTGTGTACTGTAATTAAACTGTAAACCATCCAGAGACTACTTGAAGAAAACTTTAAGAAAGCGAAGCTGCCATAGCAAAGAAAGAAGGCGATGTTCGTGTTTCGTTCTTTTTTGGAAGTAATACAATTCGTGCTTGGTTGGTGGTAGAGGACAGAATTCGTTCTTATTGCCTAGCGGGCAGCCCTTTGTGGGTTTGGGCCAAAGAGCAACAGGCAAGCCTTGACGGTGCCCCCCCCCAAATAACAACATCCACACATCCCATCCTTCAAATTCCAAGAGGACTTCTCGTAGGCTCCTTCTCCCAGGACAGGGTGGACAGAGAGGCTCCGAGGCCAAGACAGAAATGGAAAACAAGAACCTTCATCCCCCTAGCTGAAGTTGTGTGATCACATCCAAGGAGGCTGAGATATCATTCCTTCTCCTTTGGACTTTCCAAAAAGGAGAGTGATTCAATGTCCACCCACCTTTTTTTCTGGGGCAAAATAGGTCCAAGTTAGGAGGGTGTCAAGGCCAAGGTGCCCGTATGACAGTAAACAGAGCGTCGGATAAGGGTTCAGGAGGAGCCCTGCTTCGAAACTCATTGAGAGATGGTTGTGTAAACCCCATGTTTGAGTGTCATGGGTAGAGATGGGCACGAATCAAAAAAATGGCATTTCGTTTGTCGTTTGTCATTTGGAGGGTCCGTTTCGGTTCGTTTCCATTTTTCACGAATTTTTGCAAAAAATTCCTTTTCGTTCTTTTCTTACCATTTCGTTACCATTTATTTCAATTTTTGTGATTTTGTTTAGGATTTTAAGCAATTCACTCATATTGCAGTAACGGAAACGAAACGCACGACAAAATTTCCGGTGTTTCTGTTTGTTTCGTTTCATTTTAGAGACAAAATTCGTTTGTCATTTCGTTATGTAACGAAACGAAAAAAACAAAACCGGAAACGAAAAATTGTTCATTTCGTGCCCATCTCTAGTCGTGTGTATTTTGGAAACCCCAAAAGGGCCACCCAAAGTTAGAAGCAATTTGATGGCCTCTGCAAGGACCATCGGTCAGGTGTGCTTTGCTCCCGGGCCTTCAGCAGGGAATTAGACTCTATAATCTTACTGGCCCCTTCCAATTCCATGATTCTAGGAGTTGATGATTCTGTGACCACAACCAAGCCCCCCCCCCCAGAGAGAGAGAGAGAGAGAGAGAGAGAGAGAGCTTCCAGTCCTCTGGGAGGTTCACCCCCATGTAGAAGCAAGGAGGAACTAGAATTTTGGACCATTTGATCCACACAATATGAGTGGGTTGTGTGTCCCTTGCCTGCATTAATGCCTGGGAATCTCTGAGGGTTGTGATGATGGGCTGATGGAGACCCATTGGGAGGGTTTCCCATCACCTTAAAATAACTTCAGCTGACCCCCCCCAGAGGCCAAAAACATAGGGTCAGAATTTATCAAGTCCACCTTGGGGTCTTTGTTGCAATGGGAGATTGCTCCACCAGAGAAGGGAAACTCAACCACAAGAACTACTGTACTATAATGTGTAATTTCCATTATTCAACCATTCTGGGTCTTAAAGCGCCCTGGTTTCCCACCCAGACAAAGAAACGTGGGGTAACGATGTGGCTGCGTGTCTTGGGGTGGGGGTGGGGTAGAGAGAAATCTTTCTGCTCCCCATCCTTTCTCCCCCCCCCCGCCCCCAAATCACCACTCATGGCAGACACGTGTCCCTATTGTTCTGCCTTCCGCAGGACCCAAGGGAGGTTGAAGGAATTGTTAATCAACCCTCGGGCGGGGGGGGGGAGGGACCTCGGAGGAGCCTTTTTACTCGGGGAGGGGGAACACAGGGGAGGGGAAGCCAGATCCGTCCGCCGGTTGTAGGGAAAGAGGGGAGGAGGAAAAAAGAGGACAGAGGAATTCCCAACCCGGCGAGGAATTTCTTGTCCCCCCCGGAAAAGGAGGGATCGGAGGGAAGCCTAAGGGTTAGATCAGCCCGATCAGCAATGGGGGGAGCGGGTGGTGCGTGGAAGGGAGTTTTTTTTCTTCTCTATCTTCTTGGCTTCTTTTCGGCCGCGATTCCCGCACCTCCTCCCCCCCTCTCTGCATCCGTCCGGGTTTTCTTTCGGGGGTGCCAAAAGCGCAAATGGGGGTGGGGGACGACCAAATATATCCAATCCATTTTTGGTGTTTTTCTTTTGCGGGGGGGCAGACGACAGCCTGCACCCAAAGTCGCCTCCGCCCCCCCTCCCTTCGGCATTTGGGGACCAGAGGACATTCTCTCACGGGGGAAACTCCTCCCCCCCTCGTGTGATGGTTGTATATGGGGGGGGTGTCATGGGGAGAAGAAAGGGCTTTGATCCTGCTGGAGAAGGCCGGAGTGGGGGGCAGATCGTGGGCTTTTTCCCGAGGGCTCCGGGCGAGCGTGGCAGCGGGAGCCAGATGGGCAGTAGAGCTGCTCCCCCTTTTTTAATTCTTCCTCTCTCCCCTTGCTTCAATCCCCCTCCCCCCCCCACCGGTTCCCCTGTTCTACTTCCACCCCTCTTCTTCGCTCGCTGCCCCTACAACTCCCCCCCCCCCAGCACCACCCCATCCAGACCAGACCCGATTCCCCCGGTTTCATTCCTGCTCTTTGCTCACGTGCTGGCGCTCCTGGGGGACCTTTGATGGATTAAAGAGGCTGGAGCGGCTGCACCTGATCTCCCTCCCTCTCCTACCCCCCCCTCCCCACGGACCCCACCCCATCCCACCCCACCCCCTTCCGGCCGCCTGCGTCCCATATAAGGACGAGGAAACAGGGGGGGGGAGGGCTGGAGCGCGCTGCTGACCTCAGCGATTCCTCGGCATCCCCCACACACACACCTCCCTCCGCCTCTCCCCCCCTCCCTCCCTCCCTCCCTCCCTCCCTCCCGCCACGGGTGCGCGCCGCGGGCAGGGAGCTGTCCAAGTGCTGATCGCACTCCGGAGGCGGCGGCCGCCTCCTCTCCGCTTCCCCTCCTCCGCCTCCGCGCCCCGGCGACCATGCCGCGCTCCTTCTTGGTCAAGAAGATCAAAGCCGACGTGGGCCCACCGGGGCTCGAGACCCCCACTTACCACGCGCTGGAAACTTCCTACCCGGAGCTGGCCGGACCGCTGGCTGCCGGCGAGGAGGAGGCTGGGCTGGAGAATGGTGAGCGCGGCGGAGGAGGGTGGCGGGGCTGGGTGGGGAGGAGAGGAGGTTCGGGAAGGACCGAGGATTGGGGGGGGGAATCGCCTCGGAAAGGCCGGGGATCGGTAGAGGAGGGGGATTCCGCGTTCAGTTTTGGAGAGGGAAGACCCCCGGGGACGCAACTCCTTTGAGCTGATCTCAGAAGTTTGGCATTGATTTATTTTAGAGTGTTTTCATCCCGCCTTTCTCCCTTGGGGGTGGCCTTCCTTTCTCTTAAGGGCTGAGGGGTGTGAATAGATCTCTGGCTTACCCTTCTGTTTGAGTCATCCCCCCCCCATCTCTCTCCCCCCGCCATGCACACACTTTGAAGAACTGGGTCATCGGTTCAGGCTAGTGTTTCGCCAGCGAGGTTTGGACACCTTACGGAAATCGGAAGTGTGCGCGTGGGGGAGTTGGCGTGCCTTTTCCGCGGGGCGTGAGCCCAAGACGTCCTTGGGGCGGGCGTGCAGGGGGCAAAGGCGTCCGGAGGGCGCAGGGGAAAGGGGCTGCCGACTCAGATGGGAATCAGCTGAGAAGGCGACACGCGGAGGTGGTCGGGCACGAGGGTGGGAAGGCGAAGGTGGATCGCCAAGCCTCCTGAGCGGAAAAGGTCGTGAGGGGTTTGGGCAGGCTGTGACACTCGATGGAAGGGAGCGAGACGGTTCGAGGACTCTCTCTCTCTCTCTCTCTCTCTCTCTCTCTCTTTGTGAAAGAAAGAAAGAAAGAAAGAAAGAAAGAAAGAAAGAAAGAAAGAAAGAAAGAAAGAAAGAAAGAAAGAAAGGGAAGGAAGGAAGAAAGAAAGAAAGAAAGAAAGAAAGAAAGAAAGAAAGAAAGAAAGAAAGAAAGAAAGAAAGAAAGAAAGAAAAAAGAAAGAAAGAAAGAAAGAAAGAAAGAAAGAAAGAAAGAAAGAAAGAAAGAAAGAAAGAAAGAAAAGAGGAAGGAGGGAAGAAAGAAAGAAAGAAAGAAAGAAAGAAAGAAAGAAAGAAAGAAAGAAAGAAAGAGAGAAAGAAAGAAAGGGAGGAAGGAAGGAAGGAAGGAAGGAAGGAAGGAAGGAAGGAAGGAAGGAAGGAAGGAAGGAAGATGCTAAGAGCCACAGAAAGTGAGATTTGCGCAAGGTCGAGAAAGAGTCACTGACTGTACCAGGTGGGAGATGCCTTGTCCTCCACTTATCCCAACCCGGTCTCAGGGTTGTTGCGCAAATTTCCCAAGGGAACGGGGTAGCTGGGCGAGCCTGTTGCAGCGACAGGGCCAAAGCCTCTTGCGACACCTTCTAAGCTACTGTTAGAAGTTTGATTTTTAAAAGGAAAGGGAAAAAGCAACAACAGCTCATCGTTCCCGCTGGGATCCATCCTGGCGGGCTTCTTGAGATAAAAGGCTCTCTCGCCAGCCGGCTCCCTTTCGCCTCTGCCCCACCGAAGGAAAGGAAGCGAATGAGCTACCCCCACCCCCGCTGTCTCTCCCCCTCTTCCACCAACACCGGCTGGAAGAGCGTTCCTTCTCTCGCTTCCACACGCGCGCGCCCGCGTCCGCCCGAAACGATCTTTCTATATTCCGATCCCAACCCTCGGAGCGTTTAGCAAGTGTGTGTGTGTGTGTGTGTGTGTGTGGGGGGGTGTTGGTGGCTGCTGGCATCCTAAAAGTCGTTCCTTCGGATTTCCCTTGGCGAGACGGAACCGCGGCTGTCAGAGGGACCCTGGCCACCCTCTTTCTTCCGAGCGTGCATGTGTACGTCAGAAAGCAAGGGCGTTCAGCCTACACGTGTCCTCTTTGCTGGCGGCTTTGTTCAGTGTGTGAGGGAAGGGAAGGATGTTTTGATGATAGGGCTCTTTAAGGAGTCTGGGTATGAATTCCTGTAGGGTAGGATGATGCGCCCGAGGAAAGAAGTCCTATATAACCTTGTGTATCATCTGCAGGAGCCTGTCATTCCAGCAGTATCTTGGGCGGGGTGGTATTTAGTGGAGGGGCAGACCCATCCCATAAACCCAGCTGGCCTACTTGGGTTGCTAGGTACAACTGTTCATCAGAAGATGAATGCTTGAATCAGAGCTGGGTGGGTGTCATCTCCTCTGCCCATGCCCTTTCTCTCTGCAGTCTACCTGGTGCCTTTCAGCACTCAGCACAAGGTTATTGGTATTCTGAGATACACTGCCACAGTAGAGGGAGGTTCTGTTTAACCACTGAGGCTACTGAATCTGTCAGTACTAACAATCCCCTTAAGGTTAGTTCTCCTTCATTACCTCATTCTCTGGAGAAGTAGCTGGATTAGTCTGTATTATCCCATCTATAAGACTATATTGTGTCTAAAATTGTTTGGCTAAAAATTGAGGGTCGTCTTATACACGGAAGTAAGACGAGGAGAGAACCACGCAGTTGCAGAACTAATTTTGGGTTGGAAAAGTGAGGATTGTCTTATACAAACAAACAAACAAACAAACAAACAAACAAACAAATAAATAAATAAATAAATAAATAATCTATTTCTTTATTTTACTCTATTTATTTTATTTGTTAAATTTTGACTTTTTTGTTCCTGCATGAGCCCAAGGCTCATTGAAAAACCTTGGGAAAACCCGGTGAAGTGGGTCAGGAGGAACACATCACCAGCCCAAAATATTACTCACATGGACTTCATGCCATGGTGCAGACAGACTCACGTTTGGAGGCCTGAGTCTCACAAGGGCATTGTAACTTTTAAACGCTACTGAGGCTTGCATGCGTTTTTTTTTAAATTTACTTACTTACTTACTTACTTACTTACTTACTTACTTACTTACTTACTTACTTACTTACTTACTTACTTACTTCATGCAATGAGAAGGTGATTTATAATGCAGGGTAAAATATTAAAGCCAGTTAACTCAGAAATAACTCCAAACAAAGGCCATATACAGCACATATGCATGGCATGGCATTGTATGCTGTTTGCTTGACATACAACCCCCTCCCCCCATTTTAAAGCAATTGACAGCATGACCGGTTAACCAAGGAGAAGAAAAACTTAAGTGGATCTTTCGAGCCCAACCCCTTCCCCCTTCTGACAACTGGCAATCCTCCTCATTCTCCATCTCACAGATGATATTCCGCACCACTGCTTATATCTGGCTGTGGAGCTAGAGATGTGGGGGGTTCAATCCCCCCCTCTGTGCATCCTTGAGAAAGGCAGACTCAATGATCCAAAGGGTCCCTTACAGCTCTTTGGATAAGACTGTTAACATGTGTTTATATGTGCCTCACTTGGGCTTTGTAGCCCAGGCATCACCCTGCCCTGTTCTCCATGGGAGGCAACTTCTGAGAATGCTAGGATCCACACCAGCAGTGGCACAGACGCATTGATTCCATCTTGTTTAGAGGCAGAGAAGCATACGGTGTAAGTACAGCCCTTGTGGTGGACCGCGTGTCAGGTTGAACATGGTCTAGGTCCAGGGTGTTCAAACTTTGGCCCTCCAGATGTTTTGGACCACAACTCCCAGAATTCCAAGCCTGTATTGCCAATGACAAAGAACTGTGGGAGTTGTGGTCCAAAACATCTGGAGAGACAAAGTTTGGGCATGCCTGGTCTAAGACAGTGGTGGCGAACCTTCGGCACTCCAGATGTTTTGGACCACAAGTCCCAGAATTCCAAGCCTGTATTGCCAATGACAAAGGACTGTGGGAGTTGTAAGGTCCAAAACATCTGGAGTGCTGAAGGTTCACCACCACTGGTCTAAGACTTCTTTTGGCTTCATAGATGTCTGGGCTGAAACAAGATGATACAGTTCTGCAGTGACACCAGCTTTTTGGGGTGGGGGTGGGGAGTTATGGGAATTCCTGAGATTGCCACCATCTGGGTTCTCCACTACCAGAGTCTAATAGTCCAGGAATCCAAGGGTGCACAGAGAGCCACTGTGAAGTAGTTGACAGGGTGCAGGACTAGACCTGTGTTAAAATCCTTGCTAGACCCTGAAAATTCACAGATGGTAGGAGAACAGAAGTGATAAGGAACTCTTTGAACACCTCATATGTGTTGAGAACCATATCCTCAAGGGAGGTGATATAACCAACAGTAACAACAATGTGTGTGTGCCTAGCAAACAGTGGTCATGAAAGTGTTGCTTCGTTCTAATACCTCTTGCACAGCTGATTTGGAAAAAACTTCCTAACTGTTAGCGCAGTATGGCAATAGGAAGCAATGGTTTCAGGTGGTAGTGAATGCTCCAAGGCTGGAGGCATTGAAGAGACAATTGGTCAACCATCTGTCAGATCTGCTTTGATTAGATTCCTGCTATGAGCAGTGGATCGGACCCAATGACCTTCTAGCCCCCCCACCTTCCCACTTCACGATTCTACGATGCCACACAGCCCACTGTTTCACTAGAATCACTTTGCCAGACAACCTCCCAGTGGGATGGATAATGCGGTTTGAGATCTTCTCAGCTGGGAAAAGACTCCCATGCATGTGTTGCCGTCTATGAGGTTGAAAGGTTGGCATGTGCATAATATATGGAACTGCAAAGAGGCTAATTTTACAAGATGCTCATATATATATAAAGACAAGCTTCCTGAAAAGAAGCAAATCAGATTCAGGAGGAAAACTGGGAATAAAAGCAAAGCAAAGTGTTCTGCTTATATACCGCCCCATACCACTTCAAGTAGTCTCTGAGTGGTTTATAGTTTAATTACAGAATGCAAGCTACACATTCCCCCCCCCCCCAGCAAGCTGGGTATTCATTTTACAGACCTCGGAAGGATGGAAGGCTGAGTCAACCCTGAGTAGGCTACCTGGGATTGAACCCCAGGTCATGAGCACAGTTTTACCTACAGTACAGGCATTGAACCACTGTGCCACAAGGCTCAGTAGATTTGTATAGAATCAAAAAGTTGGAAAGGGGCTATAAGTCCATCAGTGCAGGAATCCAAATCATAGGATATCCGCCAAGTGTTTGTCTCATTTTTTTTTTCTTGAATGCTTCCCACACTGGAGCACTTACCATCTCTTGAACTTGTTGGTTCCATTGTCATACTGTTCTATCAGTTAGAAAGTTTTTCCTGATATTTAACAGAAATCTGGCTTCCTGTAACTTGAGCCCATTGTTGCGTGTCCTGCACTTGAGAATGACCAAGAACAGATCCTGCACCTCTGATGTATGACATCCTTTCAAGTCTTTGAAAAGTGCTCTCCTATCTCCCCCCCCACCCCGGTCACCTATTCTCAAGGCTAAACATGGCTAGTTCTTTCCATCTTTATGTGAGGGGGTTGCATAGAAACTGACTTGTGGTATTAAAAATCACCTTAGCAGTGCTTCTGGGGCTGTTCCTCCTTATCTTTGAGCCTGAAACTTGCTACGGGGGTGAAAACATTTGTGGGATTCTGCTTGAATGGTCTGGTGTGACCCTACCTCCCAGGTACACTTGAGGTCTTTCTGATTTGGAGATTCTGGTGATGGGGGGGAAGAGGTAGCATAGATCTAGATCCTATCAGACAAGAGTCCACTGTTCTCCATCTTTGGCATCCAAAGCTAGATTTCTTATTAACTAAGAGGCTGGAGCTTTTATGAATCTCCTCTGCTGCCTTTCCCCCCAACCAATGTAGGGCACAGTTCCCAAGAACAATGTTTTATAAGGGACATAGAACATGGACATATATGGAGGCTTATACTAGGCTATATTGATATGCTGATCCATTCAGCCCAATATAGTACTTGAGTTCCCATCATCATCATCATCATCATCATCATCATCATCATCATCATCATCATCATCATCATCATCATCATCATCATCAACAACAACAACAACAACTTTATTATTTTGCCACCTTTCTCCCCAAAGGGACACATAGGCAGCAATGGTTTCCTGGTAGATATCCAGTGATTCCCTATATCAGCAGTGAGCAATCTTAACCCCACTTATCTCCAAACTCAGAGGAGACTAAGATGCTAGGGTGGCCTCTCAAAGCATCCCTGCTCTCCATCTCAGCAGCACCTGAGAGGATATTGATTCTTCCTTCCCTTCTCCAAGGGAAAACACGCATCTCAAGAAGGATTACGGGAAGGTTGCAGGAGGGCTACCCCAGCTCAATGCCCTCTGCATGTGTTGGCTGTACTGTTTGCGGGCGTCAGTGGCCATCAGGTCTGGAAGCAATGGACCCTGTTGGCCTCACATCTCTGAGAGTGCCGAGTTGGGAAGTCCTGGCTTAAGCTGCCCTGGGTTGCGTGAGATGGCAGTCTACTCAGCACTTTCTGTACAGAAAAAGAAGCAAAACGGTGACCCTTGGAGCCATAATGCATGTGCTCTCTTTTAATCTGAGAAGTGCCATGTCCCCTGGGATCTTGGATTTACTGCTTTGGCAGATAAGTGTACAAAAAAGGCCAAAGGGATGGAGCTGGCTGCCGTGTTAAGCCTGACTTCAGTTATGAAGCTCCCAAGGTGCCTATTCTGTTTGGCCCAGAAGCTGAGATATCATTGGGCTTAGCAGAGATGGGGGGGGTTCTTAGATACATTATCCCTCTGATTGGCTCTGTCTAGCCCAGGGGTGGAGAACAGCAGCGCTTGAGCTGTTCTACCACTACAAATCCCATCAGCCATAGTCCACATAGCAAATGGTGATGGACAGTAGGATAATGCAGTTCAAAATTTCTGGAGAGCACCGTTGTGCCCATCTCTGTGTCAAGGAGAGTGTAACGTAATTTAGAGTAGTGAGGTGTGCCCCCCCAGGCTTAAGAGAAACTGTGAATTTTAAGGTGCTAGTGGACTTCCGTTGTAGATTTTCATTCTTTATTGTAAATCTACAACGGAAGTCCACCAGCACCTTAGAATTCACATTTTCTCTTAAGCCTAGGGAAAAAAACCACTTCACTACTCTAAATTATTACAGGGAACCTACTCCTCATCATATCACTGGGACAGCTTTCAAATGTGAGATCTTAAACATGGAATAGGGGACTGGGTGTAATGCATGAATGAGACACGAAAGGATATTGGAAAGATGAACACTTTGCAGGTGCACTTATTATGGAGCAGAAAGTCGTGGTGGTTCTCTCTGTCTCAGATTGGCAGTTGTTGTGAGTTTTTCGGGCTGTTTGGCCCTGTTCTGGAAGTTTTTCTTTCTGACATTTCCCCAGACTCTGTGGCTGGCATCTTCAGAGGGCCAGGAGCTCAGGTAACTAGGAGTTCTCTCTGTGCCCTGGGCAGTACAGCCAAGGATGTGCAAAACCCCAGAGCACAGAGAGAACTTGTAGTTCCCTGAGCTCCTTGCCCTCTGAAGATGCCAGCCACAGAGTCCGGCGAAACATCAGGGAAAAAATACTTCCAGAACACAGCCAAACAGCCCAAAAAACTTGCAACAGCTATCAGATCCCAACCGCGAAAGCCTTTGAGAATACATGGTCCCAGACTGGATTTTTTGCTGTGTGACTGTTGAGTCGGAGGTTGGGAGTTCACGTCTCTGCTGTGCCTCTTGTGAGTCGAGGCAACCTGTGTGGCCTTGGGAAAGCTGACCTGTCCCAGGGCACCCCTGGAAGAAGAGAATGGGAAACCAATTTTGAGCATTCTGTACCTGGAAAACCCTAAAGAGGTGGCCATAAGTCAGAACTGACATGACAGCACATGAAGAAGAAGAAGAAGAAGAAGAAAGAAGAAGAAGAAGAAGAAGAAGAAGAAGAAGAAGAAGAAGAAGAAGAGGAGGAGGAGGAGGAGGAGGAGGAGGAGGAGGAGGAGGAAGAAGAAGAAGAAGAAGAAGAAGAAGAAGAAGAAGAAGAAGAAGAAGAAGAAGGGGGCAGATGGTTTTTGGGAATGGAAGGGGATAAAGGAACCTCAAATTAGTACATGAGAGTTGTTGAGAAAGGTCTTTGGTGTGATAAGGGGAACAGCTAGTTTGATAGAAAGAAAGGATTGGGAATGATATGGACGGAGTCAAGTAGACCATAGGAAGGGGGTAAATGCCAAGGATGGTAGAATTGCCGACCAATAGCTATATTCTTTGGCTGGACACATTCCATTCAGCCCTAAAAGGGATGTCATCTCAAGGGTGCATCCCAAGATCCGTTGCAATTTCACGGAAATAGCAAGGTGCCCCGTGGCGCAGTGGTTAAATGCCTGTCCTGCAGGTAAAAATTGTGCTCACAACCTAGGGTTCAGTCCCAGGCAGCAGCCGGCTCATGGTCGACTCTGCCTTCCATCCTTCCGAGGTCGGTAAAATGAGTACCCAGCTTGCTGGGGGTGGGGTGGGGTTGCAATGTGTAGCCTACATACTGTAATTAAAAGCTGTAAACTGTCCAGAGACTACTTGAAGTGGTATGGGGTGGTATATAAGCAGAACACTTTGCTTGGTTTTTAACCGCCCAGAGTTCCCTCTTGGGAAATTGGCACGGTGTTTAAATAAATAAATAAATAAATAAATAAATAAATAAATAAATAAATAAATAAGGACGCTTGTCAGGGCAGTCCTGCAAATCTCTACCCCTTGGGACTTGGGATCAAAGATCAGGGAAGATTTGGGGTCCAAACGAAAAATGGATTATAATCAGCGCTGGAATGTTGAGTTGACAGGTCAGCATGTCTTGAAACAGACGGATCTCATGCACTGAATGGCTGGGGGAGGAATCTGTTCTCTCTCTCTCTCTCTCTCTCTCTCTCTCTCTCTCTCTCTCTCTCTCTCTCTCTCTCTCTCTCTCTCTCTCTCTCTCTGTGTGTGTGTGTGTGTGTGTGTGTGTGTGTGTGTGTGTGTGTGTGTGTGTGTGTGTGTGTGTGTGTGTGTGTGTGTTTAAGGGCTTTTACTGTATTAAGAAGCAATCAGTGTCAAGTGATGCTGAGTGGCTACTCCAGGAGTATTGGAGAGCCACAGCCATGAATGAATGAACGGCTGCTTTAGAATCCCCCCCCCTTTCTCCCCCCCCCTTCTCTTTCCTCTTAATACAGAAGTACCTGCCTAGGGGCTTTGAGACTCTTCTCCACAGCGAGAAAAGCTGAGCAAAGCATAAAACCGGTCGTTAGGTTGGTGTGCCCGCACGTCCTTTGTTGGATGCACGCAGGGGTGCCCTTGAGAAGCTAACTGCTTCTGCGGATTCCCAGTAAATAGAGGTCCCAATCACCTTGGCTGAGTGCAGGCAGAGCTAATCTTTTTTAACCGCGGGGAAGGTAAGCCGGCCGCCTCCAGAAGCAAATTCTGCAAGCGACAGGGAACCGCACAGCGGAAGGTGACAGCTAAGCTGAGATGAAAATCTGGATTCAGCCAACATTTGTTGCTGAGAAACCCCTTTCAGCAACGGGTGGGGTGGTCTACAAGACTGGGAAAATGCCCACACAAGGGGATGCACAGCACCTTTTCTTAATTCAGTTCTTGGTGAAATAGTGGAACATAGATCAGGGAACATAGATCAGCATCTGCCCTGCCCTGCGCCCTTCAGAGAGAGGCCGGAGAGGACACGTCTGCATTTCTTGGCCTCCATTAAGAAAAACATTCTGGGAATGGGGGAAATGCAAATGACCACGACCTGAGGTCAGGGCAAAGGCTACACAATTCCGTCCATTTTAGGGACTTGGTAGGCAGAAGGGTTTTTCTTTCTGAGCCCAGATACCCTTTTGGCAATTGCAGGGGAGACTGGCAGGTGGTGAGATTTCCATGATCCCAAAGAAGAAGGGACTCAGGGAAAGCTGAAGTGGGGGTGGGCAAGAAAGGCAGAACCTGACGGACTAATTTGGAGCTAATCAAGCCAAGCCATAAGAAGAGCCCTGCTGGATCAGGCCAAAGGCCCATCTAGTCCAGCTTCCTGTATCTCACAGTGGCCCCACCAAATGCCTCTGGGAGTGCACGAGACTAGATATCTGTCTCCTCATACCACTCCCCTGGACCTGGCCCTTGAAATTCCCTAGTTTTAAGCTTGGAGATTAAATATCCCTATCACAGCTTGCAACCTGAACCTTTCCTCCAGGAATCTGTCCAATCCCCTTTTGAAGGCATCCAGGCCCGATGCCATCACCACCTCCTGTGGCAGGGAGTTCCACAGACTAACAAAGCGCTGGGTGAAAAAAAACATTTTCTTTGGTCTGTTCTCACTCTCCCAACCCTCAGTTTGAGTGGATGTCCCCCTAGTTCTTTTATTTTGTGAGAGGGAGAAGAGCGTCCCTCTATCCACTTTACTCATGCCCTGCATTATTTTGTACGTGGAACATGAACACAGGCATTCACCCACAGGTCCACAACCACTCTTGGCCTCCAGTATATTGTTTAGTCAACTGACTAAGCTCCGTAAGAGAGAAAAAGAATGCTCGGGAATGTGTCACACGTGGTGACCTCAGGCGGAGCTCTCCCTAGAGGGGAGTGGTGGTTTGGAGGCTCAGGGGAAGACTTTAGCCTCTGTTGGCAGGTTTGGCTGTCAGTTCTTTTGTCCTTCAGTTCCCAAGTTCTCATTTCAAAGGGCTATGCATCTTTGGCTTAAAAAGGGTTAAACTCCACTAAGGATGAATGGAATGCAAGGGACACACTCTGTGGACAAGGAACAGCAATTTTGCTCTGCTGTTCGGCCCACCAGGAATTACATGGTTTGGTCTATGTCTGAACATGTGGGTGAAGACAGTGTGTTATCCAGCCACTGAGCAGCCCTGGGGGAACAGAATTGGTTGGTGTTACTTAAACAACTTGGTTGTTGTTACTTAAACAACTGTGCTTCTGCTCCCTTTTTTTTTTTATACGGTATTGCAATAAAACCTCTGTAGGCCTAGATGCCCTAAGCACATCCAATCTCGCCTGATCTCAGAAGCTCAGCAGGGTCAGCCCTGGTTAGTACTTGGATGGGAGACCACCAGGGAATACCAGGTGCTGTAGGTGCCTGGAGCAGGAACTGGCAAGCCACACCAGTATTCCTGCCAAGAAAACTCCGTGGACATGGAGTCACAAAGAGTCGGTCGCGACTGTAATGACACAATACACACAGAGAGCTTTACGGCAAAGATCAGCATTTACCTCCCAGTTGCCCAAGCAAAAAAGCAGCTTGCCTTCCACTCAAACCCTTTAAAAACCCATTCATTTCCTTTGTCTTCAATTGCAACACACACACACCCATGTATGCAAATCTGATTAGCTAAGTTGGCACAGTGACACCATTGTATTCACTGGAACATTCCCCGAATGGCTGTGATCCCATAAAGTCCTAATTGGCTAGGATCCAGCAGCCCTCAGCCTCCTCAACTCCGCCACACGTGGACAAAGGACGTGGAGTTGTAGTTAGTGGGAATACTGTAACTCTTATATGCCTTCAAAGAGAGACATTTTGGACTATGACTCCCAGAAAACAGTTGTTTACCCCATCTTTTCTCACTTACCTTGAAAGCTCTATTCAGGACACTGTTAAGTGCATTCTGACTCAACGGCATGCAACAACAATAACAATGGAAGACTAGGACATTGGGGTCCAACCAATTAGGGCTGCAATGGTGGCGAACCGTTGCCACTCTAGTTGTTGTGAGCCACAACTCCCACAAAGGAGGGTGGTGGAGTCTCCTTCTTTGGAGGTTTTTAAGCAGAGGCTGGATGGCCATCTGTCAGAAATACTGTGATGGGGGTTCCTGCATGGCAGGGGGTTGGACTAGTGTAAGACTAGATGGCCCTCGAGGTCTCTTCCATCTCTTTGATTCTGTGATTCTATGAGTCCTTTGTCACTGGCAGTACAGCCTTGGAATTTATTTATTTACTTATTTATTTTTATATTTATAAACTGCCTGATTTTCCCAAGGGAAACAAGGGCAGTGAACAATACAAAAGCCATTCTGAGCAAAGATAAGGCAAATCCACCATTTATTTATTTTATTTTATTTATCCAAGATGTCATCACCACATTGTTCAAAGACTTACAACGTGCTGGGTGAAAAAATATTTTCTTTTGTCAGTTCTTACTCCCAGCCTACCCAAATGTCTCAGGGCGACTCACAATCAAAATAAACAATTCAGACAATAAAAACAATAACAACATTTAAATACAATAAATACAATACATTAAATACTACACTAAAATTGCCATCAGGACACACAATAATCAGTTATCAACTTCTGGATAAGGAAGGTTTTTACCTGGCACATGAAATAACAAGATCCAAATCAAATTAAAAATATGAAAACGAAAATACAAAGGCAAAATACAAAGTACATATAGTACTGTATATGTGTTAACACATGAGAGCACCACTGGATTCAGCTGGGTTTTTTTTTCCCTGGGAGTTGTGGTCCAAAACATCTGAAGTGCTGAAGGTTCACCATTATTCCTCTCACAAAATACCAGAACTAGGGGACATACATTCAAATTGATGGCTGGGAGAGCAAGAACAGACTAAAGAAAATAGTTTTTCACGCAGCGCGTTATTAATCTGTGGAACTTCCTGCCATAGGAGGTGGTGATGGCATCTGGCCTGGATGCCTTCAAAAGGAGGTTGGACAGATTCCTGGAGGAAAAGTCCATCACAGGTTACAAACCATGATGGAGATGTGTCATCTCCAGGGTTAAAACCGGGTACTTGAAGGGCCAGATGCAGTGGAGTGGCACCAGGAGACAGAGATCTAGTCTTCTGCACTCCCATAGGCATTTGGTGGGGCCACTGTGAGATACAGGAAGCTGGACTAGATGGTCCTTTGGCCTGATCTAGCATGGCTCTTCTTATGTTCTTACGTTCTTCTTATTAGGGGCACTTTTGAACTTCCCAGAGGCTTCTAGCTAACCACTGTAAAAAAGATGAACAGTAGAAGAACCACAGTAGTCAGGTGGAGTCTACCACAGAATGTGGCAGCATGGGTTTCATGCTGTCCAGCCCACTGTCCCACTCTCGGAGCTCAGAAAGATTACTTTTGGAGGGCTTCAGTTCTCTGAGTCATCACCCTTCGAAACCATCTTCTTGAGTCTCATCCCAATGGGAATGACTTGGCTGTGTCCATATCTTGCAAACCTTGTGGTTTCCCCAAGCAGGCTGGTTCCTCCTTTGACATGGCATCATGAAGCAGAGCTCTTGGGATGGCTGCTCTTCTTCTAACACAACTCCTAAAAGCTCTAAAGCCAAGGGCTTTTGACTGTTGCTACCCATGCCCTAAGCACATCCGATCTCGCCTGATTTCTGAAGCTAAGCAGGGTTGGCCCTGGTTAGTACTGGGATGGGCGACCACCAGGGAATACCAGGTGCTCTTGGCGCCTGGAGTAGGAACTAGCAAAGCACTCCAGTATTCCTGCCAAGAAAACTCCATGGTCATGGGGTCACAAAGAGTCGTTCATGACTGTAACAGCACACCCACCCACCCAATAAGTCAGCTGCCTAGATGCCCTAAGCACATCCGATCTCGCCTGATTTCGGAAGATAAGCAGGGTCAGCGCTGGTTTGTACTTGTATTGGCAGCCACCAGGAAATACCAGGTGCTGTAGGCACCTGGAGTAGGAACTAGCAAACCACTCCATTATTCCCGCCAAGAAACTCCATGGACATGGAGTCACGAGGAGTCGGTCAAGACTGTAAGGACACAAAACACACACCCAAAGCAGTCACTTTTCTAGGCTGTTCTGGAAAGCATCCTGTGTGCCGACTGGAGCTCAGGCCAGGTGTCCAACTGGAAAGGCAGAGATCCATTCAGAAAAACATGAACAAAAGACCTCAAAAGTCTGGCAAGCTTCCCTTCTAATTTTAATCACTCCTGCCCAGAGGAACTGAGTCTTGAAATGACTTCCACCAGAGTGCATGAAAACAGGTAATCACTCAGGGTGGCCCGACTGGCGGCCGAGCACCAGAAACTATTACAAAGCTGCCCCTGACTTCCTTACAGTGCCTCTGAGCTTGTGCAAAGAAAGCGGCTCCCACGTCAATTTCAATGTGGCCATCTCCCTCGGACCGCCTGTGAATGTCAAAAGCCACTTTCCATGTTCACCACTGTCCTGTAGCACAATGCTAGTTTTAAAGAAAAGGCCTTGGCCGACTAGGAAGGAGTGTAAATTGCATCTCAAAGGATTCTTGACGTGCGCGCGCACACACACACACACACACACACACACACACACACACACACACACACACAGAGAGAGAGAGAGAGAGAGAGAGAAAGAGAGACAGAGAGAGAGAGAGAGAGAGAGAGAGAGAGAGAGAGAGAGAGAGAGAGAGAGAGAGAGAGAGAGAGAGAGAGAGAGAGAGAGAGAGAGACAGAGAGAGAGAGAGAGAGAGATACAGAGAGAGAAAGAGAGAGAAGAGAGAGCACTTTACAGAGAGAGATAGAGAGAGAGACCGTTTGCAAAAGAGAGAGAGAGAGAGAGAGAGAGAAGAGAGATTTCCTTTAATCCTGGGAGAAGGAGGCACTTTTATATGAAACCGTTTGCAAAACTCGGGGGAGAATGGTTGGAAGAAAGGAGGAAAGGGGGGGATGTGAAGCATTGCTGTAGTTTTTCTCTGGGCAATAACCCTGCTGTGCATTCCAGGGAACGCAGGAAAAAATAGCTGAGGAAGGCAGTTTTCCCCCTACCCAGTGTGTGTGTGACTGCACTTCCTAAACAAGGGAGGCAAAAAAGCAGGGTTGGGAGAGGAGGTACAGCTGAATGGGGAAACATGGAAGATAGTTAAGGTATGTGGGGGTAGGAGGGGGGTATCTACTAAGCCTCCTGAATTTTATATGTGTTCTTAAGAGAGAGAGAGAAGGGATTGATGGGAAGCCTACGTCCATGATCTTGATGAAAAGACAGAGGGTGTTATGAGTATGGTGGTTTTTCCTTGACCAGACCTCATTCTGCACCCCCCTTTTTTTTTTTAAAGGAATCCATATTCCAGCAGGGCGGTGGGGTAACTGCTAGAGAAGCCCGCTATCCCTGTCGCTGTCTCTGGTGCTGAGCCATTCAAAAGGAAGCAACCTCACCCTCTAGGCCAGTGTTGGCAAATGACAGCAAACTTATGGCACGGGTGCCAAAGGTGGCACTCGAAGCCCTTTCTGTGGGCACCCGACATCGCCCCTTCACAGCCACCTGTATTCAGGTTAAATGGCTGTATTGGCACTTTGCGAACAATTAGTGGGTTTTGAATCACAGTTTGGGCGCTCGGTCTCTAAAAGGTTCACCATCACTGCTCTAGGCAGAGGCTACTGTTCTCCTTGTACGGCAACGAAACAGGGAGTAGTGCTGATTTGTGACAACTGTGACCTCCCCCTTACACAAATAACTTGCACAGGCAAACACACATAAATTCCTGCACTGATGCTGTAAACGGAAGGAAGGAAGGAAGGAAGGAAGGAAGGAAGGAAGGAAGGAAGGAAGGAAGGAAGGAAGGAAGGAAGGAAGGAAGGAAGGAAGGAAGGAAGGAAGGAATCATAGACTCCTAGAGTTGGAAAGGACCTCAAGGGCCATCCAGTGCAACCCCCTGCCATGCAAGAACCCCAATCACAGAATTTCTGACAGGTGGCCATCCAGCCTCTGCTTAAAAACCTCCAAAGAAGATGCCACCACCACCCTTTGTGGCAGCATCTTCCACTGCTGAACAGCTCTAACCATTCATGAAATTATTCCTGTTGTTTAATGGGGGCCTGGAGGGCAGGCCTTAAGGAAGCCCCCTCTCCTGAGCATGCTAAGGGCCAAATCTGTCCTCCATTATAAGTCCCACCACGTCCAGTAATTCCTTGACTCTAAGCATCAACAGAGCAGGCTTTGGGCTTAAAATGCTATGGCAAGGCCCACTGTCTCTGGATGAACCATAGAATCATAGACTCCTAAGAGATGAAAGAGATCTCAAGGGCCATCCAGTCCAACCCCCTGCCATGGAGGAACCCCCATCACAGGACGCCTGACGGATGGCCATCCAACCTCTGCTTAAAAACCTCCAATGAAGGAGACTCCACCACCCTTTGTGGCAGCATCTTCCAATGCCGAACAGCTCTAACCATTAGGAAGTTCTTCCTAATCTTTAAATTGAATCTCTTTTCCTCTAGTTTGAAACCACTGCCCCAAGTTCTAGTCTCTGAAGCCATGGAAAAGAAGCCAGCCCCCTATTTGATATGTCATCATTTCAAATATTTAGATATGGCTATCATATCCCCTCTCAGCCTTCTTTTTGTAAAGCTAAACATTCCCAGCTCCCTAAACCACTCCTCGTAAGACCTTTCTTCCAGACCTTTAACCATCCTCAAAAGAAGGAAAACCTAGGGAAAGTATAGGGGATATATTACTCATTTTGAGATATCATTAGAGCTTGCCTATGTTCTGTCATTTGCAGATGTTTTCCAGTCTTGCAAAGGAAGAGCATTCTGTACTGAATCTATGCATCTCCTCTTTGATCTTCCTTAGAGATGGGCACAAATCAGAAAATGAATTTTGATATTTATTTTAAAAATGCTGATTTGTCACAAGTCCGTTACTTCATAGATAGCATAAGCAGCAACCCTGACTAATACAAAGCTATGATTCCCCCTAGCCCCAATTCATCAATTTGTTTTTATTTATTGGCCCAATTTTTTTCTTTTTCTTTCCTTTTTTCTTTGGTATGCTCCAGTAGCCAACCTCTGTTTACAATATGATCTCCAGTGCCTCTTCCTTTTCTGAATCCATCTTGAACATTGGGCATCTCTTGCTCCATATATATTAAATCTTTATTGCTTACAATTTTTATTTATTTATTTATTTATTTTTATACTTGTTAATTGATGCAGCAGACTTTCCTACATTCAAGTTGTGCCTGATCTGATCCAAAGGAAACTCTGGGTGGTAAATTTTGTCAGAATAACAAATAAATTTTATTTTTAAAAAGTCCATAATACAAAAGCAAAGAAAAAAATGACTCAATATTTATTTATTTTTATACAATCTTGAGGATCACTTGGTTTCCTGGAAAATTAATGTGATGTGCCAAAATTAGCTGTGCCATTTGAGGTCTCCTTTTTTGAGGAATGGAATGTATATTGCAGGTTTCCAATTGGTGCAGCAGAATATACCTTTCCACATTTGTTGATATTATCTAATTAGGATTTTGATACATTCACACTCTATAAGTTGTGCGTGATCTGATCCAATGTAGCCAAGTTCATCTCATGTTCTCGGATAACAAAATGTAGTAAATTTTGCTCAGAATGTCCCAGCTCTAACCCTAAACTTACATCCACTGCAGTTTTTATTTTTTAAAAAAGTACATCAATATTACATGCCAGGCAGTGGCTAGGAGCAAAGACAAAAGGGTGGGATCAAAAAACAAACAAACAAACCCTCATGTATTTTAATCTGAGATGCATAATGATGGTATCTATTTATCTACTTGCATTTACATCCTTTCAAACTGCTAGGTTGGCAGGAGCTGGGGTCATCAGTGGGAGCTCGCTCTGCTGCCTGGCACCTGGGATTTGAAGTTCTCAATCCATAAGAGGAGCTGCTGACTTTGCAGCTTTGGTGAGAGTGTGTCAAAAGTTTTTGAAAAGCCATAGTCCACTGAACCACCATGCCCAGTGTTGACTGAGCCAGTGTTTCCTTGCAGCCATGCCGGCCACGTGGCCATGGACTTGCACAACACTGGCTTTTTGGCTTAAATACGGAAATGAGCACCGCTCCTAGAGACGGACACGACTAGCACACTTGTGCAAGGGAAACCTTTTTTTAAAAAAAGGTGAGCCCTAGCCAGGAGCCCTACCCTGGAGCCTACTGCATGGATGGCCTTTCCACACTCAACTTCCCCAGAACCTTGAAATAGAGCAGCTATCTGCTTCCTCCAGCTATGCCCAACCATGCACTTCCATGTCCTCAAAAGTGGAAGGATGCCTCGAATTTATGTGTGACAAACAAAAGCTCTGTCTGGACCTATCCCTAATGAAGGCATGTTTCCTGCATATAATCCAAACATCTGTCTTCTTCCTCTCTTATCCACCCTGCATGTCAAGGTGAAGAACAGGCCAACAAGAGTCCCAGTTTAGCTATCGATTATACGATAATATAAAACCGCACTCCTGTCTATTCCAGGAGTGGCGCTCCCAAACGGTCGCAACAGCTGAACGCCATCTGTGGTTGCATCCGGCCAAATGGGAGACGGTCCCTTCGTTGTCTTCCATAAAACACAGATGTTGAGACAAATGGCTTGTTCTGGAACCTGCCCCAGAATGGCAAATTCCAATTTCCTAATGTGGTTGGAAGCCAAACACGCCTCTGAAGCCATCTGATTATTTGTAGAGAGCGAATACCTCCTAGCTTTTTCTCTGTCAACAAGCCTTGAAGGATTTTGTTGTTGTTGTTGTTGTTTAATCGTTCAGTCATGTTTGACTCTTCGTGTCCCCAAGAACCAGAGCGCACCAGGCCGAGCGCACCAGCCCCTCCCATCTTCCACTGCCTCCCGGAGTTTTGTCAAATTCATTTTGGTTGCATCGATGACACTGTCCAACCATCTCATTCTCTGCCGTCCTCTTTTCCTTTTGCCTTCAATCTTTAGCAACATCAGGGATTTTTCCAAGGACTCCTCTCTCCTCATGAGGTGGCCAAAGCACTGGAGCCTCAGCTTCAAAATCTGTCCTTCCAGTGAACATTCGGGGTTGATTTCTTTCAGGATGGATAGGTTTGATCTCTTTGCAGTCCAGGGGACTCTCAAGACTCTCCTCCAGCACCACAGCTCAAAAGCATTGATTCTGCGACGATCGGCCTTCTTTATAGTCCAGCTCTCACTTCCATACATCACTACTGGAAAAACCATAGCTTTGACTATCGTGACCTTAGTTGGCAAAGTGATGTCTCTGCTCTTTAGGATGCTATCTAGGTTTGCCATTGCTTTCCTCCCAAGAAGCAGGCGTCTTTTTATTTCGTTGCTGCAGTCGCCATCTGCAGTGATCAAGGAGCCCAAGAAGATAAACTCTGTCATTGCCTCCACTTCTTCCCCTTCTGTTTGCCAGGAGGTGATGGGACCGGTGGCCATGATCTTAGCATTATTGATGTTGAGCTTCAGCCCATTATTTTCACTATCCTCTTTCACCCTCATTCAGAGGTTCTTTAATTCCTCCTCATCCAGTATCATCTGCGTATCTGAGGTTGGTGATATTTCTTGTAATTCATCCAGTCCTGCCTTTTGCATGATGTTCTCTGCACATAAGTTAAATAGGCAAGTATACACCCTTGTCGTACCCCTTTCCCAATTTTAAACCAATCAGTTGTTCCATATCCAGTTCTGACTGTTGCTGATTGTCCCACATATAGATTTCTTAGGAGACAGATAAGGTGGTCAAAGTGTGTCGGCATAGATAAAACAGCTCCAACAGAACATCAGTGAAGCAAAATAAGTTGAGGAGCCATGTAGCCATCACAAAAAAACAAATACAAAAGTGGAACAGGTGATACCTCAGTGTTCACTACAGTTCCACCAAGAGGGAGAGCACCGCCAGGGTCTGTGGGTCGTCTGGGCCCTATTAAAGCTTGGTTCAGTGCCCCTTGCCAAGAGCTTACACAGAACTACAGCTGATTGTACCTTGGGACTCTGGAGAGGCTGGGTCATCTTTTTGTTGTTGTTCCAGTGTGAACCCATGTGGGAAGATCCTGAAGAAAAATGACTCAAGTCCACTTGTCCGACCGGCAGGGCGATCACATCCCTTGCCATTGGCACATCTTATTACGTATGGTTTACATCCAAGAGTATGCACAACATCCGTGATTGGTTACAACAGTTACAGAAGGAAGGGTGGCACACGCTGGTTGGGTGAACTGTAGGCAATGTCTCGTGAACAGAACATGCTTTGCATAGTTATTGATTACAATAACACATGTCCTTGCTGTTTACAGACGGAAGTTGAGAAAATGAGTAGACAAGAATAGGTAAAGTTAAAAGAAAAGTAAACGGAATTAGCCCAGTAACCAAGAGTAAATAAATGAAAGATAAACAGAGTAGAGTCAGAGTGAGTAAACAAGCTGAGTAAAATGAAAGGTAAATGAAGCTTGAGCTAAATAGTAAATAATAGGTAAACAAAATTTACCCAAGCTCATTTAGAGGGATTACAAGGTCTGCAACATGTGGATTTAGCCAGAGTTCATCAGGAGGGTTTTCCCTCTTGTGAAATGTCCCCTAGGCTTCATCCCAACTGTCTGAGACTCCATCAAACCCATTGACAGCTTGGCAGAAGACGGGTGGAAAGAGAAACAGCCATTAAAACTAGTCAGATGCAAAATGAAAACAGGAAGCAGAACCCAGCCTGGACGCCACTACCCTCCATGGCAGACACCATTCTGTCCAATCCATCTTTTCATTCACCTTAGGCCATTGTTCACCCTAAGGCTATGGATACTATTGTCTCCCTAACGAGCCTATTCAGGCCATTGTTCATCTTATGAGCCTAATTCAGACCAGGGTGACAAGAGGTCAAAGCTGACTATAAGATGGAGGACTTGCACTAGCTGTATTCAGACCGATGAAGCTGTTTGGATGAACAGCGAAACGTTTCTATCTCTCAAAAAGAAGTCCAGTAGCCATGACTCAACTTCCAGACACGGGTGCAAACCGTAACACAAGACCGCAAGGTCGCACAGTGAACCTGAATGGTGGCAGCAGGGCATCCACAAATCCAGCAAACACAAAGTCCTTCACAAATATAGCGTGATTGACGCGGGCATGAGGGGAATCACAGGAGCTCCAAAAATGCCATCATAATTGAGAGAAAGTAGAGCTGCTGGCAGGTGGGGGACAGATAGGAATTATCCTTCAGTTCCTCTTTGTTGTGTATTTGCATCCCTCCCAACTGTACAGAGTCAAGATGGAAATAATTTAAAATTTCAAATGTTGGAAACAACAAATGTGGGGTACATGTAATGATCCGGCTTATGTATAATTCTTTATTCCCTGTGTATTCAACTAGAGTAGTGTTGAGTTGGGGTTGCCATCTGTTTTTCTGACTTCCTTGTCATGATAGTTCTCAGGCCGACCAATCTCTCCAGCATGTTGCTGCAGGTTTCTGTTTCGTCTGTTGTGTTTCCTTGCTCCAGGGGAACTTTTCCTGTTCTCCCTATTGTGCTTAAAAGCCTGGTGCTTCAGAAACACGTTCCTCCTTATGATCTGTTATCTTATCAACGGTTCAAAATAAGCCTTCCCGAAGTGTGAACTGGAAAGCTGGGTGCCACGTGGGGCCTCACAGCTTGCGAAGGTGTCTGCCACAATTCAGAGATATTATTCCCCTCTCAACTGGAAGCATGTGAAACTTGAGGCAAGAATTCTCCAGAAAGAGTGTTGATAGGAAGAGTCCCGATTAAAATAACTTTCCATGTTTCAGCCTTCTTTTGCATCAGGGTTCCCCCTTCTGGATAAGGTTCAAAATTGCAAAGGACAGCCACCTGTTCTCTTCGCCTCTGTGCTTGGATTGTTAGAAGACAAGAGGCACTGTTGCCAGCTTTAGGACTGGGAACACAGACTAGTCATGTCAGAGAGTATGATGCTCAAACCTCTCTGTCGGAGCCCTAGAGAACTCAGAACATAAGAACATAAGAAGAACCATGCTGGATCAGGCCAAAGGCTCATCTAGTCCAGCTTCCCGTATTTCACAGTGGACCCACCAAATGTGTCCGGGAGGGCACGAGACTAGATAATCTGTCTCCTGATACCACTCCCTGCATCTGGTCCTTGAAGTACCCTGGTTTTAAGCCTGGAGATTACACACCTCCATCATGGTTTGTAACCTGGGATGGACTTTTCCTCCAGGAATCTGTCCAATCCCCTTTTAAAGGCATCCAGGCCACATGCCATCACCACATCTTGTAGCAGGGAGTTCCACAGATTAACAACACGCTGGGTGAAAAAAAAATCTTTTGTCTGTTCTTACTCTCTCAGCCCTCAATTTGAGTGTATGTCCCCTAGTTCTGGTATTTTATGAGAGGGAGAAGAGTGTCCCTCTGTCCACTTTACTTATGCCCTGCATTGTTTTGTACATCTCTATCATATCCCCCCTCAGGAGCCTTTTCTCCAAACTAAAGAGCCCCAAATGTTTTAGCCTTTCCTCATAAGGGAGGTGCCCCAGCCCAGTCATCATTTTAGTCGCTCTCTTCTGCACCTTTTCCAGTTCCACCATGTCTTTCTTTGAGATGCGGTGACCAGAATTTTACACAATACTCCAGGTGCGGCCTTACTATCGTTTTGTACAATGGCATTATAATGTTGGCTGTTTTATTTTCAATCCCCTTTTTGATAATCCCTAGCATGGAATTGGCCTTCTTCACTGCTGCCACACATTGGGGAGACACCTTCATGGAGCTGTCCACCAACACACCAAGATCTCTTTCCTGACCTGTCATAGATAGCGCAGAACCCATGAGTTGATTAATAAATCTTTGATATATTTTTTTGCCCCAATATGCATTAGGAGCCTGTGTTTGTCACAACTGTCATTTATCCCATTTAGGGTTAATTCCAGAATGAAACCAGAGAAAACCATTTTCAACCATTTCAAAATTCATCTGGATATCAAGGCTTTTCATTGTCGCAATAATTCCAGGTGACACCAGCCTGTCTAATTCTACACGCTTTATTACTTGACATTGCTTCTATGTCCCACCTGGACAAAAAAAAAAAAAAACCTTCAACATTGCTGAAAGTGTCTAGAAGTTTTACAGCTATGGGAAAACTGTAGGCATAAATACTTGAACATATATGAAAGCTAGAATTTAAGTTGCCGCCAATACAGTGGTACCCTGTATAAAGGAATTAATTCGTTTCAAATGAAATTATGTTAAGCAAATTTTCCTTTATACAAATTCCCATAGGAATGCATTGAAAATGGAGTAATCCCATTTTTATGTTGTACAGATTCTCCCCATAGGCAATTCTGTTAAATTTCCTCTATCTCCTGAATTTTTTATGTTGTACAGATTTTATCTTATACAAGCTGTTTGCTATACAAGGGTCCACTATACTTAAGTCAGATTTCAATGCAAACTACAAAAGAATAAAAATACAATGGAATACCAAAAAAGAATGTTTTAATTACAACCTAAAAACGCAGACACTTTTAGTCTAAATGTCACATTGAAAAGTAAAATATACAGCTCTACAATGCATCTCCTTGTTGTTCTACTACTTCTGCTACATGATGTATGACACTTCTTGATATCTGTGTTGTTGGTATCCAGTGTACATGTGGCATGCAGTGGAATGATATGGGTTGAATTTACTTACCCAGAGTAGCCTTCTAGTTACATGGGAAGTAAAAGTACCCCTGAAATCATCCTGGTTGGCACATTTTGTACATGCTGTAATTTCCATACTGTCTTCAAGGGCAGCCCTGCAAAGAGTGCATTATAGTAATCTAGTCTTGAGATTACTGAGAAAGTGGGGTTTCCCCTTCACATGCAAAGTCTTAGGCAGGTGTGGTATTTCCAGTTAAGGTTTCAGAGGAACAGAAATGCTGAGAAATTGTAGAAAATATGCACTGTTCAATGTCAGTACAGTATATGGTAATATCTATTGTTCGGCCCCTTGATTATCAAACTTCTGCCAGCTGTTTCAGTTGCGAGGTCTTCCCAGCTGGCATGGCCATTCTAAAGTCCCCTTAACATCACCTTCAATGCGTTCTTGGCTCATTTCTTTTGTCTCTTTTGCCGCCCAGCACCTGCAACAGGCTTCCCGCAAAGGACTTAATGTATAAATAGCATCAATATTTCAAACCGGGATTTCTCCGTTCCCACCCACCAAGGTTGCTATTTCATCTGGTCCTTGGTTGCTGCTTTTCTGCTACAGACCCTTTCAAATCTCTTTCAGGCCCGTTTGTGGATCTCCCCCTGCTTCCCACCTTCACATCACTGCAGGCGGTCCCATTAGTAACTTATAAGACAGCTGCCTATGTTGTACTCATAAACAGGCATTTATATTCATTTATTAAAACGGCTCCGACTTACCCCGAGATCAACAGATGTCTGGATGGGTTACAAGCAATGTTTTTTGTATAAATTATTCATTCTACCCCAAGCAAGTGCCTGGTGCTAGAAAGAAGAGTTTGAAATATTTAATAAATAAATATAGTGGAGGGTGCCTGTTTGAGCCCCTGGCCACAGGCCTATGCTGGCTCTCAGGGTTAAGAACCTAAGAACCTAAGAAGAGCCCTGCTGGATCAGGCCAAAGGCCCATCTAGTCCAGCTTCCTGTATCTCACAGTGGCCCCACCAGATGCCTCTGGGAGGGCATGAGACTAGATATCTGTCTTCTGATCCCACTCCCCTGCATCTGGCCCTTGAAGTACCCTGGTTTTAAGCCTGGAGATGACACATCTCCATCATGGTTTGTCACCTGGGATGGACTTTTCCTCCAGGAATCTGTCCAATCCCCTTTTGAAGGCATCCAGGCCACATGCCATCACCACCTCCTATGGCAGGGAGTTCCACCGGCTAACAACACGCTGGGTGAAAAAACATTTTCTTTTGTCTGTTCTTACTCTCCCAACCCTCAGTTTGAGTGGATGCCCCCTCATTCTGGTATTTTGTGAGAGGGAAAAGAGTGTCCCTTTATCCACTTTACTCATGCCCTGCATTATTTTGTACGTCTCAATCATATCCCCCCTAAGGTGCCTTTTCCAGACTAAAGAGCTCCAAATGTTTTAGCCTTTCCTCATAAGGGAGGTGCCCCAGCCCAGTAATCATTTTAGTCACTCTCCTCTGCACCTTTTCCAGTTCCACTATGTCTTTTTTAAGATGCGGTGACCAGAATTGTACACAGTACTCCTATAAAGCCCTCCTCCATGCCTTGGGTCCAAGCTATCTCAAAGACCACACCTCCCTTTATGAGCCTGTCTGGGCATTAAGATCATCCGGGAGGCTTTTCTCTCCATCCCACCACCTTCACAGGTGTGTCTGATGGGGACACAGGAAAGGGCCTTCTCTGTTGCTGCTCCCAAACTCCAGAACTCCCTCCCACTGGAGGCCAGGCTGGCCCCATCTTTGCAGTCCTACCTCCCACAAGCAGGCAAAGACTTTTTCTTCAGGCAGGCTTTCCCTGAGTGACTGTCTGTCTAGTGGACAATAAACAGGATGGTCTAGATTTGGTTGCTCCTAAATCTGTTCTCACTTGTGTTTTCCCTAACCTTTTAATATAATATTATTAATTCTTCTTTGATATTTCAATATTTTATTGTTTTAAGTTTTTACTATTGTGCTTTTAATGAGAATAGCCTCCTAACATCAGGAGAAAAGTGGGAAAAGGCATTTTGGATGAATGAATGAATGAATGAATGAATGAATGAAGATAGATAGATAGATAGATAGATAGATAGATAGATAGATAGATAGATAGATATGAGATAGATAGGAAGTTCAAAAACAAGGCATGAGGGGAATGTTTTGCCATGTTTCTAGACATGGATATTTCATTTCAGAGGGGGACTGGTTCCGAAACGAAGCACGCCAGCACAGCTGCCGGTCGAAACTCAGTCTCACTCTCAAGAACAAAATCAACCACTGTCTTACCTTGCTCTAGTTCGCGCCGGGCAAAAATCCAAGCAGGAAGAAGCCTCTGATGCGACATCTTTCCCTCTCCCTGGTGCTTGCCAATCAGGAGCTATGCAAGGAAATGCATCATCCCACCTCCCTGTCTGACTGGCCAGTGCCAGGGATACCGAAAGATGACACATTGGAAGCTTCTTCCCGGTTGGAATTTCACCCAGCATGAGCTGCAGCAAGGTAAAACAGTGGTTGATTTTTGTCCCAGAGGGCGGGACTGTGTTCCAAGCACCAGCTGTACCGGCATGTTTGGTTTCAGAACCAGCCCCCTTCCGAAACCAAACACCCATGTCTAGTTTGGACTGTTGGCACTTTCTTTGAAGAAGTGGACATTGTCTACAAATGCCTGCCATGATTTTTTAAATTCTTTATTCTATAAATGTACGGCCTAGCATCGCATCTGTGTTTGGTGATGGCTACACGTCTCCCCTGTTTTTTACTTTAACGGACCGACGTGAACTCGATAGCTAATTGCGCCGTTTGCCGTGTGTCCCACTGCAGGATACATCCAGACCTGCCTCACGTCGCCCGGGTATGGGAGTGAAAAGAAGAAGCCGGGGCCCCATTCAGCCCCTTCTTGCCCAATGCCGGTCCCGATCCACGAGGATTACAGCGACCCCGAGAGCCCCCACTCCAGCATCTCTTCCCACTACTTTCATGGCGAGGCGGCCGTCACCGAGAGCTACTCCATGGACGCCTTCTTCATCACGGACGGGCGGTCACGCCGGCGCAGCGAGGACCAGCGGCGGGGCGGCCACCGCCACTCCTGCAACGAGTGCGGGAAGACGTACGCCACCTCGTCCAACCTCAGCCGGCACAAGCAGACGCACCGGAGCCTGGACAGCAAGATGGCCAGGAAGTGCCCGACCTGCAGCAAGGCCTACGTCTCCATGCCCGCCCTGGCCATGCACATCCTCACCCACAACCTCCAGCACAAGTGTGGTGTCTGTGGCAAAGCCTTCAGCCGCCCCTGGCTCCTGCAAGGACACATGCGCTCCCACACGGGCGAGAAGCCCTTCGGCTGCTCCCACTGCGGGAAGGCCTTCGCCGACCGCTCCAACCTCCGGGCCCACATGCAGACCCACTCCGCCTTCAAGCACTACAAGTGCCGGCAGTGCGAGAAGACCTTTGCCCTCAAGTCATACCTCAACAAGCACTGCGAGTCGGCCTGCTTCAAGGGGGGCGAGCACAGTTGCGAAAGGGAAAACTGAGGCCAGGGCCGAGAGGAAGTGGGATTTCCGCAACAAACTGCAAGTCTGTTCATTGGACCGAATCCTAATGCTGCCACTTCAGTGGAAGCTCCTCCTTCTTAGAACGCATTGGGTGCTTCCAACAGATGTTGACAAGCGGATCTCAAGGTCCACTTACATTTTAAACCCGCCTTCCCCCGCCCCTCTTCCTTTTCTAAACCCTCAACTGAAGCAATAACTCTAATTTTTTTCTAACAGAAGCTATGCTTGGATCAGACCAGACTATTTGCACAGCACGCATTTAGAAAGGGTGCTCCTTCGAGCCACGGACAATGTCTGTTTGTCATCGCACGTGCTATTCTTCGCCTCCGTATTTTGCATGTCGCTGTGCTTTCATTTGTAATGGATCACCCGAAGGCAAACACACACTTACTCTGGAAAATCTGGTGGCAGAGGCATCCATCTCTGTGGAAACCCCACAACTGCAGGGAAAATGTGTCAATCGCAGGGAATATAATGGGAAATGTGTACTTCCCATAAGATCAAAGTCTGACCCAAGAAACCTTTTGCTTGTTTTTACAAGCAAGATACTTTTTTCAAGGTTATTGAGACAGAGATAAAGAAGAAAGAATGTTGTTCTCTCACTCTCACTCCTCCCCCAAAAAAATGTGGAGTTCTGGGTATATTTATTTATTATTTAATTTATTACAGTATTTATTTAGTGCTGCTCCTTCTCTCCTTTTTGGGGAAGAATGAAATTTTCAGTGTTACCCTTTAGGAAATGAAAATCTTTTGGGTACAGGAAAAAAAATCCATAAACTCTGAAACCTGGTAAAAGGTTTGGGGTTCCATGGAGGATGATAAGAACTCTTGCAGCTGACAAAAGCCAGGGATGGGATGGTTTGGGGAAGGGGTTTTGCAAGCGAGTACAAAATTAATATATTGTATCTTGTGTAGAAAATAGGAACTTTGCTAAACTGAAGGACATTGAAAGCACACCTAGAAACTGGGGGTTTGGGGTATATGGGACAGGACCAGCCATTTCAGGATTTGACATATGTGGGGGTATTTCTTCTAGAAGGGCTAAAATATCACTTGTGCAGACAGGGATTGCTAAACACAATGAGCCATCACTAGGGTATAAGGAAGCTGCTTTTCTTGAGTACAATTCCCAGCGTGTTCTTGCTAGCCTTGTGCCAACCATGGTTGGCTAGGGAGTTTGGGAGTCGTAGTTCCTCAAGATCGGTGGTCCCCAACCCCCGGTCCGCGGACCAGTGCCGGTCCGTGGACCGGTCGGCACCGTGCCGCCTGGGGAGGCCGGGGAGGCTCCTCCCCTTTTCCTCTGCCGCCCTCCTCCTCATCCTCTTCTCTCCCGCGGGCGGCCGGTGGAGGAGGAAGGCTGGAGGAGCGCAGGAGGAGCCGCCGCCACCGCCTTTGCCTTTGCCTCCCTCCTCCCCTCCCCTCCCCTCCTCCCAGGCCGGCCAGCTGGCGCCTCCGCCCCAAAACAAACGCAAGCGTTGGCGGCAGCCCAGAAGACTGGGCTCTCCTCGGTCCGTTTCTCTCCTCTGGGGAAGAGGAGGCGGAGGCGCCCATCCTCCTCCTCCTCCCCCCGGGATCCCGCTGCTGGTGCCCCGCTCGCTTTCCCCGGCGGAGGAGGAGGCCCACGGTGGCGGCGGCGGCGGCAGCAGGAGCAAGCGCGGCGCCAGCAGCGAGACCCACATGCGGCACCCGCCCGGCCGCGCCGGGAAGCGCCCTTGCGGCACCGACGAGCCGCCGCCGCCTCCTCCTGCTCCTGCTCCGGTTCCTCCTCCTCCTCCTCCTCCTCCTCCCACCGCCGCCGAAGGAGCAGTAGCGAGGGCAATTGCGGCGGGGTGGCGGCGGCAGGACGGGGGCGATTGCGGCAGGGGGGGGCGATTGCGGGGGATGGCTGCTGCTGCTCCTCCGGCAGCGGCGGCGGGAGGAGGAGGAGGAGGAGGAGGAGGAACAGGAGCAGGAGGAGGCGGTGGCGGCTTCGGTGCCGCAAGAGCGCTTCCCGGCACGGCCGGGCGGGTGCCGCGCACGGGGCGCCGGGGCCAGCAGCCGCGCGCGGGTCTCGCTGCTGGCGCCCCACTCGCTTTCCCCCGGGGGGAGGAGGCCACGGCAGCGGCGGCAGCAGGAGCAAGCGGGCGCCAGCAGCGAGACCCGCGCGCAAGCTCCCGGCCCCGGCGCCGGAGGAGGAGGCGGGGCCCGCCTGCCCAGGAGCCCGGGTTCCCCCACCCCGCCCGTGTGTGGGGGGAGTGGCACGCCCGACGCCCCAAGCCAGTGAGTGGCGGACCCCCTTTCTCATTCTCCCCCTCCCCACCCCCCACCCCCAGCTTCGGGCCACAGAAAAATTTTCAAAAATTTCCCGGTCCGCGGGGACAAAAAGGTTGGGGAGCACTGCTCAAGATAACCCTCCCAGGGCCTGCTCTAAACCAATGGCGGCTGCTACGGATGGGCACAACTGAATCACAACATTCATTCAAAAGCGCTAATTTGTCACTTTGGCTGCTTTCACGCGACCCCTAAAATACAATGCAAATTGTTTTCCCACCAGCAGCGGACTTTTAAAAAAAATTAAGTACGACCACGCCCACTTAAGCGCGACCAGCGCATTTTAGAAGTACCTGGTCTCGAGGAGGTAAAATCCTTGTTGCTGTTCCTTGTTGCTGTTTTTAAAGCATTGCATGCATGGCCCTCCTCTGCTTTTTGTTTGTTTTTGTTGCCCCCCCCCCAGAGCCTCGTGGCGCATTGGTTAAATGCCTGTACTGCAGGCAAAACTGTGCTCACGACCTGGGGTTCAATCCCTGGTAGCAGGCTCAAGGTTCACTCAGCCTTCCATCCTTCCGAGGTCGGTAAAATGAGTACCCAGCTTGCTGGGGGGGCAATGTGTAGCCTGCACACTGTAATTAAAATTGTAAACATCCCAGAGACGACTTGTAGTGGTATGGGGCGGTATATAAGCAGAACACTTTTAACAGACAGGAATCTTTAACGGGCTTCCTGTCCTGGAACAATTAGCTGCTGCCACCTGCAGGCAGAGGTGAGCCTGCAATTTTTTTTCTCCCTCCTCCTCACAGCAGACAGAAGCAATAGAATCAGAGTGCGGGAGGGTGGGAACACAGGAACTAGGACAAAAACCACGTTGGGGGAATCCACATTTAAGTTGCCAGTGGATTTTAGGGGTCGTGTGAAAGCAGCCTTTGTCAACAACAAACACAAATTGACAAATTTTTAATGCCTCTCGATTCGTCAACTCCCTTTTTGGCCCCTCCTGCCATCTGTAGTCTTGGTGACATATTCCTGGGAGGGGGTCTGTTTGGTGGTTGCATAACCTGGACCTCTGAAACTCAAACTTCACCAAACTTGGACAGATTGTAGAATTTTTATTGTTATTTATTGATTTTAGAGTATTTTTACCCTGCCTTTCTCCTTGGAAAAGGAGCCAAGGCAGCTTACAGTGATGAGGGATAATATACAGTCCAATGCAATTAAGACATGTTCAAGTACAGTGGTACCTCACCTGAAAAATTTAATCCGACCCGAATGCATGCTCTTATGTCGAACTGCTCTTAAGTCGGGGTACCTATCTAAAAAAAAAAAAAATAAGTTAAAAAAATAAAAAAAAAAAAATATATTTGTAAGTCGAGCAGACCATATCTAAAATTTGTAAGGCAGCAGTTAAAACGCCAACAGTTTTCTGCTCTTAAGTCAAATTGCTCTTAGGTCGAGCTGCTCTTAAGTCAGGGTACCACTGTATTTGAGAACAAGGAATTGAGGGACATCTTACAGCATTAATAGACAACATTACATTAAAGCTACACGGTTAAAATACACATGGTAGTCCATCAGTCAGGGAAAGCTTCTCTGCAGTTTTAGGGCCTTTTCACACAACCCCTAAGATCCTCTGGTCCCTTAATTTCAGACCAGAGATCTTGGGGGTTCGTTTCTGTTCCTCCGTCCCCACCCCTCAGCACTTCCTGCTCCTGTCGGCGTGAGGGGGGGGGAAAGGGACAAAAGAAGCCTTTACTAACCTGCCGGTGCCGGTCGAACTTGCCCGTTACTTCCTGGTTCCGTCTCAAGGAGCTCTTAAAGGGGCGGGAGGCAAAAAAACAACAGACAAGCCAGGAGAGCCCGGCACTCTTATCCGCATCAAATTTTTTTCACCTGCAGAGAGCAGGTACATGAAAAATGTGCTGGGTCGCGCTAAAGTGGGCGGGGTCACACTTAATTGTCTCCAAACTCTGGAGCTGGTGGGGAAACATTTCTAAGCTCCGGAGCTGGAGCCATTTGCAGCGCAGCTTAGGGGTCGTGTATAAACGCCCTTAGTGCCTGGAGGCAAATAGGTTTGTTTAAAGTGAGACAAATTTGGGGTGTGTGTGAATTCATTGATTTGTGATTTTTCAGTGTTGGTGAATTACAAATCGTGAAGAATCGCCATTTTCCCAATTCGTGCCCACCTCTAGTTTGATGCCTGTTCCGTGACATGGCTTCTATCCACACCTACTCCCATCTCCAGACTCCTTTGCTCTCTGACCAATTTTTTTACATTGTCCCTGCATGCCTCAGCGGTTTTCGAGGTGTAACCCCGTCCTAGAGAGACTGAGGTGCCAGGCACTGTGGGTCTTAGCCAGTATCCCTGGGGAATATCCGGTCTGTTGGGAGGGTGCTTCAGGAAAGCTGTCTCTCACTAGCGAATCTCATGTTGAAGCCCTGAGGCCTTCACCAATGTACTTCAGCATTCCTCAGAAGAACACAGCTTGGAAAACGCCCACCCTGCACCTAAGGCTGACTCAAGGCAATTTGCTGCCTGAGGCATGCTGGCACATAAAACCAATCTTGATAAGGTCCAGCCAAGACATCATGGGAGGGGGGGAGAGTCGCAAACTCCTCTAACGCTACTGCTTTTTATTTTGCATCACCTTATCTCATCCCGTGGTCACGTGGTGTCTACAGCGGTTCGGCAATCTGCACTTCAGCGGTTGCTTAGCAATCGGCTTCCCCGTTCGCACTTGGCTGAACCGCTTTAAACTACGACAGGGAAACGGCAGAAACAGGGGGGAAACCGAAAAAGGCGGCGTAGTATGTCCGCAAATACAACCAAATTGGTTTTAAAGGGGGTGTGTTGTGTCGTTACAGTCGTGACCGACTCTTCGTGACCCCATGCCCATGGAGTTTTCTTGGCAGGAATACTGGAGTGGTTGGCCAGTTCCTACTCCAGGCACCTACAACACTTGGTATTCCCTGGTGGTCTCCCATCCAAGTACTAACTAGGGCCGACCCTGCTTAGCTTCCAAAATCAGGTGAGATCGGATGTCAGGAATGGATTTTAAAAATCACCATCCCCAGTGGTCGTCACAAGAGAAACCGACACAGCGGTCAAAAGTGGGTGTGGCCAAGGGGGCTCTTCAGAAAAAGCTATTTGAAAAGTGGAGAGTGATTTTTAAGGCAATTTGTCTTTAAGGTGAAGGTGTTTCAAATCGAAAGTGAGGTAGCAATAAATAAGTAACAGATGGCTGGCCTACCCATTCACATCTCACTCTGCCTCATGGTAGGGCTGGTCCTGCCTGCACTTATTCTTTCTATTCATCCGTTGCACAGCTATTTCTTTAAAAAGTCTTCCTCACCGAATGGGGATCCTACATTTTTGTTTTCTCCACAGTTCTGGGTTTGCTGGTGTTTTGTGAACTGGCTGGGGCATCCTCCTCCTCCTCCTCCTCCTCCTCCTCCTCCTCCTCCTCCTCTGTCTTCCAGAAGGGGCGGTTGAGCTCACAGTAGGATTTCCTTGGTATTTCTGCAAATCTGGACGCCTCTTTGGCTCCGCCGTTTCTTTCATGCTTTCACCAGCCAGGTGCAGGATCATACCATTATTCATGTCCCTCCCCTGGGAAAAAAGGGGGGAGGGGAAAGAGCCTGCCCATCTGCTTCCTTTTGATGGAAGACTCCATCCCCCAACACACACACACACACACACACACACACACACACACACACACACACACACACACACACACACACACACACACACACACACACACACACACACACACACACACCTTCTTTAATATCCAAGAGAACAAGGAAAGCAGCTGCTGGCATGAATTTAGAAAAATATCTATTTAAATGTTCTACTTTACCCTATTGATGCTATTTATTGTTTATCAAGTCATGGGTGGGGGGAGATGGGTGAGTGAAAAACTATTTCCTTTGCATGTATTTTTAGTCAGAAGGGGGGGGTGGATGGTGATAGCAGGGTGAGGAAGTGTGTTATAACCGAGGCTAGGGGCAGATTGTATTTGCATGCGGGTTGTTTTTCTTGAGTTGGCAGCGTTTTGGGGAAAAAGGGATCTGTTGCCACATTTTACTTATGTTCAGCAGCAGCATCTTGGCTAGAAGAGAGGAAACAGCTTCATATTGAATCATAGCCTGGGATTAAAATTCCTCCCACCCAGAAACTGCTCCAAATCAGCATGGTCAATGACCAAGGTCATCATCCATGGGAGTTGCATTGCTTCCTAGGAAATTCTGTAGGGGTGATCAAAAAAAAAAAAAAGCAAATGGCCATAGATCTGTCTGGAATCAAACCTTTGGTCCAGTAAACCCCATACTTTCTGCTCTGGAAGACAATTGCTTTCTCTTTCTCCCTCCAAGGCCTTAAGCAGTTGTCTTTCAACTAGGAGAAGAACTTGGGACATCCTGCCTATGAACCCCATCAGCAGCCAGTGTCGTATAGCCCTTGCATAAGACTGTCAACAGTCTGCAGGTGGAATAAGTGAGGCTGCGAAGGAAGGGCTCTATGAAAAGAACTCAAGGTAGAGGCAAGGCATTTTCTCACCAGGTTCACCAGGCTGTCAGCACCAAGTTCCTTAAGACTTCAAGGCCAGATTCTGAGACAGAGAGAGTCCTTACAAAGGCAGGCCTGGCAACATTAGGCTGAGGAGACCTGGATCTTCTCCAGAGCAATGGAGAAGAACCTTGGTGGGGAATACAGGAAAATGTCCCTGGAATCCACACACACAAAAAAAAACCAGTTCCTAGGGTTGAGCCCATGGGTTGCATAATCTGAGATGTGGGGAGTCTTCCCAGCCCTACAGTCAGCACAAGGCACATCTGCATACCTTCTTGGTGAGCCCTGGCACCAGCTTAGAAACAAGTGGCAATAGGCACCCAGGCTTCAAGCACCACCTTATTTCTGCCAGGTATCCCAGCAGCCAAGATCTCCAAGACCAACTCACCATTTAGTTCCACTAGTGTTGGGCAATCTCCAGTAGAGATGGGCATGAATAAAAAAATGGCATTTTGTTTGTTGTTTGTCATTTGGAGAGTCCGTTTCGGTTTGTTTCCGTTTTTGCAAATTTTTGCAAAAAAATCATTTTCATTTTTGTTCGTTTCGTTACCATTTCGTTACCATTTATTTCAATTTTTTGTGATTTTTTTAGGATTTTAAGCAATTCACTCATATTGCAGTAATGGAAACGAAACACACGACAAAATTTCCGGTGTTTCTGTTCGTTTTGTTTCATTTTAGAGACAAAATTTGTTTGTCATTTTGTTACGTAACGAAACGAAAAAACAAAAACAGAAACAAAAAATTGTTTGTTTCGTGCCCATCTCTAATCTCCAGAGACCTTGGGGTGCAGGTTGCTGTTCCTTGGCTGGGGAAGGCCCACGGTCCACCCACAACCCGTGGCTCCTCAAGTATTTTATTAGCGCAAACCGGACAGGAGTGCTGGGGAACCTCACAAAATATGGCCATGTGTGCTTCCTACAATCCCAACAGGGCGTAGGGATTGTGGAGTCCATGTTTAAAATGTAGTATTTGCAGGGAGTGGGGGGGGTTATACAAAGGGACTGGGGAGTGCAGGTGGTACATTTGGGGGGGGGGTCCTATTAAACCCATGGACCATGCACTATCCAGCCCTGTCATATAACCAAGCACATGACAAAATAATTCCATATCAAAATTCCCTATCTTGCCCCCCCCCGCACCCATCCCCTCAACTCAACTTCTGTTCTTTTAATGAAAGCTGTTTTGCCCATCGCTAGTCAAAAGAGTCCTCAGGGCAGGATTGAGGGTCCCTCTCTCATCAAAGCAGGGTCTCTGACACGGTAGGTGGGCTTACCAGCTTTGGAACTGAGCAGAGAATGTTCTCAAGAACGTTCCCATCCTCTTCACGAAATCTTAGTTCCAAAACTAGCTAAGCGCCCCACGGTCTGCAGCATAAAATCCAAGTGAAGAGCAGAGAAGAGAGAGATCCTCATTTCGAAGGCATTTATAAACAATTTGCCTCAGATCGAGAAAGGTGGTGATGGAGGAGAAATGGAACTCAACACTCCGACTGATTGAGTAAGCGCCATGTTGGAAACGGAATCATTAGGGATGTCCAATGTTGTTTCCCCTCTTGAAACTTTTGTTGTTGTTGTGGGGGCGGTGTTTTTTGGACAGTGCAAACCAGGATGAATCTACTAAAGGCAAAAATTATCCTATCTGTCTTCCTCAATGGTGAAAAGCTCAGGAACTTCTTCCGAGTTCCTCATGCCTCCAGCTTCAGGCAGTGTTGAGCTGCTGCCCAATTCTATGCAACTGCCTAGAGGGGTACCGTATTTTCTTCCTTCTCTGGTGCTCTTTTTGCCCGCATTTAAACTCTTCAGCACCACTGATGGCAGGGACCGCGTGGCCTCTGGAGGACAACGTCGTCCTGTCCCTGAGGAAAAGATGGACTGGAATCACAATGCAATCTCTCCACAGAGACATCGCCTGCCCCGCGACCAAGACAAATCTTCTACCTCAGACCCCATGGCCTGTCTCAGAGGATCCCTGCTGGCAATGGACTTAGGCATCACCAAGGCTGCGCCAAAATATGGCACTCTTTGACACCCCGCCCCAAATGTGACAGCCAGTGACGTGGTAGAGATATCCACAGCTTCCACAATGGACTCACGGACACGCGGAAGAGGAACAAGCCAATTCTGACTCTGCATGACAATTTGGCCTGGGTCACACTTTGAATCTATAAACAACGGGGGGGGTTAACGTTTGTTAGATTTCAACGGGACAACTGGGGGAATTGAATCCAGCCTTAAACAGAATTCCGATCTGTGACTTAGCACCGTCCAGGGCCCCAGGGTGCTCCCTGGAGTAAAACGAAATTAGCGAGGATGTAAACATGGTTGTGTACATCAAATTTTAATTTTGGGGAGGGAGGGAGAGAGAGTGATGAAGTGTTAGCGCAGCTATCCAAAGTTTGAGGAAGACTGTTTTGAAGGGTCATGACTGCCCTTTCTTTGACTCTCCTCTTCCCTCCTGGGTTCCCTGGTTTAACATCAGGCTTTTAACACCCTTCACCAGCTCACATATAAGTTTATCTAAATGTCCATCAGAAGACTACACATGCTCTCGTGCTGGGCCTGGTAGCACCTGGGTGAGCTTTAGACTCTGCCCCCCCCAAAAGTGTTTGTGGACCATAAGCTATTTATTTATTTATTTATTTATTTATTTATTTATTTATTTATTTATTTATTTATTTATGCAGTTCCTCTGCGGATGAGCAAATCACAGTTTAAACGTCCCGAAGTCAAGCTTTTGCTATCAATGCCAGGGGTGTGTTGTTGTTTTCTTTCCAACTGCACACATGATTTAATAATCCTTATAGGCTCCTGCAGCATTGCATACTCTATAACAGTGATGGCGAACCTTTTAGAGACTGAGTGCCCAAACTGCAATTCAAAACCCACTAGTTTTTTGCAAAGTTCCAATACAGCAATTTAACCTGAATACAGGTGACTGTGAAAGGGGCGATGTCGAGTGCCCACAGAAAGGGCTCCGAGTGCCACCTTTGGCACCCGTGCCATAGGTTCGCCAACACTGCTCTATAATATGCTGTAGGCCTTGTTTGTCTGATAAGCTCACCCCTGTTGTTACTGTTATGTTACAGGAAAAAAAACTGTTCACTTTCAAGTTCTCATATTGGCAATGACAGGCAGAGAACTTCTGTACCGGTCTGGAAGATGCGCTGCTGGTTAATGTCCTGTCCTTTTTGCATTGGAAACAGCCAGGAAAACCCAATTCCTCTGCAGTGCTGATACTGTAAATAAGAAATATGACAGCAATAACTTTTTTCTGCATGACGATAGAGCTCTTTCTTTCTTGCCAGATTTTGGAATGGACCGACGACAGGGGGAGATGTACGTCTTCCCAAAATGAAACTACCTGCAGTATTGTAAAACAATTCAGGGATAATAAAGGACCTTTTCTTTTCTGCTACGGAAATGTGTCGATTCTGTTTGGGCAGGAGCAAGCGGCAAACCAGATCCTACCAGAAAAAAATGTGTGTTTCAGGGGGGCAGGGCAAGCAAAAACTACAGATTATGCTGGTCACAAGTCATCCCGAGAAGGCAAGAGTTCATCTTAAAACAAGAGGACTCTAGTCAGTAAGGCTGCTGTCACACCACCGTTCTCTGCATATATAAATTTCATGCATATTTGCTGTTCGAGGGGCGTGTTTGGCCAGGACTGGAATTTACTTCTCGTCACGGTAAGGACACAATCTTTTTATGTGCAGTTAGCCGAAGGGAAACTACGGAGGAAATGCAGGTATGACCGCTGCCAAAGGCTATAAGATCCTGGAAGCTACAGTCCAAAGAAGTAATTTGTCAAGTCGAGGGAACAGAGGAGACTGTTACACTTCGCTTTCTGAAAAGAGGAGATGCAGGTGGCAAAATTTTGAAATGAAGAAAAAAATTCCTTTTTTAACCTCTTTGCCCTGGTCCCACGTCCCTTTAAAAGCAGTTTAAATTACCAGATAAACTGTGTCTAAAAATGCCGTCCCCATGGCCACCGGGCTTTTTTTGGGGGAAAAAGAAAACGAAAACCCGGTAATGTTCCCTTAAGCAATGTTTCTAGGACTTACCCAGGAGGTAGGGAATTTTTTGCATCGCTTTGAAAATCCAGCTTTTAAGGAGGCAGACACCGTGAGACCACGCAGATGATCCGGGTTTCTTTTTCTTTCTTTTTTCATAGCACCGGCTAGCTGTTCTTGGGGCCGATCAGCACTGTTTTTGTTAATTGCTTTTCACCTTCGGAGAAACAGGAAGCTCTATCCGGTCCTACAAGTTTTAATTTCCCCCAGCCAAGTGGTCCGGTTTTTCCCCCAAATGCTAGCGCCACCTGCTAGCCAAGGGGGCTGAACTGCACTTTAAAATTTAAAAAAAAACAGCTTTTGATGTGGGAACTCTTGTCCCACATATTAAATCACGTGATGGGACGAAGAGGAAAAGCCGGACCTTCAGAAGATCAGGATCGAAACCCAGGTGTGACCACGGTATTTGAAGGGGAAGGCTGTTTGTGAAAAGTAGGTGGTTTGATTGGCTCATTTTGGGAAATAAGAGTGTGGTTATATGGCTAAATAATAGGAGAAACAGTATGAGATAAGGATGGTCTGGTTCGAATTCTTTTCCACTGATGCCATGCCATGAAAATCACTGCATACTAGCCAGGAGTTTTCCTCTCCAAAAATATAGTTTGGTCTTTAGCCTCTGGGGCTTCTGCTTCTTTGGAATCAAATGCCTACACATCTGTTCAGGCGGTATAGCTGCACAAGTGAATGCAATAGGGTTTGTAGCTATTTTAACTAAAGCTCTTCTGGCCAGCTACAGCAGCAGTGGGGAAACTGACTGCCTTTGGAATCCTCTCCTTTCCTGCCGGAGTTTGCTTTCATCTTTCCTTCCTGCCCCGTTTCTTTCTTTTTCTTCTTCTTTTTTTTCAAAACGGTTGCTAAACTAGAGCTGGGTGGCCAAGAGAGAGAAAGAATGACAAATTGGCAGAAAGGTAGGAGAGGATGTTTTAAAGCAGATCTGCTCTGTGTCCCCTGCATCAGGAGATTCGGAGCAGAGCTACCTTTAGATACTGGAAATGAGACTGAAGTAAAAACTCCTCCCTCTCTCTTCCAATTCTTCACTTTCTTTTCCTTTTCAGCCACCTGGTTGGCATAGCGCAAAGACACCGACTCTTTAAAAGGAAAAATAAAAGAAAGGAATGGATTCAGAACAGAAGAGAGAAAGAAGCAGACCTAGGCACTGATTTAGGAGAGGAGAGCATCTGAACAAGCTGCAAACAAGAGTTATTTCCTCTTCTCTCAATGCTGGTATCTGTGTGGCTGGCTGAAATGAAATAATCACATAAACCTAACTTCCCAGGTGTGACTTCAAATCAAATTCATTCACATTTCTTTTTGCCATGTAGTCACCCCCCTTTAAGAAAGACACACTCCTTCCTCAAATAATTGGGGGAATGGTTTGGCTTGTTTCTGAGCACACTCAACTTCTGCTATGACCCATCCTTCCTCGCTGTCCTGGCACTGCCGTCTTCATGGTGGAACACCAGAACCTTGTTTCCCCCATAGACCCTAATGATCTGGGGTGAGCCACCTGTGAAACTGGGCATTCCAGCCAACAAAGGGTGCAACCTTCAAAGAGGAATTTCAGGGGCCTTTGATGCATGTCCAGTTTCCATGACTCAAGGGATTTGCATTGTTCTTTCATCAAGACTTAATTTCCTGTCATCAGGAAGATATTGCAAGGTTTGCTGGAGCATTTGACATGTTTAGCTAGACCTCTAGAAGTTTTGAGAGGACAATCCTTTCCAGGTTGTCACTAATCCTATGTGATAAGAGGAAGGAGAATGTTAACTTCATGATGTTACAAAAGAGACTGACCCTGTTTGCTTAACCGTGATCTTGTTCTTTGCAAAAGCAGGATGTTAAAGTGTGACATTTGCCCACCTAATGCGTTTAAAATTAAAGGTGGAAAAAGTACACAGAGACACACGCCTACAGGAGAGATCTAGAAATGTCAAACCTTGCAGACCCACGGTAGGTGGGAATTCTATGTAGACAAGGAACAAAAATGTATCTTAAAGTATTTTGAAGGGAACCACAGGGGGAAAGCAGAAATGCGGGTGGCGATAAATAGAAGAGAACAATCCAATCTAATAATATGCTTGAAAAGGTGTGTTTAAGGAAACACATACACCAAACAGAACTGTGCATGGACACATCTAGTCATGAATGAAACAGAGAAGTGTATAAACAGAGAAATACATAAGAACATAAGAACATAAGAAGAGCCATGCTGGATCAGGCCAAAGGCCCATCTAGTCCAGCTTCCTGTATCTCACAGCGGCCCCACCAGATGCGTTTGGGAGTGCATGAGACTAGATATCTGTCTCCTGATACCACTCCCCTGCATCTGGCCCTTGAAGTACCCTGGTTTAAAGCCTACAATGTGGGGTGTACATAATGTGTGACTAGGGTAAATGTGAAATAAACTATAAATGCAGAAACACTGGCACGTTCATAAAAGAGTAACATTGGAAGGGGCCTACAAAGCCATCAAGTCCAACCCCCTGATCAGGGCAGGAAGAGGGGACATCCACTCAAATGGAGGGTTGGGAGAGTAAGAACAGACAAAAGTAAATATTTATTACACAGCATGTTGTTAGTCTGTGGAACTCCCTGCCACAGGAGGTAGTGATGGCATCTGGCCTGGATGTCTTTGAAAGGGGATTGGACAGATTCCTGGAAGAAAAGTCCATCACAGGTTACAAACCATGATGGAGATGTGTAATGTTCAGGCTTTCAATCAGGGTGCTTCAAGGGCCAGATGCAGGGGAGTGATATCAGGAGACAGATATCTAGTCTCGTGCGCTCCCTGAGGCATTTGGTGGGGCCACTGTGAGATACAGGAAACTGGACTAGAGGGGCCTTTGGCCTGATCCAGCAGGGCTCTTCTTATGTTCTCATGTTCTTAAAAGAGTTCTGCCAGGTGCTTGTCCAGATTTCTCTTGAAGTTGCGGCTGTCACCACCACTTGAGGCCATGGGTTCCACTGTCCTACTGCTCTAACAATTAGATATTTCCCCCCAATATTACACCAAAATCTGGCTTCATGTAACTTCAGCTCATTGTTGTGCATCCTCCCCACTCTGAGATGATGGAAAACAGATCCTTCTACTCCTCTGTATGGCAGCCTTTCAGATAATTCAGTCTTCTGTTCTCAAGGGTAAACATGCGCAGTTCCTTCAGTTTTTCCTCACAGGGCTTTGTTTCCAGGCCTCTAATCATCCTGGTGGGCCTCCTCTGAATTTGTTGGTGTAAGGCTGAAGAGATTAGAAGAGGGATAAAAGACAGCAGTGGGTCGCACAAGAATAGTTTAATATTCCAAGCTTTCTTGAAAGCCAAAACAACAGAAAATTTCCCACACACCTCAGAGAGAGTGAAAGGACACTTCCTGAAGGAAAAAAGTGTGTATGTGTGGGGTGATTTTTTGGGGGGGCGGGGCGGGGGGGAGGACAGTTGGACCAGCAGGGGATTACATTTTGGCCATTGGATGCCAACGTGTAACCAGGGACGTGTGACGCACCAACAGAGGTCACCCAGCACACCTGTACAGAGGAAGTAGCCACATGTACGAGTATGACTTCCTCATCCTAGGCCAGTGGTGGCAAACCTTCGGCACTCCAGATGTTTTGGACCACAACTCCCAGAATTCCAAGCCTAAACTCCCAATGACAAAAGACTGTGGGAATTGTGGTCTAAAATATCTGGAGTGCCGAAGATTTGTCACCACTGCCCTAGGGCAGGCAATAATAATATTACCAAACAGGCAAGGCCAGCCCTGCCAGTGGGTTGTTTGAAGCTGCTCTTTCAAGCAACAGACCCAAGTATCAAAGAATAGCCCAAATGAATAAATGAATAAATAAATTTCTTTGCTTCCTTATACCCGGGGAGTATTTATTTATTTATTTATTTATTTATTTATTTATTGCATTTATACCCCGCTTATCTACAATATATACTCTAAGCGGCTTACAAAACATCGGGCCTCAATAGCCATAAATTACAAAAAACCAAAAATAAAACAAATAAAAATAACACTAAGCAAAGTTAAAACCTAATGGCACCTCAATGACTGACAATGATAGATAAAATAGTTTACGATGGCGGAGGGAAAAAAGAAAAACAGTTAAAGATCGCCAAAGGCCTCCCGGAAAAGGTAGGTCTTTAACGCCTTCCGGAAGGCCAGCAGGGACTCTGCAGAGCGCTATCAGAGTACTATCAACCCGTCTCATCACATGTTGTGTGTGCGTATGTGTGTGATGTGCCAACAAATCCCAACAGGACTTACCAGTTTTTTTGTTTTTTTGAGACAGTTAAGGAGTGGCTGAGCAGAGATTCAAACCCTGTTCTTAAAAAGCCTCAGTTCCCTCACTATACTCACTACACTACACCACCTATTAAGAAATACTGTAGCTGTTTTAAATGTGAATACATGTACTGTATAATTTCCCCTCAAGCCTAACGCTTGTCCTTCTTCTGCAGGATCCCTCGATTGCACGCTCCTTGGGGCGCAGACCCATCCACTCCCCTTTGCCCTGTTTCACAACAGCTGAAACCAAAGCAAGCAAATATCAACTCAAGGTTTCCTCTTGGGGGGGGCAGCGGCATCTCATCTAGGCAGCCCCAGTTCCCAGAGATGAGACAAAGCCTCGGGCACTCTAAAACCTCTTGACGCAGTGGTTAAATGCCTGTACTATCTGCAGGTAAAACTGTGCTCACAGTCTGGGGTTCAATCCCAGGTAGCCAGTTTAAGGTGCTCACAGTCTGGGGTTCAATCCCAGGTAGCCAGCTTAAGGTTCACTCAGCCTTCCATCCTTCCGAGGTCCCTAAAATGAATACCCAGCTTGGGGGGTGGGGTGGGGGCAATGGGTAGCCTGCATACTGTAATTCAACTGTAAACCGCTCAGAGACTACTTGAAGTGGTGTGGGGCGGTATAGAAGCAGAACACTTTTTGTTTTGCGCACCCTAAAAAGTTTGCAGCAATTATCTCGCCGTGTTTGGTCCTGCTCCTTGCTTTGGACTACAGTTCCCAACATCCCCGAGGAGCAAAAACAAACAAAACAAGACGCGGAAGCAAGAGCGATCGCCTCTTTTTCCTCCTCCACTTTCCCTTCTTATTTCCCTTTATTTTTTCGCTGCCTCCTCGTGACACAGCAAAAGCGGCGGAGCCCAACCCAGGAAAGACCTTTGCACACGGGGGTGGGGGGTGAGTCAGCAACCCTCCCCATCGGGTTGTACCATTGGGACTGCGGGGGTGGGGTGGTTTTTAGATCGTCTGCAAGCCGGCGAGCCCGTTTCCTGCGACCCAAATGTAGCAGCCTCGGAGTGTGCGCTTGGTGCAAAGTGGGGGGGGGGCGTGCAAAACTCTTGCACGAGGTGCACACGGGTGGAGAAAGGAGCCCGGCGAGTGTTCTTCCGCCTCCCCTCCCCTTCGCAGCCATGGTGCGATCCTGTGCCAGCGCTGCTCCCCTGGGCTTTTAAAGTCTGGTGCAAGCCCTTGCGGGATGTGGCGATCCGGAGTGGCGCGACCGTGGATCGGGGCGCGGCTGCTGCGCGGTGGTCCGGGGAGGCATCAGAGCGACTGCGGGGCGGAGACCGCGGCCATGGAAGGCGAGGCCGGCCGGAGCATCCATTCGGACGGCATCCCCACCGTCCACGAGGTGCCCCTGCGCGTGATCCTCCGGCCCATCCCGCCCGCGTTGGACGAGAGCAAAGTGGAGAGCTTGATGCGCACCATCCAGGTAGGGCTACTTGGGCTCAGACGACCAGCGTTTGAATACCACCCAAGGATGTCTGCCAACCGGCTATCAGCCGACCCTAAGAACATAAATACCAGAAATAGGGGACACCCACTCAAATTGAGGGCTGGGAGAGTAAGAACAGACGAAAGAAAATACTTTTTCACCCAGCGCGTTGTTAGTCTGTGGAACTCCCTGCCACAGGATGCGGTGATGGCATCTGGCCTGGGTGCCTTCGATAGGGGATTGGACAGATTCCTGGAGGAAAAGTCCGTCACAGGTTACAAACCATGAGGGAGATGTATCATCTCCAAGCTTAAAACCAGGGTACTTCAAGGGCCAGATGCAGGGGAGTGGTATCAGGAGACAGATATCTAGTCTCCTGCACTCCCAGACGCATTTGGTGGGGCCACTGTGAGATACAGGAAGCTGGACTTCTTATGTTCTTAAGAGCCCTGCTGGATCAGGCTAAGGGCCCCTGGATTCCAGCTTCCTGAATCTCATAGTGGCCCCACCAAATGCGTCTGGGAGCGCAGGAGACTAGATCTTTGTCTCCTGAGACCACTCCCCTGCATCTGGCCCTTGAAGTACCTCGGTTTTAAGCCTGGATATAACACCTATCCGCATCATGGCTTGTAACCTGTGATGGACTTTTCTTCCAGGAATCTGTCCAATCCCCTTTTGAAGGCATCCAGGCTAGATGCCATCACCACATCCTGTGGCAGAGAGTTCCACAGACTAATAACAATACAAGAAGTATTTTCGTTTGTCTGTTCTCACTGTCCCAACCCTCAGTTTGATTGGATTTCCCTAGTTCTGGTATTTTGTGAGAGGGAGAAGAGCGTCCCTCTATCCACTTTTACTCATGCCCTGCATAATTTTGTACATCTCTATCATATCCCCCCTCAGTTGCCTTTTTCTAGACTAAATAGCTCCAAATGCTGCAGCCTTTCCCCAGCCCAGTAATCATTTTAGTCACTCTCTTCTGCACTTTTTCTGGTTCCACTATGTCTTTTTTAGATGCCTTATAGGGACCTTCCAAGCCCATGATTCTAAGAGCCCACGATTAGGAACCACAGGGTGGGCCTACATCCATCCCACCTTAGGTGACACGGGAAGATGTAGTGGGGACCACTTTGATTTCTCCTCCATCATCTCTGTTTCCTCCTTTTCTCGTTTGTAGGAAGACCCTGACCGAGTGCCCCCTATTGATGTCCTCTGGATCAAAGGCCGGGAAGGGGGCGATTACTTCTACTCCTTCGGTGGATGCCACCGTTACGCTGCCTACAAGCGTTTGAACAAGGAGACCATCCCAGCCAAAATCATCCGGTCCACCATCAGTGACTTGCGCACCTACCTGGGTTCTTCCCTGCCTGATTTGCGGTAGAGCGGATGCTCTTATGACCCAGAAGTTTTGGCCCCCCACCGCCGCCACCAGGGGTGTCCATTCGGAAGCTTTTGTGATGAAGACTCATAAGAAAATAAGAAGAGCCATGCTGGATCAGGCCAAAGGCCCATCTAGTCCAGCTTCCTGTATCTCATAGTGGTCCCACCAGATGCATCTGGAAGTGCACAAAACTAGGTATCTGTCTCCTGATACCACTTCCCCTGCATCTGGCCCTTGAAGTACCCTGGTTTTAAGCCTGGAGATGACACATCTCCATCATGGTTTGTAACCTGGGGTGGACCTTTCCTCCAGGAAAACTCTCAGCTGGGTCCTTCCCCATCTCTCTGCTGCCACCGTTGTGGTTCCGCATCCCTGTGGCCCCCATGGGGGACCCTTGGGAATAGAAAGCAGCAGGCCAAGAAGGAGGAGAGCCCAGGTGCACACACCCCTCCCTTGGCTTGCTAAGCGGAGGCTTGCTAACACAGAGAGGTAAAAGATGTAGCATCAAACAACAACACCAGTACAGTGGTACCTTGTATAAAGGAATTAATTCGTTCCAAATGAAATTATGTTGAGCAAATTTTCCTTTATACAAATTCCCATAGGAATGCATTGAAAACAGAGTGATCCCATTTTATGTTGTACGGGTTATAAGAACATAAGAACATAAGAAGAGCCATGCTGGATCAGGCCAAAGGCCCATTTAGTCCAGCTTCCTGTATCTCACAGCGGCCCCACCAGATGCGTTTGGGAGCGCATGAGACTAGATATCTGTCTCCTGATACCACTCCCCTGCATCTGGCCCTTGAAGTATCCTGGTTTTAAGCCTGGAGATTACACATCTCCATCATGGTTTGTAACCTGTGATGGACTTTTCCTCCAGGAATCTGTCCAATCCCCTTTTGAAGGCATCCAAGCCAGATGCCATGACCACATCCTGTGACAGGGAGTTCCATAGACTAACAACGCGCTGGGTGAAAAAAATATTTTCTTTTGTTTGTTCTTACTCTCCCAGCCCTCAATTTGTGTGTATGTCCCCTAGTTCTGGTATTTTGTGAGAGGGAGAAGAGCTTCCCTCTATCCACTTTACTCATGCCCTGCATTATTTTGTATGTCTCAATCATATCCCCCCTCAGGCACCTTTTTTCCAGACTAAAGAGCCCCAAATGTTTTAGCCTTTCCTCATAAGGGAGGTGCCCCAGCCCAGTAATCATTTTAGTCGCTCTCTTCTGCACCTTTTCCAGTTCCACTATGTCTTTCTTGAGATGCGGTGACCAGAATTGTACACAATACTCCAGGTGCGGCCTTACTATTGTTTTGTATAATGGCATTATAATGTTGGCTGTTTTATTTTCAATCCCCTTTTTGATAATCCCTAGCATGGAATTGGCCTTCTTCACCACTGCCACACATTGGGTGGACACCTTCATGGAGCTGTCTACCAACACACCAAGATCTCTTTCCTGATCTGTCACGGATAACTCAGAGCCCATGAGTTGATAGATCAAGTTTGGATTTTTTGCCCCAATATGCATTACTTTACATTTGGCTACATTAAGACACATTTGCCATTTCTCAGCCCATTCCCCCAGTTTGGAGAGATCCTTCTGGAGCTCTTCACAATCTTCTCTGGTTTTTACCACACGGAAAAGTTTTGTGTCATCTGCAAACTTGGCCACCTCACTGCTTATCCCTGTCTCCAGGTCATTTATGAACAGATTGAAAAGCACCGGTCCCAGGACAGATCCCTGGGGCACACCGCTTTTCACCTCTCTCCATTGTGAAAATTTCCCATTGACACCTACTCTTTGTTTCCTGGATCTCATCCAGTTCTCAATCCATAAGAGGACCTGCCCTCTTATCCCCTGACTGTGCAATTTTCTCAGCAGCCTCTGGTGAGGGACTGTGTCAAAAGACTTTTGAAAATCCAGATAGACTATATCCACCGGTTCACCCAAATCTACATGCCTGCTGACCTTTTCAAAAAATTCTAAAAGATTTGTCAGACAAGACTTACCCTTGCAGAAGCCATGCTGATTTTCTCTCAGCAAGGTTTGTTCTTCTATGTGTTTTAAGATTTTCTCTTGGATGAGGCTTTCCACCATCTTCCCTGAGACAGATGTAAGGCTAACTGGCCTGTAGTTTCCCGGGTCCTCCCTCCTTCCTTTTTTAAAAATTGGTGTGACATCTGCTATCCTCCAGTCCCCCGGCACTGTGGCCGTTCTCCCCATAGGCGATTATGTTAAGCAAATTTCCCCTATCTCCAGAATTTTTTATGTTGTACAAATTTTATGTTATACAAATTGTTTGTTATACAAGGTTCCACTGTATATTTTTCTGATCAGCTGGTAGTGAGCCTGTGTTGGGAGTATCTCTCCCGAAGAACTGCTGCCTGTTTCACCTGGCCCTCCCAGGCCTGGTAGATGTGGGTGGCCCTGTTGAGAGAGGTGAGGAGGACATCTGCATGGAGTCGGGCCTTCTTGGTGGCAGCCCCAGTGTTCTGGAATGGTCTCTCTGAGGAGATCTGGCAGGACATCTTCCAGATCTTAAAGAAGTTATGCAAGTCCAAGCTTTGTTAAAGGCCTTCAAGGACCTCTGTCCCCTCAGGGAGCTGTGCAACCCCCATAGTTCACATTTCCTGCTGAGGATTGTTTTCCCCTTTGTCTATTTTCCCATAATATTAGGAGTTTTCTTGCTTATTTCTGTTTCATTATGAGTTGTAAGGCCCAACCATTGATTTAAAACCCCCCACTCAGGTATTGAAGGAAAGCTTGCCTGAAGAGAAAGCGGAGATGGTGCCAGCCTGGCTTCCAGTGGGAGGGAGTTCCAAAGTCTGGGAGCAACAGCAGAGAATTTCCTCTTCTGTGTCCCCACCATGCATGCCTGTGAAAGGGGTGGAACTGAGAGAATGGATTTCCCCATGCTCTAAACACTTGAGCGGGCTTGTAAAGGCAGAGGGGGTCCTTGAAATAGCTTGGAGTCAAGTCTTTGAGGGCTTTGTAGGTTATTACACTAGCAGCACTTTGAATTGTGCACGGAAATGGATTCTAGCAGCAAGGATATTTCCAATTTTAAAAAAAAACAGGAAACAGCAGCGAAATATTATGCCACTGTCAAGATGAACAGAGTTACAATTGAGATGAGGAATACTTGGATGAGAACAGCCTATGCAGTGGTGGCGAACCTTTGGCACTCCTTTGGACCACAACTCTCAGAATTGTAAGCCTGTATTGCCAGTGATAAAGGACTGGGAGTTGTGGTCCAAAACATCTGGAGCACTGAAGGTTTGCCACCGCTGGCCTCTGGTGTCCATATACAAGGGTTCTTTTCGGAGCCTGATGAAACAAATGAGAATGCTGTTTCTTCACCCAAATCCTCCTTACTTTGGCCTAAGAATTCAGCAGGCTTCTTTCTAGTGCATACCCCCACCTGTCCTTTGGATAAAGGAAGAGTCTTTGACGAGCTGCTAGGAAGGAATTAGAAAAGCTCTTTGTGTGTGAAGCCGTGTGGCTCCAGACACGATCATCCACAGGGTTGCACTTCCCATCACTCTGTAGGGGTGCGAGAGCTGGACAGTGGAGAAAGGTGATGGGGTGGTGGGACGCGGATTCATTTGAAATGTGGTGCTGGAGGAGAACTTTGTGAATACCCTGGACTGCCAGAAGAACAAACATGAGGGTCCCAGATCAAATCAAACCCGAACTTTCACTGGAGGCAAAACTTTTGAAGCTGAGCTTGGTCTACTTTTTATGAGAAGGCAAGACTCACTGGGAGAAAACACCCCACCGGCACTGGTAGCACGTCATGAAAAAGACTTTTTGGAGGTCACTCATTTACATGAAATTTTTTTGAGTATTTTTACCCCGCCTTTCTCCTTGGAAAAGGACCCAAGGCATCTTACAGTAAGAAGGGACAATATACAGTCCAGTACAATTAAGACATATTCAGTTTGAGAAACAGAGAATTGAGGGGCATCTTACAGCCATTATAAGGCAAAATTAAAGCTAACAATTGATACCATAGTGTCAATGCAATCACACAAGGAGAGAGATAAGCACAAAGTTATAAGTGGTTGTAAACACAAAGTCTATGTCAGTGTTTTTCAACCACTGTTCCGCGGTACACTAGTGTGCCGCAAGATGTTGCCTGGTGTGCCGTGGGAAAAATTGAAAAATTACTTTATATATAGTCAATATAGGCACAGAGTTAAATTTTTTAACATTTTCTAATGGTGGTGTGCCTCGTGATTTTTTTCATGAAATAAGTGTGCCTTTGCCCAAAAAAGGTTGCAAAACACTGGTCTATGTAATCATTAGAGATGGGCAAGACTCAAAAAAATGGTGTTTCGTTTGTCGTTTAGGGAGTCCATTTCGGTTCGTTTTCGTTTTTCGTGAATTTTTTGCAAAAAAATTGTTTTTGTTTCATTACGTAACGAAATGAAAAAACGAAAATGAAAACAAAAAATTGCTGTTTCGTTAGCATTCATTACAGTTCAATGTATTTGCCGCAACGAAAACGAAACACACGACAAAATTTCTGTTGTTTCGGTTTGTTTCGTTCCATTTTGGAGAAAAAATTCATTTTTCATTTCGTTACGTAATGAAACGAAAAAACGAAAATGAAAATGAAAAATTGCTCGTTTTGTGCCCATCTCTAGTAATCATGTATGGTAGATTCATATAAAAGACACATGACAGGTAGTCCATCATTCAGGGAAAACTTGCCTGAAGAGAAAGGTCCCTGTTTCCAGAAAGACAGCAGAGATGGGGCAGTCCTGGCCTCCAGTGGGAGGGAGTTCCAGAGTCTGGGCGCAGCAGCCGAGAAGGCCCTTTCATGGGTTCCCACGAAACGTATCTGTGAGGGTGGTGGGATGGAGAGAAAGGCCTCTCCTGATGACCTCCATCAGAAGATGGCAGTGTCTTCATAGCATAAGAACAGCCAAGTGGCGAAGTGTCTCAGTTTCACCCAGACGCCTGAAGCCCTGCAACATAATTCTGCCTCTTTGCTTAGCTAGTTTCTGAGGCTCCTCTTATATTGGAGAAGCCAAGGTCCCCCCAAGGAGGGGGAAAATGTCAAAAACCCCTTAGTTGTGCCCTTCAGACTCCCAAGACTCCTAACCCAAGGAGCTGCGTCCATTCCAGTCACCAGTCTTCTGCTCTGAAGAGCGGGCCTTTGTTATTCTATTTCCGGTCTGCTCTCCTGACTTTTCTGTAATGTTTTATACAGAGATGTTTTCATAACTGTTTTTTTTTAATGTTTGCCTCGAAGAAACTCGTGGCAGGAAAGCATTAAAATCTGGTGGAAACAAAATACATTTGAAACCGATTTCACTGCATTTGCAATTTCAAAATGTGGTGGTCTGCTTGAGGGACCGCTTGGCAGCGAAGCGGAGAGGAATTTCATAAATAATAGATTCCATTCCTGTCGAAAGAAACGGCATGGATGGTACGAACCAGGCGGGCTTCCTTCGCACCTACATGTGAAATTTGTGCACACTTGTTTGTGTCAGTCCTGATTGTCAGCCCCCTTTCTCTGGCCATCTGCTAACTCGCAACACTAGGAACCAAGATAGAGTGAAGTGTGGCTGTTTATTGGACTGCAGTTCCTAGCAGCCATGGATGACAGGGAAGTTGCTTGCCATTTTGAATTCCCCAGAACGCTACGGAAAAATACAGCATAATTCTGGGTGGATTATGAAACTTAATATGGCAATGATTGCACCAGTAGAGAGCAGTTAGTATATCAGTTGCTGGTCCTCTTACTAGGTGAGTCTCCAGCACACAGTGGGAAAGTGTAAGCCCTCTGATGTTCCTAGACTACCTCTCCTAGGATCTTTTACCATTACTACGGCAGTTAGTTCACATCCCTCTCATCATCAGTTACACTTTCCCCTGTTTGGGACTGGTACCAGAAATCTTAACAACTACTGGTGCCATTGCCATATTAAGTTTCATAATCCACCCAGAATTATGGAGTTCGTAGCGTTCCGACCACGCTCCCTGAACTGGAATTAGACAAGCGTGATGAGCCAGGTGGTCCCTCTCCCTGGCCTCAAGGGAATCTTCTTGTCTCGGATTGGGGGCCTTTGAGATGAGGGCCCATAGAAGTAAGGCTTGTCAACTCCCAGCATTCCCCAGACAGCACAGCCATTCTCCATCTAGTGGCAGGAGTGCAAAGTGCCAGCTTCTGGACAAAGGCAGGTTCATTACATTCCAACAGGTTTGAAAACAAATATTTAGCCCCAGGCATGACCAGCTAAAATGCAGTGCAGAGAGTTAAAAAAAAGACATGGAATAGATTCCTCAAACTTTGCTTTTCCTAATGGTCAGTTGGAAATCACTCCAATTCTATAATCACTCCAATTTTATAAAGAGTTTGGAATATCGAAATAACAAATCAAAAATGGAAGGTCAGACAAAAAAGAGTAATCCAAAGGTCTGATTGTGATGTGGAAGTACAGATGTTGATTCATTATTCACTGATTCAACAAGGATGTGCAGTAAGAGTTGTCTCAAAACAGCAGATATCATCAATCAGGAAACAGCAGCTTGGGTGGGTGGGTGGAAGCCAGGTGAAACAGGGATTAGAAGGCCTGGGACAAGACCGGATGACAGGGCAAACGTTATCAGGCGTAGGTTACAATGAACATCAAAATAAAAACAAGGAACATTACAATATTTTGAGTTTAAATAACTCTTCAAAGCAGGTATGAAACCCAGTACGTAAGAAGTAGCTTTTACAACTGCCCTGCCTGCCCCTTACAAGACGTCTGCCCTGGCTGCAACACCATCTACAGTAGCCAGCCATGGATTTTAAGAACACCTAAAAGTTACATCATGGTAAAGCACATCTTTTACCATGTCTGAACTTTTGGGACCTCTTTGACGAAGAGTTAATTAAATTTGAAAGCTTGCAATGTTCCTTGATTTTTATTTTTAATAGTGGCCTATAAAGGTATGGACTGTAACCTATTTGATAAGTGGTTAAATGCCTGTCCTGCAGCTAAAACTGTGCTCACGACCTGGGGTTTAATCCCAGGTAGGAGGCTCATGGTTGACTCAGCCTGAGGTTGGTAAAATGACTACCTTCCGAGGTCGGTAAAATGAGTACCCAGCTTGCGGGGGTGGGGGGGATGTATAGCCTGCATACTGTAATTAAACTGTAAGCTGCCCAGAGACTACTTGAAGTGGTATGGGGCGGTATATAAGCAGAACACTGATTTGCTTTTGCAATTGTGTTTTGTGATGGCCACGCAGCTCAACCCCCTTTTTGCTTGGAGGCGTGCAGCAGATAGAAGGACCACCTTAAACAGAACCGTCAGCAGGTGGCGACCTCACCCTACTGAGGCACTGAATGTTCACTGGAAGGACAGATTTTGAAGCCGAGGCTCCAGTCCTTTGGCCACCTCATGAGGAGAGAGGACTCCTTGGAAAAGTCCCTGATGTTGGGAAAGATGGAAGGCAAAAGGAAAAGGGGACAGCAGAGAATGAATGAGATGGTTGGACGGTGTCATTGATGCAACCGATATGGATTTGACCAAACTCCGGGAGGCAGTGGAAGATAGGAAGGCCTGGCAAGCTCTGGTCCATGGGGTCACGAAGAGTCGGACAGGACTAAACAACTGAACAACAACAAAGGGATATATCAGTCCTGGGCAGAGGCTTCTCAATGCCCTTTTAAGAGTTTTTGCATGGAAAACAAAAGGCCATTTGCCCACTTGCACGGGCCAAAATGCTACAAGATTTATCTAGCAAAACAAGCAAACAAAAGCTGAGCATTAAATGAACTGTGGGGTACCCGAGTGAGAATTCCATTGATTTGAAAGGGAACTTTCAGGTCAACCGGTTATATAGGGCTTCGTGGGTCTTTGTTGTAGGATCTTAGAATCACAGAGTTGGAAAGAGACTATAAGACCATCACGTCCAGCCCCCTCTGCGCAGGACAGAGATCCAAAATCACAGCAGATCTGAGTAATGGTGATCCATCAAAGCAAATTTGGAGCATTAGAAAATTAGATGTTGTCCTTTATTTATTGTAATATATCTCATCTGTTTTATAGCACCTTAGGAGCAACCTTGCTTTAGAAGAAGTTTAAGCAGTTTGAATTTTGTAGAGCAGTTCAAAACTCACAAACCGTTTGAGGAAAAGAAGACCCTGCCTCTGCAAAGGTTCCAAGCCAGGCAAGCTGTGGTCTCCTTAAGTGCTCAGGAAAACTTCCCAAAGCTCTGGATAAGCAGCACAAATCAGGGGTATTTAGGTTTTCTTCCACTTGCGCTTTTAAGATAAGTAGAGATTTCTACCCCATTTAATGCAGCATGAAATGGTCTGAAAGCGTCCATTGGGTTGGGTCTCAGGCATCAGATTTATACACCCATAAATTAACACACACACCCCAAAAAATGCTCTTTAGCAGGTGGCTTAGAGAAACCCAATCTTCTCCAAACTTGGAGGGATCGTAGAAGAGAGTCAGGGAGAGGTTTTATGTCACTTTGGTGCCTCTAGCTGCCTGGGGAGGGAGCTGTTTGTGAGTGGATAACTCAGACACCAGAAAATCAATCTTTACCAAACATTGGAGATTGTAGAGGAGAATCGGAGGAAAATCCTCAGCAATTTTGGTGTCTCTGGGGGCATTTTATAGCGTGGCGAATTGACAAATTGCAAAATTTCACTGATATTCGTTGCGGTATCGATTTCTACAAAAATCGGTATACGATTCTACAAATCGTACAAATCTGAGGCATTACCATTTTTTGTCTAATTATCCAATTCATTTTAAAATTTGTGCTGATATTTCACATACAGGTGGGAGGCTGCTGCAGAAGCTTTCCATAGTGTTCACTCCCCGTTCAAAACCAAATCAAAATCCAGCACAGAAGCTTGTGTATCAAATAAATCTGGCACACAGCTTTTTCAAAAAGAATTTTCTTACAGTCTTTCTGAATATTTGATTCCTATCCTCCTTCCATATCAGGTTGTGAGATTTGTGTTCTTTTTTTTCTCCTTAAAATGTCCTCACAACATACATATGTTGAATGATTTCCACACTTTAACTGGTGTGCACGCATTTCCCCTATTGAAGAAAAGCATGTTTGTCCATGTTCTTCCATCTGTGCATATTTTCTTCACAAAACACCCCGTGAGCCTGGGGAGGGTGCTTGAGATGCTGTGGTTTTCTTCTCGAAAGGAACAAAGGTGCAAGAGTATGAACTCTGATGTGACTCTCTTAAGGACCAAATGCCTGCACATACTACAAATGCCCTACGACAGGGCTGTCCAACTTTGAACAGGCCGAGTCTACTTTTTCTGGCCCCAAATGCCTGAGGGCTACTACACTAAAACCTCTACTTACGAATTTTATCCGTTCCTTCCGAGCACATGTTCATAAGTAAAAAAAAATTGTAAGTAGAATAGCAATTTCCCATAGGAATGCATTGAAAACCAATTAATCCGTTCTGGAGGGAACAGATTTCCATGCGCTATGGCCCTTGAACTGCCCCGCTCGGCTGAGAACAGTGGGCTGGCAGACCCAGGACTTTGCTGGGGCAGTGGGGGTCCTTGGGATGGGGAAGGGAGGGGTGGAGAACTTATCCCCTCACTTTTTAAATTGATGACTGGCAGGGCTACTTTTGAACCCTTTGCGGGCTACCGGTAACCTACAGTCTACCTCTTCTGCAGGCCTGCCCTTTGACTAGAAAAGGGAATTCCTTAAGAGGTGGAGATGTATGATTGTCTGCAGCGGTTACAGCACCTCTCACAATGTTCAGGTCAGCTTCCTTTGTGTTGTGAATGGTCATCCAGAGGTAAACACAGACATTGTCAGGAGATATGAATGCACAATGTTTTTCTGTTCTCGCTATTAAACCAGAAGGGGCCAGGCTAAACCAATGGAGAACAAAAATAGCACCCCTTGCCAAACAGATGCATTCAGAAGAGTGTCTCCTACCAGGACAAAACACACCCTGGACCATCTGGAAAGCAAAGCAAAAGCAAAGTGTTCTGCTTACATACCACCCCATATCACTTCAAGCACTCTCTGGGCGGTTTACAATTTTTGAATTATGCAAGTTACTTAATAGACGTTGAGGCGAAGTAGAAAGATCAAATAATAATCAAGTAAAATGGATCTACTTGGGTACGGGACAAGTTTTCTGTAACTGGAGAAATTCAATCAGTGCAACACCTTTAAGTGCATGCAATAGATGCCCCACCACATGTACAAAAGAAGATCTACCAAATTTTGAGTGTCTGAACATAGCCTCGAAGCCCATCCACCCCTCCCCTTTTTTTTCTGGGTGGAAAAGGTCAACTGAGGCCCGACCCACTAGAATGTCACAGGTGCTCTCGCTCCGAGTGGCCACCCCAAGGGAGGCACGGAAATCGCTTACACGCAACCACGCCTTCTCTGTGGTTGGCCCCTCGCTCGGGAACTACCTCCCCAGTGAGTTGCGCCTTGCACAGTCCCTGCCCGCCTTCAAAAAAGCACTTAAGACCATGCTTTTTCAGGAGGCATTTGGCGACCTTTAATTAATGTAATTTGTTTTTCCTTTGACGCCTCTTGCCACTGATTCGCCCTTATAATTGCATTGTCTTTTTCTGTTGCTTTATTGCTCGTTTAAATTTATTGTTAACTGTCCGGAGTTCCCTCGGAAGACGGGCGGTATAAAAATATAATACATCAATAATAAATTTTAATAGGGATTTGGAATCGGGATTCAGGACTTGGTACTAAAGACTCCGACTTGCCAACATCCTTGGCAATTATTTGCCGCACTAGGCGAGAGGACGTGGGTGATGCATCCAGGAAGAGTCCCACCTCGCAAAAGCTGCAGGAGGGGAGCCACTGGGAACCCTAACCCTGTGTGCTGTCCCGCAGCCTTTAGGGACCAGTGGGCTTTTTCAGTTATATTAGAGAAATCCACTTCCCTCCAGCAGTCGCCAGAGCGGAAGCACGGGAAGGGAGACTCATTGGCCCTTCCCTTGGGCAGCCCAGGCCACTGGCCTGCCTTCGCACCATCAAAGCATCCTCAAAGTCCAGAGGAAACAGTTGTGGGCACATTGCGGAAGGAGAGAACCTGGGCAGGATCTCCCCGAAGGATGATAAATCTGTCTCGAGAACTCTGGCGTGCTAAAAAGCTTCCTGTCGCAGAGGGGAGAGGAGGGGTTTGTATCCAGGGATCCAAAGGGAACCACAGCCGGTGCCCTCAGAACTGCCCCCCCCAATAAGCAAGGGCTGATGTCACTAAGAAGGAAAATACAGCCTCTTCCACTGCCTTTGTTAGCTGCGAACCTTTGTGATCTTTTGCCAGGACTGTGGCATCTCTGCCACCCAGAACAAGTTTTCTGGGGATTTGGGGATGCCATAACTCCCTGGATCCCAAAGGTGATTATCAAAAAAGGGGTTTGAAAATAAAGCATTATAATGCCACTGTACAAAACAATAGTAAGGCTGCACCTGGAGTATTGTGTACAATTCTGGTCACCGCCTCTCAAAAAAGACATACTGCAGGAGAGAGTGACTGAAATGATTACTGGGCTGGGGGACCTCCCTTATGAGGAATGGCTAAAACATTTGGGGCTCCTTAGCCTGGACAAAAGGCACCTGAGGGGGGGGATATGATTGAGACATACAAAATAATGCAGGGCATGAGTAAAGTGGATAGAGGGACGCTCTTTGCCCTCACAAAATAACAGGGCGAGGGGACATCCACTCAAATTGAGGGCTGGGAGAGTGAGAACAGACAAAAGAATTTTTTTACCCAGCGTGTTGTTAGCCTGTGGAACTCCCTGCCACAGGAGGTGGTGATGCATCTGGCCTGGATGCCTTCAAAAGGGGATTGGACAGATTCCTGGAGGAAAAGTCCATCACAGGCTACAAGCCATCATGGAGATGTGTCATCTCCAGGCTTAAAACCGGGGTACTTCAAGGGCCAGATGCAGGGGAGTGGGATCAGGAGACAGATATCTAGTCTTGTGCGCTCCCAGATGCCTCTGGTGGGGCCACTGTGAGATTCAGCAGGGCCCTTCTTATGTTCTTACATTCTTATGTTAAAGGTGGCATGGCTAATGGGAAGCTCAGGGAACTGGAGTCTACATCTTCTCCAGGGGAACAGTCTTAAGTCCATCTATTGCAACAAATCCAAAAACAGACCCCCAAAAGCATTTTGGCTCCCTGAAACTCGGAAAAGTTCTTTCTGGCCTAAGGTTTGGGGTGTGGAAGCCTCCTTCAGTGGTCCAGTTGCTACCGGTGAAATGGGCTGCCACACACAAAACTTGAGGCCAAAGAAAACATCTCAATCTTTCAGCATCCTGACCCTTCGTTCTTGCGGGTTGCTTTAGTCCAGAAAAGTCCCCTCCTCAAGCCCTGATGGGTCATGATTTGTTACAACCACTTCAAGGGGTTGTTTTTAATAGTCCCGTGCCCTCTGGTGCCAATTCTTCTATCCCCCTCCTCCCCCCCCGCCTCTGGCAGAATAAAGATAGATCAAGAGACCACCGATCAACCTTGAGCCTCTTCCAAGGTATCTCAGTAGAAAAGCGGGGTCAGAGGATGCCTTGCTGCAGCAGGCCAGTGGTGTTATCTGATACAGTGTTCTGGTTCCCAATGCCTTGGACAGCCAGAATCAGTAACAGCGGCGGTATTACAGCACATGAGTAAAAAGCTAGAAATCCTCAGCACTGTAAAGAAAAGAAAATTGCAATATTTTGAACACATTAATGTGCAGTGAGAAATACCATCTGCGGCAGGTTATCCTTCAAGGAAAAATAGACAGGAAGTGTGGCCCGGGGCATAGAAGAACATTCTGGCTTAAGAACTCAAGCCAATGGTCCACAGTGAGCACAGCTGCTCTGTTTAGAATAGCTTTAGCTAGAAACCAGTTCAGGCTACTGATTGCCAATGTTCGACGAGGACATGACACTTGAAGAAGAAGAAGAATGCTGACCACCATTCCTAGCTTTCAGAAGTCCATGCAGAGGCCACTGGGAGTAGGGGCATCGTCACCTGCTGGTTGTCCCCTGGAAACTGGTACCAGAGAGACAGCACCTCTAGGTCACCAAAACTCCAGTAGACTCCATATTTTGTATGCCCATGGCTCCCCAGGCAAGCGCTTTTTTCAGAGGGAAAGGTTAGATTGGAAGGAAAGGGTTACATCAATTCCCCCATGAGCCACAAAACTTTCACTGGGTGGTTTTAGGTTGACATCTCTCTGTCTCTCAAACTAGCCTACCTCCTAGGGATGTCGTGAGGTTAGCATGCCAAGGAGGAGAGCCATGTAAGGTACCTTCAGCCTGTAGGAGCAAACTGATGAAATCATCAAGCACAGAACGAAAGGAAGGAAAGATGAACGGAAGGACGGACGGACAGACAGAAGGAAGGGAGAAAGGAAGAAAGAAAGAAAGAAAGAAAGAAAGAAAGAAAGAAAGAAAGAAAGAAAGAAAGAGAAAGAAAACTGATGATGTGGATGGTTGGGATGCTACTGCAGATGGATGCAACACATTCTGAGCAGACCTCGTCACCTGATAAAGCCTGCCATCTTGAATGTTTTAAAGTTGTGTTAAGCTAATGTATTTTCCGTGCGTAGGTGGTATAATTTATTTGTGTGTTTTAAATCTTACTTCTTGACCTGTTGATTGCATTTTAAGCACAGTAATGTGGTTTTATATGCAGTAAACCATGCTGAGCAGCCTTCGGACGCATCTATGCATGCATGCATGTCTGTCTGACTGACTTAACCAACCAACCAATGAAAAGTCCCACAGCCAGGATTGCCACCAGGGCACTCTGGGAGTTGCAGTCCAAAAAAAGTGATTTTCCCAAGTTCCAGTTCTGATTTAGTCTTAGGAGGAAAAGTTGCTTGTCACTTATCTCCTGTAAATCCTTCCCCCTGTCCCCTACGTTTCTGGCTTTTACCCCCTCCTTTCAAGTTGTGGGAAGCACGCCGCTGTCCCGGTCAGCATGACCACCTCTCGTGACACCAAACCCTGTGAGTGAATTGCCGTCCTCTAGGGGATGACTCTCTTGACTTCAGTCTCTCAGTTACAGCATGAGGTTCCAATCAAGCAAGCTCACCGGATGTCCGCCAGGAGAGGATCGGGGGACGACCAGTGGCGGTGTGTGTGTGTGTGTGTGTGTGTGTGTGTGTGTGTGTGTGTGTGTGTGTGTGTGTGTGTGTGTGTGTGTGTGTGTGTGTGTGTGTGTGTGTGTGTGTGTGTGTGTGTGTGTGTGTGTGTTATTTATCTCTCTTTTGCCCTCCCTCCTTTGCCTGCCCATCCGTCCACCTGTCCCTTGCTCTTGGCCTGATTGGAAAGTGGTTCCCCCTGGTCAGGCAGATTGACAAACGACCCCAGCTGCCTCCAATCCATTGGTTCCGGATGAGGAACAAAGAAGCCTTGTGGGGGGACACCCCCTTCTCCTCCCTTTTCTTCATCTTCTATGGCTCAACAGCAACCCTGGCTCCGGAACTTGGAGAGACTTCTTTAAAAGACAGGCATGTAATGCTTTCCAGGTTTCTCCTCCTCCTCCTTTTCCTTCTACTGCTACTACTACTATAAGCTCAACCACCAGCCCATTACAGTATTTCCCCCGTGTATAAGACTATATTTCCCCCTAAAATGGTTAGACTAAACATTGAGGGTTGCCTTATACGTAAGCCAAGGAGAGAACCATATGGTTGCTAAACTGTTAATTTTGGGTTGGAAAACTATCATTTTTGGTTGGAAAACTATCATTTTTGGTTGGAAAAGCTGGGGTCGTATTTATACATGGGAGTGTCTTATAGAGGGGAAAATATGGTGTTTGGCACCAACAGAGGAGACAGAAAAGTTTGGGATAGTGTTTTTTTGTTTTTGTTTTTGTTTTTTTGTGGGGGACTCCCACAGGGATGACAGCAAACCTTTGGATCTAAGTCCCAAGTCAAGGTTAGAACCTTTGGCACCAAGTCCAGAATTTCTATTAAAGCTCCCCCCGCCCCTGAAAGGAAGGGTGAGTGGATTCTGAGTCATGGCTTGAATCCAAGTCATGGATGGGGTGGGTGGGTGGGGAAGAGACACGTCGAGTCACAGGTCAGTGACTTGACTGTGAGTCCAGCTTCTGCAGGTGTGCTGGAACCATGAGCTTTGAGGGCGGGTGGGGGGGGGAGATTCCCAGCAACTTGTTTCTCTGCACAACAGAAAAACAAGTGGCAGATCCAAGGGAACAGAAGGCACCAGCAAGATGTTAGGGCAGCCCTGCCCAAAGTCTGGCCCGCGGGCCAAATTCGGCCCATCAGGCCATTCTGAGTGGCCCGCAGCTGGCTGGTCCGCCCCTCCCTCCCCTTCCTTCGCCCCATGTTTTTTTTTTTTAAAGAAAAAAATCTTCCGCCAACACTGACACCGCCGAGAAGCTTGAGGAGCTGGGCCAGCCGGCCAGCCAGTGAGCAGAAGCTTCTGTGGCTGGGTGGGCGGGCAAGGGGGTGGGCCACCACCACCAGCACCGCTGGGAAGCTTGTGGGGCTGGGCCGGCTGGCCAGCCATCGCATGGGCTGCTGCAACCAGCCCCTGACACATTCTCAGCCACCAAATCTGGCCCTCCTTACAAATAGTTTGGGCACCCCTGTGTTAGGGGATCGGAGCGGCCTTCTTTGTTGCTGCTCCCAGACTTTGGAACTCCCTCCCATTGGAGGCCAGGACTGCCCCATCTCTGCTGTCTTTCCGGAAGCAGGCAAAGACCTTCCTCTTCAGGCAAGTTTTCCCTGAATGAGAGACTACCTACTAGGTGACTTTTATATGTATTACCATACCAGGCATGTCCAAACTTCAGCCCTCCAGATGTTTTGGAACACAACTCCCAGAGTCCTTTGTCACTGGCAATCTAACCTTAGAATTCTGGGAAGTGTGGTCCAAAACATCAGGAGGGCCAAAGTTTGGACATGCCTACATAGACAATTGCATTGGCTGATCTCATAAGAACACCAGTGTTTTCCATGCTAGTTTCCATCCCTCATAATGGATTTTCCCCCTTTTTGTGTGTTCTTGGTAGCTTTAATGCTACCTTTTAATTGTTGTAAGAGGCCTCTTCTAATTCCCTGTTCTTAACTTGAATATGTCTTACATGTTCTGGGCTGTATATCATCCCTCATTATTGTGTAAGCCACCTTGGTTCCTTTTCCATGGAGAAAGGTGGGGTAAAATATTCAAAATAAATACATACATAAATAAATATACACTGCAAATATACACTCTAGGCCCACGTACCCAGCCTTCTGCCCTGGAACATGCTGCTCTGTCCGGTCCAGGCACCAGTTTGGTCCGACTCAGTAGATAGCAAGGGAAGGAGCCATCATCATCCCAGAGAGTAGCATGGCTCAGGCCAGTCCCGTGAGGCAGCGGAAACATGCCTGAAGGACCGCCTCCTTCCATACGAACCTATCTGGCAATTAAGATTGAGACAGGGGGCCCTCTTGAAAGAGCCATCACTCAAGGAGGTGAAAGGGATGGCTTGTAGGAGCAGGGCCTTCTCGGCAGCTGCCCCTAAACTGTGGAATGCCCTCCTGACTGAGATCCGCCAGGTGCCAACATTGATGACATTTTGATGCCAGGTAAAAACCTTCCTGTTCCAGAAGTTTTTTAATTGACACAATATAGACTGTGGGTCCTCTGATGGCAATTATAGTGTAATGATTTTAGTGTAAGGTTTTTATTATTGTTTTAATTATTTATTGATATCTGATGTTTTAACTGTTTTAATTCTTTGATTGTAAGCCACCCAGAGACCTATGGGTAGTGGGCAGCAGCAGCATAAATTGTAAAAATAAATAAATAAATAAATAAATAAATAAATAAATAAATAAATAAATAAATAAATATTTTCCCATTGTTCGCTGCCCAAGAATTGCACTTTTTCATTGCCCCCAGCCAATCTGTGCCCGTAGATGAGGATGGCAGCTGTAAAAATAATAAAATATCACAAACAAGGGTTGGGGAGTGGGAAGTGTTGCAAGAGAAGGTGTTGAAATTGTAGAATCCCAGAATAACTGAGTTCTCAAGGGGTTCTAAGGCCATCAAGTCCAAGCCCCTGCTCCAGGCAGGAATCCAAATCAAAGGAGATCTTTTCGATGGTGGTCCAATTTTCTCTCTCTTTTTTATTATTTGTTTATTATTATTTTTCAACACATAAGGGGATAACTAAAGCAAACAGATATTGGATAGGGGTTCTCAAGGTAAAAATTTTTTTCTCTTGGTCCAGTTTTCTTGAATGCCTCCAACATGTCAAGAATATTCTTGTGAGTGAGTTTTTCAACTTACAATCAGGGCCTTTTCACACAACCCCTAAACTCCGTGGCAAATGGCTCCCAGCTCCGGAGCTTAAAATTATTTCCTCACCAGCTCCGGAGTTTACAGATAATTAAGTGCGACCACGCCCACCTAAGCAGTGTCCCAGCGCACTTTTCAGGTACCTGCTCTCGGAGGGTGAAAATTCCTGATGCGGATATAACAGTAGTGACTGCCGGGCTCTCCTTGCTTCTGTTTGTTCTTTTTGCCCCCGCCCCTTTAAGAGATCTGAATGCAGTGCGGGGATGGCAGAACGGAGGTGAGCAGCATTCTTTTCTTCCTTTTCTTCTCCCTCCCCTCACACAGCCAGCAGCCAGGAGTGCGGAGGGGGTGGGAACACAGGAACGAAGACAAACCCCTAAGATCTCTGGTCCAAATTTAAGTGGCCAGTGGATCTTAGGGGTCGTGTGAAAAGGCCCTTAGAGATATGGAGTCCAGCTGTGGACTGAAGCAAGCTCAGTAAGGTGGCCTTGACAGGAAGGAGAGTGTCCAAGGACAGTGGAGCGTAGCTCAGAAGCGTGGATGAGAGAAGCACTGTGACATGGTGTGAAAGTAAAGAAAGGACTGGAAAGAGATGTTCTATATATCATATGTATTGCAATATGTTCCTCCTGTTTAGCCCGGGCTGTTTAGCCAGTTTGCTGTGATCAAGTTGGCTGTGATCACGAAGAGTAGCTGGATTATTTGTGCTACTGGATGTAAGTCTCTGGAAATTAATGGAACTGGTAAATATTTTGTAAATAGACATCAATAGAAAACCAGCAATGGAGTCTGTCATATTTTTGCCTCTAATCCTTGACATTGCTGCAACTCCTCTTAAATTCCCTGACACAACATTGCAGTGCTTATCATGAGGTGGCTGGCCTCGTCCATGAACTGCTCTAACTGCTAAGGGATTTTCCCTAACATTCTCCCTAAATCTGGCTTCCTATAACTTGAGCTGATTATGATGCTTTTGAGCTGTGGTGCTGGAGGAGACTCTTGAGAGTCCCCTGGACTGCAAGGAGATCTAATCCATCCATCCTGAAAGAAATCAACCCCAAATGTTCACTGGAAGGACAGATTTTAAAGATGAGGCGCCAGTACTTTGGCCACCTCATGAGGAGAGAGGAGTCCTTGGAAAAGTCCCTGATGTTGGGAAAGATTGAAGGCAAAAGGAAAAGGGGACAGCAGAGAATGAGATGGTTGGACGGTGTCATCGATGCAACCAATATGGATTTGACCAAACTCCGGGAGGCAGTGGAAGGCGGGAGGGCCTGCATGCTCTCATCTCATCACGAAGAGTCGGACACGACTGAACAACTGAACCACCACAACAAAAATCATACCTCCTCTCTGGCTCCTTTACTCAAAGTGTTCCACTTATATACCGCCCCATACCACTACAAGTAGTCTCTGGGCGGTTTACAATTTTAATTACAGAGTGCAGGCTACACATTGCCCCCCCCCAGCAAGCTGGGTACTCATTTGACCGACCTCGGAAGGATGGAAGGCTGAGTCAACCATGAGCCTGCTACCATGGATTGAACCCCAGGTCGTGAGCACAGTTTTACCTGAAGTACAGGCATTTAACCACTGCGCCACAAGGCTCTTGTCAAGGTTAAACACGGCAGGTTTGTTCAGTCTTTCCTCTCAATGCTTGGTTTCCAGCCCTTTAATCATCCTTGTTGCCCTCCTCTGAACTTGTTCCCGTTGCGTGGCATTCTTCTTAAGTGCCGTGTCCAGAACTGGGGAGGTGGTGGGAAAAATGTGCTTCTTATATGACACCCTGTGTGTGTGTTGTGTCGTTATAGTCGTAACCGACCCTTCGTGGCCCCATGTCCATGGAGTTTTCTTGGCAGGAATACTGGACACCCTAGAGCACTTCAAACACTTTCTGGGTGGTTTACAATTGAATTATGCAGGCTACACATGCACCCCACCCCACACCCCGCCCCAGTGAGCTGGGTGTTTATTTTACTCATCTTGGCATGATAGAAGGATGAGTCAACCTTGAGCCAGATGCCTGAGACTGAACCCCAGGTGGGGAGCACAGTTTCGGCAGCAGCTTAACCACTGTGCCACAAGGCTCCACAAAGGGAGGCCGTAAACCAGGAGAAAAAACCTGCCGTCCTTCACAGCAGTCCAGCCTCAGAAGGGCTTCCTGTGGCTTGCAATCCTCCTTCCAAAACTTCCCAGCTGGGATCCAATTTCCCCTTGAAAAGGGGATGCTGATCCGTGGTTGCTTTTTGTCCTCCACAGGTGTGTTGAACAGCAGCCTCAATGGTCCTGCCTTGCCACAGGCAGGTCTCAAGAGGTGAGGGAAGCAGACGCTCCTCGCATTTGATATTTCCGTTGCCTCAAGACAGATCCTCATTGGTGGCGTGGGCTAGAAACGAGACACATAAGAACATAAGAACATAAGAAGAGCCATGCTGGATCAGGCCAAAGGCCCATCTAGTCCAGCTTCCTGTATCTCACAGCGGCCCCACCAGATGCGTTTGGGAGCGCATGAGACTAGATATCTGTCTCCTGATACCACTCCCCTGCATCTGGCCCTTGAAGTACCCTGGTTTAAAGCCTAGAGATTACACATCTCCATCATGGTTTGTAACCCGTGATGGACTTTTCCTCTAGGAATCTGTCCAATCCCCTTTTGAAGGCATCCAGGCCAGATGCAATCACCACATCCTGTGGCAGGGAGTTCCATAGACTTACAACGCGCTGGGTGAAAAAATATTTTCTTTTGTCAGTTCTTACTCTCCCAGCACTCAATTTGAGTGTATGTCCCCTAGTTCTGGTATTTTGAGAGAGGGAGAAGAGCTTCCCTCTATCCACTTTACTCATACCCTGCATTATTTTGTATGTCTCAATCATATCCCCCCTCAAGCGCCTTTTTTCCAGACTGAAGAGGCCCAATTGTTTTAGCCTTTCTTCATAAGGGAGGTGCCCCAGCCCAGTAATCATTTTAGTCGCTCTCTTCTGCACCTTTTCCAGTTCCACTATGTCTTTCTTGAGATGTGGTGACCAGAATTGTACACAATACTCCAGGTGGGGCCTTACTATTGTTTTGTATAACGGCATTATAATGCTGGCTGTTTTATTTTCAATCCCCTTTTTGATAATCCCTAGCATGGAATTGGCCTTCTTTACTGCTGCCACACATTGGGGAGACACCTTCATGGAGCTGTCCACCAACACACCAAGATCTCTTTCCTGATCCGTCACGGATAACTCAGAGCCCATGAGTTGATAGATGAATTTTGGATTTTTTGCCCCAATATGCATTACTTTACATTTGGTTACATTAAAACGCATTTGCCATTTCTCAGCCCACTCCCCCAGTTTGGAGAGATCCTTCTGGAGCTCTTCACAATCTTCTCTGGTTTTTACCACATGGAAAAGTTTTGTGTCATCTGCAAACTTGGCCACCACACTGTTTATCCCTGTCTCCAGGTCATTTATGAACAGATTGAAAAGCACCGGTCCCAGGACCGAGCCCTGGGGCACACCGCTTTTCACTTCTCTCCATTGTGAAAATTTCCCATTGACACCTACTCTTTGTTTCCGGGATCTCAACCAGTTCTCAATCCATAAGAGGACCTGCCCTCTTATCCCCTGACTATGCAATTTTCTCAGCAGCCTTTGGTGAGGGACTGTGTCAAAAGCCTTTTGAAAATCCAGATAGACTATATCCACCGGTTCACCCAAATCCACATGCCTGTTGACCTTTTCAAAAAATTCTAAAAGGTTTGTAAGACAAGATTTACCCTTACAGAAGCCATGCTGATTTTCTCTCAGCAAGGTTTGTTCTTTTATGTGTTTTAAGATTTTCTCTTGGATGAGGCCTTCCACCATCTTCCCTGGGACAGATGTAAGGCTAACCGGCCTGTAGTTTCCTGGGTCCCCCCTCCTTCCATTTTTAAAAATTGGTGTGACATCCGCTATCCTCCAGTCCTCCGGCACTGTGGCTGTTTGAAGAGACAAGTTGCATATTACCGTTAAGAGATCTGCAATTTCATTTCTCAGTTCCCTAACAACCCTTGGGTGGATGCCATCTGGGCCCGGTGACTTGTTAATCCTCAATTTATCAATTAGTCCTAAAACCTCCTCTCTTTTAACCTGTATTTGATTTAATTCTTTAGTCAAGAGGCGGCTCAGGCAGCGGAATGCGCTCAAGGTCCTCTGTCGTGAAGACAGACGCAAAGAACTCGTTCAATTTCTCTGCAATATCCAAGTCCTCCTTAACCTCCCCTTTTCCATTCTCACCATCCAGAGGCCCAATTGGTTCTCTGGCAGGTTTTCTACTTCTAACATATTTAAAGAAGCTTTTATTATTACCCTTTATATTGCTAGCCATGCGTTCCTCAAAGTCTTTCTTTGCCTCCCTTATCATCTTTTTACATTTCTTTTGCCAGAGTTTGTGTTCCTTTTTATTTTCCTCATTTGGGAGGATTTCCATTTACAGAAGGACCTCTCCTTGTGCTTTAGAGCCTCTCTAACTCCACTCGTTAACCATGCCGGTGTCCTCTTGGACTTAAATGAGCTCTTCTTTCTTTGTGGTATGCACTTGTGCTGGGCCTCTATTATTGTTGTTTTAAACAGGCTCCATGCACTCTGAAGAGATTGGATTCTTCTAACCCTCCCCTTCAGTTTCTCTCTAACTAGTTTCCTCATCTGAGGGAAGTTTGCCCTTCGAAAATCAAGGGTTTTTATGTCTGATTTGGTTGACACTCTTCCTCCGACATGCATGGCAAAGGTAATTGCAGCATGGTCACTGTTCCCCAGAGGCTCGGTGACATTCACATCCCTGACGAGGTCCTGAGTATCACACAATATTAGATCTAGAGTTGCCTGTTCTCGGGTGGGCTCCATGACAAGTTGCTCTAAGGCACAGTCATTCAGCAAGTCGAGAAACCCAGTTTCTCTTTCTTGCCCGGAGCTCGCATTGGCCCAGTCAATGTGGGGATAATTAAAGTCCCCCATGATTACTATCCTATCCCTCTTAGCCACCTCCATGATTTCTCTTCTCATTTCAAGGTCCCCCTCAAGTTTTTGATCTGGTGGACGATAGAATACTCCAACTATCATATCACTCTTTGGACCTGGTAGTTTAACCCACAGTGATTCTATGGCGGAGTCAGACCCTCTGTCAATCTCCATTCTGCTGGATTTTATGCCTTCTTTGACATAGATGGCCACTCCTCCTCCTCCAACCCGTTCATCACCAGGCCTGCACTTCCTCTCTGTCTCTCCCTCCCTGGCCATACCTATGCCTTCCTTTCCTTGCAGCCCCTTGGAAAAACAGTGTGTGGAAAGAACGAGTCCCACGCTTCCCAGTATCATCTTCCCAGTATCCCTTTGAGATCAGCAGGCTTGATGCGGGGTGCATGCTTGGATTTGAACGTCTCTGCTGTCCAAGCATCCCTGTCAGGTGTCCCGTATTGCCCGGGAAACTCCCATTTTTTTTACCCCTCTCTCCCACCATCTTCCTGGATTATTATTTTCCCTGTAAATGTCCCGTATCCCAAAACCTGGAACCAGGGCCGACGCTAGGTTTTTTTGCACCCTAGGTGAGGGCCGGGGGGCGGGGCAGGGGGCGGGGGGCGGGGTGGGCGGGGCGGGCAGCGGGCGGCGGCGGATGGCGGGGGACGGCGATGGGCACGGGGGCGGCAGCGGTGGGGGGCAGGGCGGTGACAGGGGTGGGGTGGCAGGGGGACGGCGACAGGCATGGCGGTGGGCGGCGATGGTTGCGGGGGGCGGCGGGTGGACGGTGACAGGCGGCATGGGATGGGCGGCGGTGGCCAGCGGCGGGGGGGGGCAGCAGGCTGGCCGGCGCCCTCTGTCCATTTTGGCACCCTAGGCAACTGCCTAGTTCACCTTAATGGACCTGCCGGCCCTGCCTGGAACGCAGCTTTAGAAATGCAGATCTCTGTCTGCCTTTGCCAGAGAAGGGCTATTGCTTAGCCTGACTGTGTGACAAAAGGAACAACCTGAGAAGGGAGGGGGAGGAATTGAGCCTCCTCTGCCTAGACAAAGGCTATCTCATTTGAACTCTGCTTATGCTCAGGGACTAAGACATTTTATTACAGAGAAACAACAGATGAAGTGGACATATGTTTGTGATTGAAATAATAAAAGATTATTGCATGATGAATGTGGGCATAAGAACATTGCAAGGAGAAAAGCAGAATTTACAGTAGTTACAGCTGCCTGTTGGACAAAGGTAGTCCTATCAGATTCTGATCACCTAATTGTAGTTAGTAAGTGGTTTGCAAGTGGTTATTTTAGATTTCTTGTATACCTATCTTGGAATTTGAGAGATACTGGAGCTTGGTTGTGGTGGTGGGATAGCTCGCAGTGGGTGTCGGAAAATTTCCCTTACTTTCACATCCAAAACTTGACAGGTATGTGCCCAAGCTGTCAGCTCATGGCGAGGAAACACCACAGAGCTTTTGAACTCCTTGCAAATGTATTACGGATACCCCTAGTGCTGGATTGGAGGGCTGTGGTTTTGGTTTTGTTTTTTTGTCCGAGCCTGGTTCTGCTCCACATAGATTAGATCAGCCCCACTTTTGACTCCTGACTCATTGGACATTGTAGTCCATGACTATATCTTCCCCATGCAAACAAGGTAAAAGGCATGTGGTCCTTTTGCACAGGCTAAAAGCAAGAGTGGGTGATGCTTCAGTGAGACCGCTTCAAACTTCCAGCCAGGCAGATGTTCGTGTCATGCATGATTCTTCATGAGGCTGAGCAATACCAAGGTAGAACATACTTTAAAAGATCTGGGGGATTTTTCTATTTCTTCAGCACGGTCGCCCAGCCTTCTAACACCCAGCCTGATGCAGAGTCCTGCAGGGACTCAGAAGCCTGCCTGATGGTGAGATTTTAAGGGTCGACAAAAGGCAATGCCTTCCCTTGTTTTTGCATTAACAACACTGTACAGTTCACCACAGCGTGGAAAAGCTTCAACAGCTACATCCTGGGATTTGTAGTTCAAGAATAATTCAGGACAGCTGTGAATCATGGCAACCCTTTCCCAGCATTTCCTAAGCAGAAGGGTGTGCAGAAAAGATTCAGTGTCCCCTTCTTCTAACCCTAACCCTAACCCTGAACCTAACCCAAGCCCACCCAGGCTGGCTGTTCTCCTAGGAAGCATCGTGGGGAATAGAACTCAAGCACTTCTACTTTTCTTCCAAGGGCATGAGAGCTCTTGAGCAGAGAAGCCTATGCCTGCATGTTTTGTGCTGTCATTTCTGCCTCTGAAAGGAAAGGGGCAGAAATGACAGACATTCATTGGGAAACAGAGAGCCTTGCCATTGCTTTTAAGACCAAAGCCTGCTCTGCTGATGTTTAGATCAATGTCAAGGGAAATGATAGTACCTCTCTATTCTGCTCTGGTCAGACTCCATCTGGAGTACGGTGCCCAGTTCTGTGCATCTCAATTTAAAAAGGATGTTGACAATCTTGAGTGGGTCCAGAGGAGGGCGACCAAGATGATTGAGGGTCTGGAAGAAATGTCTTACAAGGAGTGGCTTAGTGAGCTGGAAACATTTAGCCTTACAAAAGAAGACTGAGGTGGGATATAACAGCTATGTTCAAATACTTGAAAGGATGTCACATTGAAGAAGGGACAGGTTTGTTTTCCATGGCTTCAGAGACTAGGACTCAGGGCAATGGTTTCAAAATACAGGAAAAGAGATTCCATTTGAACATTAAGAAGAACTTCATGACAGAGCTGACTGGCAGTGGAAGATGCTGCCACAAAGGAGGGTGGTGGATTCTCCTTCTTTGGAGGTTTCTAAGCAGAGGCTGGATGGCCATCTGTCGGAAATATTGTGAAGGGGTTCTTGCATAGCAGGGGGTTGGACTGGATGGCCCTTGAGGTCTCTTCCAGGTCTTATGATTCTATGATTCATCTGGAGATAGTGGGCCTTGCCATAGCTTTTTAAGCCCAAAGCCTGCTCTGTTCATGTTTATAGTCAAGGAATTGCTGGACGCAGTGGGACTTATAATGGAGGACAGATTTTGCCTTTAGCACGCTTAGGAGATGGGGCTTCCCTAAGACCTGCTCTCTGGACAACCTTGTCTTATCCGGTATCCTGCTGTCCAAGTTGGCTGTGGTGGACAGGGGCGGATGATGCATTTTTTGCAGTGATCTTTCTGGTTTTACCCACAGTGTGGGAAAATTCACAACAGAGAGGGTCCAGGACAAGAATTTAGCTACATACAGTGGGACGCTTAAGCTCTAATCCTTTCGAGCTAGCTAAAATGTATAGACATGTATCAGATAGATGCAGGAAATGTAAATATAAAGAAGTGACCTTTTATCCTATGTGGTGGACATGTGAAGAGGCAAAGAGATATTGGGAAATGGTACATGAGATATTGCAAAAAAAAAAAAAAAAAAAAAAAAAGCTAGGTTATAACATCCCTTTTAAACCTGAAATATATTCGTTAAATATTATGCAAGAAATCAAAGATTTAATGTAAAACGGCTGTTAATGCACATGACAATCATACCAAGAATTTTATCTGCCAAATATTGGAAAATCAGCTGAAACACCAAATCGACCAGAATTTTTGGAAAAGCTCTTTGTGTCAACAGAGAAGGGCATAACAACAGAGCTGATGAGGAAGAACAAAGACTTACAGAAGGCAAGAGATAGCTGGAGTGGAAACCACTCTACAACTTTTATGAAAAAGAAATCTGAAACAAAATTACTCAGACAGTATAACAGAGACTGTAGCTGTTAGTGTAAAAAAAAAAACAGAAACATTGTAAAAATGCCAGCTGAGTTCCCTTTCTATGTTTAGAACCCCTATTCATCCCTTTTAGATATCCCACTATATGTGAAAATAAATTAATAATAATAAAGCTCTAACCCTTTCCCATACTGTCCTGTACTTTTCTTACGAAACCATCTTTTGCAATTGCCATTTGCCTCTCTTCCCATCACCAGTATTATTATTTTAAATCTACCCTCATTGCTTCCCTACTGGGGCTACTTTAACTCTTTAATTTAAAAAAAAGTTTTGTTTGGCTTTTTTAAAATCCCCATGCTTCCTCCACAGAATTCAATACAGAGTGCCTTGCTTTGCCCCTTTCCCTGGTTGATAGTCACATCAACCCACACCAATTGGGGTGTGGTGGCTTAGCAGACAAAGACTCTGAAAACTGTCGGCTGCAAAGTCAGCAGCTGGGTGGTTCGAATCCCGGGTGCCACGCAGCGGAGCGAGCTCCTGCTGTTCACCCCAGCTCCTGCCAACCTAGCAGTTCTAAAGCATGCAAATGCAAGTAGATCAATATCTGGAAGTTGAGTCATGGCTACTGGGCTTCTTTTTTGAGAGATAGAAACGTTTCGCTGTTCATCCAAACAGCTTCATCGGTCTGAATACAGCTAGTGCAAATCCTCCATCTTATAGGCAGCTTTGACCTCTTGTCACCCTGGCCTGAATTAGGCTCATAAGATGAACAGTGGCCTAAATAGGCTCGTTAGGGAGACAATAGTATCCTTAGCCTTAAGGTGAACAATGGCCTAAGGTGCTGAACCCTATCAAGAATGGGTCCTAAGCCTTGGTGGTGAAGGCTTTTTGATTTGCCTGGGGACTTTGGAAAGCACAGCCTGATAAGTAGCAGATAGACTATGCCGGAGCCCACCACCTCTGTTGAGGGAGGGGTTTTCAATGCTTACATGAATGGCCTTCCTTACTCCTCTTTCAAACCACCTCTCTTCTTTGTCTAATATGTGTACATCCTCATCTTTGAAAGAGTGCCCTTTGTCCTTCAAATGGAGGTCTACTGCTGATTCTGGTCCTGACCTGTTGCCCCTCCTATGTTGGACCATCTTTCTGTTTAATGGCTAGTTTCTCCAATGTAGAGGTCTGAACACTCCTCACTGCATTGGACCGCATATACTATATTGCTCCTTTTATGGTTTGGTATCGGATCCTTTGGGTGGACAAGTCTCTCTGCCTTAGTGTGTTTGTGGGTTTGAAATAAACAGGGATGTGGTGTTTGCCAAAAATCCCTTTAAGCTTCTCCGACACTCCAGCCATGTAAGGAATGACCAGGTTCTTCCGTCAGGTCTGGGTCTCAGACTGATCCCTTGTTCTTCTGGGATGGCCCACTGCTTTGTTGAAGGCCCACTTTGGATATCTGCAGGCCTTAAGTGCTGTCTTCAGGTGCCTGTCTTCCTTCTTCTTGGCTTCTGTGGAGGTGGGGATGCTCTCTGCTCTGTGGCTTAGGGTCCTGATGACTCCTAGTTTGTGCTGTAGTGGATGGTGGGAGTCAAACAGTAAGTATTGATCTGTGTGGGTGGGTTTCCTGTAAACGTCTACTCCCAGGCCACGGTCAGGTCTGATGATGACTGCACAATCCAGGAAAGCCAGCCTGTTGTCTTGGGTATCTTCCCTAGTGAACCTAATATTAGGGTCCACCGCATTGATGTGGTCTGTAAAGGCCTGTACTTCCTGAGTCTTGATTTTCACCCAGGTATCATCTACATACCTGAACCAGTGGGATGGTGTTGTCCCTGGGAAGGTGTTGAGTGCCTTCTTCTCCACTTCTTCCATGTATAGGTTTGCAACAAGTACATCAATAGGTACCGCCGTAAAAAGCGGGAAGGTAAAAACAGTGTTTCCTTGCAGCCGTGCCGGCCACGTGGCCACGAACTTGCACAACATTGGCAATGAGATGAGCACAGCCCCTATAGTCGGACACGACTAGCACGCATGTGTAGTAGAACCTTTATCTTTACCTTTTACAACCTATTAAGGTAGGCCAAGCATTTGAATCTGGATGCCCTCCAAACCCCCTCCTGGTATGGTACTTGAACCACTTCTGTACTCTAGATCTCTTTGTAATGTCAGTATAACAAAGGGCCTTTTCACACGACCCCTAAACTCCTGTGGCAAATGGCTCCCAGCTCCAGAGCTTAAAATTGTTTCCCCACCAGCTCCGGAGTTTACAGAAAATTAAGTGCGACCACACCCACCTAAGCGCATCCCAGCGCACTTTTCAGGTACCTGCTCTCCGGGGGTGAAAGTCCCTGATGCGGATGTAAAGGAGTGAGTGCCGGGCTCTCCTCACTTCTGTTTGTTGTTTTTTTGCCCCCGCCCCTTTAAGAGACAGGAATCAGGACGACGACAGGCTCAGGGTGGTCGACCGGCAGATGGAGGTGAGCCTGCATTTTTTCCTCTCTTTTTTTTCTCCCTCCCCTCATGCAGACAGGAGCAAGGAAGTGCGGAGGGGTGGGGACGCAGAAAGAGCAATGAACCCCCAAGATCTCTGGTCCGAATTTAAATGGCCAGCGGATCTTAGGGGTCGTGTGAAAAGGCTCATAGAAATTATAACTTGGTTGGAGAAGCATGAAACACTCTGGCTGACAGAAATGTTAGATGACAAAGACGATTGGAAAGACTATTTCCCTGGAAATCTTTCTCCCATCGATGACAGACAGAACTACTTCAATGTGTTCAATATAATTTTAGTGCCAGGTTAACCTACATTCGGAATCCTGGGAGGTGCCTAGGTTTTGCAAAGCTAGGTTTTGCAAAGCAAACAATTTTGCATGATTGCATTAGATGCCTCCTGCATTCTGCTGTCTTTAATGGAAAAGCAGGGCTGGCACAGATGGGAAGCTGTCTCATTGCCACCCACCCACCACCCACTTGCTCTGACAATTCATTACCACCACTGGAACTTGTGTGATGGTTGCTGTGATTCTGGAATCAATCAATAAATAAATCTCTCTCTCTCTCTCTCTCTCTCTCTCTCTCTCTCTCTCTCTCTCTCTCTCTCTCTCTCTCTCCCCGGGACTAGAAACGACAAACTTTTTTTTTTTGCAAACAAAAGCTAAAATCACACCCTGTTGATGTCTGCAGAGTACACTTTTTTTTATTTATTTATTTATTTATTTATTTATTTATTTATTTATTTATTTATTTATTTATTTTTGCAACTTATATGCCGCCCACTACCCAAAGGTCTCTGGGTGGCTTACAATCAAAGAATTAAAATGGTTAAAACATCAATAGCAATAAATAATTAAAACCATAATAAAAACCTTACACTAAAATCATTACACTAAAATTGCCATCAGAGGACCCACAGCCTATGTTGTATCAATTAAAAAAACTTGTGAAAGCACACAACAACACCCAGACCACCTCATGAGCCAGAGAAGTGAAATCTCCCCTCCCAAATTCTTTTGGCAATCAAGAGCTGGCCAAGCCCCTCACCCTCCCCCAAAGCATGCAAATCTATGGGTCTCTGCTGGAACAGTTTTTGCCCCCACTGGGGTGTTAATATCTGACACGGGTCATCCAAAACCCAAGGGAGAGAAACCCAAAGTGTTTGTGTGAGTGAGAGAGAGAGAGAGAGGCTTGTAAAGGAGGCCACCAGGTTTGAGGAAATGGAGCAAGGTGTCCAGCAAGCCTTCCCACCCCTACTCCCCCAGGAAGGGCAGACCTCCTCCTTCCATAGGGTTCAAGGAGGTCAGGCCAGCCAACGACCTGGTGGCCACATGTGGGCCGGAGCTTAACGCGGCCAGGTCTGGAATCCATTTGCCTCGCCTGATGGAGAGCGAATGGTGCCCCTGGGAGGGGAGGGAGCCCGGCTTGGCTGTCCCCTCCATCTGCTCCGTGTTTATTTACTTGCACTTTAAGGCTCACCTCCTGGATAAAAGGCCTCCGTGTGGGACAGCCAAGCAGGCCATGGGAGGAGAGATGGTCCGTCAAAGCGGGGTGTTTACACTGCCAGCCTGCTTTTCCAAGCTACCGTTTGGGCATCTGGTCCTGTATAAATGGCCAGCTTTGGGTGCAAGCCAAGGATGTGCGTGGGATAGGGGTGTGTGTGCCAAATTTGGGGGCATACAGGGAAGGAAGGGCAACAGAGACTCCACAGTGTCAAAAGGCAGGGCTCCTCAAACGCATATACTTTAGAGCAGGCTAGCATGGAAGAATCTTCCTTGTCGCAAGCTAGGGTGGGGATATTTGCTTCTCAAGGTACAGAACAGAGGCAATTAAAGACACGTGGAAAACTTTGGGGAGGACGATATATATATATATGATCAGAGAAGACTCAGCCACAAAGGGCTCCGTCACCTTTAAATGCCTATCAGCACCATTCATTCCTGGGAAGTAACAGAGGGGGGTGATGGGTGGAAGGCAGAAGAGAGCGGTGTAAGATCAAGATAAGATGACCACATGGTCTGAAAGAGGTACCTTTAAGGGCGTTTATACACGACCCCCTAAGCTCCGCTGCAAATGGCTGCAAGGTCCGGACCTTAAAAATGTTTACCCACCAGCTCCGGACTTTGCAGACAATTAAGTGCGACCCCGCCCACTTTAGCGCGACCAAACAGCAGTTTTCTTGTACCTGCTTTTTGGATGTGACAAATATTTGATCCGGTGTAAGGATAGTGTGTGCGGGGCTCTCCTGGCTTCTGTTTGTTCTTTTTTTGTGCCCCGCCCCTTTAAGAGATCTGAATGCTCCCCGGAACAAAACGGAGGTAAACGGGCATTCTTTTCTTTCTTTTTTCTCCCTCCCTCAGGCAGCCAGCAACCAGGAAGTGCGGAGGGGGGTGGGGCCAGAGGAAGAGCAAGGAACCCCTAAGATCTCGGGTCCGAATTTAAGTGGCCAGCGGATCTTAGGGGTCGTGTAAAAAGGCCCTAAGAGCTGGGAAGGGGAGAGAAACACAGCGGATTTCAGCAGGTGTTGCATGCACTACTTTAGAGGCAGTGGATTGGAGAAGGGTGACAACTCCCAAGTTCAGAGGAGGGCGACAAGAATGATCAGAGGGGGTTGGAAATCTACCCCTAGGAGGAAAAGCTGAAAGAACCAGGCAGGTTTAGCCTTGAGAAAAGGGGACTGAAGGGAGATAGGATAACACTTTGAGATAGGATGAAAATCCAAAATGACCTTGACAGATTAGAATGCTGGGCCAAAGCTAACGGAATGGGTTTTAACAGAGGGAAATGTAGGGTGCTGCATCTAGGTAAAAAGAACGATTTGGGCAGATATAGGATGGGAGACACCTGGCTGGAAAATAGTACCTGTGAAAGGGATCTGGGAGTCTTGGTGGACCACAAATTGAACATGAGTCAGCAGTGTGATGTGGTGGCCAGGAAAGCCGATGTGATTCTTGGTTGCATCAACAGAAGCATCGTGTCTAGATCAAGGGAAGTGATAGTACCACTCTATTCTGCTCTGGTCAGACCCCACCTGGAGTACTGTGTCCAGTTCTGTGCACCTCAATTCAAAAGGATGTTGAATCTTGAACGGGTCCAGAAGAGGGCGACCTGGATGTTAGAAGGACTGGAAGAAATGTCTTATGAGGAACAGTTTAGGGAACTGGGAATGTTTAACCTTTCAAAAAGAAGACTGAGAGGGGATATGATACCTATGTTTAAATATTTGAAAGGATGTCATATTGAAGAGGGAACAGGTTTGTTTTCCATGGCTTCGGAGACTAGAACTCGGGGCAATGGTTTCAAACTCCAGGAAAAGAGATTCCATTTGAACATTAGGAAGAACTTCATGATAGTTAGAGCTGTTCTGCAGTGGAATCTGCTGCCACAAAGGAGGGTGGTGGAGTCTCCTCCTTTGGAGGTTTTTAAGCAGAAGCTGGATGGCCATCTGTGGAAATATTGTGATGGGGGTTCCTGCATGGCAGGGGGTTGGACTAGATGTCCCTTGAGGTCTCTTCCCACTCTAGGATTCTATGATTCTATGATTTGAAAGGTAGTCAGGATCTGTCCTCAGTCATCCCAAAGTGCAGGACGTGTCAAAACGGGCTGAAGTTACAGGAAGCCAGATTTCAGTAGGATATAAGGAAAAACGTCTTAACTGTTGGAGCAGCACGACAATGGAACAGAACAGAAGACGCCAGGGGGCAGTGAGTGCTCCAGCGCTAGAGGCATTTGAGAGAAAATTTGTCAACAATTTCCTTTGATTTGGACTCCTGCCTTGAGCAGGGGGTTGGACCCGATGCCTTTCGAGGCTGCTCCCAACTCTATGACTCTATGATTCCTTGACGTAGAAAGGAGAGTGGAGGATTGGTATTGTGCAGTGAGGCTTCGCACCTGCGCAGCGCACAGGGTGGCCATGCAGCTCAGTCTGATGCCATCTTTACCCTGATGGTGAAGGGCAATGAATGTCAGTTCAAATTCAAGCATTCCTTGTTTCTCAACATGTACCCATAATACAGATGACTACAGAACCCCCCTCCCCCACCTCCCCAGCCAGAGGCTGCCAGAGGCCCTCATGGCCCTCATTCTAGTTTCAAAGCCTCAGAAAAAGTTGTGTTTTCTGCCAGGATTAATCTCCAAGAGCGTCTAACATATATTAAGGTTTTCCGGCACGGTCAGGATTTGATTTTATTCCTCTCTTTTATTGCCTTCCTGGATTGGACTCATCTGTAGTGGTTTTTCAAAATTTCTGGTTTCTGAATGCCTGCTTTTATTGCATTTTGATTGCTTTTGTATGGTACAAGCAACCCCGGGAGATGTTGACATCTGGGAGGTAGACAAAAGTAAGGACAGGCACCCAAACCTCTCTCCTTTTCTCACTTGGAGCGGAAACGTCTCTTGGAAACCTGCTGGGAGGATGACCTTTCTGAAAGCATATTTATTTTTTATTAATTTATTTTGAGTATTTTTTTACTCTGCCTTTCTCCTTGGAAAAGGACCCAAGGTGGCTTACAGTAAAGAGGAACAATTTACAGTCCCATACAATTAAGGCATATTCAAGTTTGAGAACAGGGAATTGAGGGGCATCTTACTTACAGCATGAAAAGACAAGTAAAAATTCCATGTAACCTTGCATGGTAGATCATCCAAAAGTGATGAGGGATGGAAACTAACATTGAAAGCATAGTGTCAATGCAATCACACAAGGCAAGATGTAAACACAAGTTATAAGTTGTTGTAAACACAAAGTCTATGTAATCATGTATGGTAGATTGATATACTACAAGCCCCATCATCGCCAGCCAGGGAGGGTCAATGATTTCACACCTAACTTGGCTCTCATTGCTCTGTTTTAAGGATGAGCAGCCACAGCCATCCAGATGTTTTCGGACCACAGCTCCTATTGGCCATGGCCAGCATAGCTCGCAGTCAGGGATGATGGGATGATGGCAGGGTTGGGCCCCTATGTGCTAATTCGGTTGCCAGTTGCCGATAGTAGGATGATTATTTTTGTAACGATGGATTCATGCTTTCATAGAGGTATGGAAGCATGTTTAGTAGGCAGCTATTTTTGATCTGTTTTGATCAGTGAGTCACCCTGTTATTATTATTATTATTATTATTATTATTATTATTATTATTATTATTATTATTATTATTATTTTCATCATCATCATCATCATCATCATCAAATACGATGGTGTCTTCTGGTATTTACTACTATGTGAACTCTTGTGATGTCTGTGGTGAGCTATTTTGGATATGTTCCCCTGTGAAAAAATAGAACATATAAACAATGTGGACCAAGCTACTCCATGGAAAGAATCACCTGCCCTTATTCATACAAGGATAATTTTCTGTTTTAAAAATTGGATTCATCGTGGCTTAGAGAGATGTTTTCTGGATCAATGACTCGGGCAGTTCCACGTTTAAGACTTGCAGAAGTTACCTTTTTTTTTTTTTTTTTACTGCAACTCCCAAACCATTTCCCCGGAGTTTGTGAGGATGATTGCAGAAATCATCATCCTTGAAAGTAAGCTTCTCCAAATGGAATATTTAAACGGCTCAGAGTGCAGGTCTCTCTGGCCACCCTTGCATTTACTTGCCCCCTCCCCCCCCAAAAAATGGTGCGTTTGAAGAGATTTGCCCGATAATGGCCTGCAAAGTGACCCCATGTCGGCTCTCTGTAGCTCTTTCCCCCTCTGAGGATACCCACAGAAGCTGCACCTGAGTACACAGTCCTAGATTATCCGTCATGCTGGCTGTCATGAATGGCAGGCCCCTTCCTTGCTCAGTTGAGTCTCAGCTGGGGGGCGGAGGGGGGGAGCCTGCATTTAAGAGGCATCTCAGCAGACATGAACGGAAAGAGAAAAGGTGCAAAAGGTAGCCCAGAGTGGACGTGGGAGGTAGCTTTGGATGAAGCACAAGGGGATGGGGCAACCTAACACTGGGGAGGGTTTGCTTGGTCCCAGGCGTGCTGTGAGAATCCTTGAGAAACTCAGCTACTACTAGGTAAAAAGGAATGAAGTTTCTAGCCCTCATGTGGATAGTGAGAAGACCCAGAGCTACATCTCCTGCATCTGAGTCCAAGCCTGTTATCACACATCAAACACATGAATATGCTAAGGTTTACTTGCAAGCTGCGCTCATCATGTCTACATGACTTCACATGCTGAGGGCATGTGCCCCATTGAAATGTCACATGAGACATTGACCTAGGGGTATAAGATAAGGTGGAGCATCACAATGTCTGCACAATGAAGAGAATTAAGAACAGACTCTGCATTTTTAAACAGACAGACAGACAGACAGACAGACAGACAGACAGACAGATAGATAGATAGATAGAAAGAAAGAGAAAGAAAGAAAGAAAGAAAGAAAGAAAGAAAGAAAGAAAGAAAGAAAGAAAGAAAGAAAGAAAAAAGAAAGAAAAAAGAAAGAGAACTGATGATGTGGATGGTTGGATGGATGGATAGACAGGCAAATAGATTAAGAGAGGAAGGAAGGGATAGATAGATAGATAGATACATAGATAGATAGATAGATAGATAGACAGACAGACAGACAGACAGACAGACAGACAGTCAGACAGGGAGGTAGGAAAGAAGGGAGAGAGAATATCTATCTATCTATCTATCTATCTATCTATCTATCTATCTATCTATCTATCTATCTATCTATCTATCTATCTATCTATCTACCGATATAGATTTATAAAAATTTCTCACATTATGGTGTTATTGAGTCACCTCAAAAGGTTCAGAGAAAGTCCAGATAATAATTAAATATAGTGGACCCTCATATAACAAACAGTTTGTATAACATAAAATCTGTACAACATAAAAAATCCCAGAGATAGGGGAAATTTGCTTAACATAATCATCTATGGGGTGAATCCGTACAACTTAAAAATGGTCGCGATTAGGGATGACTGTTTTCAATGCATTCATATGGGAAATTTGTATAAAGGAAAATTTGCTTAACAGAATTTTATTTGGAATGAATTAATTCCTTTATACAAGGTACCACTGTAATACAAAAGTTTGAAAGTGAGTTTTCCCATGTATTCTCAAGTGCAAAGACAGACCATCTTAAAAAAATGTGAAATCTGTTGAGAGGTTGGTGCCACTGGCCAGGGGTGGGAAAAATTAATTTTTTTGGATGCAAAACATGAGCACAGCTCTTCATGATAGGCCCTTATGTTGGTCACAGTCACCATAAGTCGGTGATTTACAGGGAATGGGCAGCGAAATGGCAAATTATTATTATTATTATTATTATTTATTGAATTTATATCCCGCTTATCTACAAGTACTCTAAGCGGCTTACACGAGGCTACAATAGCCAGACAAAGTTACAAAAAATATTAAAAATAAGACAAGAAAATACAGATAAATCACGCTGTACAAAATTAAAACCTAAGTAGCACTTCTCTAATGAGGGAACTGATTACGATGGCGGGCCGAAGGAAAGGGAAAAAAAAAAGACAAATTAAACATCGCCAAAGGCCTCCCGAAAAAGATAGGTTTTCAAAGCCTTTCGGAAGGCCAGCAGGGACTCTGCAGAGCGCACTTCACTGGGGATGGAATTCCAGAGGCTGGGGGCCACCACAGAGAAAGCCCGGGTCCGGGTTTGCGTCCTCCGGGCTTCCCGGGGGGTGGCGACCCGGAGCAAGTGCGCTCGCACCTGCCGAACGGGACGGGCCGAGGTTGATCGCTGAGCGATCCGCTCTGCCAGGTAGTCTGGTCCCAAGCCATGGAGGGTTTTATAAACTAAAACCAGGACCTTGAATCTAATCCGGGCCGCAACGGGCAACCAGTGCAGGCGGACCAGGGCTGGGGTGATGTGGTCATAATGACGCACACCAACCACCAGCCTGGCCGTTGCGTTCTGTACTCGCTGCAGTCGCCGGAGGAGATTCAAGGGCAACCCCATGTAGAGGGTGTTACAGTAGTCCAGCCTCGAGATCACCAGAGCTTGGACCACTGTTCTCAAGGATCGAGGTACGGGGCGGATCTGGGCGATCCGACGGAGATGGTAATAGGCGGACCTGGTCACCGACGCCACCTGAGCCTCCATGGTAAGCGCCGGGTCCAGGAGCACACCCAGATTCCGCACCCTCTCCGCAAGCTGGAGGGAAACTCCCCCCAGACAAGGGAGAGGGCCACCGTACCCCGACGACGAGCCCCCGAAGAACATAACCTCCGTCTTCTCAGGGTTGAGCTTAAGCCTGTTCGCCCCGGTCCAAGCCAGTACGGCCTCCAGGCACCCGTCAAGGACCTCCACAGCTTCCACAGCAGAGGTGGTAAAGGAGAGATAGAGCTGCGTGTCATCAGCGTACTGATGACAGCAGACTCCAAAACTCCTGATGACCCCCGCCAGCGGCCTTACGTAGATGTTAAACAACATGGGGGAAAGAGATGACCCCTGGGGGACCCCACAAGGGAGGATCCAAGGGGCCGATAACGCCCCCCATGCTGTACGTACTGTGGCCGGCCCTCCAGGAAGGAACGGAGCCAACTGCAAGCAGTGCCTCCAATTCCGACCTCAGAGAGCCGGTCCAACAGGATACCGTGGTCGACGGTATCAAAGGCCGCTGACAGATCCAGGAGAACCAACAGGGTAGAGCACCCCTGTCGGCCGCCCGGAGAAGGTCATCTTGCAGGGCGACCAAAACCCCGGCGGGGCCTGAACCCGGACTGGCAAGGATCGAGGCACTGCCGATCCTCCAGGTATGACTGCAGCCGGACCGCCGCCACCCTCTCGATCACCTTGCCCATGAACGGGACGTTGGCGATTGGGCGATAGTTTGAAAGATCGCCCACCGCCAGGCCCGGTTTTTAAGAATGGGCTTTACCACCGTCTCCTTCAGGCGAGAGGAAAAACCCCTCGCTGAAGGAGGCGGTGGCGATGACAGAAGCCCATTCGGCCATAGTCCCTCTGGCAGCTCTAATTAGCCAGGTGGGGCAAGGGTCGAAAGGAGTGGAGGCAGGCCGGCAATGCACCATAGCCTTGGAGACCTCGACAGCAGAAACAGGCCCAAGCTCATCCAACCGAGGCGGCGAAGGCGGACCAGCAACTGGGGATGGCGGGGCAGGGCCACTGCAACCGGAGTCAAAGCCAGCACGGATGGCCTCTATTTTAGTTCGAAAAAAGGCTGCAAACTGCTCACTACTGAAATCAGTAGGAGGAGGCCTAGCCAGACTAGGATTGCTGAGGTCCCGAACCACTCGGAAAAGCTCCGCCTGGCGGTTCGAGGCCTCAGCAATTCTCAGGGAGGTAAAGGATGTTCTAGCCTCCCTTATCGCGATGGTATAGCGACTAGACTGGGCATCAACAGCAGCCTTACTCAATGCCGTGCGGGTTTTCCTCCAGCTGCGCTCTAGCCTCCTCCTCTCTTGCTTCATCGCCCTAAGCTCCCTGGTATACCAGGGGGAAGGCCGGGCTCGGCATCGGAGGAGGCGCTTAGGGGCGATCCGGTCTAAGGTGTGGGCAGCTGTTTCGTACCAAAGGTTAGCCACATCCTCGGCCGGAGCGCCAGTCATGCCACCAGGTAATCCCGAACCGCTGGGGGTCCATGAGCCTCCGGGGGCGGGCCAAAACAAGGGCCCGATGGTCCCCACGGGGAGGGGCCGGAATTGGCAGGGAAAAAGAGAGCAGGTGATGGTCTGTCCATGACACAGGCAGGGAAACAATGTTCCCCACCTCCAGACACGAAGCCCCCGACGTGGAGGTAAAAACCAGATCCAGGGTGTGACCGGACCTGTGGGTGGGGCATAAAACATGCTGGGACAAACCCATGGAAGCCATGGATTCCATGAATTCCAGGGCAGCACCGGAAAGTCCACCGCCCGCATGCACGTTGAAGTCGCCCACCACCAGGAGGCGCGGGGACCTCAACAGAGCAGCGGCGATAAACTCCGTGAGCTCTGGAAGGGATTGTGCTGGGTTGCGGGGAGCTCGGTAGCCCAGCACAATGCCAAGTCTGTCCCGCTGACTCACCAACAGGTGAAGTACCTCAAGCCCCTGGCTGACCAATGTCGAGGCCCTGCTAACATGAAAAGAGTCCCTGTACACGATCGCGGCCCCTCCTCCCTTTTGACCCCCCAATCTTCCCACTCCCTCTACCAAGTACCCGGGCGGGCACAGCAGGGCGAGGGAAGCCCCCTCTGTGCCCACCCAGGTCTCGGTAATGAACGCCAGGTCCGTGTGGGCATCCGCGATGGTGTCATGAATAATGGGGATTTTGTTATGCACCGACCTGGCGTTCAATAGGAGACAGGCAAGATTGGGGGCGCTGGTGGGGAGACTCCCAGACACGTGGCAGATAGCTGAGGGGTCAGAACGGGGGACAGGCACAAGTTGCCTGACCCTAGTTCTTCTAGTCTGACGAACCCAACAGCTACGAGTGTACCGCCCATGGCCCGACACCGTCGGTATATGAGTCCCTGCAAGCATGGCGGAACAGATGGTCAAACAAGCTAAGGGAAAAAAAAAGGAGTTCAGCAACAGGGCCAAATAAGCACAGTGGCAGATCAGCCTCTCCCTCCCCTAAAATAAATAGAATAAGTAAAAAATCAAAAAATACAAACAGCAAATAATAATAATACAATACAAAATAAAATACAATACAAAGCAATATAGCAAAATAAAATACAATACAAAGCAAATAGCAAAAATAACAGGAAAAATAACAGGAAAACCAAGGCAGGAGGGAGATGGTAAATAGATGGAACAGGCTGACTGCCAATAAAGATCAAATCAGGTACACCTGGGAGTGGGGAGGGAGAGACCAAGAGGTCGGAGGAGTTGATTAGCGGCAAGGTCACAAGTGGGGGCAGGCAAGATGAAATCAGCGAGCCAGATGGAATCAGCATGCCGGCTACCCCAGCTAATCTACCAGACACAAGTGGGGGGGCGGGCGAGGTGGAACAACATGCCGACCACCCCCAACTAAGCTACTAGTTCTGGGCTCCAACGGCCCCAAGGAAAGTTCTAAGCCCTCAAAGTCCCCGCAAACGCCCTCCCCACCCCCCAAATCCCCCCCCCCAGTTCCAAGTCGGCAGCAAACGATGGTGGCCGACCTGCCACCCGAACAGTCCAAAACCAAAACCAATGTCAGAGCCCGCAAGGGGTCAGAGGCTGCGAGCTGGGGGACCCAGATGTTAGTGGGTCGGGCGCCGGATGGATGCCATGGCGCCGGCAACGCCGACGGCCGAATAGCCGCCCGGGAAACCCCTCTAGCTCCCAAGGATGTAGGCAGGGGGAACAAAGAGGTCCGATGCACAGTGCCAGGCGGCGCGAGTCCCCCACAGGAAGCGCGGCAACAATGGCGACCTCCCCAACCTCCTCGCCCAGCCCGCGGCGGTGAAGGCTGGCGACAAGGCGCATACAGGCGGCGGCCCCCGAGGCGGCCCGCCACGATGGGGAGGGCGGACCGCAGGTGGAGAAAAACAGGGGCGGCAGGACATCGCCGCGAGCAGCCCCCCGAAACCGGTCCGGAAGGGTGGAAGGTGGCGGACCGCGAGTGGAAGGAGGCGATAGCGGCGGTCTCCTGCTGGCCCGCAGCACAAACAACAGGCGGCGAGCCGGATGGAGTGGCGGCTCCCCAGAGCCGGTCCGCCAAGATGGAAAATGGCGGAGCGCAGGTCGTAGGGGCAGCAGTGGCAGTCTCCCCAGCTGGCCCGAGGCGAACACAGCAGGCGGCGAGCCGGAAGCGGCAATAGCCTCTCCGAAGCCAGTCCGCCATGGTGGAAGAAGGCGGGCTGGAGATGGTGGAGGCGGCCGCGGCGGTTTCCCCGGCTGAGCCGTAACGGAGGTCAGCAACGGCGGACGGCAAGGACCGCAGTCCCCAGACAGGCCAGCCAAGATGGGCGGTGGCGGGCCGCAGATGGAAGGAGGCAGCGGCGGCGGTCTCCCCAGCAGGTCCACAGCGAGGGTGACGGCAGCGAGTCGAGCGGCGAGCCGCAAGTGGCAGCAGCAGCAGCCAGGGGCTCGGGCGAGTGTCCCCACCGAAAGAGCCGGGACGGCTCCGCTGGTAGGCTCCGGCTCTGCTGGTAGGCACCGAGGGCTGGGGGAGGGACGCTCAAACCTGTTTAGTGGGGAGAGATTTAAGAACTCCCAAGGTGGTCCTAGGCGAGCCCCTCTAAGTTCCTCTCCATAGCCCTGGTCGTCCAAAAAGAATTAAGCAAAAATAAAATTGCAAGGCAGCATAATCGGAAGTGCAAAAAGCAGCTGGCGTGAACAGCTGCTGCTGCCGCCCGCCATCTTAGAGAGCTCGTTGCCACCTCACTCATGCCTCTCCGAAGCCAGTCCACCATGATGGAAGAAGGCGGGCTGGAGATGGTGGAGGCGGCCGCGGCGAAATGCGTTTTAATGTAGCCAAATGTAAAGTAATGCATATTGGGGCAAAAAAAAAATCAAAACTTTATCTGTCAACTGATGGGCTCTGAGGTTTCTGTGATGGATCAGGAAAGAGATCATGGTATGCTGGGGGACAGCTCCATGAAGGTGTCTACCCAATGTGTGGCAGCAGTGAAGAAGGCCAATTCCATGCTAGGGCTCATCAAAAAGGGGACTGAAAATAAAACAGCCAACATCATAATGCCATTGTACAAAATAATAATAAGGCCGCAACTGGAGTATCGTGTACAATTCTGGTCACCGCCTCTCAAGAAAGACATAGTGGAACTGGAAAAGGTGCAGAAGAGAGCGACTAAAATGATTACTGGGCTGGGGGACCTCCCTTATGAGGAAAGGCTAAAACATTTGGGGCTCTTTAGTCTGGAAAAAAGGCGCCTGAGGGGGGATGTACCTATCACTTTATTTTGTTCCAGTGTGTTGGATGGGGGAACAGCCCATACCCAGCATGAGAACTCATCTATTCCGCTGGTATAAAATACCAAAATTCCATTGAGATCCATCCATCAAGCGCTCTTTTCCTGACTCTGAAAAATATGGAAGGTTCAACTGTTTGCTTTCTGCTTTTCTCACTGGGTTCCCCCCAACCGAAACCCAGAGTTTAGAAGTAATGGCCAGAAACCAAATCAACATTTATGCCTGAGTTAAGTGCCGTGGCATAGATGGAAGCAGCACCAAATAACTGGTAATGAGTCCATTGATTCTGAAGACTAGGTCCTTGCTTAGCCATGGAAACGTCTTCACCACCCTTTATCTATGGCCCTGGTCTCACGACGATTTTGCTGTTCTTTTGGCTGCGAAAGACTGCACAGCAAAAGATCGTGCCTTCAAAGGGCAGTATTTTGGTACCCTGGCCAACCACACCCCGGAAGTGCACTTTAACTGCAGGATTTTGTACCACCGCTAGGGGTTGTGTTAAAATAGTTCTGTTAATGATGCACACTTTTTAACGCCTCAAACGAGGTGCGACTCCAGAAAATTTGCACCAATTAGATTCGTACCCCTTTTCCTGCCACTTCCTGTAGTTCTGCCTTGGTAATCGTTTATGCTACTGAATTGGTGGCATACTGGCATGCCGGCAAAATTTTTACTGGCTTTCAGCCTGCAATAACAATCGATTTTAAGAAGAAAAACTGCTACCTGGCTGCAACGCAGGTATTCGCCACAAGGGGAAAAGATGCGCAGTAAGCACGGACGCAGAGAAGTAAAATACTCCCCTGTCATCGGGGCGCTAACTGCGCATCAAACGTCACGTGACCACCCAAAAAAAATATTACGAATCATATTAAGATGTGCAGATAACAGTAGTGAGACCGGGGCCAAACTCACTTATCTTGAAAGCTCTGTTAGGGCTTCTGGAAGTCAGCTTCAGCTGGACAGCATGTAATGCACACAGTGAGTCTCTGATTAAATTTCTAGTCAGAGGCCAAGTTCCACCACTGGCACACCACTAAGAATTCAGCCATGCACATTACCCTGTTTCCCTGAAAATAAGACTTCCACAAAAATAAGCCCTAGCAGGATTTCTTTGCATTTGTTGAATATAAGACCTACCCTGAAAATAAGACCTAGTGATGGGTGTGGCTATGCAGATACTCTGCATAGCCATGCCATGCATTTCGGCACAGAGCAGTAAGGAAGATTGGAATACCTTTTATCCATCACAGCTCCTTTCTCCAAGCCATTCGCATTTGCACGAGTGCGCAGGTGGCAACCGCATCACTCCTTTCTCCTAGCCATTTGCGCATGCGCGGGTGGTAACTGTGATTGCAGGCATCCTATTGCGCATGCACGAACAGCTAGGGCAAAAACGTTCACGCATCACTATGCCAGCCCCACCGACCAGCAACAGTCTGTGGGCCTGCTTTTCCTGAGTATCTGTACCCCCAGACTAGGGGCGTTTATACACGACCCCTAAACTCCGGGGCAAATGGCTCCCAGCTCCGGAGCTTAAAAATGTTTCCCCACCAGCTCCGGAGTTTACAGGAAATTAGGTGCGACCACGCCCACTTTAGCGCGTCCCAGCGCACCTTTCAAGTACCTGCTCTCTGGAGGTGAAAATTCTTTGATGCGGTGTAACGATAGTGAGTGCGGGGCTCTCCTCGCTTCTGTTTGTTGTTGTTTTGGCTCCCACCCCTTTAAGAGCTACTTTACAGAGACTGGAATGTTGCCGGCAAGAGAGAGAGGCAGAACGGAGGTGAGCGGCATGCTTTTCTTTCTCTTTTTCTCCCTCCCCTCACGCAGCCAGCAGCCAGGAAGTGCGGAGCGGTGGGGATACAGGAAGAGCGACGAACCCCTAAGATCTCTGGTCCAAATTTAAGTGGCCAGCGGATCTTAGGGGTCGTGTGAAAAGGCCCAAGGTGAGTGCAAAAGAAAGAGCTATTCTGTTGAGTACAAGAAAGGAATTGTCGAGGACTCCCAGGGCAAGAATCTTACGGCCTTCTGCAAAGAGAAGAAGTTGGATATCGGAATGGTCCAAAATGGTGGGCAGAATACGATAACCTCAGTGTACATGTGGACAGAGGAAATGCTAAGAAGCACAAGTGTGGTTCAGGTCAGCAACCTTTATTTCCTGAGCTGGAAAACATAATCTGTGAATGGATCGCTGACAGGAGAGCAAAGGCTTTGGTTGTGCACAGGGCTGACATTCAAGCATAGTATACTTAATAAAAGGACATCCCCTGAAAATAAGCCCTAGTGTGTCTTCTTGAGAAAAAAATAAATATAAGACAGTGTCTTATTTTCAGGGAAACACGGTAATTAACAGTTTTTAGTAGCTATTCACAGCTCTGAGCAGGCTGGGTAGTTCAATGGTTTAGGCACGGAGCTGTGGTGCCAGAGGTTTGGTTTGGATTTCGATTCTATGCTGTGCATCATCTGGCTAGCGACAATCCAGTGATCTGTAAAGCCAGACTGCACAAACTGTACAGTCCCAGGGCACCCAAGGGGGGGGGAAGGAATGGAAAGCCACCTCTGAGTATTCTCTACCCTGAAAAAAAGTCAGATTTGAGTTGGATGTTGCATTATTGTTTATTATTATTATGGCTCGGAGTTATGCCAATCGATGTTGAGATGGATCAATATTTGCTTAGATTCCGGCCAGCAAATTAAAAGCAAGGAGTTAATTTTAGTGGATAAGGAAAGTATAAGTCAAGTTCTTTTTTTTTTTCCAGAGGAAAGGAACACATGGGAACAGAGTTACTGTAGAAATACTTTCCAGCTAGTTCTTCAAGTTGCTTTTACAATATTTTTTTGAAGATTTTCACATGAAGTGTCACTCTGTTCTCAATCCTCAGGGCTTTTTTTCCCCAAAAGGAAAAGCAACGAACAATGTAACAGGAAACACAAATAAATAAATAAATAAATAAATAAATAAATAAATAAATAAATAAATAAATAAATAAATAAATAAAAGATATTTGCCTTTCAGTTGTTGTATTAAGTAAGGACCAGGGATTACTATCCTAACCTTTTAACAAGTAAAGGTGATGAAGAGCCACACACCAGTCATGTAGCATTTGCTCTTCACAGGATGCCTTTAAATCTGGTTTATATAAACAATGCTTTTGAGGCCATCAAGCTGAAGGAAAAATAAGCTGTCTTCACATGGCTTCTATGATGCCACGCTGGGAGGAGACAGGAGCTGTCCTTAACCCCCAGCTGGCCACTCGGGCCTCAGCTCAGCATCTGGCAACCACCACCACCCCTTGTACAGCTGCCAAAAAAAAGATACCATTTCTCCCCACTGTGCGGCTTCGAGGTGGCCACTTGGCAAACTGCAGGGCTGGTGGTGCGCATTCCGAGGCAGCCTGCCCGCCTGCCCGAACGTTTGTGCAGGAGCAATGGGCCTTGAACGCACGTGGGACTCCTCAGGAAAGGCCGAAGCCTGGCCAAGCTTCCACGTCTGCGACGGGATGTCAGTCCCGCGGCCGTGCCCGTTCCCCCATGGCCCAAGTGAGGCAGAGATGTGTGTTTTGAGAAGGGAGGCCCCTGCCGTTTTATGCTTCGCCGGAAGCCGGAGCTGCTGGAGGCTTTGAGACTCCAAATGGTCGGAGCACTTCAGCTGATCGGTGTCGTCGCAGCCCGAGAGAAACCAAAATGGACGGGCTCCTTGTTTGGAGGATCGCCTTCTTCAAAGATTAGGGCAGTGGTTCTCCACCTGTGGGTCCCCAGATGTTCCTGAACTGCAACTCCCAGAAATCCCTTCCAGCACAGCGAGTGGTGGAGGCTTCTGGGAGTTGCAGTCCAGGAACATCTGGGGACACACAAGTTGAGAACCACTGGAACAGAGCATTATCCATCTCAGTCTGAGAAGGAGGTCAGCTGCTCTCCTGGGCCACCTCTGCTGCTTTGTCATGGCAGAGAATCATCACAGCTGAGCGCTAGTGATGGTAGGAACCTACACCTTGCTTTGGCCCACATCTCAGATGTGCCCGCTTGGCATCATGACAGAGCGTTGTTGTTTTTTGCATGGCAGAGACTCAACCTCCTTCCATGGGTTGTTGTCACAAATGCAGTGTCGCCCGTGAGGAAGCCCGCCGCATGCATTGTCTGTAGAAATTTAGGGAGAAAGGTCACTAGCTCTATTGTCGACCTGAAGGTTTTCTTGCAACCCCGTGCTCTCATTTTGGGTGTCCACGCCCAGGGAGGCTAGGAAAACGGTAACCCGCAACCGAGCCTTCTCTGTGACTGGCCCCCTGCTTTCCAATAATCTCCTGAGTGAGTTGCACCTTGCACAGTCCCTGCCTACCTTTAAAGAAGCCTTGAAGACCTGGCTTTTTCGTGAGGCATTTGGCGACCTTAATTAGTCCTTTAAAAAAAAAAACTCCAGTCCTGCCATCTTGCCGAATATTTTGTATCTTTGTTTTTTTTAGCATTGTTTAATCTTATTTATATATTTTTATTTATCTTATTATTATCAGTATATTTTGTTGTATGTTTGCTATTGTTTGTTTGATGTTGTAAACCGCCCGGAGTTGCTCCGGAAGACGGGCGGTATATAAATAAATAAACAAATAAATAAATAAAACCCAATGCCGCGTGAACTTTACTGAAAATCTCTGCTCTCTGCTCTCTTTCGGACGAGCTGCGAGGAGATGCATGTGTATTAATTTCCTCAGGAGGAAGAGGTTTTGTTTTCCCCTTTTCCTTTGCCAGTTGGGGGGGGGGAGAGACCCCACAATCCATTTTCGTGCAAGGAGCGAGAGGACAGGAGGCCCCTCTAATTCCACTTGGGCTTCACCGGATCCGTTCCAGCATGAGTGAAGAAAGGACCCCCTCTAGGTGGGGTTTACCTATAGCTTCCAGAGGTCAACAGCATCTCCTTTGGCTTGCACACAGAGGGAGGGTTTGCCGGCTCCGGCTTCCTGAGACGATGAGTTATTGCCGAGAGATTTCCTTTCCTGTCTGCTCCTCTTTGCCGGAGATATTTACTCCTCTCTCACACTCATTGCTTTTCTCTCACCTCGGCCCTTCCTTCTCTCCCCCAGGAGCCCAAGCCGAATGCCCTCAAAAGAAGGCAAGCAGCCAAGGAAAGCAAGCGGAATGCTCCGGGCGGCTTCCTGCCTTGAAGGCCGGCAACTGGGGGCAGGTGACACCTTGACCTGGAGGAGCTCCACGCCACAAGAGGATGGGCCCTCCTGGATGTTTGCAGCCGGAGGAGCGTTAAGGTGTCGTTGGGAGTGCAGGAAATTAAACAAACGGAGCAGCGAGGAAAACAAGAAACACTTGCAGGGCTTTGAGAGCGAAGGGGCAGCTGGCGGCAGAGTAGGCAAGGCCGTCCCGAGACACGTGGCTTCAGTTGATCCTACCTTGGCCAGCTGCAAAGATGCTGTTTATGGGGCTGCCGCCTGGCAGGGAGGGGGCATGAGTTGTTAGGCTGCCACTCCCATCAGCCTCCGCCCTGGTCCATCTGGGTTGGGAATGATGCCAGTCCAATGCCGTTCAATGGGCTACGTATTCTCAACCTCAGGCTCCTACCCCAGATTACAAATTCATTTAAGATAGAGTGAGTGTGGGGGTATTCACATATGGGTGGGGGGTGGGGGACAGAAACCATGACTGTTGTTCTAAATGCCTTGTGGGAAGGGCTGGGATAAAAATGGAATAAATTCAGGGACCATTTTGGGTGTTCTTGCTACTCCAGGGACCAGCCAGTGATGCTGGACAAGGTATGCCATCCAGAGACACCAAAAGAACCATCTGTCCATCTGTCCTTCTTTCTTTCTTTCTTTCTTTCTTTCTTTCTTTCTTTCTTTCTTTCTTTCTTTCTTTCTTTCTTTCTTTCTCCCTCTGTCATCTGCTTCTTTCTTTCTTTCTTTCTTTCTTTCTTTCTTTCTTTCTTTCTTTCTTTCTTTCTCCCTCTGTCATCTGCTTCTTTCTTTCTTTCTTTCTTTCTTTCTTTCTTTCTTTCTCCCTCTGTCATCTGCTTCTTTCTTTCTTTCTTTCTTTCTTTCTTTCTTTCTTTCTTTCTTTCTTTCTTTCTCCCTCTGTCATGTGCTTCTTTCTTTTTCTTTCTTTCTTTCTTTCTTTCTTTCTTTCTTTCTTTCTTTCTTTCTTTCTTTCTTTCTCCCTCTGTCATCTGCTTCTTTGTTTCTTTCTTTCTTTCTCCCTCTGTCATCTGCTTCTTTCTTTCTTTCTTTCTTTCTTTCTTTCTTTCTTTTCCCTCTGTCATCTGCTTCTTTCTTTCTTTCTTTTTCTTTCTTTCTTTCTTTCTTTCTTTCTTTCTTTCTTTCTTTCTTTCTTTCTCCCTCTGTCATCTGCTTCTTCTTTCTTTCTTTCTTTCTTCCTCTGTCATCTGCTTCTTTCTTTCTTTCTTTCTTTCTTTCTTTCTTTCTTTCTTTCTCCCTCTGTCATCTGCTTCTTTCTTTCTTTCTTTCTTTCTTTCTTTCTTTTCTCCCTCTGTCATCTGCTTCTTTCTTTCTTTCTTTCTTTCTTTCTTTCTTTCTTTCTTTCTTTCTTTCTTTCTTTCTTTCTCCCTCTGTCATCTGCTTCTTTCTTTCTTTCTTTCTTTCTTTCTTTTTCTCCCTCTGTCATCTGCTTCTTTCTTTCTTTCTTTCTTTCTTTCTTTCTTTCTTTCTTTCTTTCTTTCTCCCTCTGTCATCTGCTTCTTTCTTTCTTTCTTTCTCCCTCTGTCATCTGCTTCTTTCTTTCTTTCTTTCTTTCTTTCTTTCTTTCTTTCTTTCTTTCTTTCTTTCTTTGATACCTGTACCACTCCCATTAGTCCCAAAGGCACAACTCCAGGTGGTCTTTCAGATATAAAACATTCCTTCTGATCACTTCCCGAACAGCTCCTGTCAGCCACATCGGAGTCCTCTTGGACCTGGCAATGTCCTTTTTGTTGGACCTTTCTTCTTGTTCAGATGCCATGACCTCGTAGAATGTTGGTGATTCGCAGCACAATCTAGTTTTCATCCAGAGCTGTTCTAAATACCTTTAAAGAATAGCTTTAAAAAGAAAGCTGTGGTGCTGGAGGAGACTCCTGAGAGTGCCCTGGACTGCAAGGAGATCCAACATATCCTGGAAGAAATCAACCCTGAATGTTTACTGGAAGGACAGATTTTGAGCTGAGGCTCCAATACTTTGGCCACCTCCTGAGGAGAGAGGAGTCCTTGGAAAAGTCCCTGATGTTGGGAAAGATTGAAGGCAAAAGGAAAAGGGGACAGCAGAGAATAAGATGGTTGGACAGTGTCATCAAGGCAACCATCATGGATTTGGCCAAACTCTGGGAGGACCTGGCATGCTCTAGTCTAGTCCATGGGGTCACGAAGAGTCGGACACGGCGTAATGACTAAACTACAGCAGAGTCTAAATAGAGAAGCTGTGCCCACTGTGAACTATTGGTTTAAATTCTTAAGCCAGAATGTTCTTCTGCAACCCAGGCCACACTTTCCATCTCTTTTTCCTTGAAGGAGAACCTGCAGCAGGATTAGGACTCTACATTGTCTAAATTGGGTGGTGGGGGAGAGAATACATCTCCTGATGAGGTTCCTCATAGAGAGCCTTGGAGTGATTAAAGTTGAGACAGGTCACGGCTGGGTGTAAAGGAGCATGTCACAGACCTTTGGCCTTTTCAATTTTGGAGGGGGCCTCAAAGTGGGAAAATGTAGCCCCATTGGTCAGTTTAGAGGAAACAAAACATCTCTCCTTTTGGGACTACAGCTCCCATCATCCCTGGGTGTTGGCTGTGATTTCCAGGGGTTGGGGTCCAAAGCAAGCAGAAGGCCCATGGTTCCCTGCTTTTAGAAATCAAAGCTGGCCTGAGCATGGTTGCACTGTCAAAAGCACAGAGGAGCAGGCGGAAAGAAAGAAAGAAAGAAAGAAAGAAAGAAAGAAAGAAAGAAAGAAAGAAAGAAAGAAACAGATGACAGAGGGAAAGAAAGAAAGAAAGAAAGAAAGAAAGAAAGAAAGAAAGAAAGAAAGAAAGAAAGAACCAACCAACCAAACAAGAAAGCAAACAAAAGCAGAAGCTTTTAAGCAGATGACAGAGGGAAAGAAAGAAAGAAAGAAACAAACACACACAAACACAAACAAACACAAAAGAAAGAAAGAAAGAAAAGAGAAAGAAAGAAAGAAAGAAAGAAAGAAAGAAAGAAAGAAAGAAAGAAAGAAAGACAGAGGGGGAAAGAAAGAAAGAAAGAAAGAAAGAAAGAAAGAAAGAAAGAAAGAAAAGAAAAGCAGAAGAAAGAAAGAGAAGCAGATGACAGAGGGAAAGAAAGAAAGAAAGAAAGAAAGAAAGAAAGAAAGAAAGAAAGAAGCAGATGACAAACAGAAACAAACAAACAAGATAGAAACAAGAAAAAAAAAGCACAGATGACTTTTATCTCTCTCTCTCTCTCCCTCTCTCTCTCTCTCTGAAAGAAAGAGGAAGACAGCAGAAGACACACACACAGCAGATGACAGAGGGAAAGAAAGAACACCAGATAGGAGAAAGAAAGAAAGAAAAAGAAAGAAAGAAAGAAAAGAAGAAAGAAAGAAACAGATGACAGAGGGAAACCAAAGAAAAACAAAGAAACAAGAAAGAAAGAAGCAGATGACTTTTATCACAAACACACAAACAAAGAAACAAACAAACAAACAAACAAAGAAAGAAAGAAAGAAAGAAACACAGATGACAAAGAAACAAACACACACACAAAGAAAGAAAGAAAGAAAGAAAGAAAGAAAGAAAGAAAGAAAGAAAGAAAGAAAGAAAGAAAGAAAGAAAGAAAGAAAGAAAGGTTATCTCTGCATCTGGCAATCTGTCCGAAGTTTGCATCCCTCCTTGGAGGACAGCAAGGTGGTGCTTTGATCCCTACTAATATTCCACCAGAGACTACAGGCATGCAGCCTGCTCTGGATCCCTTCCCACTGACGGGCGGGCCCAGCAGGTCTTTCTCTCTCTCTCTCTCTCTCTCTCTCATTGTGTGTGTGTGAGTGTGTGCAAGGTGTCTGGTTCTCAGCAGTCTCTCCCTCCCCTGCTCTCCCCAGCACCGTCCAGGACAGTCTCATGTTCAGGAAAGACGCAGCAGCAGTGACTGCAGCAGCGCCTTGGCAGACAAAGCAACGCCGCCGCCCCCAACCCATTTTCACCTCTGAGATTTAATTTCAGAGGCTGGACCAGCCTGGCCGTGCCATTGGTGGTGGTGTGGGGGGGGGGGAGAGGATGCTGGGTTCCCTCATTGGCTGGCTGGGATTCGGTCCCTGGGTCCTGGCCCCTCCCCCTGGTTTATATATACAAAAAAGGCTCTGCCTTTTCCATGTCCCTCCAGACGGAGGCCGGCAGAGGAGAGGAGAGGAGGCGTGAGCAAGAACAGCTGGCCAGGCGTGGAGCAATCTTCCCAGGCTGGAGGTGTGGGAGGCTGGCCGGGTGGCTGTAGCGGCTTCAAGCTCTTCTTTTCTCCATCTGCCTGACCTTAAAGGCCTTCCTGGACAGCACTGTCCACAACTTGGCTGGAGGTTTTCCAAGGGTGGTGGTGGTGGTGGTGGTGGTGGTGGTGGAACCCTGGCCATGGCCTTCACCATGCTGAGGCCCGTGGCTGCCCACGTGCTCTACCCAGACCTCAGCCTGCTATCCGAGGAAGACGACGACAACCGCAGCGAGAGCGACGCCTCCTCCTCCTCCGACCGGTCCTTCGGCTGCTGCGAAGCCCAGCGCAAGATGGCCCGCAAGCCCGGCCCGGTGGTGGTGGTCAAGCAACGGCAGGCGGCCAACGCCCGGGAGAGGGACCGGACCCAGAGCGTCAACACCGCCTTCACCGCCCTCCGCACCCTCATCCCCACCGAGCCGGTGGACAGGAAGCTGTCCAAAATCGAGACCTTGCGCCTGGCCTCCAGCTACATCTCCCACCTGGCCAACGTGCTTCTGCTGGGCGAAGGGTGCGAGGATGGCCAGCCCTGCTTCAGTGCCATCTATGGGGCCAAAGGGGAGATGGAAGGCAAACAGCCCCGAAGCATCTGCACCTTCTGCCTCAGCAACCAGAGGAAAGGGGTGAGTCTCCTCGCCTTGACGGCCCTCGCTCTTTCCCTCCTGCTAAAGAGAGGAGGGCCAGAGGTCCCACTTAGCTAGAAGCACAGATGGGAAAAGTTGCTCCTCTAGGTTTAGGGTTGCCAGAATCCCCTATTTGCAGCTGCTGCGGGAACTGCACCCCCCCCCCCAAAAGTAAATTTCCCAAGCTTTGCAACTAGAAGCCACTTTGTGGAACCAAACAGGGCCTGGTCCGTAGATGGGTGAGAGCTGGGAGGAGTTATTCAGCCATGAGTCGAAGGTATTCTGTGCATGTTCAGAGACACTGTTCTTTTCGACGGCTTGCAGGGTTGGGGAGGGGGAATTAAAGGCAAATACAAAACCAACTCTGAGGTTACCGTCAGAGGCCAAAGAGAGCTGATCTTTCCGTGGGAGAGGATTAGTTATGGGCACTCGGCAAAGGGTAGATTGTAGATGGTTTGCCTTTTGGTGGGTGTCTGGATTACCAACAAGAAGCATGCAGTAGAGCCATGAAAGGAAAGTGTCTTTGCAGCATTCATTTCTCTCGTCCATTACTCAGCCAGGGCTTAGCTCAGACCTATAGTCAGGGCTGGAGTCCGAATGCCAAGCTAAGATCAATGAAAGAGAGGCTGCCTCTGAACATGTGCAAAAGGAATCCTCCCTCCCCCCGCATTCCTCCTCTTGTTTAACCAATGGTGCACTTGCTGGATTGGTTTCTGGTTAGGACACAGAGCATCCAAGACCGCTTCCACCCTAAGGCTTCTCCTTTGAGGAATTAAACTCTGTTTATGTCTGTGAAGATTCTCAGTCATCCAGGTGAGTTTATCTGGAAGTTGAGTCATGGCAACTGGACGTCTTTTTCTTGAGAGATCGAAATGTTTCGCTGCTCATCCAAACAGCTTCATCGGTCTGAAGAAACTCATTGCGAGTCCCCCGTTTCTATCTCTCAAGAAAAAGAAGTCCAGTTGCCATGCCTCAACTTCCAGATAAACTCTGTTTAGGCATCGGAGATATCTGGGCTCAAGGAATTGTATATAAGATCATGAGAACAGCCTTTCTGGAACAGGCCACAACCCATCCAGTCCAGCATTCTGTCTCACACAGCGGCTCACCATTTGCTTCAGGTTATTTCCAAGCAAATGTCTTCACCTGCTTAGGATTCCCCACAAATGGCATTGAGAGATCTCCTGCCTATCTCTCCAACCCGGAGGTTGTCCTTAGGCATCCATAATGATAGCCATTGATACCCTTGTTCTCCATGAACTTGCCCAATCCTTTCTTCAAGCTGTCAAGGCTGACAGATGTCACCACTTCAGGGAGGGAGGGAGTTCCATAGACCATTGATCCTCTAAGGGCATTTATACACGACCCCTAAGCTCCACCACAAATGGCTGCAAGGTCCGGACCTTAAAAATGTTTACCCACCAGCTCCGGACTTTGCAGGCAATTAAGTGCGACCCCGCCCACTTAGCGCGATCAAACTGCACTTTTCTTGTACCTGCTTTTTGGATGAGACAAATATTTGATCCGGTGCAAGGATAGTGAGTGCGGGGCTCTCCTGGCTTCTGTTTGTTCTTTTTTTGCGCCCCGCCCCTTTAAGAGATCAGTATTATGCTGCCGGCAACAAAACGGAGGTAAGGGCATTCTTTTCTTTCTTTTTTCTCCATCCCTCAGGCAGCCAGCCAGCAACCAGGAAGTGCGGAGGGGGTGGGGACAGAGAAGAGCGAGGAACCCCTAAGATCTCTGGTCCGAATTTAAGTGGCCAGCGGATCTTAGGGGTCGTGTAAAAAGGCCCTAAGTGAAAAAGTACTTTCTCTTATTTGTTTGAGATCTGGCACCCCAAAGTTTCACGGAGTGCGCCCTAGTTCTAGTGTTGTGCGATAGGGAAAACATTTTTTTCCTTATCTACTTTGTCCACACCGTGTATGATTTTATAAACTTCAATCAGGTCACCTCTTAGGCCCAGCCGTTGCAGCCTCAGGTGGTAAGGAAGGGGTTCCAGTCCCCGAATCATTCTAAGCCTCATGGCACAGTGGTTAAATGCCTGTACTGCAGGTAAAACTGTGCTCATGACCTGGGGTTCAATCCCAGGTAGCAGGCTCATGGTTGACTCAGCCTTCCATCCTTCCAAGGTCGGTAAAATGAGTCCCCAGCTTGCTGGGGGGGGGGCAATGTAGAGCCTGCACACTGTAATTACCGGTAAAACTGTTAACCGCCCAGAGAGTACTTGAAATGGTATGGGGCAGTATATAAGCAGACCACTTTGCTTTGCTTTGGTTGCCCTCCTCTCCACTTTTTCCATTTCCATAATATCCTTCTGGAGGTGACCAGAACTGTACACAGTACTCCAGATGGTGCACCTGCCTTGATTTATAAAAAGGCAAATTGACACCTGCTGACTTATTTTCTATACCCTTCCTAATGATCCCTGTAAGAGTCTTCCCATGTGCGGATGGAGGAATTGAGGCCAGAAGACAGGCCCATGACTAATAGGTGGCTCCCAGTTCTACAGAGCAGTTGAAGCTCAGCCGTTGGTGATGAAAGTAGAATCGTCAAAAGGTGACTCCTGTGAGGTGGAGGAGGAAGGAGACCCCCTGGGTCTTCAAAAGAAGATTCAAACTATTTAGATAACAGTTGCATGCTGTACTATGTCTCCCAGGTATGGCCTGCCTTCCCCCCAACCAATTGTTAAATAACATTACGACGACATGGAAAGGCTTGTGTCCCCATGACTGACGTTTTCTGACATAAGAACATAAGAACATAAGAACATAAAAAGAGCCATGCTAGATCAGGCCAAAGGCCCATCTAGTCCCACTTCCTGTATCTCACAGTGGCCCCACCAGATGCTTCTGGGAGCGCACGAGACTAGATCTCTTGTCTCCTGATACCACTCCCCTGCATCTGGCCCTTGAAGTACCCTGGTTTTAAGCCTGGAGATGACATCTCCATCATGGCTTGTAACCTCTGATGGACTTTTCCTCCAGGAATCTGTCCAATCCCCTTTTGAAGGCATCCAGGGCCATCCTGTGGCAGGGAGTTCCACAGAATAACAACACGCTGGGTAAAAAAAAATTCTTTGGTCTGTTTGCACTCTCCCAGCCCTCAATTTGAGTGTATGTCCCCTAGTTCTGCTATTTTGTAAGAGGGAGAAGAGCGTCCCTCTATCCACTTTACTCATGCCCTGCATTATTTTGTGCGTCTCAGTCATATCCCCCCTCAGACGCCTTTTTTCCAGACTAAAGAGTCCCAAATGGGTTAGCCTTTCCTCATAAGGGAGGTCCCCCAGCCCAGTAATGTCATGGGCTGAAGGTTTGCTTGTAACATTTGAATCCCTCCTGTCCTCTGATGAGCTCATGTCAACACGCTTCTCATTATAGAATCATAGACTTACAGAATAGTGGAGTAGGAAGGGGCCTGTAAGGCCATCAAGTCTAACCCCCTCTGCTGCAGGCAGGAATACAGATCAAAGGGTACCTGCCAGATGGTTGTCCAAATTTCACTTTAATGCCTCCCGTATTGGAACACTCACCCCCTTCTTGAGGTCATTGGTTCCATTGCCATACTACTCTAACAAGAACATTTAGAAGAGGTTGCTGTGTCCGTCTGTGCACGAATTCCAGGCAAGACTCAGAAACCAAACAAAATCAAAATGCAACAGGTGGCACCTTAAAGACTAACTCTTATATTTTAATGTAAGCTTTCATGGTCATGCCCACTTCTTCAGGCAGTATAAAAATATAGAAATAAATAAATAAATAAATAATGCAGCAGCAGAATGAGGTGTGTAATATAATATGCAATGGAATGTAGTTTCATACCATTGGATGTTGGATGTATGGTACATTTGCATGCCGTTGATTTGGTTGGTTTTGTTTTAACGTTCTGTTGTAAAAATTCCCAAAGAGACAGAAAACAGACACCAGATGGGGTGAGGGTGAGCAGGGGAGGGGGGAAAGGGGGAGGTTAAGACAGAGGGTGAGAAAATTGGAGCATTTCAGGAGGGAATATGGAAGTTATAATGTTTGCCTTAGAACCTCGTGGTGGAAAATGGGATTGATAGCGATGAAGAAAATAACAGTGGCAGTACAGCGTATGACATTTGGTAATGACTCTGGAAACAATGTGGTATACGACGGAATGTAAGTTTCATACCAAATATTCACTGGCTGCAGGATGCTAGGAATGTTTTTCCTGATATTCAGCTGAAAATTGGGGTGTCACAACTTGAGCCCCTTGTTGTGTGTCCTGCAGTCTGGGATGACTGAGAACAAATCTTCTCCTTCCTGTTTAGGACTATCTTTCAAGTACACTGGACCCTCATATAACAAATGGTTTGTATAACATAAAATCTGTGCAACATGAAAAAAAATTCTGGAGATAGGGGAAATCTGCTTAACAGAATCAATCAACTATGGGGTGAATCCGTACAACATACGGATCTAGATGGGCGGTATAAAAGTTAAAAAAAAAATTTGTATAAAGGAAATTTTGCTTAAGATAATTTCATTTGGAACCAATTAATTCCTTTATATAAGGTACCACTGTATTTGCAAAGTGCCGTCCTATCTCCTGTCTAGGCTAAACATCCCCCATTCTGTCAGTCTTTTATCCTCACAACAAGCCTGTAAGAGGGGCCAGCCCAGGCTCACCCGGTGGTGAGTTCCATCGCTCCATGAGGATTTAAACCCAGATCTACCAAAACCTTCACCTGAACACTTTCAGTTATGACAACGTACTGGCTTGCTTTTTTTCTTTGTGGGTGAGGCTGACACACACACACACACACACCCCAAAAAAGAGGAGAGGCGTCTTTTTGCAGCTGCTAACCATGATTGTCAAGTGAAACCTCCAGGTTCAGGAGCAGCCTGCCACTAAAAACCAGTTGCTGGTGGTGGGGCGAGGGCAGCAGAAGAGAAGCTGCCTCTTCTATGCTCCGGGGGGGTTGGGTGGGTGCTCCCCCATGTAGGAGCAGCCAGACTATTTTCTTTTGGGCCATAATGATGGTTTCAGTCCCACACTTTGGGAATGTTACTTTTTTGGGACGATGAGTCCGAGGATTCCTTAGCCAACTGTAGTCCAGAAAAAGCAGCGTTTCCAAGTTCTGTTTTTTTCCTTTTAAGTCATAAATGGCACCACCATTAAAAAAACCCCCTCTCTCAACAGAGGTGGGGGGCTCAGGCAGTCTATCTGCCACTTATCAGGTTGTGATTTCAACAATACCCAGACAAATCAAAAAATACTTCATGCCTTCAATCACCACCAAGGCCATACATAGCTGACAACTCATACTTTAAGGTTTTCAGCGCCTTACTTAGGCCATTGTTCACCTTAAGGCTGTTGTCTACCTAACAATCTTATTCCGGCCATTGTTCATCTTAGGAGACTATTTCAGACCAGGGGGACAAGAGGTCAAAGTGAGCTATAAAATGGAGGACTCGCAACTAGCTTTCCTCAAACTGACGAAGCTGTTTGGATGAGCAGCGAAACATTTCAATCTCTCAAGAAAAAGAAGTCCAGTTGCCATGACTGAACTTCCAGATAAACTCACCTGGGTGACTGAGAATCTTCACAGACACCCCCAGACCTTGAGCTGGAACCTGATTTGGACAGGTTCTGTTGCAGATTTCACTCCCACTCTGTATAGGCCAAACAGAGGGAGGAGGCCCGAGCGGACTCGATGTGGGTGTTGAAAGGAGCCTGGCTTCATAGTGCATGAAAAACGTGTGTGTGTGTGTGTGTGTGTGTGTGTGTGTGTGTGTGTGTGTGTGTGTGTGTGTGTGTGTGTGTGTGTCCCTTGGTACACGACCCCTAAACTCCGCCAAAAATGGCTCCCAGCTCTGGAGCTTAAAATTGTTTCCCCACCAGCTCCGGAGTTTACAGATAATTAAGTGCGACCACGCCCACCTAAGTGCGTCCCAGCGCACTTTTCAGGTACCTGCTCTCTGGAGGTGAAAATTCCTGATGCGGATATAACAGTAGTGACTGCCCGGCTCTCCTTGCTTCTGTTTATTCTTTTTTTGCCCCCCGCCCCTTTAAGAGATCTGAATGCAGTGCGGGGATGGCAGAACGGAGGTGAGCGGCATTCCTTTCTTCTTCTTCTTCTCCCTCCCCTCACGCAGCCAGCAGCCAGGAGTGCGGAGGGGGTGGGAACGCAGGAACAGCGACAAACCCCTAAGATCTCTGGTCCGAATTTAAGTGGCCAGCGGATCTTAGGGGTCGTGTGAAAAGGCCCGTGTGTGTGTGTGTGTGTGTGTGTGTGTGTGTGTGTGTGTGTGTGTGTGTGTGTGTGTGTGTGTGTGTGTGTGTGTGTGTGTGTTCCTTTCCTTGGCCTCCAGTGATCTCATATCTTTTCTCCGCTGCTCCAAGGGTCGAGAGAGGCATAGAAAAGTTCACCCCGAAGTTGCAGGGCTCACAGCCAGGCGTGCTTGGTTCTTGTTCTTGGATTCCAGTAGGGCAGAAGCAAAGGTGGCTAGCGTGCTGGGGGGAAATGGGGCGTTAATGAAGATGGTGTGGATCACCAGAACTTAGCAAAAGGACCATCAGCTCCCAAAGTCCTCGAGGGATCACGGAGGATGCAGGCAGGATCCTTTCCAACCCCTAAATGGGGATGCCAAATGTTGAGCCCAGGTGATGTACTACTGGGTTATGGCCCAGAGGATCTGGGATTTTGTGGCAATCTCTCGGCCAAATGCCCCTTATTCATTTAATATATTTTTGGGATTCGCACAAAACAAAAAACCAAATGCTATTTCGTCATCTCGTTACGTAACAAAATGAAACGAAGAAACGACGCGAGGAAGCAGCATTTCGTTACAGACGAAACGAAATGGTTTTCGTTTTGTTTTTGTTAAAACGGACCATTTCGTTCTGTCTGTAAGCCACTTGGGGGAGGGAAAAAGGTTTTTTTTTAAAAAAAGCTCCGGGCTTTTCAAAAAAACCTTTTTTCCCCTCCCCCAAGCCACACCACCTGATTGGTGCTAGGTTTGGGGGGGGGGAGAGATTTTCTCCTACCCCAGTGCTGAGCAAATGGCAGTTGGGGGGAGGGGAAAAAGTTTTTTTAAAAGCCCAGGGCTTTAAAAAAATTGTCCCTTTGCCACTTTCCAGCCCCCCCCCCACGAACTGCTTCGTTAGTGGGTTGTTTCGTACATTTTTTTTTTTTGGAAAACATTCATATGAAACGAAACAAAAAAATGTAGGGGGGAGGAAAGGAAACAGAACAAAACATTTTTTGTTTGTTTCATGCCCATCCCTAATATATTTCTATCCCGCCTTTTTCTCCAGAAGGACTTGTGGTTGCCTGAACAGACCCCACCTTGCTCAGCTTCCAACATGAGATCGCATTTTAGGGTGTCATTCTAGAGGTCTATGGGAAGCCGGCTGTAGAAAAACAATATCTCCCCAAAACACAGTTTTCCTGCTAGTCCGGATAATAAGACAATGGTTTGCAGCAGTGTCAAATGCAGTTTGTGGCACAGGCTGCATGTCTGGCCTGCATGCAAACCCTTCGCCACCATATGAATCAGGATCCTACCTTAAGTCCTTCCAGAGTTGCTGGGATAAAATCCCATCACTCCCTGTCCATATAGGTTTGGAATGATGGGAACTGTAGCCTCTCATCCCTAGAACACCACAGAGACAATTCTTTGGCGTCTGCAATCCAAAGAATGAATAATGCACTGATCATGATTACCCAACAAGGGTGCCGTGACACTCAATACATGCACAGAGGTATGCTGCTTGTCCTCTGTACTCTTCATTAGAGGATGTTTCGTGCCCATTTTAACTCCAGCCTGAGTTTTTTTTTTAAAGCCATGGCTTGATTTTGCATCTCGGCTCAGGGAGAAGTAAAACTCTCAAGCAATAATGAACCAAGTGGAGCAAACCTAGGTGTAACTTGGGCCTTTGACTGTGCATTGAGATTTAGGTGCAAAAAAATATTGCTCCTGCCACAGTGCAGCCCTTTTTGCTGGAAGGTTGTGAACTTGCCATTCTTCCCTGGGCAAAGAAGGATGCTGAGCAAGAAGTCTTGACACAGGACAAACATGGCTGTCGCACACTCACATTCAAGTCCCCCCTCCCTGTTCTTCGATCATCTCCCCACTGATGCTGATGGGGGACATCCATTCAAACTGAGGGATGGGAGAGCGAGAACAGACCAAAGAAAGTATTTTTTTTAACCCAGCGTGTTGTTGTTAGTCTGTGGAACTCCCTGCCACAGGATGTGGTGATGGCATCTGGCCTGGATGCCTTCAAGAGGGGATTAGACAGATTCCTGGAGGAAAAGTCCATCACAGGTTACAAACCATGATTTCCATGCTTAAGACCAGGCTACTTCAAGGGCCAGATGCAGAGGAGTGGTATCAGGATACAGACAGATTTCTAGTCTCATGCGCTCCCAGACACATCTGGTGGGGCCACTGTGAGATACAGGGCTCTGGACTAGATGGGCCTTTGGCCTGATCCAGCATGGCTCTTCTTAGATTCTTAAACTGAGGGTTCAAATCCAGAGACAGTGGTCGAACTCGTAAGTGATTAAATTCCAGGAGGGAAAAAAAGGAGGCAACGAGGATAATTTAGAACACAATCTGTTTTCTGAAGTTTGCACGCTTGGAATGAGTTGCGTTGCTTTATGAGGCTGCCAGCATAGATTACAAAAGTCGAGCCTGGAGCTGCAGGATTTTCTGTATTCCACGGAAGACTTAGCCCAAAATCCTCTTGGGGTGTGCTAGTTATCATGGGTAATAATAAATATATATACTTGGGTATTTTCCCTCTTCCCTGTGTACTAGGATGTACACAGAGTAGGCATACAGCTAAAATACATGTTTTTAATTGAACAATTGAGAAAAAGCCTGTGCATGTGTCTATTTATTAATCTGTTTCTTACACAGCCCCCAGACTGTAAATTATTCATTCAAAATCTGTCATAGATACTATGCTAGGGAGATTGATACATTTCTGAATTGATGAATGACATTTTATTACATTAAATAGGACTGTGGTTCAGGTTCAGACAAATCTCAAATCCCAAACTGAAACGGCCTGATTTGGACAGATATCTGAAAGGTCTGGATCAAACTGTAAAGACAATATTCCATTTTTGACTGCATTGAAGCGAATCTGAATTTACAAATCATTATGATTCTGGCGAACACAGGCAAGTGGATGAAAGTACTATAGACAGTTTCAGCCTATTAGACACCTGGGGGTCCCTTTAAGGAGAAAAGCAGGGTAATAATATTTCTAACAAATAAATAAAAATAAATAGATAAAATTTTAAACACCAGCAAATGTAAAGGTGATCACAGGCAAACACCTGACCCTTTTTTTCCTGCCATGTTTTTTTTTCTCTGCCTGCTGGAATTTCCAATTTTCATGTGCATCAGGGCCAATACAAAACAAAAAAAAATATTACGTATAAAGAAATTAATTCTTTCCAAATGAAATTCTGTTAAGTCATTTTTCCTTTATACAAATTTCCCATAGGAATGCATTGAACATGGAGTAATCCCTAATCGCGATCATTTTTATGTTGTACAGATTTGCCCCACAGGCGATTCTGTTAAGGAAATTCCCCCTATCTCCAGAATGTTATATGTTGTGCAGATTTTATGTTATACAAACCGTTTGTTATACGAGGGTCTGCTGTATAACTGTTTCAAATTTTCCAGTGTACCACATTTACAAATTCCTTTGGACCTAGGGCAGAAATAACTCCAACTCCTATTTTGGATATACTGTATATGGAAGTCTGAACTGCCCTGGGACTGAATCAAGGGTCCTCACTGAAATCTGCCCGTCCCTTGTGGTACCATTTTTAGGCATTAAGCATTGTTCCTGTACCTTAGAGGCCAGCTTGTGAAATTCATTCTTTCACAGGGCTACTAGCTTGCTCTTAGAGCACTGCCCTTGGCAGGGTCTGCTTCAAACAATTCAGAAAGAGACACCGCATTGTTTTCTTTTGCTGCAGGAGGTAGGAATAAGAGGAGAGAGAAATCGAATGAGCATCAGGAGAATAGAAGACAGAACAGCTACGGAAGAATTTTTTTTAAAAAACCAGAGAATGGAAAGCAGAGGGAAAGCAGTGTAGGAAAATAATCAGGTCCTTGCCAGAATTAAAAAAAAAAACCAACATAACATTATTTTTCCTTTTCTCAATTTTATAACAAAAAATTTGGAGGTGGGGAGTTTCTGATACCACTTCTGCTTATGTTAAATCCAAGAGTCTAGTGGTCAGTATTACAATACTGTATTACAAAAAGATCAGTGTCGGACCGTTCCACCAGAGCATCTTTGGCACTTTCACTCCAGTGTGGCCACCCCACCCCCATCCCCCCACCCCGGAGGCCCCTAAGATTGTCACCCATAATTGAGCCTTCTTGGTGGCTGGTCCCGCAATATGGAGCAAATTGCCTCATGAAATGCACCAAATGGAGTCCCTGACAGCTTTTTAAAAAGCTTTACTGGCTTTTAAGGGAAGCTTTTGGTGATCGGTGATGTAATGTTTGTTCCCCCTTTCTTCTTCTTCTTCTTCTTCTTCTTCTTCTTCTTCTTCTTCTTCTTCTTCTTCTTCTTCTTCTTCTTCTTCTTCTTCTTCTTCTTCTCACCACTACCACCACCACCACCAGAAAAAGCCTTTCAGTTACAGACACCTTCTTCTTCTTCTTCTTCTTCTTCTTCTTCTTCTTCTTCTTCTTCTTCTTCTTCTTCTTCTTCTTCTTCTTCTTCTTCTTCTTCTTCTTCTTCTCACCACTACCACCACCACCACCAGAAAAAGCCTTTCAGTTACAGACACCTTCTTCTTCTTCTTCTTCTTCTTCTTCTTCTTCTTCTTCTTCTTCTTCTTCTTCTTCTTCTTGTTTGCCATCCCTTATTCGTCCACTTGCCAGGGTCTGGATTTTAGTGTGTTTAGTTTATGTTTTTTATATTAGCTGTTTATTGTTTTGTTTGCTTTTAATCGTTGATTAATTTGCTTTTGTGTAAACCGCCCAGAGTCCCTATTTGGGAAATCAGGCGGTCTAGAAATGCAATAAATAAATAAATAAATAAATAAATAAATAAATAAATAAATAAATAAATAAATAAAATAAGTGGAGTAACCCCTGAAATAAGTTATGTAAGATATGCTGATCTCATTTCTTCGACTCCATTCCATTGATGCAGGAATGTACGCTTTAAAAAGAAAAGTTACACAGAGTTCTGTTTCTCAGGCGTCAAAGTCTCTAGGGCCAGTGATCCGAAGGATGGCCCTTGGTCTGATACATGACCGAGAGAGTCGATTTATTGATAGAGGAAGTGTATTTCATTGTTGGACTTAAGAAGTACTCTTTGGGCCACTCTGTGTATAGCTTCAGCCGGTCAGTTTCATTTAATAATTAATAATAATCCCGTGCAATCCTTGTTCAGGGTTTTCTAGGTAGAGAATATTCCGCATCTGGTTTTACTTAGAATATTTAAATACTTGGTGCTTGAACAGCTATTCGTTTGAAGATATTAACATGTTTTCATTGACCAGAAGGCTTTCTGTTGTCATGGCTTTAGAGATCGCTCACTGTAAAAATACGTAGCTGGAATATTAGCCAACTTTACCTTCTCTTTCATTATTCAAAACAAAACGTATCTCACATTCTTTCCAGGCCATTTATGGTCAATTTGCCACTCTTTGCAAAATTCCTATCAAAAACTACCCGAAATGAAAGCCTTGCGATTCCTTGATGCTGCTTGAGATTTCAGGCTGCTGAGAGGTGTTTTTACAACAGATGATAAAGTGTACAATCAGTATGTCGCAAAGAAATTTGAGCCATTCCCAATCAGTTCCATTTGTGGCGCTTTAGTAACATTAATAATTAGGAAGTATAGTTAACGAGCTTTAAATCTCTTTGCCTACAGGATATTTTTGCTATCTTTTCAATGGTTAATGTAGGTTAGTATTATCCTCCCCCCCCCATTTTGCTGATGAGAGGTAGCTAAGAAAAAATAGATCTTCTGTAAAGCCACCTGACGAGGTATGGGATAAAAAGATTTAAGGAACCCAACCCAAATATAAAGTGATTACTCGCAATCAGGCCTTTTCCGTGGCTGCCCCAACTTTATGGAACCACCTTCCAAGTGAGATACGCCTAGCACAGCTCCTGCCAACCTTTAGACAAGCCCTTAAAACCTGGTTCTTTAAAGAGGACTTTGGTGACCGTTCACGTGTACGGTTGTTGGTTTTGTCTGTTATTGTTTGCCGTCCTGGGGGTCTGCCCTCTTGCTGGCAAGTTCTGACGTTTTGAAGTCTTGCTACTCTCTGTTATTTTATCTCTTGTTCAATTGTGAACCGCCCGGAGTTGCTTTTTGGGCAAGACGGGCGGTCAATAAATGCACAAATAAATAAATAAATAAATAAATAAATAAATAAATAAATAAATACAGTGGTGCCTCAACTTATGAATTCAATCCGCTCCGAATGCATGCCCTTAAGTCAAACTACTCTTAAGTTGGGGTACCTATCTAAAAAACTTTTTTAAAAAGTTAAAAAATGGAAAAAATGGAAAAAAATGTAAATTGAGCAGACCATATCTAAAATTTGTAAGGCGGCAGTTAAAACACCAACAGTTTTCCGCTCTTAAGTCGAATTGCTCTTCAGTTGAGCTGCTCTTAAGTCGGGGTACCACTGTAGATAAATAAATAAATAAATATTTTGATGCCTCAATCATGTATGGATCAGGGATGAATCCTGCACCTGTCATGAATTCCCTCTTGTGAGCAACAATTAAAGGAGCAACGGCCTTGTGTTTTCCATCTTGTTGTCATGTTGTCTAGCTGCTTTGGACAAATGGTGGCCCTGCAAGCCAATGACTTCTGAAATGCTCTCTCCTCAACAGCCCCTCTCATTGCATACATAAGACCATGGTTTCCTCTGTTGTGTGAATCCATCTCACATTCAGTCTTCCTGCTGCCTTCAACTTTTCGTAGTACTGTATTGTTGCTTTTTCCTGCGAGCATTGTAGCCTCGTGATATTCATCATTCCATAGGGACATTGTATCAGAAGCTAGTAAGAGCAAATACTTTCCAAAACAAAACAAAACAAAACAAGAGGTTGGTATCTCTAAGGAACCCTCCCATACCTACACTAAGGGCCTTTTCACACGACCCCTAAGATCCGCTGGCCACTTAAATTCAGACCAGAGATCTTGGGGGTTCGTTGCTCTTCCTGCGTCCCCACCCCTCCGCACTTCCTTGATCCTGTCTGCATGAGGGGAGGGAGAAAAAAGGGGACAAAAGAATGCAGGCTCACCTCCGTTTGCCGGTCCAAGCCTCCCCAACCCCCGTCGTCATCCTGATTCCTTCTCTTAAAGGGGCGGGAGGCAAAAACAACAACAAACAGAAGCGAGGAGAGCCTGGCACTCACTGCTTTACATTCGGATCTGGGATTTTTCACCCTCCTAGAGCAGGTACCTGAAAAGTGCGGTGGGACGCGCTTAGGTGGGCACGGTCGCACTTAATTATCTGTAAACTCCGGAGCTGGTGGGGAAACAATTTTAAGCTCCGGAGCTGGGAGCCATTTGCGGCGGAGTTTAGGGGTCGTGTACAAATACCCTAAATCATGAGGTAACTTCGGCCCTTGAGATGTTTTGGACGACAACTCTCACACTCCTTTGTCATTGGCAATACATTAAGCCTTGGAATTCTGGGAGTTGTGGTCCAAACCAGCTGGAGGGCCGAAGTTTAGTGGTAGGGTATACCTCCTGATTCAAAATATTTTTAAAAAGAGAATTTCTAAACTGATTAGAGAATCCAGCATGTCACCAAAGAAATGGGTTGAATATAAAAAGGAACAGCTAGCACAAAACCCAGAAGCTGCAATAAAACAACAAATCTAAATGCTAACATTTGTTATGAAGCCCCCCAACTTCCCTTCCCCACAAAAAAGGGGAGGGGAAAATCTTAAAGCAGAATAAAAGGTTATTTTTTTCAGACAATCAAAGGAGAGCATAAAACAAGACAAGGAAGAAAAGGAAATGAGGTTATTGCTGTGTTGACAACATCTGTGTTTTATTCCATGTGACGAGCTGAATTCCACAGGAGATTCACCACCCCTGTTGCTTCTTTCTTCTCAGGTGAAATGCCTCCTTCTGTGGGAAACGGTGGGTGATGCTCGAGGCTTTTAGGGTGGTTTTGGATTGGTAGCCCTTTCCATCTGTTCACAAAAAAGAAATAAAATAAGATGACAAGCACAGAGCTGCTGTGGCACCTTTAAAACGAAGACATTTACCTTGGGGTGCACCTTCATAGACCACTGTTTCTCGGGTCTGGAGAAGCGGTTGGCAAAACCTCACAGAAATAAATGCATTGGTCTTAATGATGCCAGTGGTACTTGTTGGTGCTGTTTGCTCAAGGAGGGTCTTGCTGAACTCAGTCCCAACAGTGGGGCAGGTGGTTCATCTCTACACATGTTGGGAGTCTAGCTGGGAAAGGGAAGGACTGTCTCTCAGTCGGATAGCTCAATGGTTTACGTCCCTGGCTGAGGAGCCAAAGGTTGGGAGTTCAATTCCCCACTGGGCTTTCTTGACAGCAGCTGGATCATAAGATCCATTCCTGGTCTCCAGGTCTAAGATTATTTATTATAGTACACATGTTTTGGATGTCAGCGTCCATCAGCACCAAGCAGGATGGCTAATGGCTGGGAGTGGTGGAAGAGGCAGTGTAAAGCAGTGATTCTCAACCTGTGGGTCCCCAGATGTTCCTGGACTGCAACTCTCAGAAGCCTCCAGCACTTGCCTCCAGCACTTGCTGTGCTGGAAGGGGTTTCTGGGAGTTGCAGTCCAGGAACATCTGGGGACCCACAGGTTGAGAATCACTGGTCTAAAGTATCTGGTAGACTCTAGGTTGTGGATGGCTTAAAAGGATCTGTAAGCTTCTCATGATCCTTTCTGTCCTGTCAAGTTGGAACTGACCCATAGCAACCTTAATTAGACTCCCGAAGGAAGGCTGATATCTAAGGGACAGTTTTACAAGTTCCACACCCACAGTGAGGAACATAAGAACCCTGCTGGATCAGGCCAAGGGCCCAGCTAGTCCAGCTTTCTGGATCTCACCGTGACCCTAGAAGACCACATGAGACAACTAGATATCTTTTCCCTGATGCCACCTCACATTTTAGGGCACAATTCTCATATCTCAGCCCAGATATATGAAGCTTGCCTTGCAGAGACATGTCACTCCCTCCTACAGAGGTACCCTCCTTTTAAGCCTGGAGATAACATGTATCCCCATCGTGGCTTGTTTCCATGGCCAAGCAGGGATTTGAACCCAGGGCTCTCAAGACCTAGGCCATCACACACTGGGTATCTGCATTCCTACAATGGCTTATGCAACACAACATGGGAGATGTGGGTTGCATCCACTTGGGGCATTCAGGGGCTGGATATGACCCAGAGGAGTGGCTCGTGGCTTGGCTAGGGGTTAAATTGTGGCCCTCCATGCTGAAATCTTTGCACTCAACTTAAATTTCACCACCCTTTTCTCAGCATGCTTGTATAAGCCTCCGGTTATCGAGGCTTCACTCTTCAAAGTCCTGGTTTTGAACCTTCCACGGCTTGGGACCTGAATACCTGGCAGAGCGGATCTTCCAGAGATTAATGGAGGCCTGACCTACTAGAATGTCGCGGGCGCTCTCACTTTGGGTGGCCACACCCAGGGAGGCTCGGAAAGCGGCAACCCGCAACCGAGCCTTCTCTGTGGCTGGCCCCTCGCTATGGAACCATCTCCTGAGTGAGCTGTGCCTTGCACAGTCCCTGCCAGCCTTTAAAAAGGCATTGAAGACCTAGCTTTTTAGTGAGGCATTTGGTGACCTTTAATTTTAATTTTAATTTATTTTAATTTTATTTTTCTCCCCTCTTATTTTATTCCGCCATCTTGCCAAGTATTTCATGTTATTTTATATTGTTTATTGGCTTACAATAATCAATTCTTTTTATATACATCTTTTACTTTCTTTCTCATATTGTTTTGATTGTAAACCGCCTGGAGTTCCTCCGGAAGACGGGCAGTATATAAATAAATAAATAAATATGCTTGAAAAGAAAGACACTGCCATCCAGGAAAGCTATTGCCATGTAAAATGTATTACTCTTGAATGGTGCAACAAGACTCATGGCTGGCTTTGCTGCAGCACTCCAGAAGTTCATAACTACGAATCCCATGCTCTCTCCCCATAGGTAGGACTGTACTCCAAGACTACCTGAGAGCTACAGAATCCCCATGATCGGCTAAGAGGCACCACCCTATGGACTAGAAGAGTGGCACAGCTCATTTTCCTAGCAAGATTTGCCTTTTTATTTGTCTTTCCATGAGCTTAGGCAGTACGTGGAGGTCTTCTGTTTCTGTGCAAAATGCTTTCTAATCCATTGCAAGCTCATCAGCCTTGAATATTGAGATGTACAAAATAATGCAGGGCATGGGTAAAGTGGATAGAGGGACGCTCTTCTCCCTCTCACAAAATACCAGAACTAGGGGACATCCATTCAAATTGAGGGCTGGGAGAGTAAGAACAGACAAAAGAAAATATTTTTTCACCCAGCTTGGTGTTAGTCTGTGGAACTCCCTGCCACAGGAGGTGGTGATGGCATCTGGCCTGGATGCCTTCAAAAGGGGATTGGGCAGATTCCTGGAGGAAAAGTCCATCCCAGGTTACAAACCATAATGGAGATATGTCATCCCCAGGCTTAAAACTGGGATACTTCAAGGGCCAGATGAAGGGGAGTGGTATCAGGAGACAGAGATCTAGTCCTGTGCGCTCCTGGATGCATCTGGTGGGGCCACTGTGAGATCCAGGAAACTGGACTAGATGGGCCTTTGGCCTGATCCATCATGGCTCTTCTTATGTTCTTAATATAAGAGACCATAGTATGTTTAGTTTATGTTTTTTGTATTTGCTGCTTATTCTTTTGTGTGCTTTTAATTACTGATTCATTTGCTTTCTTGTGAACCGCCCAGAGTCCCTATTTGGGAAATTGGCCTTTCTAGAAATTCTAAATAAATAAATAAATAAATAAATAAATAACCCTTTTTTAAAAGTGGAGGGTTGCAGGAAGTTGATTTCTGGCTTCAGTTTGTTGGGGGTGGGCTTTGCTTGGAGGGTCCTGAGGGTCTCTGTGGGGTGACATGATTTCTTCCACATGTGTTTTGCCATCGGGGGGGTCATCTTGGGGACACAAAAAATGCCCTTCATGATTCCATGCACTTCGCCCTGCTAAGCTGGCCACACCCATCAATTTATGGTAAATAATGAATATGAAGACAGAATGAATATATGGAAAGACAGAATAAATAAATGTGAAGACAGAAAGACTATAAATATATTACAAGATCCATCTTGCGGGGGAGGGGGGGCTTCCTGTTTCTCTCATAGTGAGATTTTTTTTTGCCAGAGTGAGTTGTGGGATGCAGTATATGAAAGATTAAGAAGCCTTAGTCTAATAAAGGATTGTAGTTTTAGCTGTGTTTTTGTTTCTGAGGAAAATAGAATCAGTGGATGAATCTCATGGGTTTAGAGGACTTCACCCAGAGGGCTGGGAAATATTTCTCCCTGTAAAACCAAACAATGAACCGAGTGAGACCTAAGCGTTTGGAAATGAAACTTTTTTTCAGCTGCAATTCCCAGAAATCCTGTTGATCAGCAACTTGGAATTTGGAAGTTCAAAAAAGAAGAAGAAATAAAATAAAATAAAAAAATAAAATAAAATAAAATAAAATAAAATAAAATAAAATAAAGGGAAAAAAGGTCCCCCTTAAAAAAATATTCTGGAGAGCAAAGGTCTCCTTTAAGAGTAAGAAATGCCATATGTTATTTTCAAGGTGACCAGATGCTGAGATAGTAAGCTATATGTTCCAACACATGCATGAACAGCATCAGCATTAAAACCTGGGTCCATTCACCCGGCTTCCAAAACTGGATTCGTTGGAATGAGCGCAGCATTGGGAGGCTGGATAACAAGTTCATGGCTTCTTGTTTTTGTTTTAAACGTAGCTAGACCTAAAAGTGTATTGCCTCTTTTTATTTCCTGGGTTGGGAATGCAGAATTTGAAAACACACACATGCACGCAATTCCTAAAAGTGACTGAAATAAAAGCTTAAGCCAGTAGTACCCAAACTTCGGCCCTCTAGATGTTTTGGACCACAACTCCCAGAATTCCAAGCCTATATTTCCAATGGCAAAGGACTGTGGGAGTTGTGGTCCAAAACATCTGGAGGGCTGAAGTTTGGACATGCCTGGCTTAAGCCATGCCTCAGCATGGGGGCCGGCTCGGATTCCCGACTGCTCCAGCTTCTGATTATTCCCCAGTCAGTGATGGCATCGTGACCTTTCCTAGGTCAACCCATGTTGAGGCCACTCTAAGCATGGACACGTAGCCTGGGGTTGGTTGTGGGAATGAGCCAGGAAATCCTACACGAAAGGTCTCATGCCCCTTCATCGCACAGCCTGGAACTTGTATCCACACAGCCTGGGGTGGGGTGGGGTGATTCTGAGAGCCTCATGGCACAGTTGTTAAATGCCTGTACTGGAAGTCAAACTGTGTTCACGACCTGGGGTTCGATCCCAGGTAGCAGGCTCATGGGGCTTTTATACACGACCCCCAAACTCCGGGGCAAATGGCTCCCAGCTCCGGAGCTTAAAAATGTTTCCCCACCAGCTCTGGAGTTTACAGGAAATTAAGTGCGGCCACGCCCACTTTAGCGCGTCCCAGCGCAGCTTTCAGGTACCTGCTCTTCCAGGGTGAAAATTGCTTGATGCGGTGTAACGATAGTGAGTGCAGGGCTCTCCTCGCTTCTTTGTTGTTTTTTTGGCTCCCGCCCCTTTAAGAGCTACTTTACAGAGACAGGAATGTTGCCGCGGCAAGAACGGAGGCAGAACGGAGGTGACCCACAATCTTTTCTTCCTTTTTTTTTCTCCCTCCCCTCACGCAGCCAGCAGCCAGGGTGGGGACACAGGAAGAGCGACAAGCCCCTAAGATCTCTGGTCCGAATTTAAGTGGCCAGCGGATCTTAGGGGTCGTGTAAAAGCGCCCATGGTTGACTCAGTAGTAGTAGTGGTCGTCTAATCTGGCCATTGAAAGGAAAGGGGATTGGTTTAAAATAATCCTATTTTAGTTAACACAAATTCTATGTAGCATACATTAACTCAGTTTTTACACAAACTAATCAATCAAAGCAAAGCATGCTGCTTAACAAACCATCCCATAATGCCAAAATCTTGACTGTTTAGAATTTACTTATGCAGGCTACACATTGCCTCCCCAAATAGCTGTGTACTATAAGAGCCTCGTGGTGCAGTGGTTAAAGGCCTGTACTGCAGGCAAACTGTGCTCACGACCTGGGGTTCAATCCCTGGTAGCCGGCTCAAGGTTGACTCAGCCTTCCATCCTTCCGAGGTCGGTCAAATGAGTACCCAGCTTGCTGCGGGTGGAGGGGAGGCAATGTGTAGCCTGCAGGCTGTAATTAAAAATGTAAATCACCCAGAGACTACTTGAAGTGGAATGGGGCCGTATATAAGCAGAACATTTTGCTTTTTTTTTGCTGTGCTTTTGTTGTCCAAACCCAGGAGCTGATCTGAACGCAGCTTTGAATGATGATAGCATTCTTTCCTCTGAGGTTGGTGGTGGGGGAATGAACACAACGACCAGAGCAAAGCGCCTTCGCTGGGAACTAGGCTATTGCAACAGGAGCAACAAATATCATTTATTATTTATTTCTTTAAAATTTCCTTACTTCACTGTTCTCCTCAAAGGGAGCTGATAAACAGCTGGATAGCTCAGTGGTTTTGGCATCTGGCTGTGGAACCAGAGGTTGCAAGTTCAATTCCCCAGTGGGCACCCTTGAACAGAGGCTGGACTCAATTCAGCTCTGCAGTTCTCAGATTATTATTATAAGGTGGTTTACATCAATTAAAGGGTAATATTTAAAAAGCTAAAAAGAGATAGTAATAAAGAGGTAAACAAGTATTATATTCAAAATGGACAGTACAATCAATACTAAAAATACATTTATTTATTTTTTTATTTATTTTTAGAGTATTTTTACCCCGCCTTTCTCCTTGAAAAAGGACTTACAGTAATGAGGGACAATATACAAGCCAATACAATTAAGACATATTCAAGTCTTTGAGAACAGGGAATTGAGGGACGTCTTACAGCATTAACAGACAACATTTCATTAATACAATCACAAAGTCTTTAAAAACAAAGCATTAAAAGACAAAATTACATTAATGCAATCACAAAGTCTATAAACACAAAGTCTATGTGATCGTGTATGGTAGATTCATATAAAAGTCACATAATAGGTATTCCATCATTCAGGGAAAACTTGCCTGAAGAGAAAGGTCTTTGCCTGTTTCCGGAAAGACAGAATACAAAACAACAGAACAGAATGTATATTTTAAAAAACCCTCTCAGGTTGCCATTCATCAAGGAACAGCCTGCCTGAACAGAAAGTGCTTTTCTTGCTTGCAGAAGGACAGCAAAAAGGGGGCCAGGTGGGCCTCCGGTGGGAGGGAGTTCCAGAGTTTGGGAGCAGCCACAGAGAAGGCCCTCTCCTGTGTCACCAACAAACACCCCTGTGAAGGTGGCGGGACTGAGAGAAAAGTCCCCGCAGCTTATCTTAATTCCTAAACAGACCCACCAATGTGTTCTTTTAGTTAGCTTGGACCCAAGCCATTTAGACATTTTAGGTTAAAACAAAGAAAGTGGCTGTAGTAGCGTAGTGAGGAAAACCCTTGCAAAGCATGATGGTTCAATACGAGCATCTCCCCAGAATGGCTACGGTAGCAGCTGATGGGAAATACCTCTGTGTGAGAATTTGGATGGGTCTGGCAGGTAGAATACTAAATACTACTGGACTAGTTCAGGTGTGGCAAATAAATTAGGATTATCAAAGTTTTGTGGGTTGTTGATGTTTTCAATGTACCAAATTCATGGTCTATGAAGCTCATCAATAGGAAGCCGGGAGCATTAGGTTCTTTCTTCTCTTCCTCCTATATTCACTTATTTTCAAGTAAATTCATTGATCCAGCTTTGGGCAAATCAAGGTTCAGTTCTCCAGTCAGCTGTCAGGCTCACTCAGGTTCTTCTCAGATTGATTTCATTCTCAGCCTTGATTTCTGTGAGCCACTGGCGTAACTAGGGAGGAGCGGAAGAATGCATTTGCCCTGGGGTGCACAGCAATCTGGGGGCGCCTGGAGGGGGAGCAGGGGGAGGAAACCATGCGGCATCCCGCCAGCAGTTCTCCTTTCGCCCCGCTAAGGCTTTGCGATCCTTAGTCGGGGAAAAGGAGGAGAGGGAAGCAGGCAAATTTTTTTTCAAGCAGCACCTCTGTTGATTGCTCCCCACTCCTCCTTCCCCACACCCCTGCTAAGGCTTGGCAATTGGTAGCCTGGGGAAAGGAGCAGAGGGAAGCGTGCGACGGAGGTGCTTCTTGAGGGGGGGAATCCCTTTGCCTGCTTCCCTCTCTTCCTTTCCCCAGGCTAACAATCACCAAGCCTTAGCCGGGGGGGGGGGTATGCTAGGGAGATGATGCTCGGGAAAAAAACACATTGCCTCCTTGGGATCTGTGTGTTGTGCTGTTTGCAAAGGCGAACCTTGTCTGGGAGACCCTCGAAGAGGGCGTGAGAAAGAGGGACCCTCCTCACCTCCCCTGCTGTTACCTGAGGATCTGCCCCACCCCTTGCAGGGTGGGTGAGATACGGTTGGGGGGAAAGAGAGGGCGTTAAACCTGACTTTGTCCCCGGGCGCTCCAAACTCTAGCTATGCCAGTGCTGTGAACCTGACTTACTGAGTAGGTGGTGATACCTTTGCAGGACCTTTTATTTTATTTTCTTAACGATCCAAACAAGGTGCCACCTGTTCTTGCATCTGTATTGTTTGGAGGACCATGTGGCTTTTCCTGACTTTTTTCCCACCTAGCAGGGTTGTTATGAAAGTGAGGAAGAAGATTGCCGTGTAGGTTGTCTTGAGCTTACTGGAGGAAAGACAGGGTGCAAATGCTATTCACCAATTGAGTAAGCTGAAAGGTCTCTCTCTCTCCCCCCCCCTTCTTCTCTTCACAGATCAGCCGGCGAGATGTTGGCAGCAACAACTGCTTGAAGGCCAGAGGTGCAAACCGCCTGAAGATGTTCCAGAGATGAGCTGAGTGACAATCTAAGAGGCCAGGGCCAAAATGGGGGTCACGCCTCAAGACAGAACTGGGTGATGCGTCCCCAGACAGGACTGGGGTCAGGGTGGGATTGAAACCAGGGGCATGCCTGGTGGTAACGGATAGGAAGCCCCACGTTGAAGGGGAATCCCCCCACTGGGACGGACTCTGTGGAGAGACAGGGAAGAAGAGGGTGGGAGCTGCCCCAGCCCTCAATCTGACTGCAAGGTAAGGAGGACCAGGAGCAGCCTCCAGGAAAAACCAAACCAACCTCCATTCCTGAGTCCGGACCCGTGGCAAGGACTAGGGACTGGCACGCGTTGGCTGTGCCGGTGGCCAACGCGGGTCTCCGTCCTCCCTCCGGAAGCACACCGCGGACGTGTGGGGCTTAGTCAAGACAGAGCTTCTTCCTTCTTGGATTCTGTGGGACGACGGTTGTAATTATTGTTTCTTGATTCAGCAGGCTTGAAAAAATAAATAAATAAAGATATTTTTCTCACCCCCTGTGTGACTTTCTGCCTTGGCACACACACCCCTCTCCTAAGCCTGGTTTGTTCACAGAACCTTTCTGCCATCCAGGCACATATGGGACCCTTCCCATTGCAGAGAGAATGTGGATAAGCTCTCTGCAGACAGGGTAGCAGATGCAACGGGAAGTCCATCAACACGTGGCCCGTATCCTTCAATACATGAAAACTCCTAGTACTGTATGTTTTTTGGTCGACACACCACATGATTTAGAGACCAACCTTTATGCAGTTTTTTAACCATTTAAAATTCCAGTCTCTAGACCAGGGGTCCTCAAAGTTTTCAAACAGCGGGCCGGTCCACCATGCGCCAGACACCACTGGGGGCCGGACCACAGTTTTAAAAAAAGGCCAACATGGAAAAAAGAGGGGATGGAGGGGCAAGTGGGCTCCACTAGCCCCACTAGCCAGCATGCTGATCATCTGGGCAGTAGTTGGGGGGGAAGTGGGAGAAGTGGCATAGCCCACTGCTTTGAACTGCCTCAGCAATAGAAGCAGCTGTGGAGGCTGGCATGCTTGCAAAGCAGGGGGTAGGTGGATGGGTGGGGTTGCAATTGTTCCCAGGGGCCGGATTCAGGGCCTTGGGGGGCCACATCCGGCCCCGGGGCCTTAGGTTGAGGACCCCTGCTCTAGACCCACCACCATTGGGGATTTCTTCCCCTTATGCCATTAATATTTTCTCTACGTCATCGGTAGGGTTTTCTCCTTTGCAACTGTGTGTGGAGTCCTATTTCCCAGCCTGGCCCCTCCAGTTATGTCAAGCTACAGTTTCCACCAGCCCAGGCAGTATGCAAGTGTAGTCTAACACCTGCTGACAGGGGATGATGGGAGTTGTAAATCCAGCCCAAACTGGGGAAACCCTAGAAAGCCAACAACTTCTGGCCAAGCGAAAGGAAGTGTTTCTTGAAGCAGTGGGAAGGCGTTGGGGGGTGATCAAGGACTATGCTGCTTTGTTTGATATGCTAGGTGTTAAATGTATCCGGAACTTTGAAGCTGTTTTAACACCAGCCCTGCCTCCTGATACCATCATGTGGTGTTTTCTATATCACCAAAAAGATTCTCAGTGCCTGATAGACAACACCTTCTATCAAGACTGCATTTCTGGTACAATGCTTTGATAAAGATGTTGTTGTTGTTGTTCAGTCGTTCAGTCGTGTCCGACTCTTCGTGACCCCATGGACCAGAGCTCGCCAGGCCTTCCTATCCTCCACTGCCTCCTGGAGTTTTGTCAAATTCATTTTGGTTGCATCGATGACACTGTCCAACCATCTCATTCTCTGTCGTCCTCTTTTCCTTTTGCCTTCGATTTTTCCCAGCATCAGGGACTTTTCCAGGGAGTCCTCTCTTCTCATGAGGTGGCCAAAGTACTGGAGCCTCAGCTTCAAAATCTGTCCTTCCAGTGAACATTCGGGGTTGATTTCTTTCAGAATGGATAGGTTTGATCTCTTTGCAGTCCAGGGGACTCTCAAGACTCTCCTCCAGCACCACAGCTCAAAAGCATCAATTCTGCGGCGATCAGCCTTCTTTATAGTCCAGCTCTCACTTCCATACATCACTACTGGAAAAACCATAGCTTTAACCATCCTGACCTTAGTTGGCAAACTGATGTCTCTGCTCTTTAGTATGCTATCTAGGTTTGCCATTGCTTTCCTCCCAAGAAGCAGGCGTCTTTTTATTTCATTGCTGCAGTCGCCATCTGAAGTGATCAAGGAGCCCAAGAAAATAAACTCTGTCATTGCCTCCATTTCTTCCCCTTCTATTTGCCAGGAGGTGATGGGGCCAGTGGCCATGATCTTAGTTTTTTTTTGATGTTGAGCTTCAGCCCATTTTTTCCACTCTCCTCTTTCACCCTCATTAAGAGGTTCTTTAATTCTTCCTCACTCTCTGCTATTAGAGTAGTATCATCTGCGTATCTGAGGTTGTTGATATTTCGTCCGGCAATCTTAATTCCGGCTTGTGATTCATCCAGACCGGCCTTTCTCATGATGTACTCTGCATATAAGTTAAATAGGCAAGGTGACAGTATACAGCAGCCTTGTCGTACTCCTTTCCCAATTCTAAACCAGTCAGTTGTTCCATATCCAGTTCTGACGGTTGCTGCTTGTCCCACATATAGATTTCTTAGGAGACAGATAAGGTGGTCAGGCACTCCCATTCCTTTAAGGACTTGCCATAGTTTGTTGTGGTCTACACAGTCGAAGGCTTTGGCATAGTCAATGAAGCAGAAGTAGATGTTTTTCTGGAACTCTCTGGCTTTCTCCATAATCCAGCGCATGTTGGCGATTTGATCTCTAGTTCCTCTGCCCCTTCGAAATCCAGCTTGTAGTTCTGGAAGTTCTCTTTCCACATACTGCTGAAGCCTGCCTTGTAGAATTTTGAGCATAACCTTGCTAGCATGTGAAATGAGTGCAATTGTGCGATAGTTGGAGCATTCTTTGGCATTTCCTTTCTTTGGGATTGGGATGTAGACCGATCTTTTCCAGTCCTCTGGCCACTGCTGGGTTTTCCAAATTTGCTGGCATATCTTATGCAGCACCTTTACAGCATCCTCTTTTAAGATTTTAAAGAATTCAATTGGAATGCCGTCACCTCCACTGGCCTTGTTGTTTGCAATGCTTTCTAAGGCCCACTTGATTTCACTTTCCAGGATGTCTGGCTCCAGGTCACCAACTACGCTATCTTGGTTATCAGGGACATCCAGATCTTTCTGATATAATTCCTCTGTATATTCTTGCTATCTCTTCTTGATCTCTTCTGCTTCAGTTAGGTCCCTACCATTTTTGTCCTTTATCATATCCATCTTTGCACGAAATAACCCTTTAATATCTCCAATTTTCTTGAACAGATCTCTGGTTTTTCCTTTTCTGTTGTTTTCCTCTATTTCTTTGCACTGTTCATTCAAGAAGGCCGTCCTGTCTCTCCTCGCTATTCTTTGGAAGTCTACATTCAATTTTCTGTATCTTTCCCTTTCTCCCTTGCATTTTGCGTCCCTTCTCTCCTCCGCTATTTGTAGGGCCTCGTTGGACAACCACTTTGCTTTCTTGCATTTTCTTTTCTTTGGAATATTTTTCATTGCAGCCTCCTGTACAATGTTACAAGCCTCCATCCATAATTCTTCAGGTGTTCTGTCCACCAAATCTAGTTCCTTGAATCTATTCTTCACTTCCACTGTGTATTCATATGGGATTTGACTTAGGTTATACCTAACTGGCCCAGTGATCTTCCCTACTTTCTTCAGTTTAAGTTTGAATTTTGAAATAAGAAGCTGATGATCTGAGCCACAGTCAGCACCAGGTCTTGTTTTTGCTGACTGTATAGAGCTCCTCCATCTTTGGCTGCAGAGAACATAGTCAATCTGATTCGGTATTGTCCATCTGGTGATGTCCATGTGAAAGTCGCCTTTTGTGTTGTTGGAAAAGAGTGTTTGCAATGACCAGCTTGTTCTCTTGACAAAACTCAATTAGCCTTTGCCCTGCTTCATTTGGAACTCCAAGGCCAAACTTGCCAGTTATTCCTTTTATCACTTGACTCCCTACTTTAGCATTCCAATCCCCTATGATGAGAAGAACATCTTTCTTTGGTGTCAGTTCTAGAAGTTCTTGTAAGTCTTCGTAAAATTGGTCAATCTCAGACTCTTCAGCACCGGTAGTTGGTGCATAAACTTGGATTACTGTGATGTTCAAAGGGCTGCCTTGGAATCGTACCGAGATCATTCTATCATTTTTTAGGTTGTATCCCAGCACTGCTTTTCTCACTCTATTGTTGACTATGAAGGCTACTCCATTTCTTCTTTGGGATTCTTGCCCACAGTAGTAGATGTGATAGTCATCTGAACTGAATTCACCCATTCCTGTCCATTTAAGTTCACTGATACCCAGGATGTCAATGTTTATTCTTTCCATCTCACGTTTGACCACATCCAGCTTACCCTGGTTCATAGATCTCACATTCCAGGTTCCTATGCAGTATATTTCTTTGCAGCATTGGACTTTCCTTTCTCTTCCAGGCACGTCTGCAGCTGAGCGTCCTTTCGGCTTTGGCCCAGCCACTTCATTAGCTCTGGAGCTACTTGTACTTGTCCTCCGCTCTTCCTCAGTAGCATGTTGGACACCTTCCGACCTGAGGGGCTCATCTTCCAGCGTCATATCTTTTAGCCTTTTGTTTCTGACCATGGGATGTTCTTGGCAGGGATACCGGGGTGGCTTGCCAGTTCCTACCCCAGGAAGTCTTATTACAGGCCTCATTGTCAGCAGTGTAATTAGCCTTACAATGATGAAAGCACAGTTCAGCCTGTTTTATTTTGTAGCCTCACTGATCAACTGGGACACAAAAGTAGAAATGTGCCCCATTTATAAGATATTCCAGACTGAGGCAGTTGATAAAGATAGCAAGTTGCTATTGAAAGCTTATTTTTTTTTGTTTTATTAGTGACCAATAAAGGTATCACCAAAGCCTACTTTGGAACTTAAGCAATATGTAACCCGAGTACAACATTTATAGCCAGAAGGTGCAACAATGATCGCTGTTTTGACAGCAGATTCACAGAGAACAGGTCGTTCATTTGGGGGGAGTGATTGGACCTCCAGATTCAGAAGCAGCCTATCTGCAAATACTTCATCCCTCCCTGTGGCTTCTCAGGGGCATCTTCTCTGGTTAGAGCTGTCCGGCAGTGGAAGATGCTGCCACAAAGGAGGGTGGTGGAGTCTCCTTCTTTGGAGGTTTTTAAGCAGAGGCTGGATGGCCATCTGTCGGGAGTCCTGTGATGGGGGTTCCTGCATGGCAGGGGGTTGATGTCCCTTGAGGTCTCTTCCAACTCTAGGATCCTAAATGGGATACTTGGCTAGACACACCTTTTGTCAAGTTTAACAGAGCTGTCTTTATACCCCCTTAACTAGAATTTGTTTATGAAGGGTGGGAGAGGGAAGTTAATTTTCAAGTTGTTGGGTGAATCCTTGCTTGCCATCGGCTGTTACACTTACCTGAGGTCATCACATCTTGGAAAAATTGTCCCGCAGTATACTGAGGGCCTGGTGTTTTTGCCTGGTGGCCAGCTCTTTAAACTCGCCTCTTCCAAAACTGGGACTACCCTGAAATGTGTTGAGGACCTGAAATAATAACAAGGTGTGGCCAAATCAATTCTGACTGATGAAGACCCTATTCATGGTTTTCCAGCTAGAGTAATCAAAAGTGGTTTTCCATTCCCTTCTGGGGAATGCCTTGGGGCTGTACAGCTGTCTCAAAGGCACCCAGGCTGGCTCTTCTCATAGGAGGGGCGTCAACCCCCCAACCTTGGGATCTGCAGTCAGGTCCATAGCTCTCTGTCCGTGAAAACTAATCTTTAAAACCACAACTGCAGAAAAAGAAATATCCCCAAGGGAACTTTCTGCACAACAAAACTCTTGATTTGCAGGGGGTGTCGGCAACAAAAGTGACATGAGGGGAGGGTTGTGCCCCTCTTCTTTGCTTGAGGTTGCACTGAAACACACGCACACACACACCCCTTTGATGCTGGCTGGTGTTGGAAGGAGCCTGCCCAATGATCCGCCTGGGGAAGGTGCCGGGAGGTGAGGGCAACCGAGTGGATGAGTCAGAGGTTTGTCCAGGCCAGCTGCAGAGCCAGGAAGCGGGGGATTCATTTCCTCATAAGCATCCACCATTCCCTTTTATAGGCTGGAAGAGGCATCCAGAGCCTGATGGCCTGGGATCTTCTCTTCCCAGTTATTGAAATAGATCACACACACACACACCAGAGACGCTGAAGAGGCCATTAAGAGCTGACTGCCAGCAGGGAGAGCAAGAGAGGACACCAAGAATGGGGAATTTCCAGAGACCTCAAGACTGGCCGTAATCTGCAAGACCAGGATGTAGGGTATGAATTAATGGAGGCCATTCATTCATAGAACAGAATAACACTTTATTGTCATTGTACAAATACAACCAAATTAAAAAGTGTCGTCCAGTCTGCGCATCACTCACTCCAAATATAAAAATTCCAAGACATAAAACTACCACTTAAGAAACAAGCATCCACACACATACTCCTACCTTCTCTCATCCAACATCACTTGTACCCATTTTTTAAAAACTGACGTAAAACCAAACATAGACCCGCCCAAACCTACACCCTCTCACCTGACAGCATTCATGAAAAAACTGCAATCAGGGGCGTATCTAGGGAGGGGCAGAAGGGTACATCTGCCCCAGGTGCAGAAATCTGGGGGTGTTTGGAGGGGGAGGAGGAGGAGGAAGCCCTGCGAGTGCCATGCGAGTGACAAAGCAACCAGGCAGGCAGGCGTGCAAGCATGGTGTCTGCGGCTTTCTCCTCCTCCTCCTCCTCCAACACGACCACCCGCATGGCCACGCGCCCCTCGCCTGCCGCATGTCCTCAGGATTGCGCCCCTTGCTGGCTGGATGCAATGGGGTTGGGGAGAGCTGGAGGGGCGCAAAAACAACTTTGTCCCCAGGCGCCCCAAAAACTTGCTGCACCGCTGACTATAATTAAAACAACAACAACCACACACACACACAACCCTACTCTCTCTCACCCAACGACTGCACAATCCCCCAAACAATATACATGTTACACATTCAACACTGATATTTCCCATCAACTTAATTTTTAACAGAATTTAGAATGGTTACTGCTATTGGGTAAAAAAAACACTAGAGAGGGGCACGAAATGAGCAATTTTTCATTTTTGTTTTTTGTTTCATTACGTAACGAAACGAAAAACTAATTTTATCTCCAAAATGAAACGAAACCAATCGAAACAACAGAAATTTTGTCTTGCGTTTCGTTTTCGTTGCAGCAAATACATTGAACTGTAATGAATGCTAACGAAACAGAAATTTTTCATTTTCGTTTTGCTAACAAATATTGCAAAAGTTTTGCAAAAAATTCACACAAAACCGAAAACGAACTGAAACGGACCCCCTAAACGACAAACAACAAACGAAACACCATTTTTTTGAGTCGTGCCCATCTCTAGTAAATACGGTTTGTGAATCTGAATAGGGTCACTATAAATGGGAAGGGACTGGATATAGGAACAGCAGATTCTCAAGCTGTTGGGGCTTTGGTTTGTGTGATGTCCTGAGTTGAGTATGTGGACCACCAGTAGCTTCCAGCCCTTTGAGGCCACCTCTTATCTTCTGGTTCCCTCCACTGGCCCATATTTGTTTCAATACATTCACTCCAAGACTCTGTTAAATTAGAAACAGTAAAACATTTTCCTTCTTGTTACTGTTCTTGTTTAAAAGAAACCTCATATTTCTGTAGCAATGTTAACATGTGACATTGCTGAGATCAAAATGGTGCATTTGTTTCATGCTTCATTAACTGACTTATTACATAGGTAACTAACAGAATTAAAGATGGGCACAAATTAAAAAAACAAATTGGAAAATGCATTCCAAAAATATCGCTAAATTCATTGATTTGTCTTTGTACAAATCAATATGAGTTGGGGATGCAAATGTATTTATGTATTTATTTATGTTTGCAATTTTGGAAGCTGGTTTGAGCAAACCCAATCTTCACCAAACTTTGAGGGGTGTAGAAGAGTGTTAGGGGAAGAAGTTCTGCAATATGGGTGTACAGTGGTACCTTATATAAAGAAATTAATTGTTCCAAATAAAATTATGTTAAGCAAAATTTCCTTTATACAAATTTACAATAGGAATGCATTGAAAACAGAGTGATCCCATTTTTATGTTGTATAGATTCGACCCATAGGCGATTATGTTAAGCAAATTTCCCCTATCTCCAGAATTTTTTGTTGTTGTACAAATTTTATGTTATAAAAACCATTTGTTATACAAGTGTCCACTGTATTTAGGTGCCAGATGTGTATTTTCCCAGGGATGTGTGTCTCTTTGTGGATGTACAATTCATAAGTCCAAAACCCAAACTTAACCAAACTTGCAAAGCTTGTAGAGGAAATTTAGGGGAAGCATCCCTGAGCTATCCATGACAGATCAGGAAAGGGATCTTCGTGTGTTGGTGGACAACACAATGAAGGTGTCTACCCAGTGTGTGGCAGCAGTGAAGAAGGCCAATTCCATGCTAGGGCTCATCAAAAAGGGGACTGAAAATAAAACAGCCAACATCATAATGCCATTGTACAAAATAATAATAAGGCCGCAACTGGAGTATTGTGTACAATTCTGGTCACCGCATCTCAAGAAAGACATAGTGGAACTGGAAAAGGTGCAAAGAAGAGCGACTAAAATGATTACTGAGCTGGGTCACCTCCCTTATGAGGAAAGGCTAAAACATTTGGGGCTCTTTATTCTGGAAAAAAGGCACCTGAGGGGGGATATGATTGAGACGTACAAAATAATGCAGGGCATGAGTAAATTGGACAGGGGACCTCCACTCAAACTGAGGGTTGGAAGAGTAAGAACAGGCAAAATAAATTATTTTTTTAACCAGCACGTTGTTAGTCTGTGGAACTCCCTGCCACAGGAGGTGGTGATGACATCTGGCCTGGATGCCTTCAAAAAGGATTGGACAGATTTCTGGAAGACAAGTCCATCACAGGTGATAAAGCCATGATGGAGATGTGTAATCTCCAGTCTTAAAATCGGGGTACTTCAAGGACCAGATGCAGGGGAGTGGTATCAGGAGACAATCTAGTCTTTTGTGCTCCCAGATGCATCTGGTGGGGCCACTGTGAGATACAGGAAGCTGGACTAGATGGGCCTTTGGCCTGATCCAGCATGGCTCTTCTTATGTTCTTATCCCTGCAGTTTTGGTATCTCTGGGCACCTTGGGAGCATTTTCTACAGTTTTTCTAAGTAAAAGAAAATGAATTTATAAAACGATTCATCGGGGGGGGGGTCATAAATTTGTTATTTGTGATTGTTTTGTCAGCCTTGAAGAATCACGGATGAAAATGAATCACGATTTTTCTGATTCATGCCCATCTCCAGACAGAACATTTAACTTTCACTTCTGACTCCACAGCTCTGACATGGACACAACACGAACTGAACCCTGACTAGGAAACAGCAGGAAAAAGATTCTCACCAACAGCCACTCAGTTGATCCATATTCCCCGCAGTTCCTTCCCAGCCCAGACCTCTCAAAGGAATCGTGTGTAGCTTGCAATATATTTAACACAAACCAGGGCAGAAATTATTGGATGCTGTGGTTGGAATTTTAAATGGTGGAAAGCCATGCTGGATTATGGAGGTCTGGGAGGAGTAACGTTTAATGACGGAAGCTGCCTTTTATCCTTTTAAAGGAGAAAGCAGGGCAAAAACGTGTGAATTAACTAACTAACTAACTAACTAACTAACTAACTAACTAACTAACTAACTAACTAACTAACTAACTAACTAAACTCTCTTCTCAAAACATCTACCTCAAGTTCTGCCTCAGAGCACCCCCTGTTTTCACTATTCTCAGCAAGCACATGAGGGAAATTTTAGGTGGCATGTGTATATGTGTACTATTTTTACTTTTTGTTTATTTCTCTTTTTTTCCTTTTTATTTTTCTTCGTATGTATATCTTTTTGATGTTTTTTAAATGAAAAAAATAAAAATAAAAAGATGGCATGTCCTCATTGTTCTGGTGGAAGAACGCCTTGACATGTTTTCCAAAACCCCTACACGTAATTAAATACCTGAGCCTGCATGGCCAATGAGTATGATGTTAACGAGCAGATGCACCCACTTGCTGTTTGCATGAGCGAGTGGCTCAGATTTTCTTTCTTAAAGCAGCCTGCAAAACCTCTAAACTGGCCCGTGGGCCGGGTTGCATGTGGTGTTTTTTTTTAATCCCCCAGCTGATTGCACCTGATTGGGTGGGGGGAAGGGCGAGCTTTTAAAACTTCTTTTCCTGCCGAAGCCCCGCATTGCAGCTGATTGGTGGTGCCTTCGGAAGGAAAAAAGCACCTGCAGTTTTCCCTGCGTTTGAGGATAGGAACCGCCGGCTTTTCCCCATAGTGTCATAAGAACATAAGAAGAGCCCTGCTGGATCAGGCCAAAGGCCCATCTAGTCCAGCTTCCTGTATCTCACAGTGGCCCCACCAGATGCATCTGGGAGCGCATGAGACTAGAGATCTGTCTCCTGATACCACTCCCCTGCATCTGGCCCTTGAAGTAACCCAGTTTTAAGCCTGAAGATGACACATCTCCGTCATGGTTTGTAACCTGTGATGGGCTTTTCCTCCAGAAATCTGTCCAATCCCCCTTTGAAGGTATCCAGGCCAAATGCCATCACCACATCCTGTGGCAGGGAGTTCCACAGACTAACAACACACTGGGTAAAAACATATTTTCTTTGGTCTGTTCACACTCTCCCATCCCTCAATTTGAGTGGATGTCCCCTAGTTCTGGTATTTTGTGAGAGGGAGAAGAGCCCCAGGATCAGCACCAGGACCCAGTCCAAGAACGGGCCCCAGAAGGGGCCTGCAGCAAGTCCAAGCAAAGACCAAGTCAGAGCGTGAGGCAAAGAGTAATCAAGCAGTCCAGGAGTCAAGGCCGGAGGGAGCAGTACCTAGGAGCTACCGTGTTTTCCCGAAAATAAGACAGTGTCTTATATTAATTTTTGCTCCCAGAGATGCGCTAGGTCTTATTTTCAGGGGATGTCTTATTTTTCCATGAAGAAGAATACAGTACACATTTATTGTTATCTTGTTATCAGGCAGGCCCTATTTTCAGGGGGATGCCTTATATTTCAGTGAGAGGCAAAACTGTAAGTAGGTCTTATTTTGGGGGGATGTCTTATTTGGGGGAAAACATGGTAGATGCAAGGGGGTCTGGAGAGGCAGGTCTGGAACAGCAGGGTTGGCAAGGCAGGAACAACAAGCTGGCAGAGAGGAAGGTGGCAGGACAAAAAGCAACAGCAGGTCCAGAGAAGGTTGTTGCTGAGGCAAGATTGATGGGGAAAGGCTGCTCCTGAAACAGCCCCTACCTGAGCCAACCCAGGTGCTGCTCTTGAAGGGATAACCATAGGTGCAGGGGAAGGATCTGGTCTTGCAAGCTTCCAAGGAGCAGGTATGGCTCTGATCCTGACACACGGGAATGCTGTCAGATATTAGTTAGTGGGAGCTGCCTAGATGCCCTAAGCATATCCGATCTCGTCTGATTTCGGAAGCTAAGCAGGGTCAGCCCTGGCCAGTACTTGGATGGGAGACCACCAGGGAATACCAGGTGCTGGAGGCACCTGGAGTAGGAACTGGCAAACCACTCCAGTACTTCTGCCAAGAAAACTCCATGGACACGGAGTCACGAAAAGTTGGTCACGGCTGTAACGACACAACACACATTAGTTAGTGAAATACATGTATTAGACAGGATGTTCTCTATATATCTGATATGTATTTAATTGGTTTAAAGATGGTCTCTGTAAGTGCAAAGTCACAGTGACTCAATGTATAGTTTTTTCTAATGGAGTGCAGATGTTAAGAATTAACATAATGAATTTTGGCTGATGCAAGGGGTTGCAATAGCTATGAGGTAATGTCATTTTTGATTGGACAGACACATCATGTATAAAAATGTTCTGTAAATCATTGTTCATTGGGCCTTCTGTGAGTAAGGCACCCACTTTGTTTCTCTGCCATATATTTTGTCAATGTGATGTATGTTGTTATGCTGTTATGCTGTTGAATTTTGTATAAATGTACTAATGTGACTTTTCCCTCTATGCTTTGTTGAACTTTGTATAAGTTCTGTGATGCTGTGATATATTTTTGTACAGTTTGTAATATAGCTGTTTCTTTTTAAGAAAACTTTGTCTCTGGCTAACTATTTATTCATTAAGTATTGCTTCTGCTGGCTGATCAAATAGCACATACTCTGACAAATGCATTGCTTCAATGGATACCTATGGGAAAACAAAAAATGAAGTGAACAAAACGGAAATTTCCGTTTTGTTTTTCCTTGTTTTTCTTTGATGTGTATGTTTGTCTTTTGTTTCGTTTCCGCAATGAAACAAATGAGTAATGAAATGAATTAAAAATTCATTTCGTGCCCATCTCTACATCTGACTATACATACTATACTTTGCTTCCAAAACTGGACAAGATTGGCATGTTCAAGCACCAGGCTGTAGGAGTCTTGTCTCTTCTTTTTTCCAGCATCTGACCAGGATCCTCGCCAAGAATTCTATTCCTTCCCATCCCATGCTATGAACCCAGATTATTTTAACCAGGAAGTCCTGCTCAAGAGGGTGTGAATCTGAGCATCGTCCAAATAAAATAAAATAAGCATTAAACTAGACTGGGTCATGTGAATGGCCCCATTTGCCACTGTCCTCGAGGGGGCATTTCGAAGGCATTTTGAACGGGCATTTTGAACGGTCACCATTGGTGGCGAGAACCCGGATCTCGTAGGATGCCGTGAGGAGCTGCAAATACAGTGGTACCTTGTATAAAGGAATTAATTCGTTCCAAATGAATTTATGTTCAGCAAATTTTCCTTTATACACATTTCCCACAGGAATCCATTGAAAACAGAGTAATCCCTCATTGCGACCGTTTTTATGTTGTACAGATTTGCCCCATAGGAGATTCTGTTAAGCAAATTTCCCCTATCTCCGGAATTTTTATGTTGTACAGATTTTATGTTATAGAAGCCGTTTGTTATACGAGGCTGCACTGTATCTTGGAAAGAAAATGTGAACATTTCCATCAAAAGATCACAGTTCTTTCAAAGAAAACAGCCTGGCTTTTTAAAATAACAACAACAACGCCTCCAGTCTTGAGATCTTTATTTACAGAGCACAGCGGCCCTTCCCAGTCTCCCCAGTAAAGCCCAGTGGCTGGGATCTGATGTTTTTAAAAGGCTCTCATGGCTGTTTATTGGGGTCTGGGACAGATTAGACACACTGAGAACAAACTGCTCCCTGCCCACCCAAACCCCACCGGGGACTTTCTCTCACAGCTGTGGAGAGCTGTCAGCTCCATAAATCAAAACTGGGAGAGGGGGCTGGGGAGGTTGTTAGGGGGCAGAGAACTGAGGAAAGGACGGGATTCTCCAATGCAGCACAGCATTTAAGAATAGGAAGGGGGAGGGATTCCTTCTGGTTCTCTGTGGGGAACAAAGGAGGTGTCATTATTCTCTTCTGCTTCCGCACAGCTTGCAAATCATAGACTGAATGAGAGAAGGGTCCCTGAGGGTCATCTAGCCCAACCCCCTGCTAAATTAGGACACCAACAGCCAACACACCGTGGCCATGCAGCCTTTGCTGTCCAGTGAAGGGGAGCCCAGAGCCCACCTCCGTTTGGGGTTTTCCATTCAACTGTCCAACAGCTCCATCTGTATACAAATAGTACCTGTGAAAGGGATCTGAGAGTCTTGGTGGACCACAAATTGAATATGAGTCAGCACTCAGAAGTGTGATGCGGCGGCCAGGAAAACCAATGTGATTCTTGGTTGCATCAACAGAAGCACTGTGTCTAGATCAAGGGAAGTGATACTACCACTCTATTCTGCTCTGGTTAGACCCCATTTGGAGTACTGTGTCCAGTTCTGTACACCCCAATTTAAAAAGGATGTTGACAGCCTTGAGCGGGTGCAGAGGAGGGCGACCAGGATGGTTGAAGTTCTGGAAGAAATGTCTTATGAGGAACGGCTTAGGGAACTGGGAATGTTTAGCCTTTCCAAAAGAAGGCTGAGGGGGGATATGATAGCTATGTTTAAATATTTGAAAGGATGTCATGTTGAAGAGGGAAAAGGTTTGTTTTCCATGGTTTCAGAGAGTAGGACTCAGGGCAATGGTTTGAAACTGCAGGAAACGAGATTCCATTTGAACATTAGGAAGAACTTCATGACAGTTAGAGCTGTTCGGCAGTGGAACATGCTGCCACGGAGGGTGGTGGAGTCTCCTTCTTTGGAGGTTTTTAAGCAGAGGCTGGATGGCCATCTGTCAGAAATACTGTGATGGGGGTTTCTGCATGGCAGGGGGTTGGACTGGACGGCCCTGGAGGTCCCTTCCAATTTTAGGATTCTATGATTCTATGATTCCATCTGTTTTTAAAAACAGAAGTCATTTTAATTGCCCTTCAGATATCCCAAGACACCCAGCGTGTGGATCTTTTGGCGTTCTCTCCACCAAATTAAGCATGCCCACACACCCCTCAGCTATTCCTCGTAGGGCTGGATTTCCAGACCTTTCCCCCAGTTGCTTGGCATCCAACTCAGTGGATGTCCTTTCAAACCATGGGGCTCAGAACTCAACACCATATTCAAAGTGAGGTCTGACCCAGGCAAAGCAACCTGGTATAATTCGCCTAGTATTATCCTAGGTTCTTTTGGCTGCTGGATCATACTATTGACTCGTATTTAGCTGTTTATCTACTAATTTTTGGTGAAACTTCATTGTGTCCAGAACACAATGTGTTCTAAGAGCAACTAGCCAGGCAATATCCATCTCACCGTATTTCTTCAGAATTGACGTTTTGGACTTTGTACTAGAGTAGTACAAAACCCGATGAAGTGATGTTTTGATCCATGAAAGCTTGTTGATTGTATGATGATTTTTTTAGCCATCTGTAAAAGTATCTCCTACTTTTGTATTTATATTTTATTTTGTTTGGACCACACAGCTCCTCTTTCCTTCAGTGCACCCTTTGGAGGTTTCTTTCCCAAGGAAAACAAGTGTAATGGCCGGTTAGATTGAAATATTTATTGACACAATACATTGTTGTGACCCTCAGGTCTTTTCTGATGTTGATATGCTGTCAAACACCCAGCCTATCTTCTGCAGCAACAAGATTCTTCACCCCTCACCTCTATGCTAATGATGACATATTATCGACTGCAAAAATGGGCATTCACATCAGTGTAGCCTGGAAATAAGTCCCATGAGATCTCATTCTCTCTGAACTCTTCTCTGCTCAGAAAGGCTTTGAGGTTGGAGAGTTCAGGCAAGATTTCCTTTTGATGGATCTCGGCAACAAAGTTTGGTGGTGAACAGTAGGAGCAGAAGCCGTGGGTGGTGGGCTTCCATCTTAATGTCCCACAATGCCCAAGCCCGACATGATATTGCGATGCAATGGGACCTATACAGAGCATCTTCTAGACTCAACCATCTGGAGTTGCTCCAGTCACGGGAGCAGAAAATAAAATAAAATATAAAAGAAAGGCACTGTCATTGGTGCTGAGGATTCAAAATATTGATGTTCAGGGACACTCCCTCTCCCCCCACTGTGCTCTCCCTCCACCCCTCCCTCTCTCTTTTCCTGTTCTCAAAAATCCTTGGAATAACTCTTGGCTGCCTTCCCTGAGACAGGAAGGTGTCCCCAAATCTCAGGAAGGAAAAAACACTCTGTGCTGAACCCACAAAGACAGTCTCCGCGGGGCCAACGTTGGCCAAGCGCCAGTCCTGACATCACCTGGGAACTGGAACCCGAAACACAGCTGTGTTCTTCTCCTTGCCTCCATCCTTGCCTTCTTCTTCTTCTTCTTCTTCTTCTTCTTCTTCTTCTTCTTCTTAAAAATATGTTCCAGTGGTGTTTTTCACCGTTTCTTTTTATAGCCCTTTCTCCTCCCAAATAGTTTAGACTCTTGGAATGTTTTTAACCCCAAAGACCAAGGCCTCGGAGCTGGGAAGGATGAATATGTGTCTTCCTCCTGCTGCTCCTCTTCCCTTCCCCTAGAACCCGAGGCAAACAATTCTCCAAGCCCGTTAGAGTAATATGTCGTTAAATGGAGAACTCGGTCAGATACTCACACATTTGCAACCTTCGGCAAATTAGCGGTGTCCCAACGGTTTTTAAGGAGTGACTTCAGCCCTCTGCTGAGCCCGTATCCAGAAGCAATTTGTGGTAATTTCTTAATTCTATATACTCCGTCTGGACTTCCCAATCCCCAACATTAAACATGATGTTCGTCAACTTTGCTGTAGGCAAATCCTCTGGATTACATTTTTACTGCTGCATTAATCAATTGGACAAAGGATGCCTGCCAACAGGAGCTCCTGACATGTGGTGCAGAGTTTTGAATTTCTGTTGTTGTTGTTGTTTTAAAAAATCCCTTTTGCTACACAGTAGAAATACTAAGACCCACAGAGGAGAGTAGCTGCAGGTTCACCAGACTCTACCCCTTTCTCATTAACAGACACTTAATACAGGAGGCACTTAATACATTAATTCCTGGAGGAAAAGTCCATCACAGATTACAAACCATGATGGAGATGTGTAGTCTCCAGGCTTTCAAACCGGGGTACTTCAAGGGCCAGATGCAGGGGAGTGGTATCAGGAGACAGATATCTAGTCTCATGCGCTCCCAAACGCATCTGGTGGGGCCGCTGTGAGATACAGGAAGCTGGACTAGATGGGCCTTTGGCCTGATCCAGCATGGCTCTTCTTATGTTCTTATGTTCTTATGAGGCGGCGGTGAGGCCTACCGCTGCCTGGTGAGGCCTCCTGCCATCTGGCACGGCCGCTGATGGGCCTCCAGAGGTGCTGCCGCCGCGGTCCAACACCGTCAGGTGCGGCCGCTGCCAGGCCTCCAAAGGTAGAGGCGGTGCGGTCCACCGCTGCCCGGCGCAGACGCTGCCGGGGCTCTGGAGGCAGTGGTGAGGCCTACCGTTGCCCGGCAAGGCCTCCCACTGTCTGGTACGGCCGCTACCAGGGCCTTCCAGGCCGTGGCTGCTGCAGCCACGGCCGCTGCTGGGCTTACCACTGCCAGGATCGCTGCTCCCACCGCCATCCACGTAAGCCGAACCAGTTTGTTTTGGTTCGGTTTGTATGAATTTTTGTTTCAAAAATTTGTACGAAATGAAACAAACGAACTGAGCCCCCCCCCAAAAAAAACAGAATGAAATGAACCATCGGTTTTCTGTTCATGCCCACCTCTAATTAGTTCGTGTAAATACTGTGTTGATGTGCTACATAGAATTTGTGTTAACTAAAATAGGATTGTTTTAAACCAACCCCCTTTCCTTTCAATGGCTAGATTAGATGACGACTACTACTACTACTACTACTACTACTACCACCACCACCACCACCACCACCACCACCACGAAGAAGAAGAAGAAGAAGAAGAAGAAGAAGAAGAAGAAGAAGAAGAAGAAGAAGAAGAAGAAGAAGAAGAAGAAGAGAAGAAGAAGAAGAAGAAGAAGAAGAGAGGGTACATGAGGAGAGCACATGTACATCTCCCCAGGGCTCCAACAGGGACATAAGGAGATGTGTTGAGCCATTTCTGGCCAATTGTGGAGGCTGTGAGAGGCTGAAGGATTTAAAAAGGAATCCATGGGGGAGCCACATATAGCCCATGTTGCACACACACCCTCTAGGTCCTCAACTTCTGGTTTGGATCAAGGGTAATGGAATCTCCCAAACGTGGTGTCTGACTAGTGTCTTTTTACACTCTCTCTCTCTCTCTCTCTCTCTCTCTCTCTCACACACACACACACACACACACACACACACACACAGAGAGAGAGAGAGAGAGAGAGAAAGAGAGAGAGAGAGTCAGTCACAGGGCATTATTCCTATCACCATCCTGCACAGGCACATAAACCACGCAACAAAGAATTAGGCACCCCTCAGCTTCAAAGATTTATAGCTTGCAGAGAACCGTTGTCCTCCACAGCGGTAGGTGCTTGAAATGGTTCAAAAATATTCCACCTTTCTGCACACACTTGTTCTATCCCCCCAAAAAAGATTTATTATCCTTATTTAACATCCTCTTGACTTAAAAAAAAGGTGAACATTTTGCTTTGGGTTGTGATTTCACCTGAAGCAGTGCTGGCTCCAGACAGTCAGTTCAAAAAAGGGTCAAACACTGCCCATGGCCTAGGGAAGTGATGGTGAACTTTTAGAGACCGAGTGCCCGAAGTGTGATTCAAAACCCACTATTTTTGTTTTGTTTTGTTTTGTTTTGTTTTGTTTTGTTTTGTTTTCTGCAAAGTGCCAATACAGCAGTGTAGCTTGAATGCAGGTGGCTATGAAGGGGCGATGTCGGGTGCCCACAGAAAGGGCTCCGAGGGCCACCTTTGGCACCTGTGCCATAGGTTTGCCAACAGTGGCCTAGGATATTGAGGAGACCTCTCGAAAACAAAGGTTGACTGCCACTGAACACAAGAGGTTCCATCGGGGCTCCAGTGGCAAATATTCATTGAAACACATCAGGTTTTTGTGTTTCACAGCCATCAGATCTTGTTACCATAAAAACATCTGGTTGTAATGACCTCCACAAGCAGATAGGCTGAGCTTAGGTGTCAACCGACCTTCTTCCAACCCATTATTTTGTTTATTCTGAGGATTGCTAAAATATAGGATAAGGGGTGCCCCACACTTCTGCGGCAGACTCAGTTTTCATATTTTATTTTGTTTGGACTGAGGAGGCAGTATGTCATAAATGCATCCTTTCTTCTTTATTGTGGAGGTTATAAGTCCTATATCCTTGTTGTTTGTTGCAATGGTCAAAAGCTGTTGGTTGGTACCAGTTTTAGAATACTTTGTGGATTCTCGATTGCTTTTTAAAATAAATTATTTTGTTGTTCAGGGTATAAGGGTTCAAATCTCTATTCAGGCATTAAAAATCACTGGGTGAATGGATCAGTCACTCAACCTCACAGGGCTGCTGTGAAGGCAAACACAAGAGAGAAGAGCTGTGTTCACTATAGGAAAGGCCTGAGATAAACAAACAAATAATATTAAGCAGTGAAATGACTTGGTTCCTGATTATTGCATTTCTTTTATAATGGAACTCCAAGTTGCTCTTATTACACAAATAAAATGGAAAACTCACCACCCTTAATGGAGTTAACTTGCAATCTGAGTTCCAGGTAAAATCTAGCAAGCTACAAACCCATTTAAATTTTGTGGCGCAGTGGTTAAATGCCTGTACTGCTCACGACCTGGGGTTCAATCCCAGGTAGCAGGCTCATGGTTGACTCAGCCTTCCATCCTTCCGAGGTTGGTAAATTGAGCACCCAGCTTGCTGGGGGGGGGGGTGTTAATGTGTAGCCTGCATATTTAATCTGTAAACCGCCCAGAGCCTACTTGAAGTGGTATGGGGCGGTATATAAGCAGAACACTTTGCTTTGCTTAAGTCATACATGTTGATCCATGCACAAATGTGAACAAATTGAGAAGGAGATAAAAACAACAAATTAAAGCAGGGGGTGGGGAACCTTTGGCCCTCCAGATGTTTTGGACTGCAACTCCCAGAACTCCAAGCCTATATTGCCCATGATCAAGGACTGTGGGGGTTGCTGTCCTAAACATCTGGAAGTCAAAAGGTTCTCCACCTTTGAATTAAAGCTTGTGTCAAGACCCAAATTATCTTGGGCCGCACTGTCCATCACTCCAACCACTACACCATGCTGCCTCTCAAGAAACTACAGATTTCCTAGTTATTTTTAAAGCTTTTTTTTGGGGGGGGGGAGGATAACAGCCATGTTCAAAGGCCTTTTGACAGATGTGATTTGGAGCAGATGTGCTTTTTAATAGCTATGGAAACGCAACAAGGTACTGTACTTTTGAAGGTGATATTAACCAATGGGTTTTAACTGTTGCAACAAACAACAAGGCGATAGGTCTTGTTAAAAGTGAACTTCAAAACTTCTGATTCCACCCTGGCCTTCTGCTTCCTACTTGCTTGTTTCTCTCAGCTCTTCTCTCTCTCTCTCTCTCTCTTTTCTGGTCCTTGTTCATTCTCTTTTTACCCTCTCCATTCCTCTCTTAATCCCCAGTAGGGACAGGGTGTGAAACCAACGGATTGGGGTGAAAGGCAGGTTAATTTCCAGACCTCGCTTCCCTCTGAAAACAATAGGACAATACCCTGCCCGGGGCTGCCTGCGTAAACCAGCCCCAAGGAGGGGAAGTTGTAATATTTGTATTTAGCACTCAGTAAATTAGAAACGGAGAAAAGAAAAGAAAAATATCAGAGAGGCAATTAGAAGGCGTGTTGGCCCGGTTCTGCACAGAGAGCTCTCCAGGGAAGTCCCTGGGGTCTATTCAGCTTTTGCTTGAAGGTCACCTGGACAGCACTTATTAAAAACAGCCACTACCTCTGCACAGAATCAAGAAAACAAAGGGAAGCTCCATCCATGAACATATATGAGGTGTCCATCCTTCTGCACCCCTTTCTTCTTTTTCTCTGCTTATGGTATCGTTGCACCCTAAGACGGACAGCAGAGCTAAGCTTCAGAAGGAGGCGAGTGTTAAACAGGGCAGGACTGCTGGCCCTCTGGGTGCCCAGATTTAGAAAATGCTAGAATCTCTTTGGGAAAGTTGGGAAAGCAAACGGCAACTCCCCTCCCAACCCACTGCATGTTCCCTTTTTCTTTAAAAGCAGAAAGTTCTTTAAAATTGAATGTACAGTAGGACTCCGGTATCCGCTGGGGATTGCTTCCAGGCCTTCCCGTGGATAATGAAAACCGTGGATGAGAGAGAACGCCTGCCCACCCACCTCCAGACTGCTGTTTCCTTACAGTAGCTTGCTTTGTGACTGCTGTTTTGAGACAGTAGCTTGCTTTATGGCTGCTGTCTGTGACAATAGCTTGCTTTGTGGCTGCTGAATTATTTAATTTTTTTCCTCTGCCAACTGTGGATAAATGAATCAGTGGATACGGGGGGCCTACTTTATTTATTTAAAATGTTTTTACGCCAGAATTCTCCAGGCAACTTTTGCACCATTAAAAGACAAGGCTTAAAGCTAAAAAGAGCAAGTATACAAATACTGAGAAGAATCAAACAAATGCCACACTAAAATTACACTTGGGGGTCTGCCTGGTTTCAGAGTTGCTCCTGGAGTCTCAGGTAGTGGCTGTGGCCGGGAGGGGGCTTTGCCCAGTTTCGGCTGGTGCGCCAGCTGCGGCCGTACCTGGATCATGCAGACCTGGCCACGGTGATCCATGCCACGGGGACATCAAGGTTAGACTATTGCAATGCGCTCTATGTTGGGCTGCCCTTGAAGACGGTTCGGAAACTACAACTGGTACAGAATGCAACAGCCCAGGTAGTTACTGGAGTTAGGCAATTTGACTCCGTTGGGCCCCTTCTCCAGCAACTGCATTGGCTGCCCATTAGTTTCCGGTCCCAATTCAAGGTGCTGGTGATGACTTTTAAAGCCCTCTACAGCTCTGGACCAGCATATCTGAGAAACCACATACTTCCATATAATCTGGTCCATCCCCTCTTAGGTCATCAGAGAAGGCCCTTCTACAAGTGCCACCACCCAGGAAGGTGCAAGAAACAGGGCCTTCTCAGTAGTGGCGCTGGTATTATGGAATTCCCTCCCTTTGAGCTAAGAACTTCCTCCTCCCTGGAAACATTTAAGCGAGGCCTCAATGCTTTTTTATTTAGGCAAGCCTACTGAGCCTCCACCCTTTTACAAATTCTTTATTTATAACACCTTAATTCTCAGTTTTATCGGCTGGGGGGCCTTTTAAATTCTGCGGCTACTGTTGTTTTAGTATATTTTTAAGATAGTATTTATTTATTTATTTATTTATTTATTTATTTATTTATTTATATGACACCCACCTCCCAAAGGTCTCTGGGTGGCTTACAATAGAAATAAACAATTAAAACAAAGCATTAAAATGTCAATTAAAGCAATAAAAACATTTAAATACAAAACACTAAAATTGCCATCAGGACCCACAATCTATCTTATGTTTTTTATGTTAAAAAACTTCTGAAACAGAAAGGTCTTTGCCTGGCGCCAAAACATCATAAGCGTTGGCGCCAGGCAGATCTCAGATGGGAGGGCGTTCCATAGCCTGGGGGCAGCTGTTGAAAAGACCCTATTCCTACAAGCCTATTTATTATTGTTTTTAAATATTGTCTTTAGTATTTTAATATTGTCATACTGAGTTATTGTTATAAGCAGCCTTGGATCCCTTCGGAGAGAATGGCAGCGTAAAAATAAAGTTTATTATTAGTGATGGGAATGATATTTTAATAAAGCTTATAACTGCCACTGACAAAATAAAATGGCAGTGCTTATGTTCTCTTTTGGCTATTTCCCCTTTTCATTCTCCCCCTTCAGCGTGTTATTCTAGCCTGCATTTCACCCCGAGATTCCTTCCCAGCTATGTAGGGTTGTAAATTAGGGGTTGTATAAACACTTAGCTCCATGGGAAGACAGTCAGCCGAAGTATTCCAGGACGAGATAAGCCAGATACTTCTGAAGTTGTTATCGATCTTCAGCTGTCAAAGAACTCCCGTCTCTGAGCGGCGCAGAGTCCCGGGAAGTGCAAGCCAGATGGCGCCAGAGTGCAAGATGAATGTCTTCCTCCTTCAATATCCCTTCAAAATTGATTTGTTACCTTGTGTGAACTTTGTATCCATGTGTGTTCTCATTGTTCTATGCTCGATTTACAATCCACAGCTGCATCCTTATCAATTTAGATAAGGGAGGGGCTGTAGGGGAGTAAGAATTCTTATAAAAAGTGTGGAGTTTCTTTGTTAGATGCCCCAGACTTTCCGAACTGATTCGGCTGGGTGCCCGTTGCAACGTTCAATAAAGTTTTTCTCCGTTCTTTGAAACCTTGGCTCGTTTGATCTCTCGGTTCCCCGAAACCGCGCCAAAGAACCCTGAAACATGGCTTACATCTGGGGGCTCGTCCGGGATAGCCCCTTTTCGGGACAAGGGGCCAAGCCAAACGATGTCGAACAGCCAGCGTTGGACGATGAGCTCCGGTGCACACCTTTCCATTTGAAAAGGGGAACTGCTTCATTCAGCGTCGTGGCGGAGACAGCATCGCTCGGGGAGAAAAAGAAAAAGCGAGCCGGCTGGGGGGAAGACTTCGTGGGATATTTGGTAAGATATGGGACCGGTCCAGTGTGGGAGGAGAAGAGCTTGTCTCTAACATCCCAAGTAAGGGGTTTTTGGTCCCCAGTGTGTAAAAAGAGAAAAGAATGGTGGTTCTGTTTTCCAGAGGGAGGAGAGGAGCAGTGCTCTAACATCCCGTGAAAGATAGTGGGCAGGAACCCACGGGGCATGAACAAGGAAACGGAGACCTCAGCTGTCAAGTAGAATAGGTTAAAAAGGTTCTTTGATAGGTAGGGGATCCAGACTAGGTTGGGAGGAGGTATTGAATTGTGGGAATTTGTGTGGTCACTTTGATCCAATGAGTGTGTGTGAGAGTGGAATGGTCGGGGTTTAGAACTCCCCTTGGCCGAGCGAAGTCTGGGTTGTGCATTTTCTGGCTGAGCGATCGCGTCCAGATCACAACTGGGAGTGAGTCCTGTGTGTGTGATAAATTTCAAAAAGCATAGGGCCGGATCAAGTGACATTTGTGTGGGAGAAATAGGAGTCATTTTAGAGTCATTTAAAACATGGGAGGAAATACCAGTAGACCAACGACCCCGTTGGATTGTTTCACCTCAAACTGGAATGCTGCCATCAAGAACTATGATTTTGGCATCAAAATGAAAATGGAGTGAATGCAGACTTTATGTCAATTAGAATGGCCAATTATGCAACCAGATTGGCTGGCAGAGCGAAAGTTCAATGAAAGTATAATTAGGCAGTTGTGGTTAAAAATTCTCAAAAACTATCCAGAGCATGTCCCATATATAGAAGTGTGGCGAGGAAATGTTAAAAGGAATCCTTCGTGGATACAAGATTGTAGGAAGTTGCTGCCACAAGCCAAGTTATTTGCTTTAAAGAAACAGAAGGAGGTTTTAGACAGCCGCCCGGAGGACTATGATACACTTACTCCGCCACCCCCGTATGCCGTGGCCAGCCCTTTGGGAAATCTGGTAGCACCACCCATTCTCCCTCCAGGGAATCCAGCACCATTACCCGCTCCCCTTCCGGGAGCACCCCCTGCGAATGATGCCCTCCCCAAACCAGAAGATCTCCCGCAGCCCGCAGCCCCTGTCAAGCCACCCGAAGGTGAACTTGGGGCCGGAGGAGGAATTCCAAAACCAGATGAGGAAGATGAGGTGGATGATGAAAGGAAAGAGGAAAGTGAGGAGGAGTTCCGATACAGAGTACAAGGAAATTTTGAATGGGGTGTAGCGGACCACCAGAGAGTAACTGACTTAGTTAAAAAGTATGACTCCATACTGGAAGTCGGAAATCATGCCATAGAAGCCGCAGGAGAGCGAAATTGGGTAAAGAGGCAACGGTATCTTTTAAAGGCATATGATGCAGCAAAGAGGCATGAGATATTCCTTGAACAAAAGAAAGCTGATGAGCAGGCAAAACTCTTGCCCCTCAGACAGGTATACGATCCCCTGCCCCCAAATCAACAGGGTCCCCGTACGTATTCGATGCAGCATGTGCCATTTACGAGCAGTGACATTATTAATTGGAAAAATACCTTGCCAAGCTTAGAAGATGATCCTGACAAAGTTTATGAAACTATGGCCAGTATTTTTAATGTGTATATGCCCACTTATGAGGATCTGCAACATCTCATACGTGGCCTTTTTAATTCGGAAGAAACCCGGAAAATTTTTGAGGAGGCTAGGAAATCCCGTATTGCCCTAGGAGACATCCAAGCACAAGCGGAAGCCGCTGTTCCAACGGTCACCCCACCAAATTGGGATTATAATGCAGATGTAGGTCTTGGTGCCTTGAGAATATACCATACTGCAATACTTCAGGGCATAAGAGCAGCAGGGAGGAAGAAAATCAATATGTCAAAAGTAAATGACGTGGTCCAGAAACAGGATGAGTCCCCTGGAGCCTATTTGGAACGCTTGTTTCAAGCGTTTAGGAAGTTTATCCCCATTAACCCTGAAGATCCGGGAATGGAAAATATAGTAAAAACAGCCTTTGTAGCTCAATCTGCCCCGGATATTCGTAAAAAGATTCAAAAGGACACTAATTTCATGGGACAGACCCTTCAATGGATGCTGCAGCTGGCGCAGACCACATACAATAATAGGGAGGAAGATCAAACCAGTCAAAAAGGAAGGGGACAGGTTAAAAAATTAATGGCCCTGAATCAAGTCTCTGAACCCCACAATTTTAATGCCTTTGGACCCAGGCGTGGGCCGTTAGTGAAGGATCAATGTGCACTATGTGGCCAGAGAGGACATTGGCACAGGGACTGTTTTAGGAATCCTGAAAATCAAAGGCGAGGGAGCTTTAATCAAGGTCCGCGCTGCCCCTGGCAGCCGCCGGCTTTTGGACGATATCCGTGTCCACGCCGTTTGGCTTCAATCAGCCAGGAAATCGGCAATCAGCGCCTGCCCCCTTTAATTATCAGCAGCCGAGGAGCTTCCAGGTGAATCAGGGACAAGTGAGCCAATTTCAGCCTGCTGGTCAAGCCCAAAGTCAACCGGCGCCGGCTCAACAAAGACCCCAGGGAGGACAGGGTCCTGCCTGGACCCCGCCATATCAAAACATGATGGTTCTGGAGGAAGAGGCCCCATATTGAAGGCGACAGGGCTCTTGTTCCCGTGAGCCCTTAGTCAGAGTTCAAACCGGGAATGAAGCAATCCAGTTCCTTGTTGATACGGGTGCGAGCCATTCAGTGATTCCCCAGCTTGTCAAACCTTTAGACCAGACTCTTTCAATTAATGTAGTGGGAGCCACTGGAAAAGCTCAGTTAGCTGAACTCATAGCTCTCACTCGGGCTTTGGAATGATCAGAAGGGGAAAGCATCAATATCTATACGGATTCCAAGTATGCTTTCCTTACGCTCCATGCACATGGAGCTCTTTGGAAAGAGAGAGGTCTTCTTACCACTGAGGGCACTCCTGTAGCGCATCCTGAAATTTGGTTGCAACTTTTGGAGGCAGTATGGAAACCTAAAGAAGTAGCAGTGATTCACTGTTATGGACATAAAGTTGGCCCAGGGGTAGAAGCTAGGGGAAATCGGCTAGCAGATCGAATTGCTAAGGAGGCAGCCCAGGGTGCTGTCGAAATGCAGCTTAGCCTCATTCCTATAGACATTCTTCCACCAACCCCACTGCTTTATTCCGCCGCTGAAGATGAGTTTACGGAAGAGCAGGATTTTGACAAAAACCCCGAGGGATGGTATAAGCTTCCAAGCGGACAGTTGTGGGTTCCGGAAAGCTTAGCCCGTCAAGTGATTCAAAATCATCATGACAGTACACGTCAGGGTACCGAGGTAGCATATCGCCAGTTGAGCCCATGTCTCTATATAGCCAAGCTTCGCCAGTTGGCTTCGAACATTTCCCGGAGATGTGTGCTCTGTCAAAGGAATAACCCCCGCTCTGGACATTTGCCCTCTCCTGGCATTCAGCATTATGGCCAGGAACCTTTTGAAGACCTGCAAGTAGATTTTACAGAGTTGCCAAAGTGTGGACTGTATCGTTATTTGCTTGTATCAGTTTGTACTTTCACGGGTTGGGTGGAAGCTTATCCTACAAAGACTGAGAAAGCTAGTGAGGTGGTTCGCTGTCTTTTGCAGGACCATATTTCGAGGCATGGGATACCCCGTACTATAGGATCCGATAACGGACCAGCCTTTGTTCATCAAGTCCTTCAGGGGCTTGCGAAGGCACTACAGATTAAATGGAATTTGCATACAGCGTACAGACCTCAGAGTTCTGGACGCGTGGAGAGAATGAACAGGACTTTGAAAAGTCATCTGTCAAAACTCACTCAAGAAACCGGCAGGGGATGGGTGGAAATGCTGCCTATCGCCCTCTTCCGGTGCAGGACTACTCCTTCAAGTCAGTTAGGGGTGTCCCCGTTTGAACTTTTGTATGGCAGGCCAGTTCCGATTTCATATGGATTACGTCCAGAGAATGTAGCTTCGTTGACACATGTCAAATATCTTCAGTTGCTTGGCCGATCTCTTTCTTCACTTCACAGGTGGATGCTGGGAAGACTTCCAGTGATTTTGCAGGAGCCCCTGCATTGTTTTCAACCAGGAGATTCGGTCTGGGTGAAGGACTGGAATCAGCAGCCTTTGCGTCCCAGGTGGAGGGGTCCTTACGTCGTCTTGCTGTCAACTCCCACGGCTATCAAGGTGTCTGAGGTGACCCCCTGGATTCATCATACCCGCATGAAGCGAGCTGCCCCATCAAGTGAAGAAGAAGAGTGGACGGTCCGTGCCAATCCTGATGAGAGTTTGAAGCTGACGTTTAAGAAAGTTGGTCCTGATAACAGGGAGTCAGAGTAAAATACTGACTTCCTGAGCTGTTTATTTGGAAGGAGGTTCTCCCTTGAAGAGCCTTGATTTTTCTTTTAGCACCAGACACTCTGACATTTAAGTTCACCCCCTTAAGAAGAGGAGGGAGGTTGTGGTGGTGGAATCAAGTGATCCCATCATGGTGCTTAGCCCCTGATGACATCCAGTTTGTGCGAGACTTTATACCTGTGGCTGTTTGCTTAGAGATGGGTCAGAGGAGCTTGTCTTAACGCACACTCACGCGAGTCCTCAACACCCCCCTGGTCACATTGGGACATATTTGTGTGCTGTTGGTTATGATGCCCATCGATATCACCCTTTAATTGGTCTCAGTAGTTGGTGTGACAGCTTGCTCGAGAATACACTGCAGCTGTCAGAGCATTCCAAAGAAACTTGGATGAACATGTGGGTTGAAATTCCGGGGTGGGTTTGGCTCACTGTATCACCCTTATTTGTTTTGGGTATGGTTATAATCTGTTGCCACTGGAAACGCAAGTTTTGTGGAATATCAAAGCCAATGGAAATTGTTGTCTTTTTATCCTTGTTGTCTATATGCCTAGCTGTCAAATCTGAAGAGGTGGAGCCATGCACTCCGTGCATTGTTGCTGCCCGTCAAGGAAGTAGAGTGATAAACACTCTAATTTATTATACACAACAGCCATTGGAATGTAAACATGCTGTGGCAACATGCTTGAATCAGGATCTGATGTATCATATATGCATGGGCACATCAGGCAAATATTTTTGTTTTAAGCCTGAGGTCCCACTTAGATATAATTATACCGTGTGGGCTGGAATGGCGAAGACCAAAGAACCCCAAAGGGATAATCCAACCGGAGGTGGTCTTTTGTATTTCTTAAATTCCACTGTTGTTTTAAGCCAGGGCACAAGCCCCGCGGTATTGTGGTTTGATGCATGTATTGCTTTGGGAAAGATTAGGGGATCTGCTTGTGGATCCCAGGGGCTAGTAAACGCCTATAAAAAGAATCATAAATATTTATGTTATCCTCATGAAGGTTGGCATGCAGGTAACCCAGAAAGGTGGGCACCTTGCGTAAGTACTTATTTGTGTTCTGGATGGAGTTGTGTATGTGCTTTTACAGGTGGAGGATACAAAGATGTCCTCACATTACACACTTTAAAAAGAAAATGGGAAATTTTGTTAGTATGGAGATAAGCAGAACCCATCCTTTAATTCAGGTTTATGGGTTTGGAATTGATGGTGGTGGAAAAGACCCCATGACTTATATTACAATTACTTGCACTGAAATCCGAGGATGGGGAAAGAAAAAATCACACCTGGTCTGTTGAAAATATTGTTGACAGGTTGCAGGACAACCCCTTTAAAGTCCCCGAACGTGCCAAGAATTTGTTTATTGAAATGGCCCAATCAATAGCAACTGAGTTAGGAGTTGCAAATTGTTATGTATGTGGGGGGACGAATATGGGTGAAGATTGGCCATGGGAGGCAATGGAAGTAACCCCAGAGCTTTTCAATAATATGTCAAGAATTTGAAACATCACAAAGAGAACTAACTCTAAAAATTTGACATGGACCATTACGTCTCAGTTGGTTGGTCGTGTCTGTTTCTCTCAGAATGACACCATTCCCATGGGTGATTTAACCTGTATTGGAACGTGGGAAAATGGTGTATGGTTTTCACCTTCTAATGCCTCCCAGCCAGAAAAATTTGACATTGCTCTGTTGCCATATATATATTCTGCAACTTCAAAGGCATGGGAAGCACCTTTGCATATGTATTGGGTTTGCGGGAATATGGCTTATGAGGTTTTGCCCCCCTCATGGTCAGGGTCTTATGTCCTTGGATTCATCAAACCATCATTTTTCCTTATCCCAATCGAAACCCAGCAGTACCTCGCTGCCCCGGTATATGGCCCTTTAAACCGGAGGAAGCGTGATGATACCCCGTTTGCAGGTTTTCCATGTAAGAATCCTAAAGAATATGTAGGAGATATATGGGATTCTCAAAGAATTGTTTGTGTCTATGGCCCAGCAACTTGGGCTCAAGATGGTTCATGGGGGTATAGGACTCCCATTTATTTACTTAATAGGATAATTCGATTGCAAGCAGTCCTGGATTTGGCAGGTCAGTGCATCACTACTGCACTTACCACCATAGCGGAAGTGACAGATCAATTAAGAACAGCTGTCTATCAAAACAGGCTCACGCTGGACTATTTACTCGCGTCCGAAAATGGCGTGTGTGGAAAATTTAATTTGACAAACTGCTGTCTAAAAATTGATCCCGTAGGTAAGGTTGTAAATCAGCTTGCCACGGAGATCAAACAGCTTACTTTCAATCCGATGCAAGAATGGAAAGGGATGCAATGGCAGTGGATAAATGATCTGATGCCCCAAGCTTTGATGAAAACTTTGGGGACCATGCTAATTGCTCCTTTATGTATTATTTTGTTTCTTTTACAGTGCATTCCTTGCCTGATGCGGTTTCTGCAATCCTCAATTCAAAGGATCGTAGAACAGACGGCCGCACCGAAGTTAATTGCCTTATTGCAGGATTATGAGTCCCTACCCGTGGACGACTCAAGATGAGTGTCCACTAGAAGAGGAGGGAATGATGGGAATGATATTTTAATAAAGCGTATAACTGCCATTGACAAAATAAAATGGCAGCGCTTATGTTCTCTTTTGACTATTTCCCCTTTTCATTCTCCCCCTTCAGTGTGTTATTCTAGCCTGCATTTCACCCCGAGATTCCTTCCCAGCTATGTAGGGTTGTAAATTAGGGGTTGTATAAACACTTAGCTCCATGGGAAGACAGTCAGCCGAAGTATTCCAGGACAAGATAAGCCAGATACTTCTGAAGTTGTTATCGATCTTCAGCTGTCAAAGAACTCCCGTCTCTGAGCGGCGCGGAGTCCCGGGAAGTGCAAGCCAGATGGCGCCAGAGTGCAAGATGAATGTCTTCCTCCTTCAATATCCCTTCAAAATTGATTTGTTACCTTGTGTGAACTTTGTATCCGTGTGTGTTCTCATTGTTCTATGCTCGATTTACAATCCACAGCTGCATCCTTATCAATTTAGATAAGGGAGGGGCTGTAGGGGAGTAAGAATTCTTATAAAAAGTGTGGAGTTTCTTTGTTCGATGCCCCAGACTTTCCGAACTGATTCGGCTGGGTGCCCGTTGCAACGTTCAATAAAGTTTTTCTCCGTTCTTTGAAACCTTGGCTCGTTTGATCTCTCGGTTCCCCGAAACCGCGGCAAAGAACCCTGAAACGTGGCTTACATCAGTACATTATTAAAATACAGTAAGCAAAGACCACACCAAAAAGACATTCCAAGCAGTGAGGCACAAAAAAGCTGTTTAAGAGCCTTTTCACACGACCCCTAAACTCCGCAGCAAATGGCTCCCAGCTCCGGAGCTTAAAATTGTTTCCCCACCAGCTCCGGAGTTTACAGAAAATTAAGTGTGACCACGCCCACCTAAGTGCGTCCCAGCGCATTTTTCAGGTATCTGCTCTCTGGGAGTGAAAAATCCCTGATGCGGATCTAACGTAGAAAGTGCAGTGCTCTCCTGGCTTCTATTTGTTGTTTTTTTGCCCCCCGCCCCTTTAAGAGATCTGAATGCTGCCGGGAACAGAGCGGGACCGGCAGAACGGAAGTAAGCAGCATTCTTTTCTCCCTTTTTTTCTCCCTCCCCTCACGCAGCCATCAGCCAGGAGTGCGGAGGGGGTGGGAACACAGAAACAGCGACAAACCCCCAAGATCTCTGGTCTGAATTTAAGTGGCCAGTGGATCTTAGGGGTCGTGTGAAAAGGCTCTAAGACTAGTACTCAGGCAGTCAGTCTTTCAAGGAAAGCTTCCTTGAAGAGGGAGGTCCCCATCTGCTCAAGGCAGCAAAAATGGGGCCAGGCTGGCCTCCTCTGGAAGGGAATTCCAGAGTCTGGGGGCAGGTGACAGAGAAGGCCCTCTCCTAAAGCGCACCCATGAAGGTAGTGGGACTGAGAGAAAAGCTTCTCCTGATGGTCCAAGCAGACTCATAAAGATACCCAAGCTATCTGCTTGAGCCCTTTTACACGACCCCTAAGATCCGCTGGTAGCTTAAATTCGGATCCTGCCAGCCAGATATCATGTGGGTTTTGTTCCTCTTCCTGTGTTCCCACCCTTCTGACCTCTGTTGCTTCTGTCTGCGGTGAGAGGAGGGAGGAAAAAAAGCAGGCTCACCTTGGTAGAGATTCCTGTCTGTTAAAGGGGTGGCGGGAACAACAAAAACAATCAGAAGGCGAGGAGAGCCCAGCATCCACAGCTTTACAATTCGCATCGGGAATTTTTTTACCTCTGGAGACCAGGTATTTGTAAAGTGTGCTGGGGCGCACTTAAGTGGGCATGGGAGTACTTTATTTTTTTAAAAAAAGTCCGCTGCTGGTGGGAAAACAATTTTATGTTCCGGATCTGCAAGTGTTTTGCAGTGGATTTTAGGGGTCGTGCACAAGGGCTTTATAAGTCAGAACCAGCACTTTTGGGGGCTATCACATTCTGGTGTGTGTGTGTTGAGTTCAGGCTAATCCCAAACTTTTCCTGTATCAGAATAACTTAGCCAAACACTTCTGAGACAAGCATAATTCCAAATCACCATTCATTTATTCAGCTGGATAAAGGAAGGGGGGCAACCTTTCCCCCTGAAGCAGAAGGAAAAAAATTGCAGCTAACAAAGGCAGGGTACACGTTTAAGTACAGAAAGCATGAGATGCCCCTCCCCAATCAATAACATTCTTTAGGCAAGCTGTAACTCTTTGCTAGAGACATCCTATCCCATTCTCCTTGACCCCCCATTGATGTCCTTCAACATATAACACAGGTTCTTCTTCTTTCTCTCTTGCCAAGGCACAGACATTCCAGTAAAGCTGAAACAGTTTCAGATAGCTTACAAAGCACAATAAGGTACAGAATGATACAAGGCATACAGAGGAATCAACATGGCATCACTTTGGTTCACTTGAATCTGTTAGTTTTTAGTAAGCCCTGGTCTCAACATGTGTGTGTGTGTGTTTTCTTGGTTTGTTTGTTTGTTTGGGACCATGGCCAGTTGGATAGGAAATGGTCCCCATAGCTATGAATGTTTATCCACCAAAATTAAAAATGAGTTGCCCCTTCTGGATAGCATCTTTTAACCAACAGCAATCCCAGCTATGGGCGGCTTGAGAACTAGGATCCATACACACCAACCCCCTCTGTTTTTTTGTTTGTTTGTTTTTGAAAATCAGAAGTCAACCTTTGGGGTTTTGTCTGCACCCCTGGAGAATTTTCACGGCAGAAAACCGGGCCTTGAGCTTCAACGAAGCTTCCAACCCCTGCTGTGTGACCCTGAGATATGCATGAAATACCCCAGGTTTACTGTGCCATTGAGGTTTTATAGACCTCTAATCCCACTGTTTATCTCCCTAAAGCCTACAAAAGGTGGGGGGAGTTGTGTGGTCCTTGTATCTCCATTAGAGAACTTTAAAAAAAAACACAATCGGCTACTAGTCTTCAGCTAATACGGTGGCAGGGCAACATGGTGCAGGAAAATAAATACAAGAATGCCAAATAATATATATATATATATATCGTGGCTTGGTGTCTACATCAGATCCAAAAGGAAGGCTGCAAAGTCCAGCAAACAGGGTTGGTTTGACATTATTCTGCCTTCAGCAATGATGACTGAATGGTTGGGGACTCACCGTGGTCCCCAGATGTCCTTGGACTAGAACTCCCATAAATCCTGGCCAGCATAGCTAGTGGCAAAGGCTTATGGGAGTTTAGTCCAAGAACATCTGGGAACTCAAGTTTGAAAATAATTTTAAGAAGGCTACCACCCACTAAGCATGGCCTGAATTTCTCAAATCTTGTATCTTTTAGCTCCTTTCAGCCTGCATCGCCATATGTCCTGTCTCAGATATTTCTCATGATTTATTTGATGTGTGTGTTCACAGTATTTATGTATTTGTTTGCTTGTTTACAGTATTTACACCAGTGCAAACTAGTGCAGTAAGTAGCCTGTAATCATTGTTCCCAGTAGTTGGTGTGTACGAAGACTGAGATAAACCCATAATGACATGCACATTAAGAACATAAGAAGAGCCAAGCTGGATCAGGCCAAAGGCCCATCTAGTCCAGCTTCCTGTATCTCACAGTGGCCCCACCAGATGTGTCTGGGAGCACATGAGACTAGATCTCTGTCTCATGATACCACTCCCCTGCATCTGTCCCCTTGAAAGACCCCAGTTTTAAGCCTGGAGATGACACATATCCATTGTGGTTTTAACCTGTGATGGACTTTTCCTCCAGGAATCTGTCCAATCCCATTTTGAAGGCACCCAGGCCAGATGCCATCACCACATCCTGTGGCAGGGAGTTCCACAGACTAACAACACACTGGGTAAAAAAAAGAAAATTTGCTTTTGTCTGTTCTCACTCTCCCAGCCCTCAGTTTGAGTGGATGTGCCCTAGTTCTGGTATTGCATAAGTAGCCTCCCTGTCATAATTGTGACAGAAGGCGCCAGCTGAACATCTGAAGGGAAAACACACGCGTTTGCTGGTCAGGCAGATGGCTTCCTTCCAGGGACTTGTTTTATTTGAGAACTGTAGCATTAAGTAACACCTGTTTCAAAGCCTGGATGTGTTACGTGCTGTCAGGTCATAGCTGACTTGTGGCGAGCCAGCAGGGCTGTCCAGTTTGTGAGGTTTTTTAAGAAGTGGTTTAACCAACCCTGCCGCCCCCCCCCCACGGGTTTCATGGCCGAACGGAGATTTTGAACCCAGGCTCCTTGGCCCTAGTCTGCTAACCACATCCACCACACCACACCAGTGCTTCGCGTCTCTGAAACATGCAGCGGTTCTAAGAACAAAACATGAGTTTGTACTTCTTTTCCTTTTTCGAAGATGCAAGTGTCTCGCTGGAGCATTCCCAAATAATCTTTGATGCAAAAGGCAGCACCAGAGCTTAAAAGGCGTCCCACACCAGTTGCAGGTGTCATGTTAACAGATCAACAGCACAAGCTGAGGTGTGACTAATCAAAAACAGGGCTCGCAGAGTTCACACAATTTGGGGTCAAAACACAGTTTCTCGCACTCTCCTCTCTCCATTGATCCTTTTAATGGCACACTAGTGCACAGGTCTACTTGGGGGCAAGCCCCGTTGAAAAGCTATTCAGACATATTATTCCACCAGATACATACTGCGTTTTAATGTTTTTGAAGATACATTTTATAAAACATAAAACTCTGTCTGTGGGGTTTTTTTAACTTCAGCACCCTGAATTCCATAGCCAGCATGGCTATTAGCATATCATGCAACAGCACCTTGTATAACGTCGTACGATTTTATTTATTTGTCACATGTATTATTTTTATCTCACCTTTCCTTCAGCATCCTCAAAGCAGTGTGCATGTCTGTGCTCTTCCTACCAGCCCGAGAGAGTGACTAGTACACCGTCCCACAGCAGTTTTGATGGCCCAGTAAGGATCTGAACTTAGGTTTTCCAGTCCGGCACTCCAACCACTACACCACACTGCCTGTTGCCACACAGCCAGTTACCCCCAGGGATGGAGAGGGAGTGTCTGTGGTGCTAAAACTCTTGACAGAGGATGCGGAGGAAGAATTTTGAGGACTGTAATGTCAACATTACAGCAATAATTCCCAAACACTTCCTTTCCACTTAGAAAACACAGCTTGACTTTTTGTTTACTATAAATTGGGATACTTTTCAAATTGCAAGTAGCAGCTTCCTTCATACTTTCAATTTTTAAAGAAGGACATTTTAACAAATCAAATGAATACATCCTGTTCCATTTAGCGCATTAAAATCCATTTGGAATGTCCTTCCAGGATTCTGTAGGAAGGTGACAGAGTAGAAAACCACTAGTACAGTTGTTCTCAACCGGTGGGTCCCCAGATGTTCCTGGACTGCAACTCCCAGAAATCCTGGCCAACTCAGCTAGTGATGAAGACTTCTGGGAGTTGCAGTCCAGCAACATCTGGGGACCCACAGGTTCAGAACCACTGGCTCTAGAAGGGTTTTGTTTTGTGCCATTTAGTCATGAATACGTTGAATCGCCCCAATATGTTTTTCATATCTGGCGTTTTAATATTTGGGTTTACAAACCTTCTGTAAGCCATCTCCGGTCTGCCTGCAGGGAGAAAGGTGTGAGGGTCAGGAAGAAATAAAAACAGTGGACCCTTGTATAACAAATGGTTTGTATAACATAAAATCTGTACAACATTAAAAATTCTGGAGATAGGGGAAATTTGCTTAACAGAATCGCTTATGGGGTGAATCCGTACAACATAAAAATGGTTGCGATTAGGGATTACTCTGTTTTCAATGCATTCCTATGGGAAATTTGTATAAAGGGGAATATGCTTAACATAATTTCATTTGGAACGAATAAATTCCTTTATACAAGGTACCACTGTAAATCTAATTATTTAAATAAAGGCTTCAGGACAGCAGTGATTGCTTTGCAATTGCAAACAAAATAGCAATAACAATAGTATATTTCCCCATCTTGCTGCTCTACAGATCGGTAAGATCAGCAAGAGGGAATAGGGGTGCTTTTCGTCCAGCAGATCTGAAGGGTGACAGACAAGATGGAGAAAACTGAATTATCCACCGCTCAGAAGAATTGAGGGTATTCGCTTCTCCCTAGGGGCCCCCACGGGGCCCCCACGGGGTCTCCACCTGTCTTCTCTGTCTCTGGCCCACGTCAGAAGCTCTTCGGACGGAGGAGGTGTCAGAACAATCACTCAATAACAAGGCCTATTTTTAGACTGAGGATACAGCCAGGGCTGTGACAATCAGGGGAAGGGGCCTTGGCTTCCCCCCCAGTGGCCACTCGGCCGCCCAACGCCCCCAAAGATTTCCTCGATGACTTGGAGGCATACAATGCAAGGGAAACAGCACGAAGCGACCGGCCAAAGATTATCTGCTCCTTTGCCTAATGCTGTGACCCTGGGAGAATGCAGGAAGGCCGGCGCTGCCGTCAGCTGCTGGGTGAGGCTCCTTAGGAAGCTGATAAACAAGGTGAAACCCAACGACGGACTCACGTTTTCCACTGGGCCCATCCAAGAGACCTCCGAGACAGTAGATGCCTTCTGTTTAGCCTGGCCCCAGACCACCAGCCCAGCTCTGTTGTCTCCCATGCTTCCAAGACACCTTTGTTGGTCCAGAGCTGGACGCCAGCAAGGACGTGATCCGGGCGACGTTCATAGGACAGCTCCCATCCTCACGGTCACCTCCCGTCCTTCCGGGACGTCTGGGTTTATTCCCAACGAAGGCCAGGAGAAACCTGCCAGAGGCTGTGTCCCATTGTCAATTCCCAATCCCAACTGATGGCACTCCGCAGAAAACACAATTGCTAATTTGAGATTTCAGCTCTCTCTCTCTCTCTCTCTCTCTCTCTCTCTCTCTCTCTCTCTCTCTGTGTGTGTGTGTGTGTGTGTGTGTGTGTGTGTGTGTGTTGTGGCTCACCCTTTGGTGCTGCCAATGGCTCCCTTTGATTAAAGCAGGCATGTCCAAACTCCAGCCCTCCTGATGTTTTGGGTCACAACTCCCAGAATTCTAAGCTTAGATTGCTAGAAACAAAGGACTGTGGGAGTTGTGGTCCAAAACATCTGGAGGGCTAAAGTTTGGACATGCCTGGATTATAGACTTGGGTGCTTGGCTTGTGGTTGCCGTGAGTTGAGCAGAATTGCGACCTGAAGGCCATCGGTAGAAGGACATTTGAGACCAAGTAGGAGACCTTCTTCAGGAAGAGGATGAATCCATACTAAGGCGGGCACCTGAGGTTGGCATTGTTGTGCATCTGTCTAAGCCCCCAAACTCCCACTTGGGAGCATTGCCAACAGGTGTGGCACCTCAGCCTTGCAAATCTTTCTGACCTTGCTCCTTGTGGTGGTTATTTAACCTACATTCTCTAAGCAATCAGGAAGAAACAAGCAGGACGAGAAAGATCCATTGCTGCAATCCCTTCAATTCCTTTTCTTGACCATAAAGGTGTGAAAAAATTACCTTCTCTTTTTGAACTACAGCTGCCAGAATTCCTCTGTCATTAACTAGCATACTAGACATGGGCACGACCAGAAAAAATGACGTTTCGAGTTTTCGTTTGTTGGAACGGGCCCGTTTCGGTCGTTTCCTTGTCGCGAAATTTTTCAAAAATTTGTCATTTCATTTGTCGTTTGTCGTTTCCACCACGATTTAGCGCGATTTGACTTCCCCAGAGAACTAGGTGTTTTGCGCCCTAGGCGGTGGGTGGGGCGGTGGGGTGAACATAAGAACATAAGAAGAGCCATGCTGGATCAGGCCAAAGGCCCATCTAGTCCAGCTTCCTGTATCTCACAGCGGCCCCACCAGATGCGTTTGGGAGCGCATGAGACTAGATATCTGTCTCCTGATACCACTCCCCTGCATCTGGCCCTTGAAGTACCCTGGTTTAAAGCCTAGAGATTACACATCTCCATCATGGTTTGTAACCCGTGATGGACTTTTCCTCTAGGAATCTGTCTGTCCAATCCCCTTTTGAAGGCATCCAGGCCAGATGCCATCACCACATCCTGTGGCAGGGAGTTTAGACTTACAACGCGCTGGGTGAAAAAATATTTTCTTTTTCAGTCCCAGCACTCAATTTGAGTGTATGTCCCCGTTCTGGTATTTTCTTCCCTCTATCCCATACCCGCATTATTTTGTATGTCTCAATCATATTGCCTTTTTCCAGACTGAAGAGGCCCAATTGTTTTAGCCTTTCTTCCCAGCCCAGTAATCATTTTAGTCGCTCTCTTCTGCACCTTTTCCAGTTCCACTATGTCTTTCTTGAGATGCGGTGACCAGAATTGTACACAATACTCAGGTGGGGCCTTACTATTGTTTTGTATAACGGCATTATAATGTTGGCTGTTTTATTTTCAATCCCCTTTTTGATAATCCCTAGCATGGAATTGGCCTTCTTCACTGCTGCCAGGAGCTGTCCACCAACACACCAAGGTCACGGATAACTCAGAGCCCATGAGTTGATAGATGAAGTTTGGATTTTTTTGCCCCAATATGCATTACTTTACATTTGGTTACATTAAAACGCATTTGCCATTTCGTAGCCCATTCCCCCAGTTTGGAGAGAGATCCTTCTGGAGCTCTTCACAATCTTCTCTGGTTTTTACCACATGGAAAAGTTTTGTGTCATCTGCAAACTTGGCCACCACACTGTTTATCCCTGCGGGCAGTCCCAGGACCGGCCCTGGGGCGCTTTTCACTTCTCTCCATTGTGAAAATTTCCCAGGGTGGGCAGGGGGAGGTAGGTGGGCGGGGGGGGAGGTGCGGGCAGGCAGCGGTGCCGGGGGCCATGGGCGGGCGGCGACAGCAGCAGGGGGGAGGCGCGGGCGGGCGAGTGGGCGGGCGGCGGCGCAGGCCGCAGGCAGGTGGCGGTGCGGGTGGACGGGCGAGTGGGCAGTTAGGATATCACTTAGAATAGAGGTTCTGTTCTTGGCTTGCACCCCAAATGTGTGTGTGTGTGCAAGCAAATTGAAGTTGGGAAAAGAGAAAATAAATGGTAGCATAAATATAATATATTTTTAAAATAAATCCACACCTCCCACTCCCAGTTGAACCTCCCCCTTTATCCAATATCAGAAAAAAAATCCTCACAAACTGCCAGAGAAGAAATAAAGAATAAACTGCTATTCCCTTCAGCAGACAAAGCTGCAGGGAATCAAAGAAATTATTTTCTAAATTCAATTCCCTCCCTCCCTGCCTAACTTAAATCCTAAAGCCTCCAGCCTCCCTCCTCAATCTCGATCGGATCACACCAGCACCAGCAGCCAGCCCTCCTCCCTCAACCACATCCATACACCCGACTGCGATTTCTGGAAGGTGCCTCGGCTTTTTATGCCCTCCGAGACATCCAGAAGTGTCAGTCAAAAACCTGGCGATGCCATTGGTGGAATGGTTCAAAAAAATTGCATGGTCCCATCCCATGCCCAGCCCAAATGGGCAGGTCTAAAAAATAAAAAATAAAATAAAATAAAATAAAATCAATACGATGTTTTATTGCTATAAAAAACCCACTGCTGCTACTATTAAAATTCAGGCATTTAAAATGAATAAATTTCACATGTTTCTGTGGTGATTTGGTGTGTTTTTTGACCACAATTTCAAAAGAAAAATTGCGGTCGCCATTTTGGATTCCCCCCCCCCACCGCATGGCATGCAGCGAGACAGACGACGAGGATGACCCCCCCCCCCCAGCCTGGTGCAAGCAGCCCAGGACAGGAGAGGGGGGAAGTTCGGGGACACCCCCCCAGAAACCACCCCTCTGGTAGGTATCCTCAGGCAGGCATATTTTCGCCTGCTTTTTTGGCCGGGAGTCTGGTTTTTTTTTTTACTTTTAAAAACTTTTTTTCTGTGCTGCTTGGTATCGCGCGATTGCCGCGATGCCATTAACGACAACAACAAAAACGACCCAATTTTTCTTTTTTCGGGTCGGGTTTGAGCTGGAGCGGCGTAATTATCGTTACCATTTCCGTTACGTAACGGAAACGATAACCAAAAACGGAAACGACAATTTCGCCGCTCCGTGCCCATGTCTAGAACTAACAATTATAGTGTCACAGGGATAGATACAGGCACAAAGTTATAAGTGGTTATAAACATAAGTCTGTGTAGCCATGTATGGTAGTCCATCATTCAGGGAAAGCTTGCCTGAAGAGAAAGGACAGGCAGAGTGGAGAGGGCAGCTAGAGTTACTTTCTGTGAACTTTGTGTGCCGTTTTGAACCCTCTCACCAGGGGAAAGAAAGGTGGCCAACAAACGCTACAAAAGTGTTCTGCTTATATGCCGCCCCATAGCACTCCAAGCACTCTCTGGGAGGTTTACAATTTAATTATGCAGGCTACCCATTGCCCCCCACAACCCCTAGCAGTCTGGGTGCTCACTTTATCGACCTCAGAAGGCTGGAAGGCTGGGTGAACCTTAAACCATCTATCCGGGATTGAACCCCAGATCGTGAACACAGTTTTAGCTGTGGTACTGGCATTTAACCACTGTGCCACAAGGATCAATAAAGGTATAAATCAAATAAATAAAGGTAAAGGTTTCCCCTGACAAATAAGTCCCATAATTTCCGACTCAAGGGGCCAGTGCTCCTTTCCGTTTGTAAGCCACAGGGTCGGCCTTTGTCCGTAGACATAGTCCCGTGGTTATGTGACCAAACACACCAAAGTGGCATTTATTTATCAACTTGCATTGCTTTTGAACTGCTCGGTTGGCAGGGGTTGCAACCAGCAACAGGAGGGTCTGTTAGAAAATAATAATATGGATATTGTGCAGCATTCCCCCCTCCCCAAAAGAAACCATGACAGACCACAGCTCATTCCCACAAAATATTGTGCGCTGGAAAAACTCTGAGACCCAGCAGAAGTCAATGCTCAGGAACACCAGGAAAAAAAAACTTCTGCAGACAATTTTAGAAAAATAATTTATATATTTACATTCAACTTAGAAAGAAAGCTTTTTCTCAGCATAAAAAAACACATCAGGAAAAAATACAGTAACTAACCTTGTACAGCAGCATTGACTGGCTATGACGAAAAGCCAGCAAGCAGTGATTCTTGCTTTCTACATTTATACAAATTTTAAGCACTAATTACCTGCAGCTGCCCATTACTGCTGCAGCCTCAAAGTTTTTACCTAAAACCTTTCACACCTGTGTGTGCTCTACAAGCTCTGTGTAAAAGGTTTAATATTTCATTTATATTTTTTTATATCTTTAAAAAACTTGACAGGGTCACCCCACTGGGCGGATTTGAACGGCAAAACTTTTCATCGCCAAGCCCATAGTCCAGCGGTTTAACCCGCAGTGCCACGTGTGTCCCCTACAGAATAAGTCAAGGAAGGGAATATTCCTCCCTGTGCTCAAAATCCAGCTAAAACCCAGGCGAACAAACAACATGGCACCCCTAGTTCTGAGTGGGTAGCCCAGGGACCCAATGTTCCCAGCAGCCACAGAGGTTGACGCCATTCCCATCAAACTCACATCCTGAATTTCTTTACCTAGAGTGCCCAAACTGCAATTCAAAGGTAAAGGTAAAGGTAAAGGTTCCCCCTGCACATATGTGCTAGTCGTGTCTGACTCTAGGGGCAGTGCTCATCTTCGTAGTCAAGCCAAAGAGCCAGTGTTGTGCAAGTCCGTGGCCATGTGGTCGGTATGGCTACAAGGAAACACTGTTTTACCTTCTGGCTTTTTACGGTGGTGCCTATTTATCTATTTGCATTTACAGTGGTACCTTGTATGAAGGAATTAATTCGTTCCAAATGAAACAGTTTTCCTTTATACAAATTTCCCATAGGAATGGGACCATTTTTATGTTGTATGGATTCGCCCCATCGACAATTCGGTTAAGCAAATTTCCCTTATCTTTTTTATGTTGTATAGATTTTATGTTATACAAACCATTTGTTATACAAGGGTCCACTGTATATGCTTTCAAACTGCGAGGTTGGCAGGAGCTGGGGTTAACAGCAGGAGCTCGTCCTGCTGCGTGGCATGGGATTTGAACCTTTGAGCTGTCGACTTTGTAGCTGACAGTTTTCAGCGCTCTATCCCATTGAGCCACCACACCCACTAATTATTTGCAAAGTGCCAATACAGCAATTTAACCTGAGTACAGGTGGCTGTGAAGGGGCGATGTCAGGTGCCCACAGAAAGAGCTCCGAGGGCCACCTTTGGCGCCTGTGCCATTGGTTCACCAACACTGGCCTATAAGGACATCCACACCACCAGACCCTGTGCTGATTCTACTAGAACTTCAACAAGACAGCCCATGACTTGTTATGCAAGGACTCCAGCCTCGCCCCAGGTGGTAGATAAGGCCACACAATCCACCCACCATGCCATCCCTGGCCAATCTGCCGAGCCAGGGGAGAATGGCAGAAATAGACCTGGCTTTGAAGACACCTCACAAACAAAAAAAATCTCATTCCCACCCCTCTGCAGTGCTGCTTTTCACTCTGAGACTTCCCTTCCAACCTGGACCTGCACAACTCTTCCTTGTAACTCCTGTAGGTGATCTGGGATACCTTGCAACCCTACAGCTGGGTGGCACTTCATCGCCAGTACCAAAGGCACTATCTGTCCATGAGTCAGTTAGGCAGTTACTTCACATCCCGTTCATCCCTCCTTGCTGTCCCACTTGGGACAGGTACAAAAAAACCTTACTTCATGTCCATAGCGTGACAGCAAAAAGTTGTCTTGACCATGCCTCTGGAACCAGGAACAGAGCGTGACAAGCCATACCTGGGCTGGGGAATTCTCTTGTCACGGTTGGTTCCTGGTTCCTGTTCCAAGACAAGGGACCGTGTGGTAACAACTGTCATGCAACAACCAGTGTCCACCTAGAGGTCAGCGGCTGAAGCGGCATTCAACATTAGGTTCCCCATGGGAAACACCATGCAGCGCAAATGTTTATTAAAGAAAGTACTGAAAATTCTGTAGCATTGACATGTAAATCCCGGAAGACCAGTAAATCGAAATATCCAAAAAGTTTTATTTACGATACTTAAAAAGGGGGTTAAGAAAGCAAGACAAATTCAGCATTTGTCACAGAACAAGACTCTGAAGTAACAGTTGTCACGAGACAAGTAATCACGCTCATGAGTAAACGGAAACAGGGACTGAACAGGGACAAAGCCACATTACCAGGAACAATGCTGTCACTGTACAAACGTAATCGCGGAACAAGGTAGGATGTGAAGTAACCGCCTTAGTGTGGAGCGCAACCCGGAGGAGTCAGAGTTGTGTTTGTTTTCCATTGTACTCAAGTCTTAGATTTCCCAGGGGTCTCTTTCAGCCCACAGTGAGAACAAAATCCTGGATAAGAAACGGCTTTTGTCACCCAGAGTTCTTATGTTCTTAACCCTCCCATGTTTCCTTAATACTTCTTCTATTTATTTATTTTTCATTTCTACAAAACGGGGGGGGGCATTAATGGGGAAATGACAGGATCTGTCAGATGATGCTTATAGATCACAGGAGGAGGAGCTGATATGTGTGCAGCCACTGTGTTTCCAGCTCTGCAGCTAGACTAGGCCAAACACCTCAGCTTTTCTGAGCCTGGTTTCTGTACTCCTTCCCAATCAGATTTCAGGATTCCAGTTCCCTTAAAGATTTATTGTTCTCATTTCCGCTTGCATACAGGAGGACTGGTTAGATTTGAGGCAAAGAGGCAAACGTGGGTTCGTATAGGCAAGGACTGCTAACGTGGACTGTCAAAACAGTGGTTCACCAGGATTTTAACCAGGACAGATTTCTACCCCTCTTGGGGAAAAGAGAAGTAAAATAAGCACCGTATAGTCTAGAATTGTCATTTTGTGGCACCCTCCCAACTCCCCCAATGCCTTTTTAAAACAAAAACACCCCTGAATTAGGGTGGCAAAACTAGAAATGCCTCATTCTGTCTTTTTATTCCACATTTTTGAGGGTTGGTGTGGCAAGTCCTGGGACAGAAACACTGTTAAGCCAGATTCTCACAGCGGATGTAAACACAGGAGCGCCAGGAGTCGAAGTGCTGGGAGGTATTCCAGACAGACAGCTGCCCGTGCTAATAAACAACTACTCATCCATTCCACACTGAAAACAGAACAGTAAGCGATTTTTCTCAGTGTCAGGGGATATGGTGCATCATCGTGGTGATGATTCCATGACTAGAAATATGCAGAAAGAAAGGGTTACATGGGGTGGAGTTTTCTTAAAGGTGAAATATCAAAGGCAGAAGCTCAAGCAATTATTGAAAGAAAGAAAGAAAGAAAGAAAGAAAGAAAGAAAGAAAGAAAGAAAGAAAGAAAGAAAGAAAGAAACCAACCAACCAACCAACCAACCAACCAACCAACCAACCAAGTGGCTGTTACTTCACGAAGTACTTCGCTTCGCAGCGGGATTGCCTTCGTTTTGAATGCGAAGCCGGTCACGTGGTCTCCCTTCGCCCCCACCCCTCTTTCTCTGTCCTCACCATGCGAAATTTTAGGATCGAATCCATTACTACCTCATGTGCTCCCTTCGCATTCGGAAGCTTACTTGCAACGTCCGGTTTCTGCTTTCTTTTATTTTTTAAAAAAATTACCACGGCGTATCGATGCATCAATACCCGGCTGTCATTTGCGGTCAGAGGCGCACAAGCCAGCGGTCAAGCCCGGCGCTCAAAGGCCCCTGCGGTTGTCCCGAGGACTTGTGGGCGGCCATCGTGTTTCCCTGAAGCAGAGCAGCTGGGTTGGTTTTTTTGGGGGGGGGCGGGGAGAGGCTTCTCTCAGCTTCATCGCCCTGTGTGCCCCGCCGCCGCTCTCTGGGTGGGCACGTGCGGGGGTGTCTTGCAGCGGCGGCACCGACACCCCCTCCCCCTCCCTCTGCGCAGCCCTTCGCCATCCCTTGCCAGCGGAGGGGCTCTGCTCACGTCACCCGGGGACGCTTGCCCCCCCTCTGTTGCCCCTGCCCCGTGTACAGAAGGCAAGATCAAAAGAACGGGTTAACCGAAATATCTATGCATCGGCATTTCGGAGAAAAAGTAAGTTAAAAATAAAATAAATATATATATTAACTGGCCACACGTGACTTTGGATGCGAAGCGGGATGCAAAGCGAAGAAGATTCCTGGCCTCCGGCAGGGGAATCTCTCGCCCCGCTTGGAGCACGGTTTAGGGGGCGTGGTCGGGGTGGCGCCGAATCCAAAGAGGAGGAGCGTGCGGACTGAAGCGATCAATTCGCACGGAAATTACGGCTCGCCGCGCAGCGAGAGGTTCGTGAAGTAACGGCCCAACAAACAAACAAAAGCACCATGCTTTTACACACACACACACACACACACACACACACACACACACACACACACACACACACACACACACACACACACCAGATAGGAGGAATAAGAAAGAAAGAAAGAAAGAAAGAAAGAAAGAAAGAAAGAAAGAAAGAAAGAAAGAAAGAAAGAAAGAAAGAAAGAAAGAAAATGGGTTTGTGTTATAAGATGTCAGACCAGTGAAGATTTAAAAGGGGCATGTCTGCAATCTGGAACAAACAGCAAATCACCGAGCAAAAATAATAAAGATTTGTACTGAGAACAGCAGGGGCCCAGAATGAGATTTACAAGTGAGATTAAAAAACAGAGCAAAGCAAAGCAAAGTGTTCTGCTTATATACCACCCCATACCACTTCAAGTAGTCTCTGGGAAGTTTACAGTTTTTAATTACAGTATGTAGGCTACACATTGCCCCCCCCCCCCCGCAAGCTGGGTATTCATTTTACCAACCTCAGAAGGATGAAAGGCTGAGTCAACCATGAGCCATCTACCTGGGACTGAACCTCAGGTCGTGAGCACAGTTTTACCTGCAGGACAGGCATTTAACCACAGTGCCACAGGGCTCTTAATAAACAGCAATAATAAACATTTTAAAGGAGAATATCATTCACTCTGAATGAGACGTGTAAGAGAGGTTAAAAATAGCCAAAAGAGAAGAATTTTTTTCAGTTATGTAGGTCTACTGGATGCAGTTGATATGGAAATATGAATGAGTGGCAGAGGGGAAAATAAAGGCAGAACTGTAGATCACCTATTTTGCATCTTTTTTTTCATCCCCAAAGGAAAACAGAATAGATCAAATGAAGGAAGCAGAGATGGAACAGCTGGCCAAGATACGTACAGAGGTGGTACAGGCATACGGAGCTACTTTACATGCAGCTCATGGCTGCAGGGCCAAATGAGCTGCACCCGTGTATACTAAAGGAACCTGGGGAGGTAACCTTACAGTCTCTGAGAATCCTTGGAGAAGAGGTGAGGTGCCTGAGACAGGCCAGTGTTGTCCCCATCTGCAAAAAAAGAGGGGGGAAAGAGGATCCAGGCAATTATCTGCTGCTCAGTTCACATTGAGACCATGAAGGTTTCTGGAACAGATCATTAAAAAGTCTGTGAGCCGGTAGAAAATAGTGTGGCGATTACTCATGAATAGAGATGGGCACGACTTAGCGGTATTCCCGTTTCCGTTTCCATTACTCGTATCCGTTACTCTACGGAAACGGTAACGGGAATTACTCTGCCAGAATTCGAACTCGAACCGACGAACGAACAATTTGGTCTGATATGTCGTGCTCATTACTTGCACGCGGCGATCGCGCAATGCCAAGCGGCACAGAAAAAAAGTTTTTAAAAGTTAAAAAAAAACCCGATTCCCGGTCCAAAATGGCGACCGCAATATTTTTTTTGAAATCCTTGCCCAAAACCCCACCAAAGCAACACAGAAACATGCGAAAGTAACCTATTTTAAATGCTTGATTTTTTACAGTAGCAGCAGTGGGTTTGTATTGCCAAAATACGTCTCCGTTGATTTTATTTTATTTTTTTCTTAATTTATTTTTTTACACCTGCGCAACGATGGGCTGGCCATGGGACGGGACCATGCAAATTTTCGGAGCCATTCCACCAATCGCATGGACAGGTTTTGACGGACACTTCTGGATGTGCCAGAGGGCATAAAAAGCCGAGGCAGTTCCAGTCCGTCTCAGTCTGGGCTTGGATCTTGTGGAGGGTGGTCAGGGCTGGATTGCTGCGCTCAGTCTAGTTTGATTTCGCGGTCGCGGCCTCGGTCTCGCTAGGCAGGGAGGGAATTGAATTGATTTTAATTCGCAAAACATAATAATTTCTTTTATTCCCTGTGGGGAATAGCAACGCAGTGTTTATTCTTTTTTGTTTTCTGCATTTTTGAGGAAGAGTTCCGTTTTTTATTTGCTTATATTTGCTTCAAGGGGGAGGGAAGATTTGAGTGGGAGCGGTAGGGGAGGGGAGGTGCTGTGGATTTATCTTGAAAATATATTATTTTACACTACCATACCATTTCTTTTGTATCCCAATTTCCCACCAAGTTCATTTACTTGGCCAAGGTCCTTTTACCCTGCGCCTACAGCTTTTTTGCTGCTGTTGCGATTGGGGTTTTGGAAGGGAATCCAGCAACCCTATCCTACCCTAGTAGCAGCTTATAGTTTTATTCCATTTATTTTCTATTCTACAGTTTATTAGCAAGTGGCAAGCAACAGCCAAGGTCCAGTACTAGTGCTTAGAAGGGGAGGTTGGAGGCTGTGGATTAAATTATTTTAAAAATATTATACAGAGTACAGACTGAGTAGGCAGAGTCTCCCTCGCCAACCAGTGCACTCAAATTTCTCAAACACATTTGTTGGCAACAAGGCTAGGGCACCTTCCTCTATAGAACATTTTACAATTTCATTGTACTTAACACTTATAGATATTCTTTCACTTGTCCAACACCTCATTCATTTTTTTGCAGTCAGGCACTCAAACAAACATTTGTTGAAGGGCAGGCACCCAGCCACCTCTATAGAACTTTTTCTTCAATTACATCTTTGAAGAAGTTACATTTATTTTAGTTACTGTGCGTTATTTGTGAAAGTTGGGTGCTGCCAGATTTTGCAAACCCCTTGCTTCTATTAGCTTGGTTTTTGTGCAGTTGTAACTTACATCTGTGAAGAAGTTAAGTTACAGTTCTCCTAATTACACTTGCCCTGTGCATTGTGAAACTTGTTTGCCAGGATTGGCAAACCCCTTGCTTCTACTAGCTTGGTTTTTGTGCTGTTTTTGTGAGTCAACCTCACTCATTTACTCGCCAGTTTGCCACCAGTCTACATACACAATTACATTTTTGAAGAAGTTACATTTCTCTTTGTTACACTTGCCCTGTGCTGTGCATTGAGAAACTTGTTTGCCAGGATTGGCAAACCCCTTGCTCCTATTTCCTTGTTTGTTGTGCTGCTGCAACTTGTGAGTCCATCTCACTCATTTACTTGCCACCACAGTCTACATACACAATCCAATTACAACTGTGAAGAAGTTACAGTTCTCTTTGTTACACTTGCCCTGTGCAGGGCACTGAGAGACTTGTTTGCCAGGATTGGCAAACCCTTGCTCCTATTACCTTGTTTGTTGTGTTGCTGTTGTGTGAGTCCATCTCACTCATTTACTTGCCCCCACAGTCTACATACACAATCCAATTACAACTGTGAAGAAGTTACAGTTCTCTTTGTTACACTTGCCCTGTGCAGGGCACTGAGAGACTTGTTTGCCAGGATTGGCAAACCCTTGCTCCTATTACCTTGTTTGTTGTGTTGCTGTTGTGTGAGTCCATCTCACTCATTTACTTGCCCCCACAGTCTACATACACAATCCAATTACAACTGTGAAGAAGTTACAGTTCTCTTTGTTACACTTGCCCTGTGCAGGGCACTGAGAGACTTGTTTGCCAGGATTGGCAAACCCTTGCTCCTATTACCTTGTTTGTTGTGTTGCTGTTGTGTGAGTCCATCTCACTCATTTACTTGCCCCCACAGTCTACATACACAATCCAATTACAACTGTGAAGAAGTTACAGTTCCCTTTGTTACACTTGCCCTGTGCAGGGCATTGAGAGACTTGGGTGCCAGGATTGGCAAACCCTTGCTCCTATTACCTTGTTTGTTGTGTTGCTGTTGTGTGAGTCCATCTCACTCATTTACTTGCACAGTTCCTTGGTGCTTTTCTTTAATATCACATTATACATTCCCTGGCCTGAGCCACAAGAAGTGAGAAAAATGAGGAGGGGTCGCACAGCTAGAGGGCAGGGGAGGGGGACCCCTACTAAGATAAATAGGGGCACGTTTCTGAGGGAACAGGAAGGGACAGGAAGTAGTGCAGAAAGTGATACTGGTGCAACTCCCTCCCCGAGTAGCAGTGCCAGTGGCACAAGCAGCACTGTGCCATCGTCTGTCACCGAGGGAAGCATGGATGAGGCGTACCAAATCCCATCTCCGTTACCTAAGAGTATCCGGGAAGAGGGCAATCTTCTCCCTAAGAGCAGGGCATTGGCAGACAGGCTGTTGACCGGCGTGGATACCCGCCTTGGCCCACTAAGAAGGGAAAAGGTGTACCAGATGGCCTGCCTGTGCGACCCTCGCGTCAAGGGTTCCCTGGCGGCCAGCACTGCCGAACTGAAATCCTGGAAGACGGAGCTATGCCGTCAAGTCAGGGCTGTCTCCGATGAGGGCCAGGCGTTTCAGAGGGCGCACGGAAGCCAGAGCGATGCTGAGGAGGAGTCCTCGCAAGGATCCACATCCCTCTGTACTCCAGGAGCGTTCACCCAGAGACCAGGTTCCATTCCAGCAGCCAACTACCTCGCCTCTGCCCTAGCCATGGCAGTTTCCTCCTCAGTGGAGGCAAGGGAGGAAGAAGTAGCAGACCCCACTCAGACCATCGTGAAGGAGTACATGGCCGAGCCCCTCCAACCCCTCAGCTCGGACCCACTGCACTACTGGGCCAGAAAGGCAGACCTCTGGCCCGCTCTTTCAACTCTGGCGTTGGACCTCTTGTCTATCTCACCCACCAGTGTCCAGAGTGAGTGTGTCTTCTCCCACATGGGAGATGTCCTGAGGCCGCGCCGCTGTCGCCTGGACCCGGAGACGGTGGAAAGGTTGACTTTCATCCGCTTCAACCTTTCCACCTTGGGATTACCCCAACACTCCAAGAACTAAGTTGCTGCCTGTAACCTAACCTCCTGCCTGCAATCCTCCATGCCCGCCTGCAAGCCTGCCTGCCTCCCCTTGGCCCTACGAGCCTGCCTGCCTGCCTGCCTGCCTGGCCCTGTGACTACCTGCCGACTCCAGTGCCTAATGCCTGCAAAACTGCCTGCTTGACTGCCTGCCTGCCTGCCTGCCTGCCTACCTGTATTCTCTCACACACACAATTGAAGGGTACTATTAGTGGCCCAATTTTTCTAGCCCTGGCCTGTCTCCAAACCAGGCAGGGCCACTCAAAGTGTCATTGGAAAGGGTCTGTCTGTATTGGCCCAATGTTTCCCCTTTTGCCATGGCTGGTCTGAGAGAGACCCTAATACCTGCCTTCCTTGGTGCTTCACACTGTTCCCTGGGGTTTAGGCGCCAATCTGCTAACAAAGTGGTGAGGAAGCACTTTACAACAACCTACCTCAAAGACTGAGTATCAGGGGGCAAGCTCCCCTCCTTACAGCCTTAAAGAAATAGACCCACCCAGTTCTCCTGCTTCCACTCTGTCTCCTTGGTTGCCAAAACCCGGTCTCCTGGGGTGGCGATAGAAACTCTGCCTGCCAAGGCGGAAACAATCCTCCCTACTGGCACTTTGGCTTAGTGCCTTCCCAATCCCTAGCCTTGGAGGATGGTATCCTCTAAGCATCCGCCTAGGCTACACACACATACCTGTAAGCCAGACTAGATGCTTCCCTGCCTGCCCGGCCCTCTGCCAACCTGCCTGCCTGTCAGACTCCACCAGTCCCGGCTTTGAGCATGCCTTCAAGTTGCTTCTCATTCAACCTCCTCCAGTCTGCCCTTCTGGCCTCCCAGTCCCATACTTTGTCATCTGGGCTGGTCTGTGAACCACTAAGAAGGGCTGTGGAAAGGGAAAGACAGGAGCTCCGCTTCTAGTGGGAAGAGGCAGGCCTCTCTGCAGGAAGTGTTGCCGCTGTGTGGGAGTTTTGTCCGCCTCCGCTACCGCTAATTTTCACTCTCAGCTGCAATGCACTGTGAAGGGAGGGACAAGGAAGCCTCCATGTTTGGTTCTTGGTGGATACTCTGACGCACACTGACTGTGTGAGTCTGTAATTCACACAGACCTAGGTCTGTCTCCTCCGCCACTCTTTCCACTGGGCTGCCAGCTGTGGCTCATAAAGAAGGGAAAAATGTACTACTTGCGTGGTGGTGGCACTCTGTCACCATTTACAAATGGAAGAGTTTCCCGAAAGTTCCAGGCTTGGCTCTTGGAGTTGTGGAACTGCTGTGATTCACTACGAAGGGCATGGTAGTGCATTGCCGGCACGGTAGTTAGGAGCAGTCTACCAGCACACAGCTGGGAAAGAAAGTCAGAAAGCTTGGCTTGCTGTCCTTTTGGAAGCCTGTGTGGTCAAAGACTCAGACTCACTCTAGCTCTGTGTCTTCTCCCTGCCTGCCTGTCAGGCTCCCCCCACTTCCGGCTTAGAGGAGGCCTTCCAGCCGCTTCTCCTTCACCCTAACAGCATGGTCCAGTTAGTGCTTCAAGTTCAGCCCTGTCGCCACTGCCCTCAACTTGCCCATGCAGCAACCACGGCTGCGCCCGCCTCTTGGCGGAAAACCACTTGAAGACCAACTGTAACAGTGCATTCACTCATCAACTATTTTGTTTAGAAGAACTGGTGGACTCTGTCATCCCACATTGGGGGGGGGGTTCTTCACGCAGTCTAGGTTGGGAAATCCCTTGGCTGAGGGAGGGGCGATTCGGTGGTTCTCCTTCAATCCCCTCTAGTCTGGCCTTCTGGCCTCCCCTACCCTTCACTCTGGGTTGCACACACTGTGCCTCACAGAGAAGGGCATTGTGCTTGTGTGCTAGAAAACAGCCGTGGGGTGGGCCCGTGATTAGGCAGAACTCTGCCTTGCTCTCAAGGTGGTTGCGCAGCCACCTCATGCGAAAGCACCCTTGGACTCTGCCTGGGACAGTGACAGGACTCTGCAGGAAGGAGTGCCGCAGTGTGGGAGTGTTGTCAGCCTCCGGACCGCCAATTAGTCTTCAGTGGGCTGCCATTGCCATACACTGTGGCTCACAAAGAAGAGCAACTTACTGCCGTGCTGGTGGCCCTCTGTCACCGTTATAAATAGGACAGTTTATCAGAAAGTTCAAGGCTTGGCTCTTAGAGTTGTGGGGAATGTGATTCACTACGAAGGGCATGCCACTGGGATGCAATGCACTGACTGTGGCTCTCTGTGAAGGGAGGGAGCAAGGAAGCCTCCAGGCTTGGTTCTGTGTGGGTACTCTGACTCACACAGACAGTGAGCCTGTGGTTCTCAGACCTACTGTCTTCCGTGGGCTGGGCTGAAAAGCTATGTCACTCACTGAGAATGGAACATGGATGGGCTGGGAGTTTACCAGGAAACCAGCACATAGCTGGGGAGGAAGACCCTCTGGCTTGCAATCCTTTTTTCAGAGTGGTCTCAGGCCTCAGAGTCAGACACCATGTGGACTCTGCTTTTCCACTGGGCTGCCAACTGTGGCTCACGAAGAAGGGAAGCCTGCGTAGGCGTACATAACAGATTGTCGGAAAGGTGCAGCCTGGCCCTTGTTGGTGGATGGATACTTGGAGTCACTGACTGTGAGTCTGTGAGGGAAGGGCGACTGTGTTCCATTTGCTGCAACCCACTGTGGCTCACGAAGAAGGGCATTTTCCTGGCGTCCTCCTCAGGCCATTCAGCTACGCTGGGGAGCTGGAGCTTCCTGGCAATGATCCTCCCCACGGAGGCCCTGTGGCCTCAGACTCAGGCTATGTGGCCTCCTCCAGCCACTCTTTCCTCTTGGATGCAAAACACTGTGGCTCACTAAGAAGGGAAGAGTAGTTGTGTGCAGCACGCACTCCAGTAGTTTCTCTGACAGTTCCAGGCTTGGTTCTTGGAGTTGTGTTGGAGCTGGGATTCACTACGAAGGGCATGGTAGTAGTTTGCGGGGAGTTTCTAATTCACACAGACCTAGCTCTGTCTCCTCCGCCACTCTTTCCACTGGGCTGCCAGCTGTGGCTCATAAAGAAGGGAAAAAATGTACCAGTTGCGTGGTGGTGGCACCACCATTTATAAATAGAACAGTTTTCCGAAAGTTCAAGGCTGGGCTTTTGGAGTTGTAGGAGCTGGGATTCACAACGAAGGCCATGGTCGTGGATTGCTGGCCCAGTATTCAATTACTCCAGCTTGTGGCCTCCGCCACTCTTTCCTCTGGGATGCAAGATACTGTGCCTCACAAGGAAGGGAAGAGGACTTGGGTGCCAGCACTCCATTAGTTTATTGCAAAGTTGCAGGCTTGGCTCTTGGAGTTGTGTGGGAACCAACTGTGATTCCCAAAGAAGGGCATGGTAGTAGACTGCCGGGCCGGCAGTTAGCAAGTCTACCAGCACACAGCTGGGGACTTGGGGAGGAAGAGTCAGACTCAGAATGTGGCTTGCTGTCCTTTTTGCAGCCTGTGTGGTGCCAGACCAAACTCAAGGTGATTGGCCTCCTCCGCCAGTCTTTCCTCTGGGCTGCAAGACGCCGTGTTTCACACGGAAGGGGGTTCCTGATTTGAACAGCGTTCGTACGTACAGCACCACCAAGACTTAGTCAAAAAGTGACATGTGGTGGACGGTGGTGCATCGCGGGCAGTGTGGTGCCAGACCAAACTCAAGGTGATTGGCCTCCTCCTCCAGTCTTTCCTCTGGGCTGCAAGACGCCGTGTTTCACACAGAAGGGGGTACTGATTTGAACAGCGTTCGTACTACGTACAGCACCACCCAAGAGTTTGTCAGAAAGTGCCATGTGGTGCATCGCAGGCAGTGTGGTGCCAGGCCAGACTCAAGGTGATTGGCCTCCTCCGCAACTCAGTCCTCTGGGCTGCAAGACACTGTGACCCAAGGCCAGTGGCATTTAAATTCCTGTCATGCCATTCAGCTCCATCCTTTTTATACTGGAGCTGGCAATGAGCCTGCCGCACTCTGTCTCTGTGCTGTGGTGCTCTCATACTCTGCCTTGTGGCCTGGCCGGAGTGGCCGCCCTTACTCTGGCCTTATGGACGTGTCGACCAGAGATAGTCCTCCTCCTTGTATAGCCTAGTGGGCTGGGCTGTGGGCTGTAAAACTTAAGTCAGAGCAACCCAGAGCCCTATCCCATTCCCATCCCTACCAAAACTATTCCTGGCTGTAGCTACTAGCTAGGTACGTAGCTTAACCACCTCAGGCTCTAACTGCTAATGTTTTTGTTGACCATGACCAAAAGCAGGGTTGCATTGGCTTTGGCTTTATGGCTTGTCCTTTAAGTGTGTGTGACTTTGACTCTGTGAATGTGAAGTGAAGGCAGAAGGACCTTGGTGATGGGGGGCCAATTTGAGAGGAGTAGAGTAGTAGACCCCTCATCCAGATTTGGGGAGGAACGGAATGTCTGTTTCTCCTGCTGCCTCTGAGAGAGGTGGAGGGGAGATGGGATGGATTCAAAACCAAACAACAAAAAGTACAACAAACAGGCACGTCAGCCAGACCAAGTAGGGTGGCTGGCTGGTTCATCATCAGCAGATTCAGCACAGCAGACCAAGAGAAAAAAAAAGAAATGCAAATTTGTTTCTGCACCACTTTGTTTGCTTAGGATGCACTAGCCTTGTTGTGCAGCACCAAGTCCATCACCCAGGCAGGTTTAAACTGTATTTCGCCTGCTCATTTGCGGGACCCGCGCCCACCCGCCTGCGCGCCCGCCCGCCCGCCCGCGCGCTAGCCACTCCCCCTGCCGCTGCCGCTGCTGCCGCCCACGCATGTACCCCCGCGCCACCGCCGCCCGCGCTGCGCCCGCAAGCTGCAAGTCTCGGTCGGACGTCAAAATGCGCGAAATCGCGGCAGAAACGGGAACGAAAAAAACGAACCGACTAATTTTTGCGAATTTTCGCGAAAAACAGAGACGACCCGAAACGGAACCGGCCCGACTAACGACAACTCGAAAAAAAAAATTTTCAAGTCGTGCCCATCTCTACTCACGAATATGCCCAGCAGGGTTCTATCAAAAGCAAGTCACGAGAGATGAGTTTGATCTCTCTCTTTTTTTGATGGGGTCATAAGTATGGTCATTCTAGGGCAAAGCTGTAGATGTACAGTCTGTCCTTTGTATTTGAAGAATACCATTTCCACGAGATTCATCACTGGAGGGAAAAGAAATCAGTTGATGGATGTTTCAGAGGACCAACTAGTCCATAAGAACATAAGAAGAGCCATGCTGGATCAGGCCAAAGACCCATCTAGTCCAGCTTCCTGGATCTCACAGTGGACCCACCAAATGCCTCTGGGAGCGCACGAGACTAGATCTCTGTCTCCTGATACCACTCCCCTGCATCTGGCCCTTGAAGTACCCCGGTTTTAAGCCTGGAGATTACACATCTCCATCATGTCTTGTAACCTGTGATGGACTTTTCCTCCAGGAATCTGTCCAATCCTCTTTTGAAGGCATCCAGGCCAGATGTCATCACCACATCCTGTGGCAGGAAGTTCCACAGACTAACAACATGCTGGGTTAAAAAATGCACGCCTGAAAGATATGGAAAGAGTGAGGGCAGGTGAGCTGATTCAGAGACTTCTTGGGCTGTTGAGATGCTGCATCTGTGCCTTCTCATTTCCCCCTTCCTTTGTGACTGCTGATTCTTTCTTATTTCAAGTTCTTCAGACACCTTGCTTGATGCTTCTTCTCCAGACATTTCAGTTTTGAGTGAGAACTTGCCAATCAACATGGCCAATATCAAATTCTTCCTGCATTGTTGAATGCCCTTTGAGCTCATCAAGCAGTTTGAAGGAAGGCACAGCCTGCATTGCCCATCAGACATCAACTCACGAGACTTCATTACAAGGACCCCCCAAATCACAAGGCTCTGCATCCTGGCCTTCATATCTTAGAGAATGACACATAGATGCCTTGAAAATCCTATTGAGGGGTGCATTCCCAGACACCATCCCTGCATTAGTATACAGTACTAATGTTGTGCAGTAGGACCTCCGTATCCACTGATTCAGTTATCCACAGTTGGCAGAGGAAAAAATTAAATAATTCAGCAGCCACAAAGCAAGCTGTAAAGCAAGCTGTTGTCACAAATAGCATCTGTAAAGCAAGCTACTGTCACAAACAGTGGCCATAAAGCCAGCTACTGTCTCAAACCAGCAGTCATAAAGCAAGCTACTGTCAGGAAACAGCAGTTTGGGGGTGGGTGGGCAGGCGTTCTCTCTTATCCACGGTTTTCATTATCCACGGGAAGGCCTGGAACCAATCCCCAGCGGATACTGGGGTCCTACTGTACTTAAGTTGCTGCCATCAGGACAGAGATAGAGTATTGAGGGCGAGAACAAACCGTCTCAAAAATAGCTTTTCTTTTTAAGAGCAATATTGACCTTCAATGGAAATTCTCGACTTTGAAGTCAGCTTATTTTACATTTCCTATTTATGTGCTGTAGCTGTTTTCAAATCTATGTGGAATGGTTTATATTAGTTGAATATAGCAACCGTGAAATTTCATTGTTCCTGCTAGGGGACCATGACAATAAAGATTCCTACTCCTATTCGTATTCCTATTCCAGATCCATGGGATGATTACCTGCGGATCCACTTTTCCATAGACCAAAAATATTTAAATTATTAAAGGAAAAAATCCTAGAAATATGTATTTCTAAAAATGATGTTAACATAATTGAGTGAGCCAAGACCATGCTATGTATAGCACTAGCTATACAGTAACCTGCATTTTCAGTTTATCTGTGGGGTGTGCCCTTGGAACTGGATATTGGGGGTGGCCCTACCATACTTTTTCCCGTGACTAAAGCTTCTGTGTACAGAAGCTTCTGTGTACAAGCTATCATCGTACTGAAACTGATGATAACTTTGAAGCATGAGTCTTAAATATGTGCCATAAGACTAGGAATTTTTCATTAGTAAACCAGCCAATTTTCCCCTAATAAAAGTCCACCAGCTGTGTTAGCCAAGATTTCTGGGAGTTGTAGTCCAAGAAGATTTGTGGAGTCCAGGTTGGAAAACACTTAGACATTAAATACTGTACAGTGCAAGCAAAAAAAGGGGGAAGGGGAGGGAACAGCAATAATGTGGAAGTGCTTAGAAGAGTAACATTTTTATTAAAAGTGCTACATTCCCCCCCCCCCTTGCTTTCACCAGTATGCTAAAACACAGCTCCTTCCTGGAATATTGGTCTCAATAGGAATGTGAGGCAGTCGATGTAATCCAGATGTCACACTGAAACAAACATTGTATTTATTTATTTATTTATTTATACAATTTATATGCCGCCCACTACCCAAAGGTCTCTGGGCAGCTTACAATCAAAAGAATTAAAACAGTTAAAACATAGAATATCAATAAATAATTAAAACAATAATATAAATCTTACACTAACATGTTATCCTTAACTATAACAATATAATAATATCCTTAATACTTAATGAACTAGTTTAGGTTTTGCTTATAGTTTAATTATGTGGTGCAGACAGAAGCAGACTCAAGCAATGCCTCTTTTAAAATTGCTTGCATCAAAAGTGCGTTGGTGCCAGCCAAGAGACGGGAAAGAAGCCACACTGGCATTCTCTTTGGAAAGGTCTCCCGAAAGCTAGGATAACTCGTTGCGAAGGCCTTCTCTAATGTTCCCACCAAATATGGCAGTTGGGATGGAAGTGAGGTGCTTGAAAGTGTTAAAACTCAGGCCCCACAATGGGAAAACAGCCTTTCAGATCACCTGGACTTTACACTGTGTTCGCCTGTTGGCCATGACTGCTCCTGGAAACACATCCCTAGCCAGGGAACTTACATTCCCCCTTGTTACTGGCTCCAGTCAACCATCTCTCCTTAGGAATTTGGATCTGCTGAAGATTCTGAATTCTTTCCATCTTTTCTTTTTCTTGAAGCAAGGAACTGCATGTAGACCTAAAATGCCCTCTGCTGGCAAACCAAGACATGTGCAATGTGGCTTCCTGCTTGGTGTTTGTTTCCTCCTCCTCCTCCATGTGTTTGGGGTTATTCTCAATTATTGCTGTTGCAAACGGTTGCTTCCTATGCTTATTTTGCAAACATTTATATTTCAACCCACTTGTTGAAGGCTGCATTTCTGACATTTGATTTCCATGTAGCCTAACGACTCACCTTCTCTCCTCACTGCCCATCTGCCTGCACACACACAACTATATTTAATCTACATCTCTGTATAAGTGGCCAGAGATTGGATGGCAGATTTATGCCAGAAGAACACCCGTGGTGTAAATTAAGGCAGCAGTTGGCTGCTAATTCATTATTTAATTAGTTGTGGATTGTATTCCTGACTGCAGGATTCTATAGATCAGGGATGGCGAACCTATGGCACGGGTGCCAAAGGTGGCACTCGGAGCTCTTTCTGTGGGCACCCGACATCGCCCCTTCACAGCCACCTGTATTCAGGTTAAATGGCTCTATTGGCACTTTGCAACAAAAAAAAAGTGGGTTTTGAATCACAGTTTGAGCACTCAGTCTCTAAAAAGTTCACCATCACTGCTATAGATAGTTCTAGGGCTCGTTGTTATAATACCTTCTGCCCCACCAGCCACAATGGGCACCAACTACAATGTGCATGCACGCCCGTGAAAATGGATCACAGTGGATTTTTCAAGGAGGTGAGGTGGAGCACCCAGCTCAGGAATTCCGAGTTCAGTTCCCCACTGTGATTCTCAGATTAAAGCCGCACCCTGGGTGAAGATGGGCAAGCTTCTCAGTGGTCCCAGGGTGCCCCCAGAAGAAGGGAAGGGAGCCCCACTTTTGTGCATCCTCTATCTAGAAAGGGATGGCACAAGTCTTCACTGACTTAATGGCACATAAAAATGATAATTAGCATTTTCTATTAACAAGCAACATTAGCTCCTCAAGATCGCCTAGCTTAACCTCTATTAAGGTGGGAGGACAGCTGTGCTTGATAAAACCAGGGTAAAAAAAAACTGGCCATCTTTCAGATGCCACAAGTCTCTTTTTCACAAGTCTTCAGCTAAAGCACATCTTTTACCATGTGTGAACTTCTGGGGCATGCTTTGAAGAAGTGTGATTGACTTGCAATGTTCGTTTTATTATTATTATTACTATTATTTATTATTATTATTATTATTATTATTATTATTATTATTATTATTATTATTATTATTATTACTGGCCTATAAAGTTTGCAATGTCCTTTTTTTAAAAAAATTAGTGGCCTATAAAGGTATCGCCCTGTGTAACCTATTTTTGCCATTGGGTGTTTTCAACCAGACGAAGCGGGCTCTCTCTTTTGAAAGCCGCCACCGAAAGAACCACAACTCCCAGGAGGGCAAGGGCGAGAGGGGTGGGTGGGAACTATTCGGCGCGTGCGCACAGGCTCCCCCGGAAGCCCGCCTGGCGCGCGAGGCCCGGAGTTCTTCCCCCACCACCACCTCCCCCTCGGCCGGAGGCGGACGGAGAACGAAAGAGTTCGGAGGGCTAGAGCGGCTCCTTCGGAGGGTGCCGCGCGGCGAGAGAGAGTAAGGGGAGGGAGGGAGGGGAGGAAACTTCCGTTTCCGGGCCGCCTCGCTCTGGGGCCCTGCGGCTGGCGGCCGAGCCTTGTGCCTCCGCCATATTGTCTGTGTGAGGCCGGTGAGGGAGGCGAGCGGGCGCGGAGGAAGGGAGGCGGGCGCGGTCGGGGCTGCTCCTTCTGCCGCCTCCTCCTCCTCCTCCTCTTCTTCCTCCCCCCTCAGGTAATTGTGGACATGGGTCGGGGTCGGGGTCGGGGGTGGGTGAGCGGTAGGAGCCCCCCTCCCATTTGCCAGACGAATCGAAGGAGGGGGGAGGGGAGGGTGGAGGAGGGGCTCCCTCGCCCCCTCTTCCAAAAAGGTAGCCCTTATTGAATGGGTGGGTAGGTGGGTCGATGGAGGGGAGGGAGGAAGAGCCTTTCCAGAGAGAGTATTCGACTCTGACCCCTAGTAGATATTAGAATAGACAAGCCCCCCCCTCCCGTGTGGGGGAGGGGAGCCCCCTCTTTGGGTGCCCTGGAGAAGGGTCTAGGTCGGGTTGGGGGTCCCCCTTACGCGCCCCCGCCATGCGCGAAGAAAACCTTCCGTCGCCTCCCCTCCCCCTTCATAACCTCTCGCTTGTAGGCTGCTGTTACACCTTCCCACCCCTCATCATCATCATCATCATCATCATCATCATCATCATCATCATCATCATCATCATCATTATTATTATTATTATTATTATTATTATTATTATTATTATTATTATTATTATTATTATTATTATTATTATTTAACCACACAGCTAACTGGGCTGGATTTTGTAATACAAATCACTAGTCGAACGCTTCCCAAGCTTTTAGGACTATGTGATGTATCAGTGAATTATGCGAGCTAATAATAATAATAATAATAATAATAATAATAATAATAATAATAATAATAATAATAATAATAATAATGATAATGATAATGATAATGATAATGATGGCAATGGGAAATTAATTGTTCCTGCTCCAGAAGGGGTGATTTTACACACACACACACACACACACACACACACACACACACACACACACACACACACACACACACACACCGTCCCCTCCAGCTCCCTCTTCTTGTCCTGAGCAAGGGCCTCACGTGGGCATTCTAGCATCATCTATAGCCGTGATGGTGAACCTTTTACAGATGGAGTGCCCAAACTGATTCAAAACCCACTAATTTTTTTTTTGCAAAGTGCCAATACAGCAGTTTAATCTGAATATAGGTGGCTGTGAAAGGGGCGGTGTCGGTGGCCACGGAAAGGGCTCCAAGGGCCACCTTTGGCATCCATGTTGTAGGTTCGCCAACCCTGATCTTTAGGTAGCGGAGAGCCGTGGGATGGCCATTCTGACTTGTGATGCTCACAGGAAGGGTGGGGAGACTGCTCTGCATTGATTCCTCCAAAGAGTGTATTGGGGAGAGGGCACCATCTCATTGTCTTGCCAAAAATGAGATAAAGGGTGTTTCCTCAGGCAGGTCAGGTGGAGGGGTGGTGAGAAAGATTTCTTGTTTGCCTGCATCGACATGGTGCATTTTGGTGGTGGTGGGGTTCTCTTGTGTGCTATCAAGTGCAAGGCCTCTTACTCTTGAGGTTCCCTGGGACTTGATGTGAGTCTCTTCCAGGGGGATGTTGGACATATTTCACACTACAAAACCAAATGTATAGTTGGGTGATGCCAGATACTTGCCTCAAGAATGCAATGAGTGAGAAAGATCTTGGAATTGTAGCTCAGAAGCTGAAAATGAGCCATTGGTGTGATGTGGCTGCAAAAAAGGCAAATGCAATTTTAAGATGCATTAACAGAGGTATAGTCTCCAAATCCCATGAGGTATTAGTCCTTTACTCACCATTGGTTAGGTATAATCTCCAGTACTGTGCCTAGTTCTGGACACCACACTTTAAGAAGGATGCCAACATCCTGGAGCAGTTTCAAAGAAGGGTAACAATGATCAAGGAACTGGAAATCTAGCCCTAGGAGGAAAGATGGAAATAGCTGGGCACATTTAGCCTTGAGAAAATAAGATTCAGGGGAGAAAGAAGAGCAGTTTTCAGATACTGTACTTGGAAGGTAGTCGTATAGAGAATGGGCAGGATAAGTTCTTGGTCATTCTAGAATGCAGGGCATGTAATACTGAGTTCAAACCATAGGAAGCTAGACTTTAGCTCAGCTTTGTCCAAACTTTAGCCCTCCAGATGTTTTGGACCACAACTCCCACAGTCCTTTGCCATTGGAAATACAGGCTAGGAATTCTGGGAGTTGTGGTCCAAAACATCAGGAGGGCTGAAGTCTGGACATGCCTGCAGCTGAATCTCAGGAAAAAAACATCTTAACTATTAGAGCAGTATGGCAATGGAACCAGTGACTTTTGAAGGAAGTGAGCAATTCAGTGTTGGTAGCATTCAAGAGAAAATTGGAGAAGCATCTGCTTTGGTTTGGATTCCTGCGTTGAACAGGGGGTTGGACTTGATTGATGCTCTTATAGGCTCCACCTAACTCTGTTCTGTGGTTTCTGCCCAGCCATTTCTGCAAGGTGCTATACATGGCTATACATCCCCCACAACGGCAGCATGGGCAGATTTGTAAGCTGTTGAGCGATAGCAGCCTTTCACATTGTCAGTTTGGGCAACATGAATGTTCTCTTTTTATGTGCTTCCACTGTTTACTGAATCCTAAGGTCTCATGTCATCTTGGTGTTTTGTTTTGTTTGCATCATTGAGGTGCTGTGCTTCAAGGCGTAGAGCAGTGATGGCGAAACTTTTAGAGACCCGAGTGCCCAAACTGCGCTTCAGAAACCATTAATTTTTCACAAAGTGCCAATGCAATAATTTAACCTGCATACAGGTGGCTGTGAAGGGGCGATGTCGGGTGCCCACAGAAAGGGCTCCGAGTGCCACCTTTGGAACCTGTGCCATAGGTTTGCCAACATTGGCCTAGAGTCCACCATTCTGTTTCCACACTGGCCAAGCAGGTGCCTTTATCAACACAGTTATGACTATTGAAGAACTTTCTCAGTCATAGGCTCCATGAAAGCTATGGAATAGTGTTCTGTCTCTGAGCCAGGAAGTATTAATATATAACCATGTGAGTTTGTCTAGTCGTTTTCTGGAGCCATCCAGATTGATCATCAAAGCATCATGTAATAGAGCAAATGCCATAATTTGAAGCATAATTTCTGTGCCATTGGTTATGCCTGCCCTCAACTGTCATGAAAGAGCTAGTAGAAACATCACCTTGTCCACTTCCTTCCAGGCAGGCGTAGTTTTATGCCTCTTTTAGTATATTCTCTCCTCCCTCTCCCCATCCTATTTGCCATGCTTGTAAGATAGAGATCCCCAAACAGAATCTGATGGTGCAAGAGCATTTCTTGAACCTCTCGGTTGTTTTACGTACTGCTTTGCAACTTTTTTTCAGTTCGACTGGATTCTTTTTGAAGTTTTCTGCTACACTGTACACCATATCCCTGGTGTGGTTGTACAGGAATGTGTGTGAAACGATTAGGGCATTGGAGGTCTAGTTTTTTGATTCCTCGTGAATGACATAGGGGCGATTAATACTTTAGTTGTTGAGGGCAGCTCTTAATCTGAAGTTGAGAATTCAGGGAATGTTTGTCTGAAAGCTGCTTGGTTCTGTAATGCCACTGTAATAAAAGACAGGAAAAACATTTCTTTTTGCTAGCAGAATAAAAATGCATGCCTCCTGTTTATTCTAGTGCAGTGTAGGCGAACCTATGGTACAGGTGCCAAAGGTGGCCCTCGGAGCCCTTTCTGTGGGCACCCGACATCGCCCCTTCACAGCCATCTGTATTCAGGTTAAATGGCTGTATTGGCACTTTCCAAACAATTAGTGGGTTTTGAATCGCAGTTTGGGCACTCGGTCTCTAAAAGGTTCGCCCTCACTCTTCTAGTGTCTTAAAAGAGAATGTATAATGATGATGTATTGATGCTCCCATATCTGTGGGAGATTGGTTCCATGATCTTAGGATAACTGAACCTTCAGATATGTGAACCCTATGTAGGGCAGTAGTAAATTTCAGCAAAGTGAAACTACCAATACTAGTCCAGAGGATAACCAGAAGTCCTACTGTGTATATTAAATTCATAAAGAGTACATAGATACTTTCTTTGTTAAGTGATTTTGTTATAAGTCAGTAGGAGCCGGCTGTGTATTTGTGACCCCTTGTGCAAGAGTGAGTTTCTTCTTCCTTCTTTCCACTAGAATTAAACAGAATAGACAGAAACTACACACAGGTTATAAACCTTGACTAGATGTTGGTAGGAATGCAGAAAAGGGAGTTGTCTTTCCAGTGCAAATGACTTCTCTGGGATGCAGAGGAGCCACAGTAGCAAGTGTGGGAAATCTTGTCACAAACCTTTGGTGTCCCTCGCCATGGGTTCACCAATTGGCACATTGCTGCATACCAACTGAGAAGATATCAAAATGGGGGCCCTTTCTGAGTGATGTTAATTCCTTAGTAAAAGTTTCCCATGCTGAGCTGAAATATCCGTCGGGGGCTTTACGGTGTCCAGTCCTGTCCCCCGACCTGTTGGTTAGCCCACTGCTTGCCGCCACCATCTTGTTTCTGCCAATCTTAATTTTGTTGTTGGCTTTGTTACCTCTCCTTATATTTTGTTTCTGGTTGTTCACCTCCCAGAGTTCCTTTGGGAAAGTTGGGCGGTATATAAATGGAAATAATAAATAAATAATAAATATCTTCCACGGGTAGGGTGAGCTTGCCCTTTTTAATTCTCTTAAATATACTGTACTTCACTGAATTTCTTTCACTGAAGGCATTTTTAGCTTTCTAGGCCATCTTGTCTTTAAGAGGGGACAACATTTAAGCCTTCAGTTTGGTAGTGTACCCCATGCCTTTTTAAAAACAAAAAAGCAAAAGGAACATGATTTTTGAGATTAGAAATTGGAAATCTGCACGGTTGGTGGAGAAAACTATTCAGCTAAAAGTTCTCCTGTTAAACTTGCAGGGTTTTTAGTAGGAAAATGGGAAACTTCGTGGGATTTGGAGATAAAAATAACATCTGATGAAATATTTTCCCTTGAAATGAGTGAAACACTTCACAAAATAAGGCTGTGCCCTCTTAAATTGCCAGGAACTTGTTGCATGAAGGTTTTGTCTGCAAAACAAGTCTGCAGAATTATAGAATAATCATTCCTTTGCATATATTTGCTGTTGGCAAATATATCTCTCAGATCCAGAGTGCATTTCTATACCTAATGGATAGTGCAATCTTTGTAAGAGCAGCAAAAGGGTGGGGCCTTCATTGCCTCTTCTTAGATAGCCTAGATCTGCCTAGATGCCCTAAGCACATCCGATCTCGCCTGATTTTGGAAGCTAAGCAGGGTCTGCCCTGGTTAGTACTTGGATGGGAGACCACCAGGGAATACCAGGTGCTGTAGGCACCTGGAGTAGGAACTGGCAAACCACTCCAGTATTCCTGCCAAGAAAACTCCATGGACATGGGGTCACAAAGAGTTGGTCACGACTGTAATGACACAACACACACACAGATAGCCTAGAGTGCAACTGTTTGTAGTTTTCTCCCTTTTTAAAGATATCTGTGCAGTTTTGCTTAATTGAAACAAAAACTTCAATTTTTTCATGGTTCATAAATGTACCAAAAGTACGATATTCTATGCAAACTAAATTGTGAATGAAATGTTTTATTATTGAAGCAGTAAAATCAGTTTCGTTTTGCTATTAAATATCTTATTTTTCTCCTCTTACTGGGAACTGGATAATATTGGCTTATTCTAAGATAGAATGCAACAAGTCTAAATAGTGTTGCACTACATTCATTCAAATCTTTCTCTTAAGATTGTTCCAGCCAACAAGTGTTTCTCCTTCCTTGCCTTTGATCCTGACAGATACAGGTATTCTGTTCAAGGTTAATTCAGTTTTCCATGCTTCCGAGGTTGGTAAAGTGAATACCCAACGTGCTTACGATATGGGGAGATGTTGTTTTCATAATTATGTTGTAAACCACCCAGAGTGTGCTTTAAGCAATCTGGGACAGTATATAAACTGAAATAACAGCAACAAAAACTTCTTTCCCTATTTATTTCACCCTGGAGAGATGCTAATAGTAACTGGTACTTTCTAATTAGATGGTTGGGGTAGTCTGGTTTCCTGCCTTTCATGTGTTTTAGAAATTTTCCATTTTTTATTTTTATTTCTTGAATTAATAAAAAGGATAATGTATATACAGTCAACCCCACGTATCGCAGGGGTTAGGGACCTGACCCGCAATAATTGAAAATCCGCAGTATGCAGATGCTGGATCAGGTCGGGACAGGGCAGGCTCTCTAGGGGCTCTTGTACTGACCCCAGGCCTGGCGCTTCCCCAAGGCTCTTGGCCTGACCCCAGGCCTTCCAGCCCCCCTGAGGCCCCAAAAGTGCTTTCTAGTGATCTGGAGGTTGTCACTTCTGGTTTACTGGAAGTCACTTCCGGTTTGCGGGGAAGCACTTTTGTGGCCTCCGACAAGCCTGGGAAGGCCTTTTCTCCTTACCCCAGGGTTTTTTTTTTCATATACTGTGGACCCGCGATATACCGGGATGAACTGTGAAAGGGCGGGGGACAACTGTATTTCAAGCCCCTGCAAACTTAATTTCAAAGATGCAGTACATTCCAACTGCCAGGATGGTAGAAATATTTTCCCCTTCCCAAGTCTTCAGTATGGCAATATTTCATATCCACACGGTGCCAGTCGGAGTTTGTGTTTGGATTGGAACGTTGGCCCTCTTGCTCTCATTAACGGATGTGGTGTCAACGCCACGGCTCAGTGCAAAAAGCATTGTGTGGGAGGATGTGGGGGCGATGGCTTTTTCATTTTTACAAACTAGTTGGAATCCTTACGAGTATGCAGGTGTCTTTTATAAAATACTAGTTATGTTTAGAGATGTAAAATTTCCAGACGTTTTGAAGTTACAGGAAAGGAAGTTTCCCCCCCCCCAAAAAAAAATCCAGAAATTTTACATCTCTAATTATGTTCTATAAGTCTTCAACCTATGAAACTGCCAGGAACAAGAGTGTTCTTCCTGAATGCATATCAGAGAAAACCAAGCAAGGGAGAGCTGATTGCCCTGGGAATATTAGGTGTGCAGCGTCTTAAGTTATTTGTGCAGAAGAGGCTTATGCCCTGAGGAGCACTTTCTTTCTTGCTGCCGATGGAAGCGAGCTTTAAAATCCTTGGTGAGAATCATTAGTGGCTTCCAGAATGGAGCTTTACAAAACGATTTCAGCTTTTAGAGCCCTTCCCAAACAACGCAACTCATGCCTGTCCTGCTTATGAAGTGGGTTTTGCTTGGTCTGTAACTGATTGTCTGCTAATAAGGATGGGAAACTTCATGCTGAACAAGCATTATCGCAGATATTGAATAACGCTTTTGTGCCTGAAAATCCAGAATGTAGGCCACGAGAACCTAGAGATGACGATGCTCTTAAATCTGTCTTTTAACCCCACACGCTTTCCCAAAAAGACCAGCCCAATGGAGCACAAACTCAATTGAGGGTTGTTGGTTTTTTGCCTACTTATTGGTGTGTGCCATTCCTTTTCATCTTTACACGGGTTTGTTTTTAATTCGCCCCCCCCCTATTTTATTACTATTATATATAATACATTACCATAATATCTTTTTGGTCATCTCATTTATCATTGACTTAATCAATATCTTATTTACATTAAGAAATTGAGCTTTATTGAACAACTACTACATTATCTCTTCATTCTTTTCTATTGTCTAACCCAATGTTTTTCAACCTTTTTTGGGCAAAGGCACACTTGTTTCATGAAAAAAATCACGAGGCACACCACCATTAGAGTGCTGGTCTCCGTCCGTCTCCTCCTGCATCGGTTCCTTTTGGTGACTCGAGTCACAACGTCTTCTTCTCTCCGCTGCTGCGCACACTGTGCTCGGGCGGGAAGGAAGTCGGAAGATGATGTCCTCTGTGATAGGTCCAGGCTGGGGTCTTGACCAATCACAGCCCAGAGATCAGAAAAGTGGAGGGTGTCCCCCTGAGGAGCGCCAATAGGTGCCCCTGCTGGCCGAGGGTGGGGTCAAAAACCCCATTCCTTCATACCCAGGACATAGTCCAGCGCCCGCCTAGTGGGCAAGAATTCGACATTTTTTAAAAAAAAAAATCTTTTGAATTTTTCAATTTTTCCAACGGCACACCAGGCAACATCTCGCGGCACACTAGTGTGCCACAGAACAGTGGTTGAAAAACACTGGTCTAACCAAGTATAGAATAAATTCCATATCTGTGCAAATTTACTCTCTTCCCTCTCTTTTAGTTTACAGGTCAAGATATCCATAGTTGCACAGTCCAAATTTTTTCCTGTAACCAACTCCTCTGTTGGCATCTTATCTGTTTTCCATATCTGTGCCCACGCGAATCTTGCCGCCATTAAGACGTGTAGCACTAGATATTTATTTTATTTCCAATTTTGGGCAGGATTCCCAGTAGGCATATTTCAGGCTTAAATTTAAAGTTTTGCTTTGTCATTTGTCTTAACCAGCTATAAATCATGAACCAATAATTCTTAGCTTTTGCACAAGTCCACCAACAGTGATAGAATGTACCCTCCTGACTTTTACATTTCCAGCATTTGCTTGAAAGATTGGGATGCATTTTAGCAAACATACCTGGTGTCCTATGCCATCTATAGAACATTTTAAGTTAAAAAAATCTTACTGTGACTGTTAATTTATATTTAAAAGTCTCCAATTTCTCCCATTCTAAATCTATTGTATAGCCAAAATTCTTTGCCCATTGGACCATCGTATCTTTATCTTCTTCATCTTTCATTTCCCAATCCAACAAATATTTATAAAGTTGATGCATTTGTTTTTCTTTGGTTAGGGTTTGTTTTTACTAAATAAATTTATTTTATTTTATCCATTCTTGGAAAAGGACCCAAGGTGGTGGTTGTGAGTTTTTTTGGGCTGTTTGGCTATGTTCTGGAAGTTTTTCTTCCAAACGTTTCACCAGACCCTGTGGCTGACATCTTCAGAGGGCAAGGAGCTCAGGGAATTAGTTTTCTCTGTGCTCTGGGTTATAAAGTGAATGAGGCGGCTTACAGTAAGGGGAGACAATGTACAGTCCATTACACTTAACATACTGTACATTCAGTTTGAAACAGGGAATGGAGGGGTATCTTACAGCATTAGAAGGCAACATTAAAACTAACAATTGATACATAACATAGGGTCAATGCAATCACACAAGAAGAGATGTAAACACAAAGTTATAAGTAGTTATAAGCACAAAGTCTGTATAGTCATGTATGGTAGATTCATAAAAGGACACAAACAATGCCATCAAGTATTGCTGTGTTTGAGGCATCACTCAAATATGAGTTAGCTATACAGGCATACCTCAGTTGACTAATTTAATTTGTTTCCCTGGGATGTTTTGTCTTCTGAAAATTTTGTAAACTGGAAACGCACGGGGGCACAATGCATCCTGGGGGGGGATTTTTAATGAGAAAAAAATGTGTAAACAGGGTTTTTTGGGGGGGATTGTAAACCAAGGTACACCTATAAATGGATTTCTTTTCATGAACTGAAAATTACATTAAGTGGAGCCATTTGTCAACCGAGGTACACTTGTAATTTTTAATTGTGGGTGCTCAATATGTCTGTGGAGTTTCTCAGTCATCCGGGTGAGGTTATCTGGGACCTGACTGAATCATTGCAACTCGACTTCTTTTCTTGTAGGATCGAAACGTATTACTACTCATCCAAGTACAGTCCCTGACTTAAGAGCAGCTCGACTTAAGAGCAATTCGACTTAAGAGCGGAAAACTGTTGGCATTTTAGCTGCTGCCTTACAAATTTTAGATATGATCTGCTCGACTTAAAAATATTTTGTTTCATTTTTTTATTTTTTTTGTGTGTGTGTTTTTCCATTTTGGTACCCCGACTTAAGAGCAGTTTGACTTAAGAGCATGCATTCAGAATGGATTAAATTCGTAAGTTGAGGTACCACTGTAGCTTCTGCAGTCTGAGGAAATTTGTTCGGAGGCTTCTAGTTTATAGTTCACATTGGTTTCACCCCACCCTGGTCTGAATAGGCTCATTAGGTCAGGCATGTCCAAACTTTGGCCCTCCTGATGTTTTGGACCACAACTCCCAGAATTCCATGCCTGTATTTCCAATGGCAAAGGACTGTGGGAGCTGTGGTCCAAAACATCTGGAGGGCCGAAGTTTGGACATGCCTGCATTAGGTGGACAGTGGCCTAAATAGGCTTAATAGATGGACAATGGTCTGGGGTGTGTGAAAGAAGGGGTTGTACACATATTAGACAGAGAAGATAAATGGTTCAAGATAGGAGTCAGAGAAGCTGTTCATGTATTCCCTATCTCAACACCGTGGGGGACTTAGGCACAACCTGCCTCCCTTTCATTGATCCCCAGGCAAATCAGAACCGCTTCACACCACCAGGAAGACCACTGCTAATGACCCATACTTAATGGAGGTTGGGAAGGGTTGCATAGGTGTGACTTGAGCACACCCAGGCTATTGTCCACCTAAAGAGCCTATTCAGACCAAGGTGGTATGAAACCAAGGTGAACTATGAATTGGGAGCTTCCCACCAACTTTTTTCAGACTGAAGAAGCTACTTGGATGAGTAGCAAAACGTTTCGATCCTACAAGAAAAGAAGTCCAGCGGCCATGACTCAACTTTCAGATGTGGGCGCCCAGCTATTGTTGCATGTTGACTTCCAGAAGACCCGGCCAACCTGACCAGCGGTCGAGGTTCTGTGATTTGTAGTCCAGCAACATAGACCAGTGGTGGCGAACCTTTGGCACTCCAGATGTTATGGACCACAACTCCCACAGTTCTTTGTCATTGGCAATACAGGCTTTGAATTCTGGGAGTTGTGGTCCAAAACATCTGGAGTGCCAAAGGTTCGCCATCACTGACATAGACGGATCCATGCTTGAAAGCTACTGTCCTAGCTTAGTTCGGTGTACCTACCTGCCTATCCTTTTGATGAACCAAAGTGTTTCTTTTTCTTGCCAGGTTAAAAAAAGAAAATCAGAAAGTTGGGAATTCACCAGATAAAGCAGGTAGTGCTCAAAAAAAGTCACAGGAGGAGCTGAAAGGTCTGTTACAAAAGGTAACGTCTGTGACTTAGTTACCAAGAAGGAATTACTATTCAGCTCTGTAAATAATGCACATTTGTTCTAAGGTCTATGTCTTCTTTTGTTGTCAGATTCAAAATTTAGTACCTTGTAACTTGATGTTCTATCAATCAATGCAGTTGTTAAAGCCATTCAGTAGGTAATGTGGATTAAATTTGCATGGGTTTGCTTAGTTCTGTTGTCTTAAAATCCAGTGTTTAGGGTGGATTAAGACAGCCCTTTACTGAGATTGCTAGATGGCAGACAGATAAATGAGATTAGTAGAAAAGTCACAGGGAAGCCATTCATTCTGCTTCTACACACAATCCTAAATGAAAGTATTACTGTTGTTTTTAAGAGCTTTCTTCTGGAACCACATAGTCCCCCTCAAGTACGGAGATTCTCTGCAGTGGAGTCTCAGAAGAGGAGAGATGAGGTCATATTTGAAGATTAAGTTAGAGCTTAGACCAGAGTTTTTTCTATTAAACATAGTAGATATTAATATCTCGTATAACCAGAAATATGTACTTCATCGTGTAATAGTTGCAGCAAGGATATTGTATGCGAAATTTTGGAAACAATCAGAAGCGCCAACAGAGAGACACTTCCACGAAAAGATAAGAGAATGTATTGAAATCGACAGACTCTCCGGTTTTCTAAAGGGAGACTACGATGAGATTTCCTGGAAAAGATGGCAAGAAGTAACAAACGTTTTAGTATTGTGATATTATTTGATGATTTGTTAATATGTTAAACCGTTATTTTTGGCTTGATATACTTAATGTAATTTTTATAGTGTATTCCCTCCCCCTCCCCCACACCCTCCCCCTTTGTCCCCCCCAAAAAAACCCCCAATAAAATTACTTAAATATATAAAAAAAGAGGAGAGATGAGGTCACTTGTGGACATGTTTGCTTAGGTTTAGAAACTGGGGCCCGTTTGTGTCTCTTCTGTTTTGTTCTATTTAAGTGATGTTCTTTACTGTTGCATTTAATTATAACAGCGTCATGCTGGGCTCCCAGCAAGTATGCCTAAATTACTTGCCGCCGTGGATTATAAATTGTGAGAAATAGGATGTGTGAGAAATGTCCCATTGAGACGTGTCAAGACATTTGTCTCCTTCCTAAGCTGTGTTCACACTATCTGGGGCGGTGGCACAGCATCGTCTTTGCATCTTACTATTATAGTGCAAATTTGGAAGGCAGCTGTTGGAGCTATACTGGTTTGAAGTGCACGTTCTAAATTTAAAAAAAAAATCACAGCTTGAGCGTTTTTATAGTTAGCTGGGCATCTTGCTGTTTGTGTTCCCAATATGGGTACTTGGAACATTAAAACATAAAAATGTTGGATCGGGCATTGCAGTATTTACAGTTGTTGAAATCCTTTATGGTAGTACGTAAGGAAACTCGCGTTCCCTAGATCTGTAACATTAAGGGAGAATTATTTTGTTAATCTAATTGTTGACTTTTGAAGGTGGGTCAGGACTTAGGAGTGGGTTACACTCTGACCTGTGCAGTCAGAATAATGTGAGAGGAGCACCATAAAGATAGCTTGGTCAAGCGAAAGAGAAATGAACTAAAAGGCAGAGCAACATTACTCAGAATCAAGGGTCTGCAGGTGCAAGTTTTTCGCCGTTCTGATGAGGTGCCTCTAACAAAATGCCATTCCTTACACTACAGTTGAAGTCCTGTCTAGTTCTTTACGGGTGGCCACCCAGGCTCCTAAGAATGGAGTCATAGAGGATTGAAAGAGAGGTTTCATGGTGTATCTCTTACTGAAGGAAATGAAGACTAGAAATTGGGATGATAGCTTATATTTGAACAGGCAAGAAGGACAATGGATTTTCAGCTGCTGGAAAGGTTTTTGACTGAGATGAGCATGGCGGAGGCTGTCCATCTTGCAAATCAAAATTTCCTGGCATTAAACATACACTGTAGATCAGGCATGTCCAAAGTCAGGCCCGGGGCCCAAATGCGGCCCGTTTTCAAATTCTAAGCGGCCCGCAGCTTTTTCTACCCACCTGGTCAGCCTGTCACACATCCCCGCCAGCTGGCCCCTCCCCATACCGGATGGAGGCGTTAGCTTGCATTTTCATGGTTTACCTGCCCTCCCTGCCTCTATCCATCCCCCAAGTCCAGCCTACCCAACCCCAACTCCGTTGCAGCAGCGTCCTCCCTGCCTCCTTTCATATTATAGAGACTTGTCCAAAGTCCAGCCCGGGGCCCCAATGTGGCTGAATGGTTGGCCCACAGACATTTTCGCCTCACCAAATATGTCCCCCCTTGCAAAAAGTTTGGACACCCCCGCGTAGAGCCTAGAAATGCTCTTGACATTGAGAGTCTCTTTAGAAAAAGTCTCTCTCGCTGTTCTTGTGGTGGTGGTGCCGATTGGCGGCTGTCCCAGATGTTATTTTGTGCTATAGGAAAGGGGTCATAGCACTTTGCGGGGATGGAGAAAATAAACAGTTATAGGGTAAGAGATGGAAGGTTGTGTTGTTCCGAAAGCATGCTGTCGTAGGTGCCTATTATTACCTCTATAAAACATTCATGCCCTAAAAATCTGGGCTTCCAGATATATCCTGCGAGAGAAAAAGTTATTATTGGTGTTTGATTTTCTAAATTGGGGGCAGGGGTGGATTTGAGATCGACGTCTGAATATTTGCACAGCCATCATTTTATTATTCTTTCAAGTTTTATAAAACAGATTTAGGAACGTCTAAAAAAAAAGCTGAGCCTCTCAGTCTTCTCAGCGTTGGGGTGTCATGGTAAAATGTTCATTAGTAAAATAAGATCAAGAATGTGGGTCCTTTACTGTTGAGTTTCAATCATTAAGAAGATGCCCAAATGAGTATGCCTGGCAGATGTCTCTGGAAAGTAGCTGAATTTCCATCCTGATATTCTGGGCATGTGGGACTCATTGCCTTTGGCTGGTGTTGTTTGACGTGAACACTTCCTCCTTTTGTTATAGCTTTTCTAGAGATGTAAAATTTCCCCCATGTTTTTCAAAGGGCCCCACCCCCAATGGCTCCAAAATTTCCTGACATTTTACACTGCTTTGGTTCTATGTCAGGCAAGATGAGAGCTGTTCTGTTCTCAAGAAAGAGTTTTATATAATATTTGAATAGAATCCAGGTGTGATATATCTCATACTCTGTCTTGTGGGCTCATGGCAGTAAAATGGGAGCCAGGCACTGAAATACAGGATAAGCTCAGGCTCGGAACTACAGGAGCAAAAAGCAAAGCATGCTACTTCTATACCACCCATAAAGCACTCTCTGGACAGCTTACCATTTATTTATGCAGGCTAGAGATGGGCACGAAATGAACAATTTTTCATTTCCGTTTCCGTTTTTTCGTTTCGTTACATAACGAAATGACAAACGAATTTTGTCTCTAAAATGAAACGGAACGAACAGAAACACCGGAATTTTTGTCGTGTGTTTCGTTTCCGTTACTGCAATATGAGTGAATTGCTTAAAATCCTTTAAAAAATCACAAAAATTGAAATAAATGGTAACGAAATGGTAACGAAACAAACAAAAATGAAAACAATTTTTGCAAAAATTCACGGAAAACAGAAACGAACCGAAACGGACCCTCCAAACGACAAACGAAATGCCATTTTTCTGATTCGTGCCCATCTCTAATGCAGGCTATGCATTGCTCCCCCTCCTGCAAAGCAACCTGGGTACAGTACTCAGTATACTGACCTCAGAAGGGTGGAATCCTGAGTGAACCTCCAGCCAGCTACATGGGATTGAACCGGGCTTGTGAGCAGAGTTTTGGCTGCAGTGCTGCAGTTTTATCATTGCTCCACAAGACTCCTAGCCACAGACAGGCTGGACCATGTCCTTTTGAGTTGTGAGCTGGAGCAATGAGGCGCGCTTGTGTGGTTTCCACAAGGTGTGTGCTGCATTCGACAGTCCCTTTGGGAGCAAGTTGGCACTCTGCAGTTTGCCTCCGTAAGTTCTGCTTTCCAAGGGACAGGTTGTATCTTAGCTCTGAGCCCAGCTGCCAGTTAGAGCTCCTCCATGGTGTAGAGGCAAAAGGAGCCTTCTTCCGTCCTTCTCATCTCCAAGTTCCTTTTGTCCTCTTCTCTTTAACTTTAAGGTAAGAAAGAGCAGATTTCCCCTCGTCTTGTGTTGCAGTTGGCCATGAAGGGAGGGAACAAGTTCTGGTCCAGGGAGAGGATGCCCTGGTGTCAACAAGTTCTGAGCTGGAAAGTAAGTTCACTCCAAGCTTCTCAGCAGTTGGTCTCAAATGTCTTGTGTCAAGCTCTCCTATGGAACCACTCTACAAAGCATTGAGACTTAGGTAGCAGTTCCCAGTACTTCAGAAGTTTCCAGAAATCCCAGCTGACTAGGAGATGACAAAAGGAAAGAGCATCTGTGGGAGAACCTTGACCTTGGCATGCTCTGGAGGTCTTTTCACCTACTGTTTTCCTTTGTTGAGTGGGTAGTTTCAGTTTCATTTCCCCTCTGGCTTTGAGGTCTTCGTAGATTTCCTCCTGCTGTTCTCGGACTTACAGTTTGGGGCTCTTAATGCTCTAAATAGTGTAGGAAACCTAAAGATTTTCATCAATAATGTCTTTCAGTTTTGTTTGCCAAGCCACCTTTGAAAATGTTTCATGAGATCTTGGCAGTATGTAATTTTTAAAATGAATTTTAGACCATCTTGAAGTAAGAGCTATTTGTGAGTCACCCTTGCCATTAGCCATTTACCATACCGGTAACGGGTTTATCCAGCCACTCATTATGGTGTAGGTGGGCTAATGAAGGGCATTCTACAAACAGATAGAAACTGTAGCCAGAGCAAGGCATGTGTTGGTTTTTGGCAGAAACTGGAAGCATGATTCTAGTATCATAGCGATGGAGTGGCCCATTTCCTAACCAGGTGGCTTTAGAATCTTCCTTTTCTGCTGCTTCCTGCCTGTTCTGCGTACTTCTCCTGGCAATCACTTGAGACCTAGACTTGATGACTTGCTTTCCTGCAAATGTTACCTCGGCAGCCATGTGTATGGATATGACTTCCTTTATATACAGTAGTATATAACATTCAACATTACCTGGCACGACAAAGTTCCAAATAGCATAGTCCTGAATCGAGCTGGAATCCCTAGCATGTACACTTTATTGAAACAGTGACACCTACGCTGGCTTGGACACGTTGTGAGAATGGATGACGGTCGGATCCCAAAAGATCTTCTATATGGAGAACTAATGAAGGGAAAGCGCCCCAGAGGGAGACCACAGCTGCGGTATAAGGATATCTGTAAGAGGGACCTGAAGGCCTTGGGAATGGACCTCAACAGCTGGGAAACCCTGACCTCCGATCGCACTGTCTGGAGGCAAGAGATACAGCATGGTCTTCATAAATTTGAAGAGGCATTTGTCCAACAGGCAGAGGAAAAGAGGCAGGCATGGAAAGAACGAAACTCGAGGACCGGACAAGAAACAGAATACATCTGTCCCCAGTGCAGTAGAGACTGCCATTCCCGAATTGGTCTGTTTAGTCACACTAGGTGCTGTTTTTAGGATCTCTACTCCAGGCAGGATACCATAGTCTTTCGAGACTGAAGGATGCCGATATACAGTAGTGCCTCGGTTTACGACTACCTTGGATTGCAAGTGTTTTGCAAACCAAGCAAAAATGTTAGTAAAATTTTGCCTCAGTTTGTGAGCATTACTCCAGTTTACGAGCACGATGGGCCTCTGGAGCTCGTTCAAGGCCTCACGGTGGGCCTGTACGGGGCCTCTGGAGCTCACCCCGGGTCTGTCAGGGCCTCTCGAGCGTGCCCTGGGCAGTGCTGGGCCAAGGACGAACTCCAGAGGCCACTGCGGCTCCCAGCCAAAGCAAATTTCCACACAGGAAATAATGAAAACTGGGACCCCAGAACGGATCAGGTAAGTTTCCATTATTTCCTATGGGGAAATTTTTCTTTGATATATGAGTATTTTGGTTTACGAGCATGCTTCCGGAACAGATTATGCTGGTAAACCAAGGTACCACAGTAGAATCAAAGTGGAGGGATTTATAGCTGTGGTGAAAGCATAAAGGTAAAAGATTCTGTGTAGTGGTAACAGAAACTTAGTGAGTTTGTCACTTGTTAAGGAATGATGTTCCATTTTAATGAATATAGCCCTGCTTTATATGTGATGTGTGGAAACTAGACATTTAGATTTGCAGCCTAATTGTGTATATATCCTCTGTTGTATATCAGGTTTTCTTTTTCAGAGGCATAAGATTGACCCTTTACAGTCCTAGGTCTTTTCTCCATGTACATCAGTGGTTCTCAACCTGTGGATCCCCAGATGGTCCTGGACTGCAACTCCCAGAAGTCTTCATCATTAACTGAGCTGCCCAGGATTTCTGGGAGTTGCAGTCCAGGAACATCTGGGGACTCACAGGTTGAAAACCACTGATGTATATGTATTATGTGCCGCCAAGTTCCTTGTGATTTATGACAACAACCACTTAGTGCTTTTAAGGTCTATGAACAATTTAACCTTGCCACCCCTTGGTGGGTTTTGATGGCTGACCTGGGATATTTGAATCAGACACTCTCCCTGTTCAGACACTGTTCCCTATTACAGCGTACTGTCTCCCTTACGATTTCCTTTGTGCCTGGTAATCAGATCTAGGTTTCTTTAGCCAATGTCAGCTGCATCTACTCTCCCTTCTTTGATCAACACACAGAATAGTACTCTGAGTCATTTAAGTTGGTCTTGAGTGGTGTTCCCCATCTTTCCTGTCTTTTGGAAGGGTCCAGGTGTTTTGTGGAGGCAAATAGACATTAAACATTAAAGGTCTCAGAAGTCTTCAAAGTGGCAACCATCTGGTGGGGCCACTGTTTGATACAGGAAACTGGACTAGATGGGCCTTTGGCCTGATCCAGCAGGGCTCTTCTGATGTTCTTAGGTTATAAACCATGACGGAGATGTGTAATCTCCAGGGTACTTTAAGGACCAGATGCAGGGGAGGGGTATCAGGAAACAGATACCTAGTCTCTTGTGCTCCCAAAGGCATTTAGTGGGGCCACTGTGAGGTGCAGGAAGCTGGACTAGATGGGCCTTTGGCCTGATCCAGCATGGCTCTTCTTATGTGCTTATGTTTTTCTTTTCACAATATGAAAAGGAACAAAGCAAAATGAAAGTATGGTGGCCCCTTAAATACAAAAAGACTGAACCCCTATTATGCAGATCTGTTTGACAGTAGGGATGATGCCATAGGTAGCAGAGATGGCTTCTGTTTGCAGTTTTGGGGGGATGTGTACACCCTGAAAAAAAGACTCCTTTAGTTATTCATGGTATAGGCAGAAATTGTCCTGGAGGATTTACCCTACAGGTTGGGTTTTCTAGGGTTCACAGTCCTTCTCATAACATCCGAGGTGGGGGAAAATTCCAATATCTTCATCCTCTGCATGACTAAAACTTTGGTACTCCTGACTTGGAGTTCTAATTATTATTATTATTAACTTCTGGTTTAGCCCTTAGGATATTGGCTTTTAGAGTACTGCCACAAGAATTTGAGAAAAAAGTCAATGCCAACATTGATCCTATTTTGGAAAATATTTTTTTGCTTGTTTCATTTCTAGAGTACAGAGAGTTCCTTGGTCTGTTTAATTTTCTGGCCCAATAAACTGTTTTTTTTTCAGGCCTGTCATCTTGGTTAAGTAATAAGGTTGTTGGCAGAGACAAGTCATATGACTTATTCCACAAACCGTTGTTTATCGTATTTGTTAAGTATTCCATCTGTGTCTATTTCCCCGTTCTTTGCTAATCAGTTTTGAGGTAATGTACTAGAGATGGGCACATAGAATCATAGAGTTGGAAGAGACCTCAAAGACCATCCAAATCTAAACTCCTGCCATGCAGGAACCCCCATCACAGTAGTGCTCCCGACAGATGGCCATCCAGCCTCTGCTTAAAAACCTCCAAAGAAGACTCCACCACCCTCCTTAGTGGCAGCATATTATTCCACTGCAGAACAGCTCTAACAGCTCTAACTGTCATGAAGTTCTTCCCAATGTTTAAATTGAATCTCTTTTCTTGTAGTTTGAGACCATTGCCCAGCATCTTAGTCTTTGAAGCCATGGAAAACAAACCAGTCCCTTCTTCAATGTGACATCCTTTAAAATATTTAAACATATGTATCATATCCCCCCTCAGCCTTCTTTTTGTGAGGCTAAACATTCCCAGCTCCCTACAAGGTTTGTACAAACAAAGAGGAAATACCTTTCAAATTTAAGAGGGAAGTGTTTGGGGTTGTCACGCGGCGCTCAAGCCTTACAGAATTGCAAGCTGTCTCTTCCAGAGGCCTGTTTTAGTGGTAAATGGGTGTTGTTATCCTTGCATGGGGTAGGGGGTCTCGTACTTGGGCGGCCTCCATCGCTGGGAGATACAAGCAAAGAGCTCTCTGCAGCCATTTCTGCTCTGTACCCTCTGTCTGGTTTAAGCCTCATGACATGAGGAAGATCTCCCAGTTGGCCTCTTCATTTCAGGAGTGTGAATCACTCTCTTTCCCTCTACTGAACAGAAGAGCCCTTTTAGCAGATAAGAGACAGGAGGGATTGAGAGCTTTAGAAGTATTATTTTAGTATTAACTTCAGCAAGCCGACCAAGGCCTTTTCACACCATGGTCAGCTTGTTTGCGGGCATGCTGTGGCATGATCAGAAAGATCTGTCTAAAAACAGTACAGTTATTCCATCCGATGGACTGAGTTGATTCAGTCTTGGGGAGTTTTTGTAGGCAAATCAACTGTCCTGCAATATAGGCCTTGCTGCAGCTATCCCAGCATGTCACGCTTTTGAATGCCAAGGTTTCTCAACTACTTCAAGCATTTGTCTGTTTTGATCATGTGTAGAGTTAAGCCCTTTGCTCTACCTTGCACATTGTTCACTTCCAGTGTATTTCTATTTGTCTTTAGCGTAAGGAATTTCCCCCTAAGTTTTGTAAGGCTTTCTCATAGGTAACTATGCTCCAGATGGCACCTCCAGCCTCTTAGTGTCAATTGGGGAATCTAGCATTTGGTTTTACAGGGTCAAGAAATGGAATAATTGTCTGCTCACTTGTGATAGATAAAATGGTTGTCTATTTTTTCCCTTGAATGCCTCTAGTCACCACCTGCTGAGGTCCTTGATTCCATTGTCATGACAGATTTTCCAAACATTCAACCAAAATCTGACTTTCTGTAACTTTGAGCCCATTATTGTGTGTTCTGCACACAGATCCTCTCTTTCCTTTGTAGGGCTGCCTTTCAGGTATTAGAAAAGTGCTCTCCTCTCTCCCCTCAGTATTCTTTTCCCCAGGCTAAACATCACCAGTTCTTTCACTCTTTCCTCGTGGGGCTTGGCTCGCAGCACCCGTGATCATCCTTGCTGCCCTCCTCTGAACTTGCTCCAGGTTGTTGCCATCCTTCTTAAAACGTGGTGTCCAGAACAGGACACAGTACTGGAGATTAGAGATGGGCACGACTAGGGAAAATGACGTTTTCGAGTTGTCGTGTGTCGGAGGCAGCCCGTTTCGGCTCGTTTCCGTTTTTCGCGAAATTTCGCAAAAATTTGTCATTTCGTTTTTCATTTTTTCGTTTGTCGTTAGTACTGGTTTTTTGGGGGGTAGCGAGCTCCTGGAGGCACCTCTCTGTGGTGGGTGCCTCCTATCCTCACCCGCCAGCGCTGCTACAAAAGGGCATGCATAGCCATATGCTATGGATATGCATATTGCAGACGCAGCAGACTGGCAGAGGCACCCCTCTTTGGAGTGCCTCCCCTGCAACAGTCGGTGACACACAGTCAGGCAGCACTTGCAGGCATGGTTTGCATGGCACACAAATGCTGCTGCAGGAGTCAGCCAGAGCCACAAGTGACGGACTGGCAGACTCTTTGCACCCGCTCCAAGGGAAATGTACTTGCGTGTAGTGCAATGCAAGTAGATCTGGCTTAGGGTTAAGACGGGTTAGCGCAAGGGCTAGGGTTAGGCTAGTTACGGGTGAGGTTAGGGTGAGTATTGGGGTGCACCTCTGGGTGCCTCTCTGACCCACTTAGAAGGACAGTGTACTGGCGTATGGGTTAGGCTTAGGCTTAGGGTTCGGGTTTGGGCTACAGTTAGTGGGCTGTTTATTCCTGATTGGCACATCCCAGAAGTCTCTGTGGTCAACCTGGCCAAGTGGCCATGCGATTGGTGGAAAATTTGCATGGTCCACTCCCATGGGTGAGCCCATCATTGCGAATGTGCAGTTGTAAAAAAATAAAATAAAATAAAATCAACGGAGACTTTTTTTTGCAAGAAAAACCCACTGCTGCTACTGTAAAAATTCAAGCATTTAAAATAGCTAATTTTCGCATGTTTCTGTGGTGCTTTGGTGGGGTTTTGGACCACAATTTAAAAAAAATATTGTGGTCTCCATTTTAGATCCCCCCGCACTGCATGGAAAATGGATGCGCCCTCCCAGCCTGGTACAGTCTCCAAAACCTGGCCATGCGATTGGTGGAATGGCTCCAAAAATTTGCATGGTCCACTCCCATGGGCGAGCCCATCATTGCGAATGTGCAGGTGTAAAAAAATAAAATAAAATAAAATAAATTCAACGGAGACGTATTTTGGCAAGACAAACCCACTGCTGCTACTGTAAAAATTCAAGCATTTAAAATAGCTAATTTTCGCATGTTTCTGTGGTGCTTTGGTGGGTTTTTGGACCACGATTTCAAAAAAAATATTGCGGTCGCCATTTTGGATCCCCCCGCCCGCACACCGCATGGCAAAGGCAGACGAGACGATGCCCCCCCCCCCGGCCTGGTACCAGCAGCGCAGCAGTAGCACTAGCCAAGGAGAGGGGGCGGGGAAACACCTCCCCCAAATAAACACCCTTCTGGCCTGGTAGGTGCCCTCAGACAGTTTTCGCCTGCTTTTAGGGCCGGGAATCGGGTTTTTTTAACTTTTAAAAACTTTTTTTCTGTGCCGCTTGGCATCGCGCGATCGCCGCGATGCCAGGAACGACCACGACAAATCAGACCCAATTATTCTTTAGTCGGTTCGAGTTCAAGTTCTGGCGGAGTAATTCCCGTTACCGTTTCCGTTGCGTAACGGAAACGAGTAACGGAAACGGAAACGGGAATTCCGCTAAGTCGTGCCCATCTCTACTGGAGATTATGCTTAACCAGTGCTGAGTAGAGAGGGGCTAGTACAGTGGTTCTCAGCCTGTGGGTCCCCAGATGTTCATGAACTGCAACTCCCAGAAATCCCCTCCAGCACAGCAAGTGGTAGAGGCTTCTGGGAGTTGCAGTCCAAGAACATCTGGGGATCCATAGTTTGAGAACAACTGGGCTAGTACCTCATGGGATTTGGAGACTATACAGTGGTACCCCAACTTAAGAGCAGCCCGACTTAAGAGCAATTCGACTTAAGAGCGGAAAACTGTTGGCATTTTAATTGCCACCTTAAAAATTTTGGATATGGTCTGCTCGAGTTACAAATATTTTTTTCATTTTTTTATTTTGTAAACTTATTTTTTCGATTTTTTAGACAGGTAGGTCGACTTAAGAGCATACATCCGGAATGGATTAAATTCATAAGTCGAGGTACCACTGTATATTCATCTTGTTAATTACAAAGCCTTGCTAGTGAGCACAGCAGCAGGGATAAAATGCCAGCAGCTCAGTCTCTCGGGGATACCTTTTTAAAAAAACCACACCTGTGCTTCAGGTATAACAAGCAACCCGCGTCCATTTTAGTAGGAAGTGCTAAGCAGTGAGACTAAATATATCCAATGACTGCACGTGTGGTAAGATGGCCTGTTCATTTTGTTTTCGCAGTTGGAAAATTGAGAGTTCTTTTCGAGACCCAGTCCTGTGACGTGCGCTGACGTCGAGCCAGATCCCTTCACTTCACCCAGCCTGCCAGTCTGTCCAATATGTCGGGACCTGTGCCGAGCAGGGCCAGAGTTTACACAGACGTAAATACACACAGACCACGGGAATACTGGGATTATGAATCTCACGTCGTCGAATGGGGGTAAGCGTCTGCTGCGGTAGCTTCTCCGATGACAGGATGTTGTTTGTTGAAGCAAGGGACGAACGTCTGCCCAAGATCCTGCGTGGCGGTTGTCTGTCGTGTTGGCCAGAGTTTGGCTATTTCAGAGGCGTCCAGGTTGCCTTATTGAACAGGATGCGTTTAATAGAGATGTAAAGTTGGAAGGGCCCCCGATGTGCAGCTCACCCAGTCTCCTGATATAAAGCATCCGTGGCATGGGGCTCCGACTTCTGTTTAAAAGCTCTAGCAAAGTGGAGTCCATGCAAAATTGCCTCTCAGTTTCATTTATTTATTTGATTGGTTGGTTGGTTGGTTGGTTGGTTGGTTGGTTGATTTCTATGCTACCCATCTAGCTACAAGCCTGCTCTGGGCGATTTACAAAAGTACAATCCATGTGACAAGACAATAACAGTAAATACAATTTTTTTATTTTTATTATACAAATTACAAAAAAAGACAAAACATCAACAACAGTGCACCCCTTCACCAACAGGATCACTCTTCTTATTTACAGTCTTTATCCTCCCCTCCAGAGCAAAATCGATTGTTGCGCGGAAGCCTTACCCTTATCTCATACAAGCACATATTCAATAAATCTACCCCATACATCATAGAAAATATCTCTTTTTAACTCTCCTTTTTTATCTTTAAAGAACATGTCAATTTATCATTTCAAGCAATATTCTATATTTCATTGTACCATTCGTCTAAGCATAGTTCATATTTAGATTTCCGATTTCTAGCAATTATTAATCTAGCCACAGTCAACAAATTGGTAATCAACTCTTTAGTTTTAAAATCATAATTATTATCAACAAATATTGATAATGATAACTCAGTAAATACAAATAAGAACCAACAGTATACCATATGAACATCAACATTAAACAACAGCAATTTAAAACCTTATACATAAACAGCTAATTAAAAAGGGCAGAGGGAGATTAGATTTTAAGGACAAGGTAGATCACTGGAAGAATGTCCCAGACTCAGGGGAAGCCTGCTTAAGTAACCATATTTGCTTGAATATTCCCATTGAGGGGGGCAGGTGAACCTCAGGCGGTAAATCTGTGAAGATTCTCAATCATCCAGGTGAGTTTATCTGGAAGTTGAGTCATGGCTACTGGACTTCTTTTTGAGAGATAGAAAGGTTTCTCTCTCTCAAAAAGAAGTCCAGTAGCCATGACTCAACTTCCAGACTCAGGCGGTAGAGTTTTCCAAAGGGACCGGGGGTTGGGTGGGGCTACCACTGAGAAGGCCTGGTTCTTTCCAGACCTCCCTCAGTGTTAGAGCCCTTAGTCGCTCCGCCTGGAAAGAACAGGTAACCCAGGCAGTATCAAACAATAATTAATGGATTATGAAAAGAAAATACACACATGTGTATAGCAGAGAAAAAATATGAGCTTAGCAGCAGTAGCATGTAGATAAAGTGTACATAATTGTTATAAGTATTTATCAGAACTTAGAAACGGAGAGACAAAGAAACATGACTTAGAATAAAACTCTTATATTGAATATATACAGCAAATATACAGCAAATAACAGCATAAATAACACCAAGCAATAACATATATACAAATCAGCAGAGTGTGGGGTACTGTTTGTCACCATAAACAGCCCCAATTTAACATTATTACAGCCAGTTCTTTTATACACATTTAGACCTCATCAGACATGATTTTAACCAATCACATTCTGACACACCATGATGTCATTAACTATTCCACCTGTGCTAAATCACTTAACCTGCTAGTGATTTCTAATTCCTTGCACTTGTGGCTAACATCATGACACTGCATTTTTGACGGACACCATTTTACAAATTCTCTGTTCACTCTGTTAAATATTTATTTATTTATTTATTTATTTATTTATTTATTTATTTATTTATTTATTGGGCTTATATACCACCCGTCTTTCCACCCGTCTTTACAACATAGGAAAATATTAATAACTATTAAATAGAAAGAATTAGACAATTTAAAACAATTTAACACAAATAAATAAACTGAACAATGAAGATGGCTAACAGATGGCGGAGGAAAATAGGAAAAAAAAACACTTCAGTCACCAAACGCCTCCCTGGAAAAGGAGAGTTTTTAATGCCTTCCGGAAGGCTGGCAGGGACTCTGCTAGGCGCACTTCTGCTGGGAGATGGTTCCACATGGTGGGGCCAGCCACAGAGAAGGCTCGGGTATGGGTGGATGTTCTCCGAGCCTCCCTGGGCGTGGCCACACGCAGCATGTGCGCCCACGACAACCTAGTTGGACGGGCCGATGTTGACCGCTGGTCGATTCGCTCTGCCAGGTAGTCTGGTCCTACGCCATAGAGTGTTTTGTAAACCAAAACCAGGACCTTGAATCTGATTCGGGCCGCAATGGGCAACCAATGCAGGCAGGCCAGAACTGGGGTGATGTGCTCGAACCGACGCCCGCCCGCCACCAGTCTGGCTGCCGCATTCTGGACCCGCTGCAGTCGCCGAAGGAGAGTCAAGGGCAACCCCATGTACATTACATTATATTTTGTCAACTCTGCATATTATGACAGGCAGTTCTTGTTGGGAGGATGCAGAGTAATTTGATGGGCAAAACTATTTAAATTATTGGAGAGAGGAGCTGTAAATGGAGGGTGGTGGTGGACTGGCCCTGGGAGCTAAGTCTGGGTCTCTGTGTGGTTCAGAGACAGCACACCACCCCTCTCTGTTGCAGATGTTCTGCCATGTAATTCTGGAACTACGGTTTGTCACCCTGAAATTACTCTTGCAGCAACATTGTTTCTTCCACACAGAGTGATTTTCTTCTTCCCTTTGTTCTTTGTAGCAATCAAGACGACTACCAGCTTGTCCGGAAATTGGGCCGAGGCAAATACAGTGAAGTCTTTGAGGCCATCAACATCACAAATAATGAAAAAGTAGTGGTTAAGATCTTGAAGGTGAGTCTTCTCTGGCATTGATTTTTGCAGGACTTTTCTTTGGGCCCCTTTGGCTTTTGTTAAAGAAATCCCTCTCCCTCTGATTATTGTAATAACGGGAGATGATGACCCTGAGCAGCGGCAGGCATCCCCCTCCACCCGCCCCATTCCCTGGTTGTATCTTTGTAAAGCAAAGTGTTCATACCGCCCCATACCACTTCAAGTAGTCTCTGGGAGGTTTACAGTTTAATGACAGAATGCAGGCTTCACATTGTCCTCTCCCCCGCAAGCTGAGTACAGTAATGCCCCGCCTATCGCGGGGGTTAGGGACCCACGTGACCCGCGATGACTGAAAATCCACAATATGCAGATGTGGGTCAGGTGGGGCCTGGGTGGTGGTGGGCGATCAGATCCCCCACTGCTGCTCGCCTGCACTGCCCCAAGACATCTCGGAGCAGCACGCAATGGTGGTGGGGGGGTCTCCTCTGGAGGGGCAGGGGAGCGGTGTCCCGGGTGTCTCCATTGAAATGCATTGGCTCAATGCATTTCAATGGAGAATTTTTCCCCATTGGAATACATTGGCTCAATGCTTCCAATGGGGAAAATTTCTCCATTGAAATGCATTGAGCCAGTACATTTCAGTGGAGATTGTGGGGAAGCGCTGGCCCCAAGCCAACGCCAAGCAGCTGATTGGCGCTGGCTGGGGGAGGAATGGCGCCTGCAGCAAGGGCGGTGGTGCCTTTGCATGGGCTGTTGTAAGGTGTTTTTAAAAGTCTTCCAGCAGCCCTGGAAGTGGCGACGATGTTCTTCAACTGATTGGTGCTGGGGTGGGGAAATACCCCAGCACTAATCAGCTGGAGCCGCAGCATGTACTCTGGTCCCGCGATATAGCGGGACTGCAGTACATGAACCGCGAAATGGCAGGGGGGGTTACTGTAATCATTTTACCGATCTCAGAAGGATGGAAGACTGAGTCAATCATGAGCCTGCTACCTGGGACTGAACTCCAAGTCCTGAGCACAGTTTTACCTGCAGGACAGGCATTGAGCCACTGTGCCACGGGGCTCCTGCCTCTTCCTGCAACCCCTCCCTTTCACTGTTCTCACATCATGTCACTTAAATCCTGCAGGAAGACCCCTCAAATCCCTACTGATTAATTACCCCATCCATGGTATAAAGGAGTGGTTTCCAGCCTTGAGCCACCCAGGTGTTCTTGAACTGCAACTCCCAGAAACCCTGTCCAAAGAAGCTAGTAGTGAAGGCTTCTGGGAGTGCTGGCCCAAGGCCACCTGGGTGAGCCACAGTTGGGAACCAGTGGTGCTGAGAGTTGCTGGAACAGCAAATCAAGCAGTACAGGAGGTGGTGGGGGTACAGTAACCCCCCGCCATTTTGCAGTTCAGGTACTGCAGTACCTACCTGGGCAAGAACCTCGCCGCTGCGAGAAATCTCCTGGTGTCAGGGGCTCAGATCCCCCAACGCCGCTGACCACGCTGCTGCGAGAAGTCTCCCGGCGGCGCGCTCGGGTGGCGGCCGGGAGCTCAGATCCCCCACAGCCGCCTGATGAAGATGCTGCGAGAAGTCCCCACGGCGGTGGGGAATCAGATCCCCCAACGCCGCTCGCCCACGCTGCTCCGAGAAGTTTTGGAGCAACCCGAGCGAGCGCCGTGGGGGATCTGATCGCCAACCCCCCAGGCCCCACCCGGCCCGCATTTGTACATCGCAGATTTTCAGTCATCGCGGGTCGGGTGGGTCCCTAACCCCCGCGATAGGTGGGGGTTTACTGTATTGGCCCCTTCCTGCTTTCCTATGCACTCGATTCTAATTGTGCCCACTAGAGATGGGCACGAAACAAGCAATTTTTCGTTTTTTCGTTTCGTTATGTAACGAAACGAAAAACGAATTTTGTCTCCGAAACGAAACAAAACAACAGAAATTTTGTCGTGTGTTTCATTTTCGTTGCGGCAAATACATTGAACTGTAATGAATGCTAACGAAACAGCAATTTTTTGTTTTCGTTTTTTGTTTCGTTACGTAACGAAATGAAAACGATTTTTTTTGCAAAAATATTCATGAAAAACGAAAACGAACCGAAACGGACCCCCTAAACGACAAACAAAACACCATTTTTTTAAGTCATGCCCATCTCTAGTGCCCACCATTAGATTTTCCAAACAGGGTTTTCTTAATAACAGAAATGGGATCTTTAAGCAGCTGTCACGTCTTTGAGAAACTTTTTAGTCAGCTTTTAAAGCAACAAGAAGCTATTTGAATGGTGAGGTAAGCTTCTGAGATTCCTGACTTGGACACATTAGTACAGGGGTCCTCAAAGTTTTCAAACAGCGGGCCGGTCCATCACCCCCCCCCAGACACCACTGGGGGCCGGAGCACAGTAAAAAAAAAGGGCTGACATGGAAAAAAGGGGGGAGGAAGGGGCAAGTGGGTGGAGCGGGGGACCTTGCTGTGGCCCTCCCACTTTGAATGCCCCACTAGCCAGCATGCCGATCATCTAGGCCGGTGGTCCCCAACCCCCGGGCCGCGGACCGGTGCCGGTCCGTGGACCGGTCGGCACCGGGCCGCCTGGGGAGGCCGGGGAGGCTCCTCCCCCTTTCCTCCGCCGCCCTCCTCCTCCTCCTCTTCTCTCCCGCAGGCGGCCGCTGGAGGAGGAAGGCTGGAGGAGCGCAGGAGGAGCCGCCGCCGCATTTGCCTTTGCCTCCCTCCTCTGCCCGCCGGCGGCGGCGGCGCATCCTCCTCCTCCGCCGCCCTCCTCCTCCTCACCCTCCACCACCACCACCACCACCAGCAGGAACCCCATTTGGCCCGCTTGCCCCTCCTCGCCTCCTCCCGGCCCCAACCCCCCTGCCCTGGGGGCCGGGCGCGCGGGGGGGCAGCGGGGGGGAGGGGGGCCCCTCGGTCAGAAGAGCAGGTGGGTGCCCCTCCTCCTCCTCCTCCTCCCTCGGGGCGCGCGCCCTTTGGCCCCTCCCTGCGGCCACGCTCCAGGGCGGAGCCCCCCCGCTGCCATTGCCGCCGGACTGCACCTGTGTTGGGGCGGGCGGGGGCGTGCGGGCCGGCCTGGATGTTTTCCCCGCCACCGCTGCGCCTGTGTTGGGGGCGGGCGGGGGGGCGTTGCGGGCCGGCCTGGATGTTTTCCCCGCCACCGCTGCGCCTGTGTTGGGCGCGGGCGGGGGGCGTCGCGGGCCGGCCTGGATGTTTTTCCCGCCACCGCTGCGCCTGTGTTGGCGCGGGATTGGGCCGGCCCGGACTTTCGCCCCCGCCACGCCCCTCCCGCACCGTCCCCGCCCGCCGCCGCCACCGCAACCCCCGTGTCGCCCCCCCGCCGCCGCAATCCCCAATCGCCCCGTCCGGGAGCCGCTGCCGCCGCCTTGCTGCCCCTGCCGGCCTCGGCCCCGTCCACCGGCCTCGCGGGGGCCGCCCCAGGAGCAACCCCCGTAATTGCCCCGCCGCCGCCGCGACCCCACCGCCACCGCCACCGCCGCAATCCCCCAATCGCCCCCATCCCGCCGTCGCTGCGACCCCATGCAATCGCCCCACCCCGCAAGAAAGAAAGAAAGAAAGAAAGAAAGAAAGAAAGAAAGAAAGAAAGAAAGAAGGGAGGGAGGGAGGGAGGGAGGGAGGGAGGGAGGGAGGGAGGGAGGGAGGAAAGGAGGGAGGAGAAAGAAAGAATGTAGGGAGGGGGTTGAGGGCGAGAGAAAGAAAAAGAAAGGAAGGAAGGAAGGAAGGAAGGAGAAAGAAAGAAAGAAAGAAAGAAAGAAAGAAAGAAAGAAAGAGAAAGAAAGGGGAAGGAAGAAGGGAGGAAGAAAGAAAGAAAGAAAGGGGGAGAAGGAGGAAGGGAGAGAGAGAGAAAGAAAAAGAAAGAAAGGAAGGAAGAAAGGAAGGAGGGAGGAAGAAAGAAAGAAAGAAAGAAAGGGGAAGGAGGAAGGGAGGAAGAAAGAATGAAAGAAACGGGGAGAAAGAGGAAGGGAGAGAGAGAGAAAGAAAAAGAAAGAAAGGAAGGAGGGAGGGAGAAAGAAAGAAAGAAAGAAAGAAAGAAAGAAAGAAAGAAAGCCGCCCACCGGGTCCTCGCCACCGCAGGGCAGCCCCACACGAGGAGGAGGAGGGGGAGGGGCGCACGGCAGCCCCCCTCAGCCCCCCACCCGCCGCCTCCCCCGGGCTCTTCGCTGCCACCGCCGCTGCCCTGCGCTTCCCCGGTGTCTCCGCTGGCGCCCGAAGGCAGCGCCTGCTCCTCCTCCTCCTCCGTGGGAAGGATCCGGCCCCGTCAGCGGCAGCGGTCCCCAAGCAAAGCCGGGCGCTCCCCGGAAAGGAAGAGTCCCAACTGGCCGGTTTGCGAAGGTGAGAGGGAGGGGGTGGGGTGGTGCGGTCGTGCGTGTGTGCGTCTCTCTCTCTCTCTCTCTCTCCCGGCCCGGCCCCGCATTCACATTCCTTTATCTCCCCCTTGCCACGGAAAAATTATCAAAAATTTACCGGTCCGCAGGGATAAAAAGGTTGGGGAGCACTGATCTAGGCAGTAGTTGGTGGGAGTGGGAGAAGCGACATAGCCCACCGCTTTGAACTGTCTCAGCAATAGAAGCAGCTGCGGAGGTTGGCTGGCTCGCAAAGCAGGGGGTAGGTGCGGGGGTTGCAATAGGCCCCGGGGCTGGATTCAGGACCTTGTGGGGCCGCATCCGGCCCTGGGGCCTTAGGTTGAGGACCCCTGCATTAGTAGAAGCCACTACTCCCGCTCACTAGCCTTTTTTCTCTTGCTGCATTCAAGTGAGCGCACTTGGATGTGCGATGAAGTTGTTGCATGCAGTGGCACAGTGGTTAAACGCCTGTCCTGCAGGTAAAACTGTGCTCACGACCTGGGGTTCGATCCCAGGTAGCCGGCTCATGGTTGACTCAGCCTTCCATCCTTCTGAGGTCGGTAAAATGAGTACCCAGCTTGGGGGAGAGGAATTGGTAGCCTGCATAATGTAATTAAAAACTGTAAACCGACCAGAGACTACTTGAAGTGGTATGGGGCGGTCTATAAGCGAGACCACTTTGCTTTTGCTTTTAGTACATTTTGCTATGCGTCTTTAATTTGGAAAATAAAAACTGTGGTACACAAAGTCTCAACTCACTGCTTGTCTAGATGTTGTTGCAGAATGGGGGTTGTGGTAACAACCAACCCCCTGGACTGTAGGCAACCAGCTACACCAAGTGAATGGATCCATGCAAGCGTCGGGAGGGGCTGTCTCGTGCGTCCTTTACTGTTGTTTCTTTTTAAAGGCTCTGCTTTTGAATCAGGTTCACGCAGACGGCAGAGCAGGTGGCCTGGCTTAATTTCCCCCAGACACACAACAGCTGCACAGCAAGAGGTGTGACATCTGCCGCTTGGTTGGCTGAGCTTTTCCAGACAGGCCTTTTTTTCCCATTAGCATTCTCCAACTTAGTAGTTGCCAGATGCTGGCCGGCATGTCCCATTGCTCCCAGGCAGCCTGGCCATGCTGGCTGGTAATGATGGACGTTGTAGTCTAACCCGTTTTAAAGGCATCTGGTTGGGGAAAGCTGTCCTGCAGCAGATACAAAGGGAGATTCTTAAAACAGGTTGGGATGGTCTTGTTTTGGTGGCAGGAATACAAAAACGCCAGTAAACAGGCAGACAAAACAGCAGGGATTATGGATTAAGCAGGAAGATAAAAATTATTTGAGTTCCCAGATTTTACAATGGAATTGTGTTTTTGTCATTAGTATAATTAGCTAGTAATGAGTTTTAGGATCATTACCTCTCAAAAGCCTGCACGTAGACGGCCCTTGATGATGGATCCTTCCGACAGTGTGGGCTGAGCCAATGCAGTTGAGCCTTGTTTTTAAAATCTCACTAGAGCAGATATCTTTGCTGTACTGCAGCAGTCTGCGTGGTATCAGAAAGGTGTCACCATGGGTGCAAACCCAGAGGCTTAGTAGGTTGATAGAGGTAGATGTTTGGGGCTTTGCAACCCAGTCGCTGAAAAAGATGCAGTCAGAAGGGTGGCATTTCATCAGCCGCTGCAGGGATTTCCAGCCTTGGGTCCCCAGGTGTTCTTGCTGGACTAGATGGGCCATTGGCCTGATCCAGCATGGCTCTTCTTATGTTCTTAAGTTCTTGGACTGCAACCCCCAGAAGCTATCGCCATTAGCTGATCTGAGAGGGATTTCTGGGAGTTACAGTCCAAGAACACCTGGGGACCTAAGGTTAGAAGCCACTGGCCTTTGCAAGGCTGGTAATATGTGGGTAGCAGACATGAGTGAGCATCATAGAAAGTCAGAGACAATAATGTCCGCATGTTCCACTTTCAAAAGTTTTGGGTGCCTTGTTCACTCCTAGATGGAAATGTACAATTTCCAGAAATTCTGAAGCCGTGAAAGTCTCGGATGTCTTTTATTAAGGTCTCCATGTTTCATAGTTTAAACACTGTGTCATAGATACATTAGTTATCATTGTAAAAAAAGTGTCACAAAAGTTCCCCCTCCCTCAGGAAAAAAAAACAGCTTTGTTAGAAAATGGGAGAAAACAGTCGTCCCCACAGTTTTTCAGGACATTTTACTTCTCTACTCCTGGATAAGGTTCTTGGCCTTTAAAAAAAGTAGCAAGAACTGATTTCAGCAGTGTTTTTTAAAATAAGATGTTTTTCTCCAATTTCTTATCTTGGACTTGCAACTTCGCATTTGGTACGTTTTGCCTGTCCCTTTTTTCCAGCCAGTGAAAAAGAAGAAAATCAAACGTGAAATCAAAATTTTGGAGAATTTAAGGGGTGGCCCCAACATCATCACTCTTGCTGATATTGTGAAAGATCCTGTGGTGAGTAGCCCCACGCTTGTGGGGCAAAGACCAACTGAGAGAAAAATATGGCGCGGTGAGCTTGTAAATTTGTCAGATTAATGCAGGGAAAAGATGGTTACTAGCATGGGAATGGCCTTAAGACAGCAAAGTCATGCCTGCTGCACAGGTGGTTTTCTGTGTGTGTGCCTATTTCTCTGCATCGAGAACATCAAATGCATGTTGAAGAAGACCGCTCCATTCACTTGATCACACCGTGGTTGCATTTCACCCGGTATGGCTAACTCTTGTTGGCAGAAGCTCTCAAGGGATCTAGGCAGGATTCTTCCCCTGCCCATTCTGTGATCCCTTCGGTCATCGGAGAAGGCCCTTCTACGAGTACCGCCACCCAAGGAAGTGCGAGGGGCGGCAGCAAGAAATAGGGCCTTCTACTCAGTAGTGGCACCGATACTATGGAATTCCCTCCCCTTTGAGTTGAGAACCGCCTCCTCCTTGAAATATTCAAGCGAGGCCTTAAGACTTATTTATTTAGGCAGGCCTTTTGAGCCTCCAGCCTTCACCAACTTTTGTAACATCTTACTTTTTTAGTTTCATTGGCTGGGGAGCTTTTTAAACTCTGCTGCAGCTACTGTTTTTTAATCTTGTTTTTATTGTATTATACTGTATAGTATTTTTATAGTATTTTATAGGTATTGTATTGTTTTTACATTGTACTGTTTTTATTGTATTTTTATGAATTTGTTGTAAGCCGCCTTGGGTCCCTCCGGGGAGAAAGGCGGCAAAAAAATAAAGTTATTTATTTATTTATTTATTTATTTATTATTATTATTATTATTATTATTATTATTATTATTATTATTATTATTATTATTATTATTATTATTATTATTATTATTATTATTGGAAGAGATGCGTTCCTCACTGAAATGAAGTCTCACGGGGAAGCATCATCCTACGGCAGTAGAATTTTGCCCTAGGTGCTTCTGATAGCCAGTAGGAAAGAGTAGCCATGTGATCTGTCCATAAAAAAAAAAAACTGTCTTGGTAATGAAATGTGGACTCAAAACAACAACAAAAAACAAACAAACCCAGAGCTCTGAAGGGCTTTGTGCAACTCCGTCCTTAGAGGGCACGAAAGGACCTGCAGGGCATAGGAGCAAACAGATGCCTAAATGGCAAATTGTGTCCTCTGCTTGGAGATGTGGCAGGTTCTCAGACCATGGGATGGATTGAAAGCACACAGACATCGATACATACCCGCTTTCTCAAATACGTAGCCGGAGAATGTTGAGTGCTTTAAATATGTAAGAAGCATTCGCATTTGGGGCATCTGTTGACCATGAGATGCAGCATAAACACCACACAGTCTTGCTGCTTGATTCCCTTCTCTCTCTCTCTCATTTTTTTAAACCCTAGTTTTGAATCCCTTAATCGGATCCAGATTTCAATCAGATTAGCATCCCCTGGGGGAACCTTCCTTCTCCCCGCCCCCACCTACTGCTCCTAGATGTGTGTGGCAAACCACTAGATTAAGTTTGATAGTTAGTTTGACAGGCTGTGAAAACATCTGGGGGAGGAAGGCAGATCAAGAAGGGGAAAGGGTATATATAATTTGTCCTAATTTATTTATTTATTTTATTTATTTTCACATTTATATATTCAATATATAATTGAATAATTGTTTTCCCTTTTGGATTGTACTGTTGGTTGTATTTATTTATTTATTTATTTATTTATTTATTTATTTATATACCGCCAGATTTTGCCAAATGGGAACTCAAGACGGTTAACAAATGTAATATACCACAATTCAAAGTTCAAACAAATAATAATCGATTCCAGAGAGTGAACATAAAAATAATGAACAGCAAACAGTGGAACCCAAAGTTATTTTATCAGTGCATTGTATCTGTTTATTTTACTATTGCGAGCCTTTTAGGCCAGATGGGCAGGGTATAAATATGATAATTAATTAATTATTTCTGTACCACCCATCTTTTCGAAAGAACTCTGGGCAGTTAACAATGAGGGCAAAACAAACCCAGTGAAAGAACAATGCATCAAACAACAAGAAAGGAAACAAAAATAGAAAATAGGGAATAAAAATATATAAATATATAAATAAATATTTTTTTAAAAAAAAAGGTCTTTAAGCAAAAGTGACAGACGTGTTTCTTTCCTCTTTGTAGTCACGGACTCCTGCCTTGGTTTTTGAACATGTAAACAACACAGATTTTAAGGTACAGTCTCCCCCCCGTTGCTGATGGTCATCCTCTTAATTGCATGCCTAAACCCTCGTGTTGATGTGCTCTGTAGAGAGAAAGAACTCATGGCAGCATTTTGGTCTCGGGCTGTGGAGAGCGAGGTTGGGAGTTCGATTCCCCCCCCCACAAACACACACACACATACACACACTGTGCCTCCTTGACTGGGGCTGGACTCGGAGGAGGAGGAGGAGGAGGAATCTAGTAATTGCCTTTGCTGCTTGGGAGAAGACCATCTCTTCATTCGAACATGAACGTTCAGTGGTACCTTGTATAAAGGAATTAATTCGTTCCCAATGATATTCTGTTAAGCAAATTTTCCTTTATACAAATTCCCCATAGGAATGCATTGGAAACAGAGTAATCCCTAATCGCGATCATTTTTATGTTGTATGCATTCGCCCCATAGGTGATTTTCTTAAGAAAATTTCCCCTATCTCTGGAATTGTTTATGTTGTACAGATTTTATGTTATACGAGAGTCCAATGTATTCAGTAAAAATGTGCAGAACGATTAGGAAATCAAAACATTTAGGTCCATTATTGGTAGAATACGTGCAAGTTATCTCAGCTGGATCTAAAGATGCTTATTCCTCAGTTGATAATACAGTGGACCCTCGTATAACAAACGGTTTGTATAACATAAAATCTGTACAACATAACAAATTCCAGAGATAGGGGGAAATTGGCTTAACAGAATCGCCTGTGGGTCGAATCTGTACAAAATAAAAATGGGATCACTCTGTTTTCAATGCATTGCTATTGTAAATTTGTATATACAGTGGACCCTTGTATAACAAATGGTTTGTATAACATAAAATCTATACAACATAAAAAAGATAAGGGAAATTGGCTTAACAGAATTGCCTATGGGGCAAATCCGTACAACATAAAAATGGTTGCGATTAGGGATTACTCTGTTTTCAATGCATTCCTGTGGGAAATTTGTACAAAGGAAAATTTGCTGAACAGAAATTCATTGGGAACGAATTAATTCCTTTATACAAGGTACCACTGTAATATGATCTATTACGTTTACAAGGACCTGCACCCTATGTTGTAAGACACACCAGTTCAGTTTTATCCTTCTTTCCCAGAAGTGTCAGCCAAGATCCTTAAGCCCTCACTCCCCTTATCGTAACCCCTATCAGCAAGGCTATAAAAGTAGGTTAGGACCTAGTGACTCTGCCCTGGAGCTGCTCGCTAATCTGCCCGCCTGAGAGGGCTTTTGCTCAGGTCTTCCCAGTCCTTGGCTAGACTCTGATGCCCCGCTGGGTTTTATGCCGCAAAATTAGTCCAAAGGCATTTAAAACAAAAAGATGGTATCGAGGGAATCTACAGGCAGGTGTTGAGCGAATAGTCGGTGGCCTGCTTGTTTGGTCTCTGCCTATAATCTCCTCAAAAACTGAAACATCACAGACAGTCCTCATAATAAAGTATTCTGCTTATATACCGCCCCATACCACTACAAGTAGTCTCTGGGCGGTTTACAATTTTAATTACAGTGTGCAGGCTACAAATTGCTCCCCCCCCAGCAAGCTGGGTACTCATTTTACCGACCTCGGAAGGATGGAAGGCTGAGTGAACCTTGAGCCTGCTACCTGGGAAGGGATGGGAGGGGCATCGGCCACCGTAATCTTGTTGATTTGGGAACTGGGCAGCTGCAGTGAGACACTGTTATTAATACTGCTATTAACAATGATATTTTGAACTCCCACAGCAATTATACCAAACGTTAACAGACTATGATATTCGGTTCTACATGTATGAGATCTTGAAGGTGAGTTTGCTTTGGATCCTCCCTGCTTTTATTACTGAGACAAGTGTAAAGGCGGCTGATGAATGATAACAAGTAGGGACTAGAAAAAAGCTGCCTAGATGCCCTAAGTACATCCGATCTCGCCTGATTTTGGAAGTTAAGCAGGGTCGGCCCTGTTGAGTACTTGGATGGGAGACCACCAAGGGAATACCAGGTGCTGTAGGCGCCTGGAGTAGGAACTGGCAAGCCACTCCAGTATTCCTGCCAAGAAAACTCCATGGACATGGGGTCACGAAGAGTCGGTCATGATTGTAATGACGCAACACACACAGGGACTAGATTTCTGAGATACTCTTTTTCTAAGAGACATGGTAGAAATCTTATCTGAACAAGTGCTTGGTTGCCCTCCAGGGGCAGGCAGTGATCAATGGGGTCAGATCCTGCTGCATTGATTTGTGCAAAATGTGGTGTTGGAGAGTTTTATGGATGCCAACAAGAACACAAGTTAGTGGTTTCTCAATCAAATCAGGCCCGACTTCTCACTAGAAGTTAAAATGATGAATTGAAGTGTTTGTATTTTACACATACAGTAGGACCTCTGTATCCACTGATTCAGTTATCCACGATTGGCAGAGGAAAAAATTAAATAATTCATCAGCCACAAAGCAATCTACTGCCACAAACAGCAGCCAGAAACCAAGCTACTGTCTCAAAACAGCAATCATAAAACAAGCTACTGTCAGGAAACAGCAGTTTGGGGTGGGCAGGCAGGCGTTCTCTCTTATCCACGGATATCATTATCCACGGGAAGGCCTGGAACCAATCCCCAGCGGATACCGGGATCCTACTGTATCTGGTGAACACATGATTTGCTGGCAAAGAAAATATTTGCTGGTAGAAGTGGGAGGCAGTAGTTGAGGAGGAAGAGTGAACATCAGAAGGATTGAGTCAGTAATGGAAGGCATGGCCTATCATTTGGTTCATTGCAGGACCTTTGGGACATCATTAATGTGTGAGTTCACTATGAGTTGAAAGCAACTTAATTGGCACATAACAAAAGAGTTTGCATTCATGTTCTTAAACGTGATGGCTGCAACAACTTTATTCCAGTTAACACAGATCTTGTACGTGTGTAAAGTGTTAAAGTAGGGATTTACCTGTGAGGCCCCCATTCCTCTCCAGCTTGTGAGCAGAATTACTTTTGAAAATAGATTGCTGCAGAAGCATCCGTGGTCGGTCCCCAATGAAATCCCCAGAAGCCCTCACCATTAGCTTCCGGGGGTTGTAGTCCAAGGAAATCTGAGGAGCCAAGACTGGGAACCAAGGCTGTAGGGCAGTGGTGGTGAACCTTCAGCACTCCAGATGTTTTGGACCGATAGTCCTTTGCCATTGGCAGTCTAGGCTCGGAATTCTGGGAGTTGTGGTCCAAAACATCTGGAGTGCCGAAGAGTTCACCACCACTGCTCTAGGGGGATGCAATTGTCAATTTTAATTATTCTTCCACAGAATACTGTGTTGAGTATTGAAAACCCCTTTCTAAACCGAGGTGGGGCTCAGACACAGTCTATCTGCCACTTATCAGGCAGTAATTTCAACAATCCCCAGACAAATAAAAAATACTTCACATCTCCACCACCAAGGCCATAGCTAACAACCCATACTTCATGGGTTTCAGCACCTTAGGCCATTGTTCACCTTAACGGCCTATTGAAACTATTGTCCAACTAAGGAGCCTACTCAAGCCATTGTTCATCTTATGAGCCTATTTCAGACTAGAGTGACATGAGGTCAAAGTGAGCTATGAAGTGGAGGACTCGCAACTACCTTTCCTCAGACTGACGAAGCTGTTTGGACGAGCAAAGTCCAGTTGTCATGACTCAACTTCCAGATAAACTCACCCGGATGACTGAGAATCTTCACAGACATATTCTTCCACACTTTTGTTTGCCTATGGTACTATATTTCCTATATAAAACAAATGAACTAACCCAAAGTGACCTTGTAGCCTGTTTTGATTTCTTTTTTTACAAGAAAGAGGTGTGGATGCAGCCTGCAGAGGTCTAGAGCTGGGTTAAGCTCCTGGGTTCTCTGTCCTTAGTCACCCACCCTTGTGAATGTGGGTTCCAGGCCTTCATTGTTGAAGCAACCTTCTAGTTAGCTGGCTGGTGGTGAAGGCAGCAGCAGGAGAAGGGGGCAGGCCTGATTTACGACTGCCAAGGGTTCCTGAAACACTGAGCTTCTCTCTCCCCTCCTTCACTTCTACTGAATGTCAACCCAACAGTCTGGGGTTTGCAGGAAAACAGAGGGAAGGGAGTGGAAGCTGAGCAAAACGTGGAGCTTGCGACTTGTGTGGCGTTTGGGAGAAGTGTTTTAGGAGTCAGAAGAGGAAGGGGCTTCCACATAGTTGAGGTAAAGCTAACGGGAGGTCCTGCGCGAGTCCCCTTCCTCTGTGGATGATACGTCCTTCTGCTCTCCAGGCTCTGGATTATTGTCACAGCATGGGCATCATGCACAGAGATGTCAAGCCTCACAACGTCATGATCGACCACGAGCACAGAAAGGTAAGGCGGATTTGTCTAGAAATATCAATTGTTCAGATAATGGAATATTAATAAACTTATTATTACCAAGAATGGGGGGAAAAAAAGAAAAGAAAGGTAAGCTGGATGGCCTCGGCAGAAACTTTTGATGACTGCCTTTTGCTGCCCTGCCTCTGGCTACTCGCTGTGTGTGCTTGTCTTCCTTCGCCTAGCTGTAGCTTTCGCCATGTTTTCTGATGGGCGCTGTCTCACAGAGCCTGCGGAGTGACTTGAGAGCTGGAGACCGCGGAGAAACAATGCCTCTTCCTCTTAACATTTCTTTTGTCTGTTTTTAGCTGCGGTTGATAGATTGGGGTTTGGCTGAATTCTATCATCCTGGCCAAGAGTACAACGTCCGAGTGGCCTCAAGATACTTCAAAGGCCCGGAGCTCCTTGTAGATTATCAGGTAACTCTGGCCCAGCTGAAAAGAGGGTTAAGACAAGTGAGTGAAACGAGGGAGAATGGGCCGTTCCAGTTTACCCAGTGCCGTTGTTAGTCTGTGGAACTCCCTGCCACAGGATGTGGTGATGGCATCTGGCCTGGATCCCTTCAAAAGGGGATTGGACAGATTCCTGGAGGAAAAGTCCAACACAGGTTACAAACCATGATGGAGATGTGTAATCTCTAGGCTTAAAACCAGGGTACTTCAAGGGCCAAGTGCAGGGGAGTGGTATCAGGAGACAGAGATCTAGTCTCATGTGCTCCCAGACGATTCTGGTGGGGCCACTGTGAGATACAGGAAGCTGGACTAGATGGGCCTTTGGCCTGATCCAGCATTGTTCTTCTTGACACTCTTGGTTCTTTTTTGAGAGCAAAGGAACTCATGGGCTCTGAGTTATCCGTGACGGATCAGGAAAGAGATCTTGGTGTTTTGGTGGACAGCTCCATGAAGGTGTCTCCCCAATGTGTGGCAGCAGTGAAGAAGGCCAATTCCATGCTAGGGATTATCAAAAAGGGGATTGAAAATAAAACAGCCAACATTATAATGCCGTTATACAAAACAATAGTAAGGCCGCACCTGGAGTATTGTGTACAATTCTGGTCACCGCATCTCAAGAAAGACATAGTGGAACTGGAAAAGGTGCAGAAGAGAGCGACTAAAATGATTACTGGGCTGGGGCACCTCCCTTATGAAGAAAGGCTAAAACAATTGGGCCTCTTCAGTCTGGAAAAAAGGCGCTTGAGGGGGGATATGATTGAGACATACAAAATAATGCAGGGTATGAGTAAAGTGGATAGAGAGAAGCTCTTCTCCCTCTCTCAAAATACCAGAACTAGGGGACATACACTCAAATTGAGTGCTGGGAGAGTAAGAACTGACAAAAGAAAATATTTTTTCACCCAGCGCGTTGTAAGTCTATGGAACTCCCTGCCACAGGATGTGGTGATGGCATCTGGTCTGGATGCCTTCAAAAGGGGATTGGACAGATTCCTGGAGGAAAAGTCCATCACAGGTTACAAACCATGATGGAGATGTGTAATCTCTAGGCTTAAAACCAGGGTACTTCAAGGGCCAAGTGCAGGGGAGTGGTATCAGGAGACAGATATCTAGTCTCATGCGCTCCCAAACGCATCTGGTGGGGCCGCTGTGAGATACAGGAAGCTGGACTAGATGGGCCTTTGGCCTGATCCAGCATGGCTCTTCTTATGTTCTTATGTTCTTATGTAACTCCCACTAGAACAGAGAGAAAGGGAGGTTTATATGCGGTGACCAGCTTAGGTTACCACCCTTGGCTGTTCCTCTGTCTCAAGAAATACAAAGGCCTTAAATCTGACACCAATCATCAGTCTGTGACAAGGTGTTTTAATGGTGGTGCCCATTAAAACGGCTGGTTGAAACACTTGCCTGGTTTTGCTGGTCGATTTCCATTTATTCCTTCCTGGAGGTGGAGTGATGTCAGGCAGTATCAGATACTTGGTGGTATGGGCCTTCTCTTCGACTTAAAGCTGTTTTTCACATTTATTGCTTAAGACTCTGGTGGTTTCATGTGGAGTGGGGGAATGAACCAGGCTTTGGCACTTTGGAAGCAGACGTCCAAGTTGTGTGGAAAAAGTTTATACTTCGTTCATAATTTGAACTTCTGAATGTGCAAGCGGCATGTAGAACACCTCTGCCCTTGCAAATGAGGGAAGCAGTTCCTTTTCATTCAGTTTTCTTTTTCTGAAAGAGACCTTGAAATCCAAAAATTAATGCTGTTACAGCTCTCAGAACTTAAGATGTTGGACCCTTGGTCCATCCGGGTTGATAGTTTCCATGCTGACCAGGTGGCAGTGCCTTCCGTAAGGTTTCGGGGGCACGATTCTTTCTCTGCTGTCCGTGGGGTTTCCTGGTACCCTTGGGTGGCCTTGTGTGTAAACATGACCCCATGCTTGACCTTGCTTCCCTTCCCTTCCCAAATTAGACAGAATTGGCAAGGGTGGGAATTGATCTGGAATCGCAGAAGCATTAGAAGAGAGCTTTTCACTTGTTTGTGGGCTTTTCCCCTCCTCCTTGCCAACTGGAAAACAAGCCACCCTGACCGACCCATTTTTGATCTCTGCAGATGTATGACTACAGTCTGGACATGTGGAGCCTGGGCTGCATGCTGGCCAGCATGATCTTCCGGAAAGAGCCTTTTTTCCACGGCCATGATAATTACGATCAGGTAAGTGTACCCGTTTCCCCGAAAATAAGACATCCCCTGAAAATAAGACCTACTTACAGTTTTGCCCCACACTGAAATATAAGGCATCCCCCCAAAATAAGGCCTCCCCATAATAAGATAACAATAAATGTGTACCATATTTTTTTTCATGGAAAAATAAGACATCCCCTGAAAATAAGACCTAGTGCATCTTTGGGAGCAAAAATTAATACAAGACACTATCTTATTTTCGGGGAAACACGGTAAGTGCTTTCTGTCTCCAGAGAGCTGTAATTGTATACATCCCCTCATCTATCGTGGGGGTTAGGAACCCGACCCGACCCGCGGTCATTGAAAATCCGTGATATGCAGATGCAGGTTGGGTCAGGCCTGGGGGGCACACGTGATGTTTAAACTGTCTTTAAGCAACGGAGCCAAGTGCTTGGCTCCATTGCTTAAAGACATTTTAAACATTGTGCGCTGCTTCGCCCAACCCACCCGGTGTGCAGGGCGATGCCTCCATGGAGGCAAGCCCCAGGCTCCAGCTGGTTGATGCTGGGTGGGGGGTGAAAACCTTTTGTTTCCCCATCCCAGCACCAATCAGCTGGGGCTTGGGAAAGTGAGTGGGGGAGGTTTTAAAGGCCCGGGCTTTTAAAACCTCTCCCCCCCCCAAGCCCTTTCGGGGTACCACTGTACTGCGTCCCACGAAGAAGGCCAATTCCATGCTAGGGATTATCAAAAAGGGGATTGAAAATAAAACAGCCAACATTATAATGCCATTATACAAAATAATAGTAAGGCCGCACCTGGAGTATTGTGTACAATTCTGGTCACCACATCTCAAGAAAGACATAGTGGAACTGGAAAAGGTGCAGAAGAGAGCAACTAAAATGATTACTGGGCTGGGCCACCTCCCTTATGAGGAAACGCTAAAACATTTGGGGCTCTTTAGTCTGGAAAAAAGGCGCCTGAGGGGGGATATGATTGAGACGTACAAAATAATGCAGGGCATGAGAAAAGTGGATAGAGGGAAGCTCTTCTCCCTCTCACAAAATACCAGAACTAGGGGACATACACTCAAATTGAGGGCTGAGAGAGTAAGAACAGACAAAAGAAAATATTTTTTCACCCAGCGCGTTGTTAGCCTATGGAACTCCCTGCCACAGGATGTGGTGATGGCATCTGGCCTGGATGCCTTCAAAAGGCGATTGGACAGATTCCTGGAGGAAAAGTCCATCCCAGGTTACAAACCATGATGGAGGTGTGTAATCTCCAGGCTTAAAACCAGGGTACTTCAAGGGCCAGATGCAGGGGAGTGGTATCAGGAGACAGAGATCTAGTCTCATGCACTCCCAGATGCATCTGGTGGGACCACTGTGAGATACAGGATGCTGGACTAGATGGGCCTTTGGGCGGGGGGACCACTGCATTGAGGATGTTTTCAGTCTGTGGAAGAGGTGGAAACACAGTAACCACATGTGATAGGAACGACCGCAACTCAAATATTACAGGTGGGAATGGCCGTTTAGAGACTGCTTTCTAGTGAGTCCAGGCAGCAGATTTTGGCGGTCAGCTGAAAAGTGTTGTTGGGTGGTGTACATTTTCCTCATGAATCCTCGTAGGTAAAAGCACTCCTGTCGCTAAAAGCCTACTGACTTGCTCATTTTATGGTTAATTTTAATACTCAGCTTAATTTTTTTAACAATGTGATGGTGGGAAGGGAAAAAAAACAGGCCCCTGTGTTATGGGTGGTGCTAGAGCCAGTGGTTCTCAACCTGTGGGTCTCCAGATGTTCCTGGACTGCAACTCCCAGAAACCCCTTCTAGCATAGCAAGTGGTGGAGGCTTCTGGGAGTTGCAATCCAGGAACATCTGGGGACCCACTGGCTGAGAACCACTGTGCTAGATAAAAACAGATACAGTGGACCCTTGTATAACAAACAGCTTGTATAACATAAAATTTGTACAACATAAAAATTCCAGAGATAGAGGAAATTTCCTTGACATAATCGCCTATGGGGAAAATCCATACAACATAAAAATGGGATCACTCCAGTTTCAATGCGTTCCTATGGGAATTTGTATAAAGGAAAATTTGTTTAACATAATTTCATTTGGAACGAATTAATTCCTTTATAAAAGGTACCACTGTACTCTAGACGTTTCTTTGCGTTACAAGGCAGATAGTCTTTTTCCCCTCCATCCTTGATGGCAAATAAGAACTCCCTTGCTTCAGACTGGGGTCCTGTTCAGAATGGGTTGGTTTAGCTGGATGAAAAATGTATAGTAGGTTGTGCATTCAGCACTCTGTGTAGTGAATCTCTTTGCCTTTCTCAAGCGCCCCCACCCCACCCCGGAGGGAGTTTGTGGCATTAGTAAGAGTTGAACCTGAGGGGTATCCCAATTCAGAGCTGCCTGTCTTCACCAGTTACACCCCCCCCCAACCTGCTGGCTTACGCTCTCTCTTTGCAGCTGGTGAGAATAGCCAAGGTCCTGGGGACAGAAGACCTGTACGATTACATTGACAAATACAACATTGAGCTTGACCATCGCTTCAATGACATCTTGGGCAGGTAGGAGGAGAAAGGTTCCGCTTGTGTAGCTGGGATAAATTTGTCTTTGTCATGGTTCAGCAGCTTGACTGATGGAATAGAGCAGGGGTCCTCAACCTAAGGCCCTGGGGCCGGATGCGGCCCCCAAGGTCCTGAATCCGGCCCCTGGGACCAATTGTAGACCCCCCACCTACCCCCTGCTTTGCGAGCAAGCCAATGATCATGGCATATGGGGGGGTTCTGCCCACTTGTCCCTCCCTCCCCCCTTTTTTCTATGTCAGCCTTTTTTTGGGGGGACTGTGGTCCGGCCCCCAGTGGTGTCTGGGGCGTGGTGGACCGGCCCGCTGTTTGAAATCTTTGAGGACCCTTGGAATAGAGTGTGCCTGTGCCTCGGCATGATGGAAGGCGGCAGGGCGGGGTGGGGAAACGGTGGCATGTCCTTGTTTGACGGGATGGCCATCTCTGCGTTCTAGTCTGGTCTGCGTTCCAGGCATGCCGGGATCCCGTTGCATCCCGAAAGGCTTGCCTTCTGCCGATGGAACTGGTGTGTGTGGGGGAGGAGGTTATGATTGAGACGTACAAAATAATGCAGGGCATGAGTAAAGTGGATAGAGGGATGCTCTTCTCCCTCACACAAAATACCAAAACTAGGGGACATCCACTCAAATTGTGGGTTGGGAGAGTGAGAACAGACAAAGAATTTTTTTACCCAGCGTGTTGTTAATCTGTGGAACTCCCTGCCACAGGATGTGGTGATGGCATCTGGGCTGGATGCTTTCAAAAGGGGATTGGACAGATTTCTGGAGAAGTCATCTCCAGGCTTAAAACTGGGGTACTTCAAGGGCCAGATGCAGGGGAATGTATCAGGAGACAAGTATCGAGTCTTGTGCGCTCCCAGAGGCATTTGGTGGGGCCACTGTGAGATACAGGAAGCTGGACTGGATGGGCCTTTGGCCTGATCCAGCAGGGCTCTTCTGATGTTCTTATGTTATGTTCTTATAAGGCAAGTCCTGGAGAGGAATTTGCCAGGCAGCAGCTTGAGAGACGTCGACTGTTGTTTCCTCACAGGCACTCCCGTAAACGATGGGAACGCTTCGTCCACAGCGAAAACCAGCATTTGGTCAGCCCCGAGGCCTTGGATTTCTTAGACAAGTTGCTGAGATACGACCACCAGTCCCGCCTCACGGCAAGAGAAGCCATGGAGCATCCTTACTTCTGTAAGTCTGGCTTTCCGGGAGCCCAGGGGTGGCAAGCAAAGAGAGGGGGGGCTTTTGAGTCATCAGCTGGTCTTGGCAGCCAGTTTTCAGAATGCTCCTCCAAGCATAATATCCCCAAAAGGGACTCCTTCTCTTCTCTCTTCTGTAAAAGCAGCATTTCTGTCTTCTTCTTTTTCCAATAGTGGCATAAAATAATATGTGGGTCGCACATGGGAAAAAAATCAGATCAAGAGCTGAGTGTGATGTGGTTTCAGTGTTCTTCTCCCAGCTTTTCATCCAAGCCTTTCTAAATCCCAGTCCTGCCAAACATGATTCCAGCTCCTTCCTGAAATTTGTGCCACATGGCTGAGATGAGTGGCGCCCTGACTTGAGCCCCCAGGCGTTCTTGGACTAAAACTCCCAGAGGTATTCCCCTCTAAGCTTTGTTGGCCAGGATTTCTTGGAGTTGCAGTCCGACAGCATCCACGGGACCCGTGTTGAGAACTGCTGGTTTAGATGCCAAGCTGCAACCAAGTATAGTAAGAACACTTTAGTTTGAAATGGCCGTGTCCTGATATGAAGATCAGTGGTGAGTGCTAAGAATTTGTGGGAAGACAGTTCCTGGGGATTTTGTCCTGCCTGCCCACCTGGCGTGAACCCACTGATGGAGAACTTGTGACTCTGTAGAGGTTGCCGGACTGCAACCCTCATCTTTCACTGTTGCCTTCGATAGTTGTGGCTGATGGGGACTGAAATGGGTCTTGCGTGTTCCCCAAGAATGAATTGGCACGTTAGTAGTACAGTACTCCCCCATTTATCGTGGGAGTTAGGTGCCTGACCCGGAAAATGCTGACGCCTCAGCAAACTCACCTTGGGCTGCTCCTTCTGGCGTGCAGTTCCAGAGGGAGGATTTTAATCCCTTCCTGACATCTCAGCAAACGTGCATTTCCAAAGAGAGGATTTTAATTCCCTCCTAACACATCAGCAAACGTGAACTTCCAAAGAGAGGTTTTAACCCCTTCCTGACACTTCAGCAAACAGATCTGGGGTTGCTGCTGGTGGTGCATGCTGCCAGGAAGAGCCGAAGGTCTGTTTGTTGAGGTGTTAGGAGGGGGTTAAAACCCTCTCTTTGGAAGCCCATGTCAGCAGGAGCAGTCCAAGGTCAGTTTGCTGAGGTGTCAGGAGGGGGTTAAGAACCTCTTTTTGGAAACGTCCTTCTCTCAAGAAAAAAAAGATTGTGATATACTGAGACTGTAATATATGAACCGCGTTGTGATGGAGGACTACTGTAGAGGGATGGTCAAAGATGGACACACAGTTTGCTTTCCCTTCGGACCCCATGAACCACTTGTAACTCTGGGATCTGTCGGCCTGGAGTACCTTCTGTGGCTTTAAGGCCTCAGGAGTTACCTTTTTAGATCCACAGAAGCCAAGATGAGTGACAGGGTTAGGGTTGCCAAACCCCTGGGCCTGTCTGCGCTGAGGGCTCCTCCTCCCTCCTCTCTCCTCTCAACGTGCTCTCTGCCTTTTGCATTTTGTAGACCCCATTGTGAAGGACCAGGCTCGGATGGGCTCGACCAACCTGCCAGGTAGTAGCACCCCTGTCAGCAGCGCCAATATGTTGTCAGGTGAGTTGTTGGCTACCAGCCCTGGGCACGCAAGCACTGGCAGCTCTTAGCCGGGAGACCCTCCGCCGGCCCTCCAGGAGCAGTTTAATCCAGAGCCTGGAAAAGGGACGCCTTTGGACCTCAGCATCCAGAGTCCTTCAGTCTTAAGAGGCCAGCTGGGAGATAACAAGTGGTGTACTTTTCCAAGCTCTGTCACCTCCACCTCTGCTGTCCTCTGTCTGCTGGACTAAAGGCACAATGTAATGGCGGTCTGCCCATACAACTAGGTACGGGTAACACCATTGGTATACAGGCTGGGTCATGGCTGAGGCAGAGGAGCGGGGCCCAGAGGCCTTGCATGGATGTAGAGGGCGACTGCAGAGAAGGGAATGGACTGATAGGTAAACTGGTGGGGTCTTGTCTTAATTTTAACCCTTGATTGGCTTTTGAATGCTGATACACTAAAAGCAAAGTGTTCTGCTTATATACCGCCCCATACCACTTCACGTAGTCTCTGGGCGGTTTACAGTTTCATTACACTATGCAGGCTACAACCCCCCCCCCCCCACGAACAGGATACTCATGTTACTGACCTCGGAAGGACGGAAGGCTGAGTCAACCATGGGCCTGCTACCTAGGATTGAACACCAGGTAGTGAGCACAGTTTTAGCTGCATTACAGGCATTCAACCACTGCGCCATGCGGCTTCTACTTGGCATTGTGCCCGCGAACTGCATTGCTTTGTTGTAGATACAAACCGATGCCTCTTTGTCCATTACCTGCACACACCCCCAACCTGGTCTTTGGGCCGTGTATAAACAGAGCAGTCATGATAGGGGAAGTTGTGAGTGTTTGCCTGTGAGACAAGAGCACCATCCCAGGTATCTCTTTGGTCACTCCGATACGGTTCCCTGCAGTTGATCCACACTGCCCGCTTGTAGGTCAGGTATGAAGAGGCAGGGAGGGGCAATGTGTAGCCTGTATACTGTAATTAAAACTAAACCGCCCGGAGACTATTTGAAGTGGTATGGGGTAGTATATCAGCAGAACACTTTGCTTTGCTTTTGGAGGGGGGAATGGTGTGCTACTGGCGCTGTTCCCTTGGGACCTCCCTTTTTCTAACTGTGGCCCCTTCTCCCCCCCCCCCTTCTAGGGATCTCTTCAGTGCCAACGTCTTCACCCCTCGGACCTCTCGCGGGCTCTCCTGTAATTGCTGCTGCCAACAGCCTCGGGATGCCAGTTCCAGCTGCTGCCGGCGCACAGCAGTGAGGGAGGGCTGCCCGTCTCCCAGGCATCTGGCTGGAGACGTGCAGGAGGCCTGGGCCGACCCCCTCCCTGACCTTCCCCAGGATAGCAGCCAGAGCGGCGGCGGCGGCGGCAGCCACCACCTGTGTAGCTGACAGGGTGGGATGCGATAGAATGCTCGGGAGAAAGGGGGGGTCTGAACAGTTGCTTGTGGATTTATAATAGTTCAGTCATAAAAATGATAGGCGGAACCCTTCACCTCAACCCCCCCCCATTTTTTTACTTGAACTCTACACGACTCAGAGGAATCCCTGACAAAACCCACAGATGGAGCATTTTGTGGCCGGTTCTTCCCTACCCCATTTCGTCACTCACGGTCTGATGCAAGGAGCAGCGTTTCACCCAGCGAACTTTCATCTTTGTCCATCCTTTCTGCCCGCTAACGACGGCGACGGAGGAGGAGGAGGAGGAGGAGGTTCCCTCCAAGGGAGCTTTTGCATTCTCCCCAAACACACACCCAACTGTTCTGCAGGCCTGCTGAGCTAGTTCTTCCAAGGCAGCAGTGGGGAAGATGAGGAGCCTTTAACTACCCCCTCTGGTCCTTGCCATCTTGTTCTGCATCTTAATCGATGGGACGGAGCAGGAGAAGTGCAGGCTCACCGAATAATTCTCCGTGGCAGCTGCAGCAGCCTGCAGGGTAGCAGCAGTCTTGTGAGCACAGGTGTTTTCCCTTGCAAAAACAACTGCATCAGGGCCGTTTCCTCCCCTCTCATCTGCTGTGTGCTTGATCAGAGGTTTTCTGGTTTCCGATCCATCATAACTGAGTTGTTAACTTGGATGAAAGACATTCTGGCAATGAGGAAGCTGTCTTTTCCTGTGAGATTGCCCTGCCTTTCCAATCAAGGTCTACCGATATCTCCTGGCTTTGAGGTTCTGGAATGATTTGGCTACTAGACATTCTCTCTCTCCCTCCCCCTCTCTCTTCTTTTCTTTTTTTTTCTGGCTGGTTGCTTCTTCCTGAGTTGGTCGATGCCAAGTGATGCAGGAAAGGTGACTTTGCTCCCTCATCCATTTCACCTCCTCAACTTTTCCGTGGGCCATCTGGCGAGAGATGCTGTCATGTGTCGGATTTGTGGATCCCCCCCCCCACTCCCACTCAGTTCACAGTCAAGCAAACAAAAGACTGGTGAAGGAAGGGTGGCAAGAAGAACCGTTGACTTGTAGAAATCTGTGACGCCGGCTTACTCCTGTGTGTGTGTGCAAGATCAGAACCGTTGACTTGTTAGAAATCTGAGTGGAGGACGTCGGCTTACTCCTGTGTGTGTGTGTGAGAGTGTGCATGTGCACATAAGTGTGTGGATGTATGTGTACATATATATATGTATATAAGATTTATATATATATATATATATATATATATATATATATATATATATATATATATATATATATATATATATATATATATATATATATATATATATATCTTGTCCTTCCTATGCTGAAATGTCCAGTGTTGGGATTCCTTGCTGTAAATAAACTATTGTGCCCCCCCCTTTTTTTAATTTATCAAAGGTTAGGGTTAAGTGGCCTGTGCAGAAGCTCTCCCTGGGCATGGGGGGGGGGGTTCATTCCTTTTCACGTGATTTTGATCTCAAAACCTCCAAACCAGGCCATGGGGGCTTGGGCATCTCTCAGTTTTGCTCCTTGCACAGATCAGAGGTTGCCGTAGCCGGCCACGCTCAGAAGCCTTACGAGAAGCATCTCACAAGCCAAAGCGTCGCCCGAGACAAACAGGCCCACACAAGGACCCGCGGCGGCATCACCGGATTGCTTTCCTGCTTGTGTCGGCACCAGGATATTTATTTTAGGCAAGAGAGAAGGCTCTCGCCGGACCCTCTGCAGCCACGGACGGGGGCTGGAAGGATGTCAGGAGGTCCGGCTGCCACTTCTCCGGGACAATCCCTTCCTTCGGACACCACTACAGGAGGCTCACGGCCCAAAGGAAACCTCGCCAAGTGGAGAGCAGCGAACATTTAATTTCTAATAATATATGCAACTTTTTCGAGTCCGGGCTAACGTAGCTGCGTTTTATCCCTTCCTTTCCGGTCCCTGCTTCTGTCAGTTGGGTCGGGCATGGAGAATCTCGTTTGAGCAAAAGCAGGGAAGAAGGGCCAAAAGAGCTGGTAACCTGGAGCTTTTCCCCAGCCCTTTGCTTTGCCCTTGGGAAACGACATGTGAATCCATGCAATACTAACTTTATTTCTTATTCGGTGGCGGAAACGGCCTGGCGGTGCGTACATCGTCTCAGCATGACGACAACCCAGAGGCTGGTCCGTTCCTTAACAGTGATCGATCGCTGTGAAAGTGCAGCACAGGGTCTCCGTGAAGCTGTCTTCTCATTCTTGGAGCAAGGAAGTCATATAGCTGATCCTCGGCTGCCAGGCAAAAGAAGGGGGTGTCGGGTAGAAGACAGCAAGCGCCACTGAGGAGGGTGGAATCCCAGTAACCATTAAACCTTAAAGCGAGACGGTAAGATTTGTGGTTGAGGCAGCCAGCGATCACAAGACTTGGTTTTTGTTCTTCCTTGTGCTTACCCCAGTGTCGCTGGCCACACAGGCAGCCGCACAGAGGGAAGGGGGGGGGCGTGAAGAGATGGCAGTTTGTAACAACAACATCTGTGTTGTAAATTACCTCATCTGTATACCTTGTATCAGAACACTTTCTTTTAAAATTTTCTCAGCACTTCCCTGTTTTTTTTTCTGCATCATGTTAGATGGGCAGGAAAATTTAAGGGGGGGGGGAAATGCCAATACAATAAATAGTCCTTGTTGGCAACTTTAAAATATCTTTTTTTAAAGAAAGTTTTTTAAAACCTTGTTTGAAGTGATCCTTTTTATTTGTTACAAATTTAGAATTTTGGTTCTTTCCCCCTCTTTTTTGAATTTTTTGGATGTAATTGTAACGTAATTGTTAAAACTAACCCTTCAACTGTGCTGAGGAAAAGTTGTGCCATGGAGGTCTTTAATTTTTTTAAATAAAATCATTGAAACGCAGCTATTTCCCAGTCATTAGTCTCTTGAATACACAGGGAAGTCGCTTCGATCCAGGAGAAGCCTTGTTCAAACAAGCATCTCTGCCCGCTTGTGTCACTTCAGTTCTTGAGGGTAGTTTGCTCTCTTTATGTTTGTCCATTGTGCTTCGTCGTGTGTGGAAGCTGCTTTTAATCAGGTTGGGTGAATTGCAGTCATAAGAACATAAGAAGAGCCATGCTGGATCAGGCCAAAGGTGCATCTAGTCCAGCTTCCTGTATCTCACCATGGTCCCACCAGATGCGTTTTGGGAGCGCACGAGACTAGATATCTGTCTCCTGATCTCAGTCCCCTGCCTCTAGCCCTTGAAGCACTCCAGTTTTAAGCCTGGAGATGACACGTCTCTATCATGGTTTGTAACCTGGGATGGACTTCTCCTCCCTTTGAAGGCATCCGGGCCAGATGCCATCACCGCATCCTGTGGCAGGACGTTCCACAGCCTAACAACATGTTGGGTAAAAAAATACTTTCTTTTGTCTGTTCTTACTCTCCCAGGCCTCAATTTGAGTGTATGTCCCCTAGTTCTGGTATTTTGTGAGAGGGAGAAGAGCGTCCCTCTATCCACTTTACTCATGCCCTGCATTATTTTGTGTACTTCTCAATCATATCCCCCTTAAGGTGCCTTTTTTCCAGAGTAAAGAGCCCCAAATGTTTTAGCCTTTCCTCATAAGGGAGGTGCCCCAGCCCAGTAATCATTTTAGTCGCTCTCTTCTGCACCTTTTCCAGTTCCACTATGTCTTTCTTGAGATGCGGTGACCAGAATTGTACACAATACTCCAGGTGTGGCCTTACTATTTTGTATAATGGCATTATAATGTTGGCTGTTTTATTTTCAATCCCCTTTTTGATAATCCCTAGCATGGAATTGGCCTTCTTCACCACTGCCACATATTGGGTAGATACCTTCATGGAGCTGTCTACCAACACATGAAGATCTCTTTCCTGATCCGTCACGGATAACTCAGAGCCCATGAGTTGATAAAGTTTTGATTTTTTGCCCCAATATGCATTTGCATTTTGCTACAGTCCTTATCATGTTCTGGCACTACAATACCCATCATGCTTCTGCATGGGATATGTTGGCTAGAGCTGATGGGTGTGCTAGTCCCACATGTGGGAGGTTTTAACACACACGCCCCACCTCTTCCTCATAAACCAGTATGACCTACCTTGCACTCAGATAGTAGACAGGTGGGATAGAGATGCAATGGATAAGTTGGTGGATATTTCAACACAGATTTCTCCACTGGACTAAGAGAGAGGCAGAAAAAGGGAGGAGGTGGAGAGAGCGGATAACACTGAGATCCAGAATCCTACTGGTGTTTGTACCATTTCTGGAACTTAATTGGAAGGCCTCTCAAGGGCCCAATACTGCATCTGCCAGTTGTAGCAAATTCAGTCAACCTTACCTGAACATTAGATTCTAGCCATTGTTGCCCCATTGCCAAGAGCTTGCCAACTCAAGTTCTTCAAGTTGCATGTGGCATGTGCTGTCAATTCTGATCTATTGAAGACCCTTGTAGGGTTTTTCACAACACAGTAATACCTTGGTTTACAAGCATAATCCGCTCCAGAAACATGCTTGTAAACCAAAACGCTCTTACACCAAAAGAAATTTCCCCATAAGAAATAATGGAAACTTAGATGATTTGTTTTGGGGTCCCAATAGACCACATACCGTAGGCACAAAATGTCAAAACTCATTTAAAAAGTTGGCTAGAAGTCTGTGTCCACGCCATGGTTTATGTACCCAGTAGGTCACGAAACGAACCATGCGAGTCCAGGTGGTCCTCGGAACCGGCTGATACACGCAGATCCAGTTGCTTTACCTTTCTCTGTCTCACACAGGGTTAAAATCCCAACGAGGAAGCACGCCGCAATGTCATCTTTCCTGCTTCGTGCTGCTGGCAAGTCAGAGAGGGAGGCGGGATGATGCCTGTCCCTGCACAGCTCCTAATTGGCCAGCATCACAGATCTAGCACAGATCAAGTCATAGCATGCTTCCCTGTTGGATTTTAACCCTGTGCGAGACAGAGAAAGGTAAAGCAATTGGATCTGCATGTCTCAGCCGGTTCCGAGGACCACCTGGGCTCCCATGGTTCGTTTTGTAACCTACTGGTTCCGAAACGAAATGCCCATCCCTAACTGCAACTCACAAACATCCTTCACTGTTGATCACACTGCCTTGAACAGGTGGGAGTGGCAGTCCAGTAACTTATAGAATGCTCTATTGTGCTCCCTACTTTCATGTGTACTCACCATTGTACCACTATCACTAAACCCTCTACATCCGTTGTGCTCACGTTTACATTTGTGTCCAGCAAGGATGCTTGGGGATGAAATGGTCCTGTTAGGAGTCTCTGGTGTCATCACAGATCTGCAGGCCAAGCCTGAAATAAACTGTTTTAAGTGGTGCCTGGGCTGAGAGCTCAATGAAACAATAAAAAAAAGCTCATACCTTTTAAAGGTCTCTATTGAAAATGATATTGCTCCTAATGGTAGTAGTCCTAGAGCACAGCAGTACGGGGTGAGGTGGACAGCTTGTGGTGGTCTACTCCTAAGTCGGATCTCTTCAGTCACAGATATCGTTCCTCTGGATCAGAGTTTGGAAAAGTTACTTTTTTCCGTGAATGTTCCCAGGGTTTTCACAGGGATTCTGGGGCTTGTAGTCCGAAAGGTTTTGGGGGCTTTATCACTTAGGTTTTTTGACAGATCCAAGGTTGCTGGGTAAGAGTATTTAATAATAACAGATTTAAACATATTAGTAATACAGTATTCCATCATGTTAGGTCTGACTTGATAGCCCAGGGTGTTGTAGGGTCTCAGAAGCGGTTCACAGTCCCACAGTTCCAGACCCTTGAGATAGTCTGGAAGTTGAGTCATGGCTACTGGACTTCTTTTTTTGAGAGATAGAAATGTTTCGCTGTTCATCCAAACAGCTTCATCGGTCTGAGATAGCTTGCCTGAGGCTGCCCAGATGGCTCTCACATACTTCATCTTCATTATCTTAGCTGGCCTGTTTTCCAAGGGGCACAGCGAGTGGATGGATCATTCAGTTCTACCCACCTTCCCAACACCAGAGAATTCAGCAGAAATCTTCCACACTGGCAGCGACATCTGATGGGAGTAAGCCCTCCAAGAAGATGAAGAGGCCACCTCTGCCCCCTTGTGTTTGAAAAGATCACTACACCAAGCCAGACTTAACCAAGATAAGAGGACCATGAGATAAAGGACATTCGAGTTGTCCCTCTGCAGTGAGCACCTGGACAAATGAAAGGAAGAAGACTCACAGTGTAGCTGTTCCAGCACTTGGACACGTTACTGTTTTGGACCAGAGTTTCCAGAATCACCAGTCAGGGTTCTGCCAGCTTTCTTAGAACATAAGAAGAGCCATGCTGGATCAGGCCAAAGGCCAATCTAGTCCAGCTTCCTCTGTCTCACAGTGGCCCCACCAGATGCGTCTGGGAGCGCACAAGACTAGATCTCTGTCTCCTGATACCAGTCCCCTGCATCTGGCCCTTGAAGTACCCCAGTTTTAAGCCTGGAGATTACACATCTCCCCATCATGGTTTGTAACCTGTGATGGACTTTTCCTCCAGGAATCTGTCCAATCCCCTTTTGAAGGCATCCAGGCCAGATGCCATGACCACATCCTGTGGCAGGGAGTTCCACAGACAGACAACACGCTGGGTGAAAAAATATTTTCTTTTCTTCTTATGTCTTCACCGAAGTACTGAACAACTGTGTCTGCCTCATTTGCCAAGAGACTGTGGCTGTTTTCAAGGAATTTAACATCAAGAGGCACTACCAGGCAGAATATCCCAACTACGGCAAGCTAACTGGGAAGAAACGCAGTGATAAATTGAAGGAACTGGAAGCTTTTTCACCGGAGCCCCTGAGTCAGGTGAAAATACCACAAAGGCAAGCTACCAGGTGGCCCCACAGATTGCCAAACACTGCAAACCTTTTACTGAGGGTGAATTTATTAAAGAATGTGTGATGCAAATGGTGGAGCAAATTTGTCCTGAAAAGAAACAAGATTTTGCCAATGTTTGCCTTGCTCGTAACACTGTGGTACGGAGAACGGAGGATGTTCCATCCGATGTTAAGAGACAGCTAGTGGCAAAGGCGCATCGGCATCTTTCCTGTCACAACACCACACTTTACGTTGTTAAAACCACCACCCCACCACTCTCAAAACGAAGCCCACCAGGTAATAGAGTAGCGGGACAAGGATTTAAAATAAGGAGGCTGAGCGATGGGGTAGAACATCGCAGGCGTACCGGAAGGAGTTGGAGAAAGGGATAAATCAACTGGGCTGATGAGGCTTTTTATGCAATGAACCCCAGACTCACCCAGGACCCCCTCCCCACTAGGCACAGAACCACAAGGAAGGTTAGAGAAAGCGTGATGGTGGCCCAAAATGGGAGCCATTGGCACAGATCCCCCCCTCCGTCCCCTCCCAGAGCTCGAACCACGTCAAGATGCCAAATAAATTCAAGCAGAAAAAGAAAAACCAAGGTCCTCAATCCAACACCAGCCTCCATTTCAGATAGGGCAGGAACCAGAGGCTTTATCATTTAAAAAAAAACGGGGGGGGGGGTGGCGGCAGTTATTTATGTTGGCTGAGGCATTCTGGGAAATGTAGTTGAAGGGGGGGGAAGAGCTTTCCTATGTTCTGGGCAGAAACGCCCCAAAAACACAGCAGTGAGAAGATTTAAGGCCACACATTTGGTTGACGTTGTGAAAAAGGAGAAGAGGGAGAGACCCCAGGAGGCCAGCGTAGTCTTTCACACACACACCCTGGAAGCTGCTCCCCCTTTGCCCCTCCATGGCACATCTGCCCTCCCCACATTCCGCTTGGGTTTTGGCTTGGCATCAGAAATAAATATTTCAGCAGGGAACGGCTGCAGTTTAAGAAGTCCACCTGGCCCAGTCCCCCCTCTGCTTTTAACAGAGTATTAACAGAATATTTTGCAGATACAGTACTGTATTTGGGAGTGATTTAAAGCCCAAGGAAGCTGCTCTTGACAGGATAAGTGTAAAATTCACTTATACCTCTTTTTACTCAATGCCTCCTGATTTGCTCCCTACAAACAGAAAAAAATTGTCTATAACCGGAAGAAAGGAAGAGCATTACAGAAGTGAGACAAGTTTCTCCCCATCTTTTTTTTTTAATTTCCTTCCTGTTATTTTGAAAACTGCAAGCAAAATGTCATGCCCAGGTGCTTATGTGCCCTGGCTGGGCAGGAGAGAGTGACCTTTGCCCCCAGTTATCAAAAGATGGTGCATGAAAAGTTGTGAAGCCCTTTTCAATGTGACGGGACAGAATTGACGTCTAACCCACGATTGGCACGTCCCTGGTCCCGGCAGCCCCTACTGGGTGAGGCGTTTCGGTGGAACTCCCAAGCTGGCGTGGAGCCCTGCCTAGAGTTTGGAAAAGTTACCTGCCGGGACCCCCCAGAGACCCTGGCAAGAAGGGCTAAACAGGCATGTCCAAACTTCAGCCCTCCTGATGTTTTGGACCACAACTCCCAACATTCTAAGCTTAGATTGCCAATTGCAGAGGACCGTGGGAGCTGCGATCCAAAACCTCTAGAGGACCAAAGTTTGGACATGCCTGGGCTAGGAGGCTTAGGAGTTATAGTTATATTTTTGTTTGTTTGTTTACTCATCATTATTGTTGTTTCTTTGTTTTATTCAGTTTGGTATTATTGTTATAGTTATTGTAAACCGCTTGGAGTTCATTCGGAAGACGGGCGGTATATAAGTATTAAAATAAATAAATAAAAAGTCCAAAATCAGATAACTTGTCCAAAGTGGGTCATCCCCTTTGCCCAGAGAAGCCAAAAACCCAGTGGGATTCATAATAACCTTCCCCCCGCCCCCAAGACGCCTGAAGGGGATACATCAGCATCTTCCTTTGCTTGGACCCCAGCAGGTGCCTGGAAGCCCCTGGGCAAGGCACCCTGGCTACTAGCCCCATCCGTCTCTGGCTAGTCTCCCCCAATCTTCCCTGACTTGCGCTGGAAGGAAATGAGCCGGCGAAAAAAAGAGGTGGAGGGGGGTCGTGCGCGCTGCACGGCCAGGGAAGACCCCCCCCATCCTAAAGTCGATGGCCACCCTATCCCTCGGACCCCCACTATCAATCACCTTCGCTGGGGGGGGGCGCTGCGCCAGCCGTTGGAAAAGGGGTGTGTGTTCCTCCTGCAAGATTTTACAGGGGACGCAACGGGGCTCCCCCTCCGACCCGGCGGGAAGGAGGGTGTGTGTGTGTCCCGAACTGAAACCTGAGCCAAGGCTGAGCAGGAAGGGGGGAGGGTTTGAGGAGGGAGGTTCCCCCCCTGGCTCGCCTGCTCGGAGGGGGGGATGGGGCCAAAAGCAAAGGGGGTCCCCGGCGGCAGAAGGGGCGAAAGGCGATCCCGGCCCAGATTAAGCACTTTTACTGGAGGGGGGGAGAATATGACACCGGCTTAAACGCCCCGGTCCTCTGTTTACATAGCTTTGGCTTACTCCTGGGGGGCTCCAGGAGGCTCCTTTACTCCCAGGTAAACCCTTCCCCAACTCGGGAGGCCGCTGCGCACTGGAGCCGGTTTACTCGGAAGCAGGTCTGGTTTCCTTCTGGAGGACAAGGGGGGGTGAAGGCTTCCCGCGGGCTGGATCGCGCCCACAACCCAGGCACACACAACTGTGCAAGAATCACAAACACACACACGCACACACAGCGCACGCCCTCCTCCTTCCTCCCGCTGGGGATCCCCACCACCACCACCTCTGGACCCTCAAAGAAACCGACCTGCTCTCCTGACGCGACTCCGGAGCAGTGAAGGCGAAAGCGAAGTGGCCCGAGAAGGAAAGAGGGAAGGAGGGAGGGAGGGAGGGAGGGAGGAGAGCCAGGCACGTGGTTGCCCCGCAGAGGGAGGGGCGGGGGAATCCCCGTGACGTCACTGAGACCAGATGCACCGGGCGGGGGAGCACCTGTGATTTGGGGGGGTGTCTCTGTAGTGCTCAGGGTGACCCGCAAGGAAGAGGCAAGGTTCCCCCCCTCCCCCCAAAAAAACCCCACACCGATTCTAGAGCTGCGCGTGTATACAAGCCTACCCACCCCGGTGCCCATCAAGTAGGTGCGGTGGTTGGACTACACCACCCAGCATCCCCTGGACTGCATGGTTATTTATTTATTTATTTATTTATTTTAACGTTTATATACCGCCGGTCTTCCAGAATTATTATTATTGCAATAGCAATAATAACAAAACTAAGTAAAAAGCAAAACTCATGATGTGCACGTCAGGATAAAACTACATCAGAAAAAGAACAGAATAAAAAAAAAAGATTGGTCATTCAACACCCTTGGAAAACAGCAGGTCTGCGGCGGTTGGAGCAGAGCTGCCCTGGCTGGGGGATTATGGGAGCTGTAGTCCCCCCCCCCAAAAAAGGAATTTACCTATCCAAGCTCCACACGTAGGGCACGCTGTGCAGCTATTTATTTTGGCCCAGGATTTTGCCAAGTCAGCTGGGGAAAGTCCCATGATGCTGGGATGTGTCCCTGATCCAAAAGAAAGGGTCGCCCAAGGACTCGCTGGCTGGACTCCATCAGAAGGGACGCTGGTGCTTTTCCAAGGAGAAAGGCGTGGTAAAAATACTCTAAAATAAATAAATGACCTTGATGGAGCTGAAAGAAGCTGGGAGAGGTAGAAAATCACTGGAGAGATCCACGAAGCAGTGGCTGAATGGACAGACAGAGGACTTCTCTGCCAAGGGAAACCCATGAAAACTCCGCTCCCTGACTGCTCCTTCCTTGAACTAAAGACAGGTTTCCCCTTATTAACGGCATATCCACAACCCCGTTTTTATATTGTGCACCAGGCACCAAGGCAAATCCTATAAGCTGAAAGACACAACAGGATTTGCAGATCATTGCACAGTGTGTGGCTCCTTGGGTCTCTCTCTCTCCCCCCCCCCTCTCTCAATGTCGATCTCTCTCTCTCTTTTATGGTCACAACAAGACACTGGTTCTTTTGTGTTAGGGGATTTCCAGTAGTAAATATATAAAGTTTGTAATGCAGGCCAAGGCCAGCCCGATATCACATAAGTTTTTTTGTTTTATTTTTATTTTGGATCTTGATTTCATGCCGGAGGGAACCAGATTCCAGATGGATTGATTGCCTTATCTTTTCTGCTGCTCTCTGCACAGCATGGGTGTGAGTGGGTTCATGGTTCTCATTATTGATGCTTAATTCTTCTGTGGAATTGACGATCGGAGATGACTGTTCTTTCAACAAGTTTTTATTAACGGAGTTAACAACGAAAGGATTATTACTTTCACTCTCCTGCCCCATGTCTTGAACATTAAATAACAAAGGGACATGTTCCAACATAACGCGTGTATCATGCTCACAAACTAGCGGGGTCTTGTAGGGTCACCGTTTAAAAACTGCCTTGAACCCATGCAATTTACTGTCAACAAGCCCTCAAAAATATGTGTGTACATATATACCCCTTCTTCCTATTAAAAGGTATCTCAGGATCTGAAAACTGCTGATAAGCCATCCCTCAGCTTTCCCATCATAGAGAATAGCACAGCCAGGTCTCCCAGTTTGAGTAGCTATAACCAGGTTATTTTATAGCAGCCTACAGTTGACTGCAATTCATAAAAGCTAATAAAGACAAAGCCAGCTATGGACTCCAAAAAGCAGCTTGCTTCCCGGATCCCACTGCTTCACTCTGCGTGGGAGATTTAACCCCTATGCCCCCCCCAAGGGATCCCCAGAATGGTTGCACAAGAACACTCCTCACTCATACATAAGGGGAGGCCACTTATTCTCTTACATGTTCCTTCACTGCTTTCACCCACATATGCCCCCCCACGTCCTGTGTCGACTATCTTTCCACTATCTTTCCACTCTCCAACGCCATTCCACCATTCTTCTGCTGCTTGGCTCCTGGCACGGAAGCCCCACCATCCACCACCAGATGAAGGGATCCATAGACCTCAACCATGTGGCTATCCCCATTTCCTGATTCCCCAAAGAACCGGTATTCAGCCATTGGAAGCTAGTCTGGATACTGCATTTCATTTTCTTTGTGTACTAAATGTTTGTACAGTGGACCCTTGTATAACAAACAGCTTGTATAACATAAAATTTGTACAACATAAAAATTCCAGAGATAGGGGAAATTTGCTTAACATAATCGCCTATGGGGAGAATCCGTACAACATAAAAATGGGATCACTCCGGTTTCAATGCATTCCTATGGGAATTTGTATAAAGGAAAATTTGCTTAACATAATTTCATTTGGAACAAATTAATTCCTTTATACAAGGTACCACTGTATTTCAAGATCTCCCAATGTAACCCACCCCAGGTGCCCCATTGTGCAAAGACCAGTTTGGCCCAGCCACATCCTATGGTAATTAAACCTATCAACCAGCCAGCCTTTTCATTCAAGACGCCTCACACCTCTTGCTTCACACAATGGGTGTTCCCCTAAGCCCATCATTACCCAGGGGGGGCCCCCTTGAGTGCTCACCTATCTCACCCTATTGTGTCTTGATGGCCCAACCCAGTTGAGGCCAGAAAGGGTTTTGTCCCTCTCTGATCACCACCTATGCACCCCTTGTCTCATCAAATTCCAGGGCCCCCCCCGGTTGTTCTGATGTGTTCCTACCCTTGCCTCTTACCCCCGTCCCATGCTTGGGATCACCATTTTGGAAGGAGAAGGAATTCACCTCCTCAACGAACATGTCCTGCACCCTGGAGTCTTCTTCCTGACATTTCTGGATGTAATTACCTGGATAACTGGACAATGCCATTTCCTTCTGCCCCATTGTTTACAACCATCAAGGCTCATAAACACCTCAATGGCAAACATTAACCCAGCCACACCTGGATTATGGGGCAGAGACTGGGTAATGTTACCAGCCCCAGGACCACCCTGCGAGATGCCCCGGACTGTCACCATTGGTGGCCTCCCTGAAGATTGCCACCTACCTATCCCAGGGATCTGTGCCCACCCTGTGGGAGGGGAGGGGAGGGGAAAAGGTATAAAAGTTTGTAACCATTTTGTTTCACGGCCGACCATCCTGCACTGCCTTGCCGTAGGGTGGCTGGCCTTACCGTCCTTTATTAGGCCTAATAAACCGGTAATTTTCTCTGGACCTCTCTGTGTTGGATTTCTTTATTGGACCATGGGGAAGCCAGCAGCGTACAGTAGGAATAGCTTACTGAAAACTCAACAGTCTCCCATAGCTCTCAAAGTGTCCCGGTATGTGCTCGTGGGAACTCCCTTTCCCATGGCACACGGCCTGCAGCACGGATGCCGCGCCCATCGGGGAGGCTTCCGATGCTCCCTGAGGGGAAAATTCACCATCGATTGCATTGGGCTGGGACCACTCCATGCCGGCGTTACCGTCGCCTTCCACTCCAACGGATCAACGGCCATATAGATTAATGGGTTGTATTTTAAACTTACTATGTATTTAATTCATTTCATTTTAATATTGTCCGCTGCCTTAGGCCCCCTGATGATGATAGATAGATAGATAGATAGATAGATAGATAGATAGATAGATAGATAGATAGATAGATAGATAGATAGATAGATAGATAGATAGATAGATAGATAGATAGATAGATAGATTAGATTCAAGAGGGCTAGAAACTTGGTTTTGTTTTTAATCTTATGCCATGCTTCTCGGCATGAGGCTTTCTGCCCCTGACACCAGCTGGGGCACCTAAATTCATGCCAAGTAGGGGCTGCCATCCCTCTCTCTACACCCACTGGAATTTTTGTGACACATCCTGCATTGTGACACGTGGGCATGGTGACCGAGTGACCACATGGGAGGGGGCCAGACCCCTCATTTCTCTTGATCTTCTGGTGTAGAAGGAGAGAAAATGTGAGGCTCCTGAACTCCAATACTGTTTTTAATGTGGTTTGATTGCTGCTCATTATTTCACAGTCTTTTGATTCGTATATAGATTAATGGGTTGAATTTACCACCTTTAACTTATAATGTGTTTAATTTCTCTCATTTTAATAATTTCACCTGCCTTGGGCCTCCTGATAGATAGATAGATAGATAGATAGATAGATAGATAGATAGATAGATAGATAGATAGATAGATAGATAGATAGATAGATAGATGTGTGTGTATGTGTGTTGTGTCGTTACAGTCGTGACCGACTCTACGTGACTCCATGTCCATGGAGTTTTCTTGGCAGGAGTACTGGAGTGGCTTGCCAGTTCCTACTCCCGGCGCCTCCAGCACCTGGTATTCCCTGGTGGTCGCCCATCCAAGTACTAACCAGGGCCGACCCTGCTTAGCTTCCGAAATCAAGCGAGATTGGATGTGCTTAGGGCATCTAGGCAGATGATGATAGATAGATAGATAGATAGATAGATAGATAGATAGATAGATAGATAGATAGATAGATAGATCGATCGATCGATCGATCGATAGATAGATAGATAGATAGATAGATAGATAGATAGATAGATAGATAGATAGATAGATAGATAGATAGATAGATAGATGTTGTGAGTTTTTCTGGCTGTTTGGCTGTGTTCTGGAAGTTTTTCTTACTGACATTTCGCCGGACTCTGTGGCTGGCATCTTCAGACGGCAAGGAGCTCAGGGAACTAAGAGTTCTCTCTGTGCTCTGCGTTATAAAGTGAGTGAGATTCGAGTTTTTAAAATTGAGGAAATTTGTCCTAGGCAGGAAAATAGGTGTTACTCCCTGTATTGTGATGAAGAGATTAAGAAGCTTCAATGCAAACGGGTAGCAATGATCCTTGATCAGTGGTGTGGTTAGCTGTTCTATTATGTGAACTGATCACTTTTGCTTGTGGCTGGCTGGGAATCATTGAGCTTTGACCTTTTGCACTTTACAGCTTTTAGTCCTGGAAGCAAGGCTTTGCTGATTTTTAGATTTTCTTCTTTTTTGTTTAAACCGTGCTTATGTTTGTGGATTTCAGTGGCTTCCCTGTGTAGCCTGACATAGTGATGGGAAGTGAAGATGCCAGCCAGATTCTGGCAAAATGTCAGGCCACGGGCAAAAGCCTTCAGAGAGAATACAGATAGATAGATAGATAGATTCAAGTGGGCTAGAAACCTGGTTTTGTTTTTAAACTGATACCATGCTTCTTGGCATGAAGCTTTCTGCCCCTGATACCAGCTGGGGCACCTAAAATCATGCCAAGTAGGCGCTGCCATCCCTCTACCTACACCCACAAGCATTTTGTGACACATCCTGCATTGTGACACCTGGGCATGGTGACCGAGTGACCACATGGGAGGGGGCCAGACCCCTCATTTCTCTTGATCTTCTGGTGTAGAAGGAGAGAAAATGTGAGGCTCCTGAACTCCAATACTGTGTTTAATGTGGTCTGATTGCTACTCATTATTCCACAGTCTTTTAATTAGTATATAGATTAATGGGTTGTATTTTCCATCTTTAACTTTATGTTTGTTCAATTTTACTCATTTTAATATTTTCACCTGCCTTTGTCCTCACGATCCTCCTGATAGATAGACAGACAGATTCCGATAGATCGATAGATAGATAGATCCAGATAGATTTAATAGATAGATAGATAGATAGATAGAAGATAGATAGATAGATAGATAGATAGATATTCCATGAGGCTTTAACGTCCCTGATACCAGCTGAGGCACCTAAATTCATGCAGAAGGGGTAGGGGCTGCCATCCCTCTACCGACCCCCACCGCATTTTTGTGACTCATCCTGCATTGTGACACGTGGGCATGGTGACCCAGCAGCTGACCACATGGGATGGGGGCCAGACCTGTGTTTAATGTGGGTTGATTGCTACTCATTATTCCACAGTGTTTTAATTAGTATATAGATTAATAGGTTGTATTTTCCATCTTTAATTTATGGTTTAATTTCTTTCATGTTTACATTGTCACCTGCCTTGGGCCTCCTTATAGAGAGATAGAGCGATAGATGTTGTGAGAGAGAGAGAGAGAGAGAGATAGATAGAGAGAGAGAGAGATGATGATGATGATGATGATGATGATGATGATAATGATGCATATTAGGTACCTTTAAATTAGTACTTGAGATCTCTTTTGAATAATTACTTAATCATTTAGAGATGGTATTTGACTGTGATTCTGCTAAGAAAGCCTCCAGTTACATGTGGTGGACTTTTGGGGGCTCAGGGGTGGTTTGTGGCCACAATTCTCAAATTCCTCCTGACCTCTACCCACCTTCATCACAAGCAGGGTAACAAAGCCCTGTTTCTCTTCCACATCCTGGCGCTTCCAGAGGAAGTGAGCTGCATCCCTTTCTAAAGAGAAAGAAGGCTGAGGATGTGAAAGATCAATGGGACTTTCCAGATCTTTTCTTCCCTCCCACCGATTGACCACCTTCTCCTTTTCCTTTCTAGGTTCTCAAAACTGAGAAAGCTTTTTAATAAGAGCAGTCAGACAGGAGGCTGGCCGTGGCCGTGGCCGTGGCTGGCGGAACTGGCGGCTGCCTTGTTGTCAAAACCGGGTACACCCGGTGGTGGACAGCGTGACCAAAACCATCCAGGTCCTCCCCCCTGCAGCCGTGGTTCCGGCTGCAGGAGGGGAGCGCGTGTCTCCAGGTAGGTCCTGGATGCAATGAGGGGTGGCTGGGGGGGGGTGGCTAGCTGGACCACCCCTGAGACTCACGGTGATCTTGTGATCTCTCCTCAGCAACATCAACTTTGAATAGTACAACGAGGCATTCTTTGGCAGCCTCAGCGCAATCGGTTGGAGAGGCTGCGTGCCCCGAGAACCAAAGCACCACCTCTTCTGAAGAACTCATGAGGTGCTCCTTGGCCTCCTTGGGGGACTCTCTGGGCGAAAACATCTGCCCAGAGGATGCAGCTGAGGTTTTGAGCAGCTTCAGGTCCCACCCAGTGCAGGCTAAGCAGGTACGGTCATCTGGGGAGCCCCCCTCCATGCCTGGGGTGTGGGGGGGGGGACACACACGATGCCCTCTCCCAAGCTTCCGCTCTCCTCCAGAGGCCATGCAGGATCTGTCCCTAGGCATGTCCACAGAGACCCTCCTAGCCAGGTTCTCCTCTTCCTTCCAGGACGGTCCGAATGAGCAGGCCCAGTGCATGTACCTGGCTCACATCTTGACCGCCTCCCTCTAACAGCCATCGTCAGGGGAGAGGATGAGCTGGACCTTCCCCAAACGAAGGCTGAGCTTGTGGCCGAAGTGGTGGTGAGTGTCAGGGTGTTTGCCGAGGGGGTGGCAGAGGATGGGCAACAGGGTGGTGGGTGGTGGTCGAGGCTGACCTTTGTGGGACTGACCCTCCTCTCTCTCTCTCTCTCTCTCTCTCTCTCTCTCTCTCTCTTGCCCTCTTTTAGGCAGTCCTGGAGCAGGTGGTGGCAGAGCCCACCCCAGGGAACATCTTACCCTGCGCCCTGGTGGCTCTCCACCATCTAAGGTAGGCCTCCTTGGGGGTGGGAGGCAGGTAAGGGGAGGAAGAGGTAGCACGGGCAAAGGGGTGTCATCTGGACGGGCAGTGGGATGGATGTTAAGAGGGGGTCGTAGGAGGAGCAGGTGAGGGCCACAATCCAACCGTGGCTGGAACAGAGGAAAAGAAGAGAATGCATGTGAAGGGACCTGAGTGGAGTGGGGAGGCCATGGCAGGGGGTAGTCTCAAACCCCAGCCCCCTGCTCCTCCTCAAGGAGGTCCCATGAGGAGCCCCCCTCCCCCTCCCCTAGAGCCCACCCCCCATCTGCCGACTCGCCTCTCTTCTCCATAGCAAAATGACGCCACACACACCCTGGGAACTGGAGGACAGATTCCTTAGCTTGGCGATCCATGCGGTGCTGCGCCTGGAGGAGCCCAGTTATGATCATGTGGGCCAGGTGGGTCCTTGAGCAGGGTTCCGGGGAGACCCCTGGCTGCCCCACAAATTCCCACCCCTCCCCGCCATGGGTGGGCCGTCTGGGTCAGCCACCCTCTGCCCGTGCTTTCTTGCAGTCCTTATACCGGAGCAGCCAGCAGACTTTGGAGGTCCTCCTTCTGGGGCTGCTGGATGAGGACTCGAGCAGCGACCACCTCTTTGCCATCTTGGACGTAAGTCATCGACCTCCTTGTTGTTCTGCTCTGAGAGCTTTTCCCCAAGAGAGTCTGACTCAATCTGGCTCCTTGGACGTCCAGACCATTCTTACGTGTTCTGCGCTCCCCTGGGGTGACAGGGCCCATGGGTCCTGCCCCTCCTCTGTAGGGCGTCCTTGCAGGCCTTCATGTGCCCTGCCGCCTCTTTCCTCAAAGCTCAACCAGCCCAGTCCCCTCCCATCATTCCTCACGGGTCTTCGTTTCGAGGTCTCCTGGCCATCCTTGTTGGCCTCCTCAGAGCTTGTTCCAGCTTCTCTGCATCCTTCATAAAGAGGGAGGTGGGGGGGCTAACCTGTGTTGAAGAGAGGAGACCCATCCTTCCTAGGATGGGTCTCTGGGTCTTCTCTGCATGCATCCCGAAATAGCATTGGCCTGTTCTGCAGCCGTGTCACACAGCTCGCTCATATTCAGCTTCTGGCTTCCAACCGTTCCAAGGCCGTCCTTGATCTTCTCTTCTTGGGCACAAGCCTTTCTCTTTGAGCTCGGGTCTCTCTGCCCCTCCCCATTCCATATGCCCCCCCATCCCCCAATGGCATTGCTGCAGAGGCCACGTGGTTTCCGCCCTGGAAAGCGCTTGTCCCGGGACAGGTTCCTGAGGTGTCTCTCCCTCACCTTCCCGCAGCACCTAAAGACTGGGCTCCATTCCCAGGAGGACTGGGAGAGGGTCTGGGCATCAGGAAAGATCGCCACGCTGCTCAGGCGCACCACCCTCCTCCAGAAATATAACGTGAGTCCCCGACGGATTGGTCTCCTGGGGTGGGGACGGTGGGACGTGGAAACCTGTGTGCCCTTCAAACGATTCCTCCCCGCTTTCTTCCCGCCAGATCATGGGCGACGCCTTGGGCCGTTATGTGGCGGAGCTTGGGGTCCTCCTCATGGACCCCAAGAGGCAAGTGGGGCGTCATGCCCAGGAGGGCATCTACCGCCTTTATGAGCTGGCCCTGCAGCAGAGAGGTAAGAAGTCTGGAAGGGACGGGGGCCTCCTCCAAGTCCTTGGGGGGAGGGCTGCCTTTCCTCCGAGGCACCCCCTCCGCCTTCCCTGGGCAGGGAGGAGGCTGCACAGGAAGGGATGCTTCCTTTCATCAGGGAGCCCCCCCAGGACACCACCACCCCAGGGTTCCCTGGGTGGGAAATCTCCAGCCCTCCAAGCCACGTTTTGTGGGGCTGAACTCTGGGGCTTGGTGCCTCTTCCGACAGGGATCGACATCCGGGAGACGGCAGGCCTCTGGATTAGAGAGCCCCACCTGGATTGGGAGATGGCCTCTTACCAGAACACCGTGCAGATGGCCAAGGTACGGAGGCCGCCCGGGCTGGTTCCAGGGTTGCCTTTCTTTCTGCCGAGACGGGCAGGTGCCTGGAGGTGCAGGGGTTCTCCCCTGCCTTTGGGTTTGCCCTTTCTGAGTCATAATAGGCGAGGAGGGAGGTGGGGAGGGAGGGAAGCGGAGAAGCCCCTTGGCCAGGGGGGTCTTCCTGAGGGTGAGAAATAGGCCAGTCCACGAGTACTTTAAACAACTGCTCTCCCTCCCTCCCTCCCTCCCTCCCTTCCTTCCTTCCAGAAATTGAATGCAATCTTTACACCAGAGCAAAGACTGGCCTTCTTGAAAACAGTGCTCCGAGCGGTGTGGGACCCAGATCTCCAAGTCTCCCAACCCGCGCTCTTCCTGCTCTTCGCCTTCCTTGGGTTGGGGAAAGAGGTCCTGGGGATGGACGTGAGTTTCAGGCTGGCCTTTTTTGGCGAGGAGGAGGCAGTGGGGAGGAGGGAGGCTTCTGAAGGTGAGCTTTGGATTCCGTCTCCACAGGCACAGGGGACCGAGGCCAAGATTCGACGGTGCCTCCACAGACTGCGGGAGTGTGGGAAGCAGCCGATGGAGCTGCGCTGGTTGCTGGCTGGCAAAGGTAGGCAGTGCCCTTGAGAAACCTGTGCTGGGGAGAGAAGGGTCCGGGGATGCTGCCCCTGGTGGGGGGAGTCGGGGTTCCTCTCTTCTCACAAAGTCTCTCTGTCTCTCTCTGTTCTCCGTGCAGATGACATGCTTATAGACGACCTAGAGGAGGAGGAGGAGACGGAGGAGGAGGAGGAGGAGGCAGAGGAGTAGTAGGCGAAGGGTGAAGTGGATGTGGCACCATACAGACCATTGCTGGCAGCATGGGGGGGGCAGTGACTGGCGTAAGGTGGAGTTGCCCTGGGTCCAACATCTGGAAGGGAGGAATGGAGGCAGAGCAACTCAAGGGGGGCAAGCTGGCCAGCCAGGTGACCAGCCAGTGAAACCGGGCAAGGCAGCTACGTGCTAGCCCGCCAGCAGCCAAGCCTGACCAATCCGGGCACCTAAGGCGGCCTGCCACCCACCCCACCCACCCCACCCCACTACGTCTGCCTGTCACACCAGGCGGCACCCAAGCAAGACCCACCCAGGCAACCCAGGTCACCCGCCACCCTGGCTGGCTTCAAGGTGACACCCATATAAAACTCCCCGTGAAGCCCAAAACTGTGCCACTGTGACATACAGCTAATTGTCAGTTATCAGTTATCAATACTGCCATTAGAAAAGATAGAAAAATATATGAATTTTGTAAAACAAAAGACAGACCCTTTGCTAGATGGCCAACAATGCTAGTAAAAGTCATAACTGGCATGTTGTGAATGTGAAAATTTAATATATCTATAGCCTCTCTTTGGGAGGGAGCTTGAAAAAAGCCATGCTCAGGAAGCATTTGACAATCTGGAGTGGGACTTCATGAAGAAACAACTAGAGATAATGGATTTTGGAGACAGCTTTTCAAAAATGAAAACAGCAATATATAAAGATCAAACTGCAAGGACTGAGGTCAATGGAGAACTGATGCGAAGCATACAAATTAAAAAAGGGACAAGACAGGGATGCCCTCTTTTTATACTTTTTATACTAACATTGGAGGCCATGAACAGACAGATAAGAGAAAATAAGGATATTCAAGGGACCAAGGTTAAGGATGAGATATATAAGTTACAAGTTACAAGCTGATGACCTGGTTTTCATTATAGAAGACCCTTTAAAATCTGCTGCTATATTACTGGAGGAAATTGAAAGATATGGGGATGTGGCAGGGTTAAAAATAATAGATCTAAAACAGAAAAGCGAATTGACATCCAACACTGGGATACAAGTAGAAAAAAAAGTGAAATACCTGGGGATACAAGTGACAAAAAGGTGTTCCACTTTATAAGAAGACAATTATCTTAAATTGTTATCACAGGTAAAACAAAATGTTGAGAGGTGGGGGAAAATGCAGAACTTGTTACTGAGAAGAATCGCCACTGTTAAAATGAGCATTCTACCCAAACTCCTGTTTTTGTTTCAGAACCTCCCAATTTACTTAGATGGGAAGTTTTTTTTAAAGATTTAGATAGAATAATATCTAAATTTGTTTTGCAAAATAGGAAAGCAAGGATTAGAATGACATTGTTACAGGAGAGAGGGGGTTGTGGTCTCCCAAATTGGTGCCTCTATTATCAGGCTAGTGCACTGACATGTGAATTAAAGAATGGATGCACTTGAGAAACAAAAGAATACTCTACTTGGAAGGACGTGACTTATTACAAGCTGGGTGGCATGCGTTCTTATGGTATGATCAAAGTGAAAAACATAAAATATTTTCAAGGACATGTGATAAGGAACTCGCTACTCAAAGTTGGGGAAATAATTAAAAGCAAAAATTATTTGTTGGATTGGGAAATGAAAGATGAAGAAGTTAAAAGATACGATGGTCCAATGGGAGAAATTGTGGACGTTTAATTATAAATGAACAGTAGCAGTAACATATCAAGAAAATGTACTTAAACTGTTCTACAGATGGTATAGGACACCAGCTATGCTTGCTAAAATGTATCCCAATCTTTCAAGCAAATGCTGGAAATGTAAAAGTCAGGGGGTACATTCTATCACTGTTGGTGGACCTGTGCAAAAGCTAAGAATTATTGGTTCATGATTTATAGCTGGTTAAGACAAATGACAAAGCAAAACTTTAAATTTAAGCCTGAAATATGCCTACTGGGAATCCTGCCCAAAATTGGAAATAAAATAAATATCTAGTGCTACACATCTTAATGGCGGCAAGATTGGCGTGGGCACAGTTATGGAAAACAGATAAGATACCAACAGAGGAGTTGGTTACAGGAAAAAATTTGGACTGTGCAACTATGGATATCTTGACCTGTAAACTAAAAGAGAGGGAAGAGAGTAAATTTGCACAGATATGGAATTTATTCTATACTTGGATAGACAATAGAAAAGAATGGATAATGTAGTAGTTGTTCAATAAAGCTCAATTTCTTAATGTAAATAAGATATTGATTAAGTCAATGATAAATGAGATGACCAAAAAGATATTATGATAATGTATTATATATAATAATAATAAAATGTGGGAAAAAAGAAAAAAAAGAAAAAAGCCAGCTGGTAACTTTCAGCCAAAAGCCAAAATAAAGGGATAAAGGGTGAAAGAGCTGTAAATATTTACCCCTTGCTGGATCCAAGAAAGGGATCAAGGGCAAAAATAATAAAATAAAATAAAATACATTTTTAAAAAATGCCAACTGGCCCAAGGGCCAGCTGGTCGGCGCTAGGAAAAAAAACCTTTTTTAAAAAAAGCGGTGAAGGCCAGCTGATGGGCACTGGGGAGGAGATTAAAAGTAAAAAATAAAAATAAGACCACCAACCAGCCCCAGGAACAGCTGGTCGGTGCTAGGAAATAAATAAATAAATAAATAAATAAATAAAAAGTGTCAAAGGCCAGTTTATGGACACTGGGGGAGTTAAAGCACCGATGGTCAGCTGATGGGTGCTAGGGGGTGACCTTAGATTGCTCAAAAATTAAAAGGAAATTAAAGAGTAAAGAAATAAGGTTACCTGAAAGGGGGGTTAGAATAACCCTAACCCTAACCGGGGGACAGCAAGATGCAGAGAAAAAAAGATAAGACAAAATGGATGAAACTAGAAAAGAAATTAAAGAGGTCAAAAACCAAATTAAACTGGATTTAGAAGAAATGAAAAATACAGTACTATATTGGATGTACCGGATCAGGTAGTAAAAGAAGAAAGAGCAGAACAGAAAGAAAGGAAAGAACCAACAATCAGATTAAAATTAAGACAAAGAGCTAAATGTTTGAAAATCAGAAGCATCCTAGAAGTAGGAGAAGAGCTTCAGGAAGACTTGTATCAAATGATAATCCCAGCAATGGCAAAATTATATAAGATTAAAATAAAAGATTTTCAGTGCTGGGAAGTAGATACTGACAAAAGAAAAATTTTTATCAAGAAGGAAATTAGAAACAGGAGGAAAAGAAGTAAAAATGTTCAAAGATATCCCCTGGAAAATTTTAAAATTAAGAGATTAGATTCTTTATCCAAAATTCACAGGGGCAAAATAAATTTAACTATCAATGGGAAATTATTGAGGGACTATCCTTTCATACAGGCAAAGAAAATAGAGAATCAATAAAGTGCAGAAGGCAGAGGAGTTTTTCCAGAGATATGGGACAAAATTTAATGAGGAGACATGAGTGGACAATGGTAGCTTTTAAAGCACATAATCCACTCTGGCAGCTTCTTATGTTCCAAAGGACTATGTTTGTATCAAATGATAAACCTCCCAAAGAAGAGAAGGAAAATGAAAATAAAAAGGATTCATTCAGGGTCCCAGTTTCCATTTGTTCCAGTGCTTTATAAGAAGCTGGTGGCTGAAACAGGAGGGGCTGCCAGTCGTGCGGGCAAGGGGTTTCTTCAAAGGGCCTTGGTTAAGAGGCGTCAGTGGCCAAGTTTTGGGGCAAAATCCTTTAACTATCAACCCCCACAGGAAATTCCTCCTCCCCTATCCTTCGGGAGCACAGCCATGGTGGGAGAATCAATTAAGTGCAGGTTTGCATCCGAGTGGCCCAGAGATAGAAGGAAAATTTAATGAGGTGGACAATGAGTGGACAATGGCGCTCCGGTCGTGGTGCCCTCATAAAAGCAGGCAGCTGGCCAAACCAAAGGACTCATATGTTAAAGGAAATTTCCCCATAGAAGAGAAGGGAAGAGCAAAGGATTCATTCTGAGGTCCCAGTTTCCATTTTACCCCGGACCCCCACAGCCAGAGGTCAAGGCTGCAGCAGCGAGGGGCTGCCAGTCAGAGCTTGGGTTTCTTCCCAGGGCCCAAGTGGGGTTCTGCTCAGTGGCAGAGTGCTGGGGGGCTCCGGGACAGCTCCACCCCCAGCTCCTCACATCCCCTCCCCTTCCATCGGGAACAGCCATGGGGGAGCATCGAGGGGGACGGTTGAGGCGGCATCGAGGCTTGCCCAAGGGCCCATTTGCGCTAGCCAGGCTGAGGTGCCCTCATAGATGCTGAGCTGGCCAAGGCAGAGGCAGCCTGGGTCCCCGAGATGCCTTCCCTACTGGGAAGGAAGATGCCAGACTTCATTCCTCCACCACACCTCCATGACCCCCACAGCTGGAGACCAAGCTCAGAAACAGAAACCACAGGCAGAGCCTGGGCGCCCACCATAAGCACCCAAGTCCGGGTTCTGCTCTTGGGCTCGGTCTTACCTGGGGGCTCCGGGACAGCGGCGTGGTGTGTCCTCTGGCCCACTCGTGGCTTTTGAAACTCGGGGAGGCGCACGGGGGACCTGAGTCTGCATCTTCCTTGCACACAGGGCAGCATCTCGCCATAGTCAGGCTGAGACGGAGCCTTCCAAAGAGGCCGCCTGGGTATAGCGAGATACCGCCTGGTGCGCTAGGAAGATGCAGACTCCATTCCTCCGCACGCCTCCGTGAGCCCCGCAGGTGGAGACCAAGCTCAGAAGCAGAAGCCGCAGGCAGAGCCTGGGCGCCCACCATGGCGTTCACCATGGCACCCAAGTCTGGCTTCTGCTCTTGGGCTCGGTCTACCTGGGGGCTCCGGGACAGTGGCGGCGGTGTGTCCTCTGGCCCACTCATGGCTTTTCAAATTCGGGGAGTCGCACGGGGGACCTCAGTCTGCAGCTTCCTTGTACACAAGTCAACATCTCGCCATAGCCAGGCTGAGACGGAGCCTTCCAAAGAGGCAGCCTGGGTATAGGGAGATGCTGCCCGGTGCACTAGGAAGCTGCAGACTCCATTCCTCCGCACGCCTCCGTGAGCCCCGCAGGTGGAGACCAAGCTCAGAAGCAGAAGCCGCAGGCAGAGCCTGGGCGCCCACCATAGCACCCAAGTCCGGTTTCTGCTCCTGGGCTCGGTCCTGCTGCGGGGCTCCGGGACAGCGTCGGTGGCGGCTCCCCTGCTCCGCAATTGGTATTTCCCTGTCAGGGAGACGCGCGGGGACCTGACAGGGATTTGACCAGACGTTGGCGGCTTTGCCTCTGGCCAGTCCACTCCATTTCTATGATGGCACCATGACCAGAGTTCGATGCTGGGCCACTCGCACCCAACCTCGCGGGAAGTGATGCTCCCGCCATCGCTGTGCTCCCCATGGAACAGGAGGAGGAAGAGGTGAGCTGGGGGGCGGAGAGAGGAACGAGGGGGACCCCCAACACCCACCACTGCCACCAGCCCCACCAAGGTCCACAGGACTGGCAGCCCCTCACTTCTCACCTACGGGGGCAGCCACCTCTGGAGCTGGGACCAGCTTTTAATAAAGAGCTTACAAAGCCATAGATTGATAAATCACACTGTGGCAGTGTCCTTTGTCTACATCATGGGCGACCAAAGGGGCCTCCATGAGTTGATTTTTAATTTTGCCACTGCGGTGAACATACCCTTTGGTTTTTCACAAGATAAGCTGCATGTCTCTTAAGGGCCACATTTATAATGGCCCTAGGTAGATTAGTATGAGGTTTGGAGAACCCACAATCTGAATGTCCAAGGGTATCCCTAATATACTTAGTTTTAAAACAACCCATAGTGGGATAGGTTTGGGAAGTCCCACACTAAATCCCAGGATTTCTGCATGATAGGCTTGAGTTTATTGGCCAATGGAGAATATGGTAAAATACGTGTTAATTTGTTTGTGGGTCATTTATTCGGGGGTCTGAAGAGTGGAGCTTGATCTACATATTCTATTCTTCTAAAAGCAGATCTAATAATCCTCAGTGGAGAGCCATGTCTTAAGAACAGATCCCTCAATAACTTACAGTCTTTCTCTCAGCCACTTTGTTTTTATTAGAATTACATTTTATATGTAATAATTGTCCAAAAAGACAATTGTGAGCCAGACAGAAATATTTATAATTGAAATAGGAATTTCAGTCTGTCTGTGTTTTAATATTATGTGCAGCTAATGTATTTTCTGAAGTTCTGTATAGCACTGTATCTCAATAGTTGATACTATAAAGTCAAATTCACACGTGGATTTAATGGTATTTGGATAGAATGGATCTATTCATAAAATGCCTAGTATGGATCCCTCCATCTATAAAATAAAAATATCATCTATATCTCTATGATACTCAGCAATATTCTTCCAGAAAGGATTGTTGACTGTTTCCAAAACAAACATTTCCCTCCATATTTCCATATATAACTTAGCTACTGATGGAGCCAAGGCCCTTTATTACATCGTACTGCATATGTAGAGTGGTACCTTGGTTAAAGCACATAATCCACTCTGGTTCCTGGATCGTAAACCAAAGGACTCATATGTTAAAGGAAATTTCCCCATAGAAGAGAAGGGGAATTCAAAGGATTCATTCTGGGGTCCCAGTTTCCATTTTGTTCCGGTGCTTTGGCCGGGAGCTGGTGGCTGTGGCAGCGAAGGGCTGCCAGTCATGCAGGCCAGGGGTTTCTTCTCAGGGCCTTGGTGGTGTTGGTGTCAGTGGCAGAGTGCTGGGGGCCCCCCTCCTTCCTCTCTCCACCCACCCCCCACAGCTCACATCCTCCTCCCCTTCCATTGGGAGCACAGCCATGGCGGGAGCATCAATTCCCACTAGGTTTGGATCCGAGTGGCCCAGCATCGAGAAGGACGGTTGGAGGCGACAGCGCGGGCAATCCACAAGCCCATTTGCGCTCCGGTGGTGGTGCCCTCATAGAAGCTGAGCTGGCCAGAGGCAAAGGCGCCGTGGTCCCCCGCACGCCTCCCCGACAGGGAAGAGCCACGAGTGGGCCAGAGGAGCCGCCACCCCCGCTGCCCCGGACCCCCACAGCCAGAGGTCAAGCCCAGAAGTAGAAACCGCAGGCAGAGCCTGGGTGCCCACCAAGGCGCCCAAGTCCGGCTTCTGCTCTTGGGCTCGGTCTACCTGCGGGGCTCTGGGACAGCAGCGGTGGCAGCTCCTCTGGCCCACCCGTGGCTTTTGAAACTTGGGGAGGCGCACGGGGGATCTGGGTTGCATCTTCCTTGCACACAGGGCAGCATCTCGCCATAGTCAGGCTGAGACGGAGCCTTCCAAAGAGGCAGCCTGGGTATAGCGAGATGCCTCCTGGTGCGCTAGGAAGATGCAGACTTCATTCCTCCACACAGCTCCGTGAGCCCCACAGCTGGAGACCAAGCTCAGAAGCAGAAGCCGCAGGCAGAGCCTGGGCGCCCACCATGGCACCCAAGTCCGGCTTCTGCTCCTGGGCTCGGTCTACCTGGGGGCTCCGGGACAGTGGCGGCAGTGTGTCCTCTGGCCCACTCATGGCTTTTTAAATTCGGGGAGTCACACGGGGGACCTCAGTCTGCAGCTTCCTTGTACACAAGTCAACATCTCACCATAGCCAGGCTGAGACGGAGCCTTCCAAAGAGGCACCCTGGGTATAGGGAGATGCCGCCTGGTGCACTAGGAAGATGCAGACTTCATTCCTCTGCACGCCTCCGTGAGCCCCGCAGCTGGAGACCCAGCCCAGATGCAGAAGCCACAGGCAGAGCCTGGGCGCCCACCATAGCACCCAAGTCCGGCTTCTGCTCCTGGGCTCGGTCCTGCTGCGGGGCTCCGGGACAGCGTCGGTGGCGGCTCCCCTGCTCCGCAATTGGTATTTCCCTGTCAGGGAGACGCGCGGGGACCTGACAGGGATTTGACCAGACTTTGGCGGCTTTGCCTCTGGCCAGTCCACTCCATTTATATGATGGCACCACGACCACAGTTCGATGCTGGGCCACTCGCACCCAACCTCGCGGGAAGCGATGCTCCCGCCATCGCTGTGCTCCCCATGGAACAGGAGGAGGAAGAGGTGAGCTGGGGGGCGGAGAGAGGAACAAGGGAGACCCCCAGCACCCACCACTGCCACCAGCCCCACCAAGGTCCACAGGACTGGCAGCCCCTCACTTCTCACCTATGGAGGCAGCCACCTCTGGAGCTGGGACCAGCTTTTAATAAAGAGCTTACAAAGCCATAGATTGATAAATCACACTGTGGCAGTGTCCTTTGTCTACATCATGGCCTACCAAAGGGGCCTCCATGAGTTGATTTTTAATTTTGCCACTGCGGTGAACATACCCTTTGGTTTTTCACAAGATAAGCTGCATGTCTCTTAAGGGCCACATTTATAATGGCCCTATGTAGATTAGTATGAGGTTTGGAGAACCCACAATCTGAATGTCCAAGGGTATCCCTAATATACTTAGTTTTAAAACAACCCATAGTGGGATAGGTTTGGGAAGTCCCACACTAAATCCCAGGATTTCTGCATGATAGGCTTGAGTTTATTGGCCAATGGAGAATATGGTGAAATACGTGTTAATTTGTTTGTGGATCATTTATTCGGGGGTCTGAAGAGTGGAGCTTGATCTACATTTTCTATTCTTCTAAAAGCAGATCTAATAATCCTCAGTGGAGAGCCATGTCTTAAGAACAGATCCTTCAACAACTTACTGTCTTTCTCTCATCCACTTGGTTTTTAGTAGAATTACATTTTATATGTAATAATTGTCCAAAAAGACAATTGTGAGCCAGATAGAAATATTTATAATTGAAATAGGAATTTCGGTCTGTCTGTGTTTTAATATTATGTGCAGCTAATGTATTTTCTGAAGTTCTGTATAGCACTGTATCTCAATAGTTGATAGTATAAAGTCATATTCACACGTGGATTTAATGGTATTTGGATAGAATGGATCTATTCATGAAATGCCTAGTATTGATCCCTCCATCTATAAAATAAAAATATCATTTATATCTCTATGATACTCAGCAATATTCTTCCAGAAAGGATTGTTGACTGTTTCCAAAACAAACATTTCACTCCATATTTCCATATATAACTTAGCTACTGATGGAGCCAAGGCCCTTTATTACATCGTACTGCATATGTACAGTGGTACCTTGGTTAAAGCACATAATCCACTCTGGTTCCTGGATCGTAAACCAAAGGACTCATATGTTAAAGGAAATTTCCCCATAGAAGAGAAGGGGAATTCAAAGGATTCATTCTGGGGTCCCAGTTTCCATTTTGTTCCGGGGCTTTGGCCGGGAGCTGGTGGCTGTGGCAGCGAGAGGCTGCCAGTCATGCAGGCCAGGGGTTTCTTCCCAGGGCCTTGGTGGTGTTGGCGTCAGTGGCAGAGTGCTGGGGGGCCCCCTCCTTCCTCTCTCCACCCCCCCACCGCTCACATCCTCCTCCCCTTCCATCGGGAGCACAGCCATGGCGGGAGCATCAATTCCCACTAGGTTGGGATCCGAGTGGCCCAGCATCGAGAAGGACGGGTGGAGGCGGCAGCGCGGGCAATCCCCAAGCCCATTTGCGCTCCGGTCGTGGTGCCCTCATAGAAGCTGAGCTGGCCAGAGGCAAAGGTGCCGTGGTCCCCCGCACGCCTCCCCGACAGGGAAGAGCCACAAGTGGGCCAGAGGAGCCGCCACCCCCGCTGCCCTGGACCCCCACAGCCAGAGGTCAAGTCCAAAGGCAGAAGCCGCAGGCAGAGCCTGGTCGCCCACCAAGGCGCCCAAGTCCGGGTTCTGCTCTTGGGCTCGGTCTACCTGGGGGCTCCGGGACAGTGGTGGCGGTGTGTCCTCTGGCCCACTCGTGGCTTTTCAAATTCGGGGAGTCGCACGGGGGACCTCAGTCTGCAGCTTCCTTGTACACAAGTCAACATCTCACCATAGCCAGGCTGAGACGGAGCCTTCCAAAGAGGCACCCTGGGTATAGGGAGATGCCGCCTGGTGCACTAGGAAGATGCAGACTTCATTCCTCTGCACGCCTCCGTGAGCCCCGCAGCTGGAGACCCAGCCCAGATGCAGAAGCCACAGGCAGAGCCTGGGCGCCCACCATAGCACCCAAGTCCGGCTTCTGCTCCTGGGCTCGGTCCTGCTGCGGGGCTCCGGGACAGCGTCGGTGGCAGCTCCCCTGTTCCGCAATTGGTATTTCCCTGTCAGGGAGACGCGCGGGGACCTGACAGGGATTTGACCAGACTTTGGCGGCTTTGCCTCTGGCCAGTCCACTCCATTTCTATGATGGCACCACGACCAGAGTTCGATGCTGGGCCACTCGCACCCAACCTCACGGGAAGTGATGCTCCCGCCATCGCTGTGCTCCCCATGGAACAGGAGGAGGAAGAGGTGAGCTGGGGGGCGGAGAGAGGAACAAGGGGGACCCCCAGCACCCACCACTGCCACCAGCCCCACCAAGGTCCACAGGACTGGCAGCCCCTCACTTCTCACCTACGGGGGCAGCCACCTCTGGAGCTGGGACCAGCTTTTAATAAAGAGCTTACAAAGCCACAGATTGATAAATCACACTGTGGCAGTGTCCTTTGTCTACATCATGGCCTACCAAAGGGGCCTCCATGAGTTGATTTTTAATTTTGCCACTGCGGTGAACATACCCTTTGGTTTTTCACAAGATAAGCTGCATGTCTCTTAAGGGCCACATTTATAATGGCCCTATGGAGATTAGTATGAGGTTTGGAGAACCCACAATCTGAATGTCCAAGGGTATCCCTAATATACTTAGTTTTAAAACAACCCATAGTGGGATAGGTTTGGGAAGTCCCACACTAAATCCCAGGATTTCTGCATGATAGGCTTGAGTTTATTGGCCAATGGAGAATATGGTAAAATACGTGTTACTTTATTTGTGGGTCATTTATTCGGGGGTCTGAAGAGTGGAGCTTGATCCACATTTTCTATTCTTCTAAAAGCAGATCTAATAATCCTCATTGGAGAGCCATGTCTTAAGAACAGATCCTTCAACAACTTACTGTCTTTCTCTCATCCACCTGGTTTTTAGTAGAATTACATTTTATATGTAATAATTGTCCAAAAAGACAATTGTGAGCCAGATAGAAATATTTATAATTGAAATAGGAATTTCAGTCTGCCTGTGTTTTAATATTATGTGCAGCTAATATATTTTCTAAAGTTCTGTATAGCACTGTATCTCAATAGTTGATACTATAAAGTCATATTCACACTTAGATTTAATGGTATTTGGATAGAATGGATCTATTCATAAAATGCCTAGTATGGATCCCTCCATCTATAAAATAAAAATATCATCTATATCTCTATGATACTCAGCAATATTCTTCCAGAAAGGATTGTTGACTGTTTCCAAAACAAACATTTCCCTCCATATTTCCATATATAACTTAGCTACTGATGGAGCCAAGGCCCTTTATTCCATCGTACTGCATATGTAGAGTGGTACCTTGGTTAAAGCACATAATCCACTCTGGTTCCTGGATCGTAAACCAAAGGACTCATATGTTAAAGGAAATTTCCCCATAGAAGAGAAGGGGAATTCAAAGGATTCATTCTGGGGTCCCAGTTTCCATTTTGTTCCGGTGCTTTGGCCGGGAGCTGGTGGCTGTAGCAGCGAGGGGCTGCCAGTCATGCAGGCCAGGGGTTTCTTCCCAGGGCCTTGGTGGTGTTGGCGTCAGTGGCAGAGTGCTGGGGGCCCCCTCCTTCCTCTCTCCACCCCCCCCACCGCTCACATCCTCCTCCCCGTCCATCGGGAGCACAGCCATGGCGGGAGCATCGCTTCCCACTAGGTTTGGATCCGAGTGGCCCAGCATTGAGAAGGACGGTTGGAGGCGGCAGCGCGGGCAATCCCCAAGCCCATTTGCGCTCCGGTCGTGGTGCCCTCATAGAAGCTGAGCTGGCCAGAGGCAAAGGCGCCGAGGTCCCCCGCACGCCTCCCCGACTGGGAAGAGCCACGAGTGGGCTGGAGGAGCCGCCACCCCCGCTGCCCCGGACCCCCACAGCCAGAGGTCAAGTCCAAAGGCAGAAGCCGCAGGCAGAGCCTGGGCGCCCACCAAGGCGCCCAAGTCCGGGTTCTGCTCTTGGGCTCGGTCTACCTGCGGGGCTCCGGGACAGCGGTGGTGGCAGCTCCTCTGGCCCACTCGTGGCTTTTGAAACTTGGGGAGGCGCACGGGGGACCTGAGTCTGCATCTTCCTTGCACACAGGGCAGCATCTCGCCATAGCCAGGCTGAGACGGAGCCTTCCAAAGAGGCAGCCTGGGTATAGCGAGATGCCGCCTGGTGCGCTAGGAAGATGCAGACTTCATTCCTCCGCACACCTCCATGAGCCCCGCAGCTGGAGACCAAGCTCAGAAGCAGAAGCCGCAGGCAGAGCCTGGGCGCCCACCATGGCACCCAAGTCCGGCTGCTGCTCTTGGGCTCGGTCTACCTGGGGGCTCCGGGACAGTGGCGGCGGTGTGTCCTCTGGCCCACTCGTGGCTTTTCAACCCGGGGGAGTCGCACGGGGACCTCAGTCTGCAGCTTCCTTGTACACAAGTCAACATCTCGCCATAGCCAGGCTGAGACGGAGCCTTCCAAAGAGGCAGCCTGGGTATAGGGAGATGCTGCCCGGTGCGCTAGGAAGCTGCAGACTCCATTCCTCCGCACGCCTCCGTGAGCCCCGCAGCTGGAGACCCAGCCCAGATGCAGAAGCCACAGGCAGAGCCTGGGCGCCCACCATGGCACCCAAGTCCGGCTTCTGCTCCTGGGCTCGGTCCTGCTGCGGGGCTCCGGGACAGCGTCAGTGGCGGCTCCCCTGCTCCGCAATTGGTATTTCCCTGTCAGGGAGACGCGCGGGGACCTGACAGGGATTTGACCAGACGTTGGCGGCTTTGCCTCTGGCCAGTCCACTCCATTTCTATGACAGCACCATTACCAGAGTTCGATGCCGGGCCACTCGCATCCAACCTCGCGGGAAGCGATGTTCCCACCATAGCTGTGCTCCCCATGGAACAGGAGGAGGAAGAGGTGAGCTGGGGGGGGGGAGAAAGGAACGAGGGGAACCCCCAGCACCCAGCACTGCCACCAGCCACACCAAGGTCCACAGGACTGGCAGCCCCTCACTAATTATTGAGATAGCCAGCTTCCATTCCAATCTAGGAATGTCTGCCTGCCCACCAGGCAGCTCACCAGGCCCGGAACATGAGGCCACCCACCCACTCCGTCTGCCTTCCAGCCTCCATTCCAGTCCAGGTGCCACTCTGCCTTCCCACCTGGCCAGCAACATCAGGCCATGCTGCCAAGCCAGTCTGCCTGCCATCCATCCACTCAGTCCGCCAGCCTCTATTCCGGTCCAGGTGCCAGTCTGCCTCCCATCCATCCGCTCCAGGTGCCAGTCTGCCTCCCATCCATCCACTCCAGGTGCCGGTCTGCCTCCCGTCCATCCGCTCCAGGTGCCGGTCTGCCTCCCATCCATCCGCTCCAGGTGCCGGTCACCTGCCTCCCATCCATCCGCTCCAGGTGCCGGTCTGCCTCCCGTCCATCTGCTCCAGGTGCCGGTCTGCCTCCCGTCCATCCGCTCCAGGTGCCAGTCTGCCTCCCATCCATCCGCTCCAGGTGCCAGTCTGCCTCCCATCCATCCGCTCCAGGTGCCAGTCTGCCTCCCATCCATCCGCTCCAGGTGCCAGTCTGCCTCCCGTCCATCCGCTCCAGGTGCCGGTCTGCCTCCCGTCCATCCGCTCCAGGTGCCAGTCTGCCTCCCGTCCATCCGCTCCAGGTGCCGGTCTGCCTCCCGTCCATCCGCTCCAGGTGCCGGTCTGCCTCCAGTCCATCCGCTCCAGGGGCCGGTCTGCCTCCAGTCCATCCGCTCCAGGGGCCGGTCTGCCTCCCGTCCATCTGCTCCAGGTGCCGGTCACCTGCCTCCCGTCCATCCGCTCCAGGTGCCGGTCTGCCTCCCGTCCATCCGCTCCAGGTGCCAGTCTGCCTCCCGTCCATCCGCTCCAGGTGCCAGTCTGCCTCCCATCCATCCGCTCCAGGTGCCGGTCTGCCTCCAGTCCATCCGCTCCAGGGGCCGGTCTGCCTCCAGTCCATCCGCTCCAGGTGACGGTCTGCCTCCCGTCCATCCGCTCCAGGTGACGGTCTGCCTCCCGTCCATCCGCTCCAGGTGCCGGTCTGCCTCCCGTCCATCCGCTCCAGGTGCCGGTCTGCCTCCCATCCATCCGCTCCAGGTGCCGGTCTGCCTCCTGTCCATCCGCTCCAGGTGCCGGTCTGCCTCCAGTCCATCCGCTCCAGGTGCCGGTCTGCCTCCCGTCCATCCACTCCAGGTGCCGGTCTGCCTCCAGTCCATCCGCTCCAGGGGCGGTCTGCCTCCAGTCCATCCGCTCCAGGGGCCGGTCTGCCTCCCGTCCATCCGCTCCAGGTGCCGGTCTGCCTCCCGTCCATCCGCTCCAGGGGCCGGTCTGCCTCCCGTCCATCCGCTCCAGGGGCCGGTCTGCCTCCCGTCCATCCGCTCCAGGGGCCGGTCTGCCTCCAGTCCATCCGCTCCAGGTGACGGTCTGCCTCCCGTCCATCTGCTCCAGGTGCCGGTCTGCCTCCAGTCCATCCGCTCCAGGGGCCGGTCTGCCTCCCGTCCATCTGCTCCAGGTGCCGGTCTGCCTCCAGTCCATCCGCTCCAGGGGCCGGTCTGCCTCCCGTCCATCTGCTCCAGGTGCCGGTCTGCCTCCCGTCCATCCGCTCCAGGGGCCGGTCTGCCTCCCGTCCATCCGCTCCAGGGGCCGGTCTGCCTTCCATCCATCTGCTCCATCTGCCTTCCAGCCTCCAGTCCAGTCCAGCTGCCAGTCTGCCTGACCACATATTATTATTATTATTATTATTATTATTATTATTATTATTATTATTATTATTATTATTATTATTATTGTTGTTGTTGTTGTTGTTGTTGTTGTTGTTGTTGTTGTTGTTGTTGTTGTTGTTATTGTTATTGTTGTTGTTATTGTTATTGTTGTTGTTTGTTTGTTTGTTTGTTTGTTTGTTTCACTAAAAAGAGGAGTGGGAATTGACCACTGTCAGCATCACCTAAATTCTGAGACCCTAAATATATTTATATTTATATTTACAGAGCTTTAAATCTGTGTGTGTGTATAAATCTGTGTTCTGTTTTAACTCTGATTGCTGTTCAATAAACCTTTAATGTTTTAACTTTTATCTGGCGCGTGGCAGTCACATTATTGGTACCACTAACCACAAAACCTTTCACCAGGCAGCCAAATCAGGCAAGCCATCCGAGTCTGATTGCCAGCCCTCTCCCTCCCAATGGTCACCCCACCGAGAATCTGGAAATGGGGCTTTCCTCAGTGCCTTCCAATATTCACTGCTTCCACCTGTTTAAAGACACCTCTCCACACACCCACACGCATATCCAAAGCCAAAAAGCAATGAAGAATTTAAAATAAACCACATGTTTTTTTAAAAATCACAATTGTGATGGTCTTTGGTGTGGTACATAGAATTTCAGTGGGTTTCTCTAAAGACCCGGAGGTGCCATTGTTTGATGGGGCGGGGGCCTATAAATAGGGGGGGAACACCCTTGTGGGCTACCTGAGGACACACACCCCCGAGATTGCCAGCTGGGGCCTCTTTGAGAGAGGCTGGGAGAAGAACCAGCCTAGGTGGCCCTGACCAAGCTGCGCAGTCCCCGGGCACCCTTGGAAGAAGGGAAATGGTAAATCTAGATTCTTTATCTAAAAAGCCCTGAAAAGGGTCACTGGAAGATGGAATTGACTTGATCACACACACACACACACATAAGAGAGAGAGAGAGAGAGAGAGAGTATAAACTAGAATAGAACTGTATCCGCCACAACCACAGATAGACATCTCTGTTTATATGATCTTTGTTCCCTATTAGAGTTATTTTTCTTGGGGGGACATGAACATAATGTGTTTGCATATCATACCAGATAGAAACATTATCCAGAGTTCAGCAGTTTTTCTTGAAACAAACAAACAAACAAACACAGAGGACCTGGTCTTGGTTCTGAGGTCCTGCTCCCTTTCCTGTGTGAAGGACTCCAGAAGAGGAAGGCTCCCCCCCCCCCCAGCTGAATTGCAGCACAGCTGCAGTTCACAATTTGGGGTGGGGGCTGGGGCTGGGGGTGGTACTGTCCCAAAAGTTACATTTCCTCGAGTGGCCCACCAAGGAGGGTGGCTCGAGCTTGGCATTCCGGTGGAAGGTAGGCACCTGAGGAGCGGCGTAGGTGGGCGGGCTGTGCCAGGGTGGGAGAGGGCAGAGCTGCTGGCATAGCGTGCCATCCTAAGAGCCCAGGCAGTGGACGAAGTTGGTGCCCAGTGGTGGGCAGAGGTCCAAGGGCTGCACGGAAGCGGTCAGCAACGGGGCCGGGACGGCAGGGATCAGGAAGTGGCTGACAGACAGAGATGGGATCAGAGAGGGCAGCTTTCCCTTGGAAGGCTCCTTGGGGCTACTGATGTTCAAGGGAAGCCTCATCATCATCTGTACAGGTCTTGGACCTGGGGCATGGGAGCCACCAGGAAAGCTGGGGCTTGCCACCATGGCCTTTGGTTTCGCTACTCATTGAGTGCCGCTTGGGGAAGGGCTGTGCTCCACCCCACCTGTCGGGTCCAGGGCCTTGACAACAGGGGAGAGAGCCTTCAGCTTCTTCCCGGGCACGTGCAAGTCCTCGTCCGCTGCCCTCCTCTTCTGCCCCATGCCACCCACCTCGCTCGCAGGAAGGGTCTGGCTGGAGGAGCGCTTGGCCACTTGCAGGCTCACTTTGGCCAAGATGGTCATGAGGGGCCCCAAGACAGCCTGGCGTGTGGAAACGGGGAGGGCCCCATCGTGCCGCTGGGGCTCCAAGATGAGAAGGAGGAAGAGGGCAGCTGTGGCTTCCGGCTGAGGTCTTCTGGCTGGTTGTCGTGCCCCTCCTTCCTCGTTGGAAGGAGGCCACCCGGAGCCATCTTCTTTCCAAGCTGCTGATAGGAAGGCAAGGACAAACTCGGGGCATCCCACAATGCAGGAGAGGACTCCATCGACAGGGGACTTTCAAAGAAAATTCCCTGCTAGTTTTTGCAGTTTGTGTGTGTGCACAGAGAGAATCTCCTTGTTTCTGGAGCTCCTTGTCCTCCGAAGATGCCGGCCACAGAGTCTGGCGAAACATCAGGAAGAAAAACCTCCAGAACATTAGTAGGGGATGGGGTGCTCCTGTCAAAGGGGTAATAAAACCATCAAACACCGGAAGTCCCACCCCTTACCGGAAGTCTTGCCCCCTTACCGGAAGTCCCTACCTTCCCCCGCCCCCTTACCCGGAACTGGAACCTTCCTGGGCCCTTTGACCTGGAAGTGACATCCTCTTCCGCCTGACCCAGATGGGGAGACTTGCCCCCTCCCCCCTGACACATCACGGGGTCCCCCTAACCCACCCCACGGCATGCCCAGGCATGCCTGTCCCTAGGGCGCTGCCGCTGCCTATGTGTTGCCTGGGCCTGTCTTGCTGTGTGTGCGCATGCCTGAGAGGTCTTATAAAAAGAGGGGAGTGTTCTGCGGTGCCCACCGCCGCTTTTTCCGCTGTTCCTGAAACTGACTGGCCCATGGTCCCCGCTGTCCCGTCTATGGGGAGAAAGATGGAGTCTTCAAGCAAGATCGGGTTTTCCTCCAGCTTGCCGAAGGACACCCTGGACTCCCCGCCGAAAGCAGAGAGCGTGGACTCCCTTCCAAAGGCCAAGAGCCTGGACTCCCCGCCAAAACCCTGGGTCCCGAAGATAGAGAGGCAGCGGTTGAAACTGAAAAGGCATCTGCACCCCCACATGCACCACGGGCCTACGGGGTTTTCCATGCCCCTCTGCCCCTTAAACACCCCACCGCGGAAGCCAAACTCTGCACCCAAAAAGCCGCCCAAGCTTGCCCTTCACGCTGAGGAGACCCTGTTTTGGTCCGATCTTGAGTGCGATTGTCCTCATGGAATAAGAGCAGGATGGCAGAAAGCAAAAGAGAAATCAGGGAGTGAATGCTCAGATGGTTCCGAACTTGTGAGTCTGGAGGAGCCACAAGAGGACGTTTGGACTTCTGCAGATGAGGGTTATGAGAGCGGTTCAGCGGCCGAGGTGCGTTTTTCATTAAATTGTTTATAACTCTCGGTCGGGGGTGCGGGGGGTGTTTCAAAATTTATAATTAAGAGGCTGTTTAATGCTCTCTCAACAGGACACTCTGCTGGAGAAAAAGAATCTGCCGAGAAGTCATAGCCTGTAAAGTTTTTCTGGCGCTTCAAGTAATTTCTACAAATACTCTGAGAATATAACAGCTTATTCAATATTGTCTGTCTTTATGTTTAAACTTAGAAAATAGCCTTTTACGACCTATTATTTGGAAATATTAAACACATTATAAGCCTGATAAAGCCCTGAAATCTTAAAATGCTCCAGCCTTATTCTCTTGTCAATAAAGTCTATTTAACCCTTAATCTGTGTTCATATGTGTGTGAGCTGCTAAGATGCCTGACCACGGGGATGTTCTAAAAATATATATATTATACACCGGGATCTGTAGGACGTTTTGGTGGTGTGACCCCTCTATTTAGTGAGGCAAAAAAGCGTATCAAAAAATTAAAGATCAAGGATGTTTCTCGATGGCTTTCCGATCAGGATGCCTATACACTCCATAAGCCTGCCCGAATACATTTTAAAAGAAACAAAGACTATTGTCTCTGGAGTCAATGCACAATGGCAGGCGGATTTGGTAGATATGCAGCAATTTTCAGAGTACAACAGGGGCTACAAGTACATATTAACATGCATTGATATTTTATCTAAATATGCCTGGGCTGTGGTTCTCAAAGACAAGATGGGGCAGGAGGTGTCCAAAGCTTTAGCGGCCATTTTCAAACAAAACCGTAGACGGCCCGAGAAGCTTCAAACAGATCGTGGTTCAGAGTTCCTTAATAAACCTGTAAGCCAGCTGTTAAAGAAACATGGGATACACCACTTTGTCACCAATAATGAGGTCAAGGCTGGTGTTGTGGAAAGGTTTAACAGAACTTTAAAAACAAAAATGTGGCGTTATTTCACAGCCAATAATACATACAAATATATGGATGTATTAGCTCCTAAGAAGCTATAATCACAGTATGCACAGAACTATCAAGGCTAGGCCTGTAGATGTGACCCCTCTCAATTCTTTGGCCATCTGGAAAACAATCTACGGGGCCTCTGCTAAAATGAAAGAGGAGAGGCCGCAGTTCAGAAAAGGAGACCATGTCAGGATTTCAAAAATAAAGGGTGTGTTCGATAAGGGTTATGAACAGAATTTCACTACAGAGATATTTATAGTGGATCAGGTTATCAAAAAAGCAAAGAGACCCGTATACCTGTTAACAGATTACCAGGGTGATGCTATTGTGGGGACATTTTATCCCGAAGAACTACAGAAAGTGAACCCCCGAGAAGACCGGGTGTATAGAATTGAAAAGGTTTTGACCACAAAAGGCCGTGGCTCAAGAAAATTTCACTTAGTGAAATGGAAGGGTTGGCCCAGTAAGTTCAACAGTTGGGTGGCTGCCTCTGAAATTTGTGAACCTGTATAGAAGAGCCGGAAATGGGAGATAATGGATTTTACATCACACTCCCCAGCAATGCATGCAAGGAAATCTTTCCTCAAAATACAAATGCTAATTTTACAACACTGCTACCACAACGCTTAGATCTGAGCGGCGCATGGGAAGTTGGTCTGGCTGAAATTCAGTACCCCCGCAGCTGGTACACACTGACTAAAATGCCATGTTTTACATTTATCAGGATGCAACTAAATGGGGCTTTCTACTACACAGAGGTTATTACAATAGCATTCAGTCTGTTTTGGATGAAATGAATGACAATATAAAAGTAGCCATAAATCCGCCTAAAATAGCTTTGTCTATGACCCTGTAAAGGGTAAAGTTAGATTCATTGGGGGAAACACATACAAATTTTTGGGAACTGGGGGGTTAGCCCACATATTGGGGCTACCACCCGATGTTCCTGTTGATAAAATAGACCATGCTGCAGACATTACTGGATGATTCAGCGCATTGTACTTATATATGGATATCATAGAGCACCAAATTGTAGGAGACAGCTCTGTACCCCTGTTACGGTGCATACCCGTCAGAGGAGAAACCTATGAATGTTCTCGCTCGGGAAGTAGGAGCGGTATATAAATGTGAAAATAAATAAAATAAATAAATGTGTCACCGTTACTTACGATAAGCTGCATTATATGTTAATGAGCAACAGCCACATCAACACAATAGCCATTGAAATAAAGACGGACCAGAACAAACACGTGCCATTCAACTGGGGGAAAGTTGTCGTGAGGTTACATGTTCACCCCAGAAGAGGTTATATTTAGACACTGCAAAAGAGAGCTGCATGAGCCAAAATGGTTGTCTTTAAAGACTATGGAAATGGAAATGCTTATAGGGCCTAGTACAAAGCCCAGGCAGGCCGTGGTCTACCTGGTTTCCATGGAGCAGTAAACATGTATGGAGCAGGCCTGGGGGGCATTTTTCGTGGACTCTTCAGAAGAGCTGTTCCTCTTTGAGGAGGGGGTTTGATATCATTAAACCTCATGTTAAGACAGCCATGCACAACATTGCTGGAGACGTAGTGGGTCATGTTATGAAAAAGGTGAGACCCCCAGAAGGCTCGGGTCTCATGTACCTAAAAAGAAGGGGAGGAGTTAAATGAAAAGCATCTCACCAACATATTGGAGCACCTCAGCCCCTAAAAAGAAAGGGTATCCGCTGTAGAAAAAATCAGAAGCTGCAGGTCAGGAAGAGGAGAGGAGGCCGCAAGACAAAGATACTAAAACACAGCGGAAGAGACATATTTTAAAATGGCATTCATTCACAACTCCTCTAAAGAATGTACCAAATCCGAGCTGGATCTTTTTCAATTATCACCAACACAAACCTGTGTGGAAAGCAGTATGTACATTGAAGTGCCGCCTCTGTCAGCCCTAAGCCCAAATGCACCTGTGGAATTTTATATAACAGGGGAGAGTGAATTTTATTTAGACCTCAGTCATTCGCTTCTTTATCTGTGTTGCAAAATAACAAAAGCAGGTGGTTCCAACATGGCTGCTGATGCTAAAACAGGTCTGATTAATTACCCCATTGCCTCGCTGTTTAGCCAGCTGGATGTTACCCTCGACGATAGGCTGATCAGCCAGAGCCACAACTGTTACCCCTACAGAGCCATTTTAGAACTGCTTCTGAACTACAGCACCGACACCTTGAGCACAGTTTGCAGCAGGTGGTTTTTATAAAGATGCCTATCAACCGATGGAAGCTACAAGCCTAGACGCTGGTGAGGGAAACTGGGGCTTTAAATCTAGAGCACATCAGACAGCAGGCAGCCAGACCTGGGATCTGATGGGCCCATTACACAGCTATATATTTTTCCAGGACAAAATGCTGCTGAATGGTGTAGATGTGAAGATCAAACTCACACACAGCAAGGATGCGTTCTGTTTGATGAGTGGAGATGACAATGCAAATTATACAGTACATATTTTAAATGCAGCTTTGTTTGTTAAAAGAGTGAAAGTATCTCCGGGCGTGCATCTAGGCAGGGCACACTGAAGTTCTTCTTACCTCTAATGCAAAGTATCCTGTTGAGCGCGTGGGGATGAAAGTGTTCAGTATAGCAGCAGGGAGTCTTGTCTGCAACCAAGAAAAACTTTTTTTGGGACAACTGCCTAAGAAACTGGTCATAGGCTTTGTTGACAATGAGGCTTTCAGCGGTCAATACACCCGAAACCCCTTCAACTTTAAGCACTACAACGTCAATTTTGTGGCGTTGTATGTGAATGGTGTTCAAACCCCATCAAAGCCTCTACAGCCTAATTTCCCAGACAGGCTATGCGTGCATGAGTACATGCAGTTGGTAAAAGCGATTGGGAGAAGCATGAAATATCAGGACATAGCTATTAACCATCACGAATTTTTGCAGGGGTACACCCTGTATGTCTTTGACCTGACCCCTGATCAGGCCTGCTCTGATCACTATTCTCTGATCAGAACAGGCAACCTCAGAGCCGAGATCCGCTTTGCTCTCCCCCTTCCCAGCACTATTAATATGATTTTATATGGGGTATTTGACAACGTGATTGAAATTAATCACAGCAGAAACGTCCTCTTTGATTACATGTGAAGATGAACACAGTGCAGATCTTGAATGTATTACATAAAAACAAAAACTTTGTAGGTGTTTATCCCTGTGATTTGTTACCCAAGAAGATTATTACCAAGAGGCCAGCTGGGATAGTGGTCAACACCCATCCTCACACACTGCCTGGCGAACACTGGCTGGCTATCTATCTACCTGTGTATGGCGCCATGGAGTTTTTTTATTCATACAGAGTAGCCCCAAATAATCCGCTAATTCCTGAAGACACCTATGAATTTTTAATGCGGCAGAACAAGGAGATAACATACAAACGGAAGCAGCTACAGCACCCATTAGCTGTGACATGCAGCTACCACTGTGTGTTCTTTTTACAGAACAGAACAAAAGGCTTGTCCTTTGCACAAATATTAAAACTGTACACTGGAGATGCAGCAGCCAACGATAATTTGGTAGTGAGTTTCGTCAAGGAGAGAAAGATTAGAAAATCCCACCACCGGTGCAGCATGTTTAAGCCTGTTCAGGGATGCCTGCCACAGGGCAAACCATACCTGTAATTCTGATCCTAAATAAAGACATGGTATACAAATTATTCTGTTTTGGTTTTTTATTATAATGATTTTAAAAAGTTAGCCCTGCTGGATTCCTTGAAATGATTCTCTTAAAAAATACAGTAACTCATTGTTTTTCAGTCACATCAAGGAATGTGTGTTTTAGCTGATTCTTGCCTGGTACCCAGCCGCAAACATCAACTCTTGGCCATTGTTACAATATCTCACAGAAACTGTCTGTCAGCAAGGTGCATGTATCAAAAGTTGGCTAGCAGCGCCACCTCATGCCCAAAATGTGTTACAAGCCTGTTATTCTCCAATGCTTGAAATATTGAGGACAATACATTCCTTGTATGGCTAGAATTAAATAACAACAATAACTTTATTGATTAGCCGTTCGGGCCATATCAAGTACTAAAACTACATAAGTCCAGAAAGATACAAAAAATACAAGTTGTGACTGAACAGTTTTCAAAGTTAGGGTGGCCAAAACGAATGTTATCATTCAAGAGTCAGCGTTGCCCCTACAGTAAATGCCAATTTGATCAATATAGGAAGATCTTACTCTGGCTGTCTTACATATGAAATTGGCGACACCATGAACAACCTGCATGTTTGAGCTTTGAAGTAAAAAGGCGAGCTGAAAGTTCACATCCCAATGGGCAATTTTGGCCATCATTTTGGATAAATAAGACTGTCTGAGGGCTGTATATAGTTCACAATCAATTAAAATATGAGCAATATCTTCTATAGCGGGGGCGCTGCAGATACATGTTCTCTCGTTGTAAGGTAGATTATGAAAATGGCCAAATTTATTCATAAATGCCAAGAATTCGAATCTTAATCTTGTATAGCGTCTCCTCAAAGAATAAGGTAAACTAATTGTTAGATACTTCTCGCACTTGAATACCAGTTTGTTTTTAGATAGCCAGATTAGGGTTCTGTTTTTGGAGAGGAGCTCCATATCCTGTTGTGCACTAACATCCAGAGCTATTTGTTTAAAGGTAATTTTGGCCTGTTGACCACTGACAAGCAGGCTCTGAGTTGAGAGCCCAAAATGTGCGATAATGATACCAATTTGTCTGGCCCAGGAATTGGGGGTGACAGAGTTAGCTTGTTCAATTAGACATAGCTTGGGAAGTCTATCAGTACCCATTGACTGGACCTTCAACCAGAAGGAAAAAGCTCTAGATACTGTGAGACTGGAAATAGAAGAAATTCCTGTTTCGGCCCTGACTGCATAAGCAGCCATGTTTTTATCTGACCCAAGTAGAAAATATTACACCCTAAAAGAGTTTTTGAAAGCTGCAGAAATGTCAGTGAGTTTATTAAATAAATGCTGTTACACATATCATTCTCTTTTGTATTTTATTGCAATGATTTTAAAAAGTTAGCCAGGGTGGTTTCTTGAATTGTATGTCTTGAAAAAAATACAGAAACTCATTGTTTTTCAGTTACATCAAGGAATGTGTGTTTTAGCTGCTTGATGTGGGCTATTTCAAAACATTTACACTGATACCAGGCAGATCCTCTAATCAGAGTTTCGCCCTCATTACAAGCAGCTCTTGCCCATTGGGGGCTCCTTTAAAAATTAACCAATGAAATACAGAATTTGTACAAATATCACCCCCTGGTTGTGGTTGGAAGCATACCCCCATTGGGGAGCCTCAGATGTATGCAGCATATTCCAACTGGCAAAGCCGTGACAAGGGTGAGTTTTCACATTTGCTTTATGGGGCGATATGTGCGGTTTTAGAAATCTATTAATAGATGTGTTAATTATGGTTATTCTTTTGAAAATCTTGTGTAGAAGCCTCTAATTTTGGATCAGGGGGATAAATTGGCCATTTCTCCAAAGCTAGGTAGTTTTTAAATGTTATAATCTTGGCGCATTTTAGTGTCTTAACATTAATGAGACTACACGCATTTCATATTGTTCAATATTTTATTCTATGATTATAATCTTACAGGATTTAGAGAGTTGTCTTGTTAAAATAGCTTATCAAAGATGCTGATCATAAGTTTTCTCAGAAAATTAGCCACAGGGGGTCTCCTGTTGTGTGCATCTAATAAAGCCTTCAGCCCATATTCCTGAATGAGACAGGGGTGGGGGTGGGTGGGTGGGTGGGGGAGGATAGAGTATGTTAAAGTGCTTTTTCAATACTTTGTAAGAAAATTATGGGGGGAAAGCCCAAATATTTTTCTTTTAAATTTTCTTACCCAAGAATCATGATTCCAAAGCCAGGTGGTATGGTCTGTGAAAAATTCAGTAATGCAGTGTGCCAGCTGGCCGACATCTTTAGTAGTCAAAACTCCGTGGGTTTGTTGAAAATGCTTTAACTTGCAGGCAGCATACATTATTAATGCTAATATGCGTCCCCAATTCATCTGATTATCGGAAACTGTGGCTGCAGAGATCTTCATAAACAGGTTGCATGTTTCATTAATATTGCATAGCTGTAATCCCCGCAAATAACTGTGAATCTTGCATTCAAAGCTGGGCTGCATAGAGGCTACAATTCCTTCTAAAATATTATTCAGGCTTTCGGTAAGGGGCTGCATTTGATGATGGGCTGTCTGTTTCTCATTTTCTGATAAATAGCTGCCACAAGCATGTGTTAGATATTTCCTGATTACAGAATAGGTGATGCTTTCCATCCTGTGTTTTAAGCATGTGCATAGACATGTTGTGACTTGCAAACCTTTTCAGATCGCCCCACCCCACCTGTTCTTCCGATGAAACCCCTAAAATTGGGACTTGTGCCACCCCCTGGAAAAGATTTAGGTCAGTTTTGCCTCTCACAAAAATGGTTTTAAAGATTAAAAAAATGTCAATGCATTATATTTCTGGGGATGGGGTGGGGTTCATGTGTTGGTTTTTAGATTTTTGTGTGGTTTCAGTGGCATGGTTTTAGATAAATATTTTTGAGGATGATTTAAGTTATTTTAGGCTGAGTATGTTTTTAAAGATTAAAGAAAATGTCAACACATTATATTTAGGGTGGAGGTGGGGGTGGGGTTTCATGTGTTGCTTTCAGATTAAAGGGTGTGTGGTTTCAGTGGCATGGTTTTAGATAAATATTTTTGAGGATGATTTCAGTTATTTTAGGCTGAGTATGTTTTTAAAGAAAATGTCAATGCATTATCTTTGGGGTGGGGTGGGGGTTTCATGTGTTGCTTTCAGATTAAAGGGTGTGTGGTTTCAGTGGCATGGATTTAGATAAATATTTTTGAGGATGATTTCAGTTATTTTAGGCTGAGTATGTTTTTAAAGAAAATGTCAATGCATTATATTTGGGGTGGGGGTGGGGTGGGGGTTTCATGTGTTGCTTTCAGATTAAAGGGTGTGTAGTTTCAGTGGCATAGTTTTATGTTTTAGAAAATATTTTGAGGATGATTTTGCTGACGCCCCACCAATGAAAGTCCCACCAAAAGGTACATAATCCCCTTGGCAACAAGCATGGGGTAGGGTGGGGGGTATTTCTGACACACCCCTGAAAAATTATTTGTAATATTTCAGGCAATGATCCGCATTCCAGCTCTGTGAGAGAACTTAGGAAAATACCATCACTGCAGCCAATGAAAGCCCCACCAAAAGGTACATAATCCCCAATCCTTATAAATTCTGCTTTGGCAATAAGCATGGGGTAGGGTGGGGGTATTTCTGACACACCCCTGAAAAATTATTTGTAATATTTCAGGCAATGATCCCCATTCCAGCTCTGTGATACAAGGGGCAATAAAACCATCACCTCAGGCAATGAAAACACCACCAAAAGGTACATAATTCCCCCTTTAATATTCTGGTATGGCAGCAATTGCAAGAGGGATCAAAATCCTTTGTTATACTTCAGACTGCAACAATAAATTCCATTGTTATATTTCAGACAACGATGAACCTGTTCAGCCTCATCCTGCGGGAGAGAACCCATGCAGCATGAAACGTAAAAGTTCAGGTGAGTGTGTGTAAAGAGTCTCAGAAGCAGTTAGTGGGTTGAGAAAACTAGAAATATTGATTATTGCTGTCTTATCATTTATTTTAGGAAGTCTAAAAGAACCTGCATATAAAAGGCCGTGCAAAAGCCATTTTCCTGATCCATCAATACCAGATGTCCCTGTGGAAAGGAGCAACTCTCCAGGCAGCTCTACGATGGTTGCTCCATTTCATCCAGCTAACAGCAGCCATGACACTGATTCAACAAAAACCAAAAACCATTACAAGGTTTTAGAAAGTATGCTTGGCTTTGTTAAATACACCTCATATTCCCCCATGGAGCTTACAAGATACGCTAGAAGTCTTGAGGAACGCATGTCAGGCATGCATGATTGTGATACTATTAAAACCCTGGAATGTTATCGTGTTGACTCTGTATGCACGTATTATCAAAGAGGGCGGGGTTACAGCTATTTTAAGAAATGACCCCTGAAAAAGAAAAAAGTCTTGGCCAGAGGGGATCAGTCTTGTAGGCTTATAGCTAGCAAACTGCTGAGAAATGCCAAAAAGTTTCTTTCACGACGCAAAAAGCATACCAAGCCTGCTACACACCATAACCCTACAGATGTACATCAGACCTGTTCTCTAGAGCCCTCACAAGACCCCGATGTTGAGGATGGTGAAACACCTATAGCTATACAAACAAACAGTTTTGAAGAGCACTCATAGACATCAATCTTCACAGCCCTGTTCTCTAGAGACCTCACAGCACCCAGAGGTTAATGTTTGTGAATCTTCACAGGCCTGTTCTCTAGAGACCTCACAACACCCAGAGGTTAATGTTTGTGAATCTTCACAGGCCTGTCCTCTAGAGACCTCACAGCACCCAGAGGTAGAGGTTGGTGAAAGACCTATAGCTATACAAAACTCCAGTTTTGAAGAGTCCTCACAACATCCAGAGGTTAATGTTTGTGAATCTCCAGGTTCTGTAAATGACACTGTATCCTCTGGTCAGCAAGCTCCCCCTGTTTATGCTGAAATTTTGAGAACATGGACCTGGGTGCAGGAGCAGTATAATGCTATGCGTAGGGGTATTATTTTTTGCTTTACTAATCTGGAGGATATTGGCTCCTATGCTGACGCAGTGATAGCTCTTTATAATGCCATACAGCAAGTGCTTAATGATATCAACCAGAACATTGACCCTGATTATTTTGTCCAGATGCGGCTTGAGGGTGGTAACATGAGAGATGCTTTATATTCAGTAAAACAGTCAAAAGAAGCCTTGGACCCTGAGGCATTCCTAACAAATATGAGTAATTTGTTACAGAGCAACATGGAATTTTGTACAGAGGGCACTTTACGCTTAGTTGTCACAATTGTGAAACCCCCCAAGAGGGGGGCGGTAGGCCAAACAGACGCTTGAAAACTATACCATACAGCAACATCATTGCCAAAAAGAGGCAACATCTAGTAGATTTTAAGAGTGTGGGTGGCATGCTCTGTTTCGCAGGAAGTTTGTCTGCTGTCATAGCTCATGCTAATTGTGGTGTAATACCTACAGATGCTGAATTGGTGCAAGCTGCTAAACAGCTCTGTCAGGAGGTTGGGTGGCCTGAGCAGAAACAGGTGTCTTTGAATGACATTGCTCTTTTTGAACGCCATTTAGAGTGGAATATCCAAATTGCTCTTTATAATAAGGATGGTTGGGGCTTATTTAAGTCAGGGACTTAGCGCTATGCACAAACACATACCCTCTTCCTGTATGATGGTCATTATTATGGCGTTCTTAATGTAAAAGGGCTTTTTGGTTCAAAAAATTACTGTTCCTATTGTAACACTCTCTATCAACATACACATCGCTGTCTATTTTTCTGTAGGATGTGTTTGAAAGAGGATTGTACCTCTAAAATAGATGAACAGCAGAGATGTGGCTGTTGCAAACTGCTCTGCCAATCAGCTGCCTGTTTAAAAGCTCATGACAAACTGGCCTCAGAAGGTAAAGTTCCCTGTGTGCTTAGGATATATTGTAAAAATGTAAGAATTATCAAAAGTATGATCATAGCACCGCCAGTTGTCGAGGGCGTCAATGCACAATATGTTGGGATATCTTAAAAGAGGGTGATGAAAAACATCTATGCATTATGCAACCTGTTAAATACCCTGAAATTTCAACACAATATATATTTTATGACATTGAAGCACAGCAAGACACAGGTGTACATGTAGCTAATTACTGCTATGCTGAGGCTTTTGTTGGGGAAACTGTGGAATGTTTTCAGGATGAAATGAATGTGCTCCCTGAAAAAAATGCTGCTACTGGTGAGGTGGAAAAGATTGAGACAGATGATGATGATGAGGAGGAGATCCTTGGTGTAAGGAATGCTAAGAAAAAGGTGAGACGTTGGCCTTATGGTCGGACTTGGGAGTTCAAAGGAGAGTCATGCATAGAAGACTTTATATTGACATTCACTAAAGATAAACGTTTTAGTGGCACTACTTTCATAGCCCATAATTCCAAAGGTGATGACTGTTATTTTATGCTTAACCAGCTGGTTAAAGAAAAGCTGGATGTAGATATCATAGCTCAAGGTGGGAAACTCCTCTGTGTCACCGTTAAAGGCCTAGGCATAAAATTCATGGATTCACACAGCCATTTGCCCATGAGGCTCTCTAAGTTGCCGAAAGCGCTTGGATTTTCGGGGTGCAAAGGATATTTCCCACACTATTTTAACAGGCCTGAAAATAGTAATTATGTAGGGCCTTTGCCCCCGCCAGAAGACTATGGGGTACAGTACATGATGCCTGCTGAGCAGAAAGCTTTTTTAGAATGGTATGAAGAGAATAAAATGCAAACATTCAACATGCAAAATGAGCTAGCACATTACTGCAAGCAGGACGTACGTATCCTGGTGCAGGCTTGTACAAAATATCAAGGTGAAAGGACTGGAGCATCCACAGACAATCGTAGTATGGGAGAGAACACTCTCAGGATGCTTGTAAAAGTTTATTAAAAGTTTATTAAAAGAGCCCAACGCGTTTCGGCCCAAATGGCCTTCTTCAGGGACTTTTTCACTATAAAAAGGGGGGGGCATTTAAAAGACATAGAGTCAGAGAATTTTATATGAACAACAAACAGAAGCATTAATAGTCAAATGCATATTTACCACTTAGAATGCTGAAACAGTATGCATGATAGTCAACACTAAGTATTGTGGGGATACTTTTTAGACTGACTGATTTGCTGTCTCAGACCACTAACTATCTGGCACCCATATCATTCTAGGCTCCCCCCCCCAAATATGCTGTTCTAAGAAAACAATCGTGTGAAACATGGTGTGCACATATTTCATACAACTCCAAAGGTATAGTTTTAAAAGGAGGGGTGATACTTCTACAAGCATCCTGAGAGTGTTCTCTCCCATACTACGATTGTACAAAATATCGCCACGAAATCATGACGCTGACCTTAAAAAAGATTGTGAAAAAAAAAAAGAAACTGAATATTATGCCATAGATCCCCTCCAATATCCAACCCTGGCCAGCATGAGCCTAGCCATGTACAGGTTCAAATTTATGCCTGAAGATTCCATAGCGATACCGCCTGCCGATAATTATCACCACCATGTCAAAAGATACTCAACACCTGCCATCCAATGGTTGCTGTACCTTAAACATAAAGAAAACCTAGAGATTCAGCATGCCTTAAATGGTGGTGAGGTTCAGGTGGGTCAATATTTTGTTGATGGCTATGCTGTAGTAAATGGTCAGCCAGTTTGTCTGGAATTTCTGGGGTGTTTTTATCATGGATGCCCCCTCTGCTACCCCGCAGAGGACTGGAACCCCTTAATTGGTAAAACCTACAGGCAGCTTCATAATGCTACTGAGGAGAGGACAGCAATCCTGAAAAGCATGGGTTATGAAGTGAGATCAATTTGGGAGCATGAGTGGAAAAACATGATAAAAACTGACACAGAAGTCCAAAACTTCCTTGCCACCGCACAGTTTCCAGAACCCTTAGAACTGAGGGATGCCCTCTTTGGTGGACGTACAAATGCCGTGTGTTTGTACTACAAGCCGGCGAAGGGGGAGGAGATTCGTTATTATGATTTCACGAGCCTTTATCCTTACGTAAACAAAAACCGGGAGTACCCCCTTGGACATCCAATAATATGCCATGAGAACTTTGATTCTCGTACAGAATACTTCGGGTTGATAAAAGCCAAAGTTTACCCACCAAGAGGTCTCTTTTTCCCAGTGTTACCGTCGAGGGTAGGTGGAAAACTCATGTTCGTGCTGTGCTCTACATGTGCAGAACTCCGCCAGCTAGAACCATGCAATCATTCAGATGATGAGTGGGCTTTAACAGGGACCTGGTGCACTATTGAGCTGAATGTTGCGATAGAGAAGGGGTACAGGGTTGGAAAAATCTTTGAAGTGTGGCATTTTTTTCAGAGATCGGGTGATTTGTTTTCACATTATATGAAGACACACCTGCGGCAGAAACAGGAGGTGTCAGGTTTTCCCCACTGGTGTGTCACAGAGGCTGATAAAGATAAATATATATCAGATTACCTTGAAAAAGAGGGGGTGTTGCTACACCGCGAACAAATAGAGCTGAATCCTGCAAAGAGACAGATTGCTAAACTGTTTTTAAACTCTCTGTGGGGAAAATTCGGCCAGAGGACAAACGTCCTAACACAGAGGTAGTAAGGGACCCAGACAGGTTTTTCAATCTCTTGTTCTCAGAAACATTTTCAGTTTCCATGTGTGAGTTCCTTGATGGTGATGCGGCCTGCATAACCTGGAAACATAATGCAGACAGAATGACAACCTCAGGTATGAAAAATCCCTTCACAGCCTGTTTCACAACTGCATATGCCCGTTTGGAACTTTATAAACTGTTGGACTGGCTCCAGGACAGGGTCCTGTACCATGATACAGACTCTGTTATTTTTGTTCACAGGGAGGGTTGTTGGAATCCCCCTCTGGGTGATTATCTGGGTGATTTAACCAGTGAGATACCAGAGGGGGAGCACATTACTCGTTTGGTTTCAACAGGCCCTAAGAGCTACACTTACACATTGTCAGGAGGCAGTGCCTGTGTGAAAGTCAAAGGGATTACACTGAATGTGTCAGTGAGAAAATTAATTTTGACACTCTTCAAGACCTCGTGTTTGCCTATGTTTCAGACAAGAAAGATAACCCTCCTCCTGAAATAGTTGTAGAACAGCTGGGCATAGTGAGAGATAAACGTCAGTGGCTCATCCACACTAAAACTTTAAGAAAAACACAAAAAGTAGTGTATGACAAAAGAGTGATTATGGACGGATTTAAAACGGTCCCTTATGGATACGAAGAGGAGCACTATGTGGAACCATCCTTTTTCAGCCATTCAGCCAGTGGTTGTGGGAAAACCTTCTTTGTAAAAAACATGTTGGAGAATGCACGTTATGTATTTTCTGAAATGCCTGAGAATGTTGTGTGGTGTTACAGTTGTTGGCAGCCTCTGTATAAAGACCTAATGTTTCAATATTCCTTTATTAATTTTGTAGAAGGATTGCCTGAAAACTTTGCTGATAATGTCTTGTTACCCACTGATAAAATAGACTTCTTAATTATAGACAGCTTGATGAATTGTGCTGCTGATAATAAGGAGGTTAAAAAGCTCTTCACGCAGTATGTGCACCACAGAAATGTGAGTGTATTTTTTCTTACACAGAATATTTTCTGCCGCGGTAAAAGCAACAGAACCATCAGCTTAAATGCTAAATATATGGTGCTGTTTAAAAACCCCAGAGATAAATTACAAATTGCTACTTTAGCACGGCAAATGTATCCCCAAAATGTTCTGTTTTTCATGGAGGCTTTTGCAGATGCTACAAAAAAAAAAAAAAAACCCATGGCTATCTGTTGGTGGATTTAAACCCAAATACCCCTGAGTCTTGCAGACTGAGAACAGATCTATTCCCACCTCACTGGCCTGCTGTGTATACATTGAAAAAGAACAAAAAGGGTTCCCGTTGATTCTTTTTTATTTATTGGTCATAGCACCTCTCCCCACCAACATGTCAGCATGTATACAGCGAAATCTTCCCCTCTTAAAAATCCTTATTAAGGTGCCCCTGCGCCAGAGAAAAGCCATTTTATGTGGTGCCTCAGATGATCTGGTAAGAGCCATTTCAGAAATTGCTCTGAATACTTTAAAGGGTAATCTTTCCCTAACACCCAAGCAGGTGGGCGTCTTAAGGAAAAAACGTTCTCTGATTAAAAGCCTGGGTAACAAGAGGCTCTCCCTGAAAAGGAGAAAATACATTGTCAAGCAAAATGGTGGTTTTCTGGGTCCCCTGCTAAGCATTGTGGTCCCCCTAATAATGGGTCTTTTAACTAACAAGTAATGGAATATGCTGAAAAGTTATATCTTAGTGCCCAGCGCTCAGCTGGATGAGTTTCGGGGTGTCCCAGAAAATATTAGAACCACAACCATGAGACGTCTTGACAGTGAGATGAGGGAGATTCTCCTAAGGACTGACCTGTCAGAGTATGAAAAAATAAAACTCTACACAGGGGTTCTACAGCGCTTCTTAGCACTAAAATACTGGTTACTTACCTGTAAGTTTAGTTCTTCGAAGGTGCATCTGTGAATTCACACAATGGGTTAAATGAGCTCTTGCGAAGATCACCGGGAGTCTCAAGCTTGCGGAGATAGGACCTCCCACTTTACAGCGCGCATGCTCCTCTCTTCCCGTGCTCCTCTCCTCAGTTCCCCAGTGATCCGCCGCTGTATGTGAGAGAAAAACAACAAGACAAGTGATGGATAATGGGGATGGATGGGTGGGTAGTGTGAATTCACAGATGCACCTTCGAAGAACTAAACTTACAGGTAAGTAACCAGTATTTCTTCTTCGGTGCATCTGTGAATGCACACAATGGGTGATTCCCAAGCTGTCTTACTGGAGGTGGGTTGTCACTGGAGTGCAGAAGAGAGGACTGCTCTACCAAAGGCTGTGTCTGCTCTAGCCCTGACATCCATCCTATAGTGGTTGGCAAAGGTGGAGGGCGCAGCCCAGGTAGCAGCCTTGCAGATGTCCGGGATCGGAATCCCTCTGAGGAAGGCAGTAGAGAAAGCGACTGCCCGTGTTGAGTGGCCCTTAGGGGGACTTGGCAGAGCACACCCTTTGGTCAAGTAGGCCAGGGTGATGGTGTTGCAGATCCATTTGGATATGGCCTGGGAAGATACGGGTTCTCCTTTCTGAGGATCCACAGTTCTAACAAAGAGTCTTTTGGTTTTCCTTACAGGCGCTGTTCTTGACAGATAGAAAAGCAGGGCACGGCGAACATCTAGCAGATGGAGGGAGCGTTCTAGATCTGTCGTGGGAGCCGGAAAGAAGGTAGGTAAAATAATAGGCTGGTTAATATGGAACTCGGATACAACCTTGGGTAGGAAGGTTATGTCTGGAAAAAGCGTGACTTTGTCCGGGTAAAACTGGAGAAAAGGCGGATCCATCCGAAGGGCCGCCAATTCAGAAGCGCGTCTAGCCGAGGTGATGGCGATGAGGAAGCAAGTTTTTAGAGAAAGTAATAATAGGGGAGCAGTAGCCATAGGTTCAAAGGGGCGTCCCTTGTGTGCTTGGAGCACAATGTTAAGGGACCATTGCGGTGTTGGAGGACAGTGATGCGGTCTAGTATTGCGGAGCCCTTGAAGGAAAAGTTTCAGGGTAGGATGTTTGAACAGGTGAGAGCCCTCAGAGCCTGTTGGTTGATGGTACACTACCGCAGCGATGTAAACCCTGAGTGTAGAAATGGAGAGGCCCTTTCGGAAAAGTGACAAAAGAAATTGTAAAAGGGCGTCCAGTGTGGTAGGATATGTGGGTAAGCTCGAAGAGGTAGCAAAGGTCAGGAAGAGCTGCCATTTGCGTGCGTAAAGTTTTACTGTAGAAGGTTTCCTCGCATTGGCTAAGATGGATTGGATTGACAGTTCACCAGCCATGCTGTTAGATGTAAGGCAGGGAGATTTGGATGACGGATGAGGCTGTGATGCTGTGTGAGAAGGTCCGGCAGTGGAGGGAGGTGGAGGTATGCGGTGGCCATGTAGTGGAGAGTAGTGAACCATGGTTGTCTTGGCCACCACGGAGCTATGAGAATGACCCGGGCAGAGAGTTGTTGAATGCGAACCACCTGAAAATTAAGGGTAGAGGGGGGAAGGCATATAGAAGTTGAGGCGGCCAAGGGGAGGAAAGAGCGTCCCCGATGGAGCCAGGGCCTACACCCGCTCTGGAGAGGTACAGAGGGCACTTCTTGTTGTCGGCTGTGGCGAAGAGGTCGACCTGAGGGTGGCCCCAGCGGTGGCATAGGTCGTGGAATATCTTGTCCTTGAGTGTCCACTCATGGGTATCCAAGGTTAAGCGGCTGAGACGGTCCGCAAGGACGTTGTCTTGGGAGGCAATATAGAGTGCTGTCGGAAAAATATTCCTGTGAGTGCACCATCGCCACAGCCGAAGTGTGACCTGGAGCGGGAGTGCGTTCCCCCTTGTATGTTTATGTACCAGAGGGTCGTAGTATTGTCCGTGACGAACCGGGCTTGCTGGTTGGTGATAGTTGTTTCGAACGCCCGCAGGGCATTGAAAATCGCGAGGATCTCGAGATGATTGATGTGGAGGCGTCGCTGGTGTCTCGTCCATAGGCCGTGGATAGTCATGCCATTGCAGTGGGCTCCCCACCCGACGTCGCTGGCGTCGGTGGTTATTTGAACGGACGGAGGCTGATCTCGAAACGGCCGTCCGTGGTTGAGATGAGAAGCACGGGACCACCATCAGAGTGAGTTGTGAACATCCGGGGCAAGCTGAAGGAGCTTCCCTGGGTGGTCCGTGAGAGGTCGGAACTGGGATAGGAACCATGCCTGCAAGGGTCGCATGTGTAGCCTGGCATGGGGTAAGATGATGGTTGTGGAAGCCATGAGGCCTAGGAGGCGCTGGACATCCCGAGCGGTAACGTTAGGAGCGTCGAGCCGTCGAAGCATACGGCAGATGTTGGACTTTCGGTCCTCTGATAGGAACGCTCGGGCCCTTACTGAGTCTAATACGACCCCTACGTAGTGGACAGACTGAGAGGGCATTAAGACCGATTTCTTGTGGTTGATTACTAGTCCTAAGGCGGTAAGTAGACCGATGGTGTAGTCTAGGTCTCTGATAAGTTGACTTTTTGCAGGTGCAACGAGCAGCCAATCGTCTAGGTAAGGGAAGATGGTGATACCCAGAATACGGAGATGGGCCGTGATGGGAGCCATGCACTTTGTGAATACCCGTGGGGCGGTGGAGAGGCCAAACAGGAGCGCTCGAAACTGGTAAGCGTCGTCGCCTACTGAGAAGCGCAGGTACTTTTTGTGATGTGGGGCGATGGAAATGTGGAAATATGCGTCTTGTAGGTCGCAGGAGGCCCCGTATCTCCTCCAGAAGGGGAGGGATTGGGGGGGTTGGGGGCCAATGGCTTGTGGGAGGTAGATGTTGGAAGTCGATGGCGTAGCCAGGAGCACCCAGGAGTCCGTAGTGATCGAAAGCCAAGCGGGAAGATATGGTCTGAGACGGATATTGGCAGGCAGGGCAGACGGCGTGTGAGAGTCAGGCCTTCTGCTTCCGGTCGTAGCACCTGGACGACTGACATTGCCTCTGTCTGGGGTTCACTGTCGGACGTTGGTACGATCCAGAAGGGGTGGACTGAGCGTAACGTGGATGAGACCTGTGTTGGTAGGACGAGGTCTGTCGGCACCAGGTAGGTTGACCTTGTGGGTGAAAGGAACGCTGAGAGGTGGCCCCGTGGTATGTGTAGGACTTAGCTGTTTTCCACATCTTCAAGATGTTATCAAGGGCTTCGTCAGTGGAGGAGGCAAACAGACCTTCGCCATCAAAGGGTGAGTCCTCTATGCGGTTCCTGGCATCATCCGTTATAGTGGTGGTGCGTAGCCACACGTGACGCCGAAGGAAGACTGCAGTTGCAAGTTGCTTGGATGCCGCCTCGGCAGCATGCCGAGCGGCAATAGTCTCATAGTCTACAAGGGACATGATCTCAGAGTGGTATGCCAGAGCCTTGTCCCTGGTAGCATCGGGCATGGTGTCCAGGAGAGGAAGAAGTTTGAGGAGGACGTGTCTAGTATAGGCCTCCATAGCACACATGTAGTTAGAATTCCTGAGGGAAAAAGAAGCTAGGGAATAGTGGCACCTCCCAATCATGTCCAGTTTGCGGCTCTCTTTGTTGCTGGGAGCAGACATAGAAGAAGATCTGTTGCGGTTCTGGGTCGCATTAACAATGACAGAGTTCGGTAAAGGGTGCCTAGAAAGGCACGCAGTGTCATCACCATGGGTTCGATAGAGATTGTCTACCCTCCTAGGCATGAGAGGGGTAGATGACGGTTTATTCCAAGCAGCCCTGGCCTTATTCAGAAGCGAGGGGATGAAGGCGAGGCGCAATGGTGTTGTACGGTTCTTGTCTAAGTGCCCGAAGAAACGGCAGGAGTCTTCTTCATCAGGCTGGAGGACCTGAAGATCCATCACCTTGTCAATGCGTTGAACCATCTGGGAATATTGTCTGTGGTCCTGTAGGAGAGAGGACGTAGAGGCATCTGCAGCATCAGACATGACCGAGCATTGATCGTCTCTGGAAGAGTAAGACGTGGACTAATCAGCGGCTGCTGACTCCGAAAAATCTGAGTCTTGATGGCATTCCATGGATGCTAAGGATTCAGGAGTAGAGGAGCGTGTACGATGTTTTGAGCGAGGTAAAGTTGGGAAGTCCTTAGAAGGGTTCCTTGTCTGGTCTCTAGCCTTCTTGGATGAAGAAGGGCGACCCGGAGAGGGAGAGGCTCGTGAATGACGTGAACGACCATGTCGGTCGACATCAGTGTCAGAGGTAGATGTAGTGGAGTCAGACCAACGGGTGCGATGGTGTTTTCGAGCGCGTCGAGTAGCTTTGGATTCGTGCTTGCGGCGAGGAGGAGGAGTGGATGAGCTCGAGCTAGTAGAAGACGTCAGCTGTCGTTTGCGACGTCGGGGGGAGGCTGAGCGATGATGAGATCGTGAGCGGGTCCTACGAATAGGGGGAGACCGGATGGTGTCATTTCTCCCTGCCGTGTCATCTTTCCTGGCGCGATTGGAAGCATCCTTCCGGATGACATCATCTCTATGGGATGATTGCAGGAAAGGAGATGGACGTCGAGACATAGGAGATGGTGAGTGCGGTAGGCGCCATGCGTCCCGGTGGGGATGTAGAGATAGTTCCCCCGCGTGGGCAGCAGAACGTTGTGCAGCGACGTCCCTGTCGGTGGGGTCATGACGGAATGGTCGATGACGCTCAGTGGCATGCCGTTGAGTGAGATCATCGCGGGGGCAATGACGGTGTTGAATATCCTCGACATCAGTAAGAGTCCCACCGTTGCGGCGGCGAGGTGGGGTGGGTGACAGAGTAGGAGTGCGGCGGTTACGAAGTGGGCGGCCAGGTTCCGCAGCGTCATAGCTCCGGTTCCTTGCTGGTGGGGAGCGGAGATGATCTCTATGGTCATTAACCTGACAGCTAAGCAGGGGAGATGGAGAATGGGAGAGAGATCGGCCCGGGCGGTTTCTATCCCTGCGGTCCTCCTGCAGACGGACCTTCTTGGATGGTAAAGAGCGAGCCCTGGGAGCCTGATGGTGCAGGGTAGGCGGGGTCTCAGCCTCTGTTTCCACAGTGAGGGAGGAGTGGTGTGGTTGTGGTGGCATGTGAGGCACCGAAATAATTGAGGTGGATGGGCTCATAGCCGCCGCCGCCGCCAGATGAGATCATGATTGAGAGTCATCCCCCCAGGAATGACTAGACGCCGGGGAGGACTCCCGTAGTTGGCTCGCCGGAATGATATCTTGTTCATGCGGCCGGGGAGTGAGCGGCGTCTGGTGGAGCTGTTTGGGAGCTGACATAACGGAGCTAACATATGAGCTCGCACCCGCTGAGGAAGCGGTAGCCGTTTTTTGGCGCTTCTTTTCAGCCTTAGACTTTTGTGAAGCCTTCTGTTTAGGTTGTTTAGAAGAAGATGGTTGATCAGGTGGCTGAGATTGGGAACTCATGGGTAATAAGGACTGTTCCCAAAGGTGGAGCGTTAGACGAGCCAGGCGGTGCCTGAATGCTGGTTTAGAAAGTTTTTTGCACTCCGCGCACTGGGAGGGCTGGTGTTGTTCCCCCAAACAATAAAGACAACGATCGTGGCTGTCTGTTACCGGGACCCTATTAGCACAGGTGGCGCAGTGCTTAAAAAGGGGCCCCGATGCCATAAGGTGGCGAAAAAGGTATTCTAAAGTAAGGGTAGGGATAACGGGAAAGAAATAAAAAGGGAAGGAGGTCCTAGGAGAATAAGAGAAAAAATACTCAAGCACGTGGCGTTCAATTCCGCAGGAGCTGAGAAAGAGGTGACCACTCGCAGCGGCAGTGAAAAGGAACTGAGGAGAGGAGCGCGGGAAGAGAGGAGCATGCGTGCTGTAAAGTGGGAGGTCCTATCTCCGCAAGCTTGAGACTCCCGGTGATCTCCGCAAGAGCTCATTTAACCCATTGTGTTCATTCACAGATGCACCGAAGAAGAACAAACAGGATGGTGATGGGAAAAAATGTCTGCACCCCCCCATACCCCAGCCTCACTACCGGTTCCCTCCACAGCACCACAGCTTGAGAGTGATACAATTGTTCCAGAAGTTTTAGAAGGGATCCCCAAAAGGTTTAAGAAAAATGCTGAAATTTTGCTGAACAAGATAAAGCAGCATCAGGATATTTCTAGCTGAAATCAGCGAGGCACCTTTGTGTATCATGGGAACACCTTACCAGGGTCTCACATTCTCGACCTGATTAAAGGTGCCACCCAATCTAATATTATTTCTGAGAAGAAGCGCCCAAAAGGCTGGGATGTCTTTCTTAAAGCATTGGCAGAACTAAATGTCCCCACATCTGTTGTGGGGAATTCATCTGTTAGAGAGCAATTAGAAAACCTGAAAGTCAGCCCACCACAACCAGAGGCCTCTAAACACCCGGCTAAGCCTGGGACTGATGCTGCACGCAAGAAACAATTCAAGAGACCAGCCTGGCTGCATGTGGAATCCTCACCGTCAACACCATCCAGAGAGCTCCCATATTTTCAGATGTCAATATCAGACTATTGCAACAATATGCAATTAAGATGACAGTATGGATGACAGTCTTGTAACATATTTTGGCACAAAGAGAATGAAGCAGTCTTGATACGGACTCAACGGTTGAGGTTATACACACGTGCGATTCCTGGTTTTCCAGATTATTTTGGTAGACATCGCAAGATTGTTTCTGATATGCTGATAAATAATATTTAATAATCACAGCTACTGTTGTATGCACAATGTTCTTCATATATTGCTTCTTCTCTTAACTTCTGGCAGAGCTATATGGAGCAATCTGCTTAATGTTTTATGGGGTAATTCCTGCAAATAGCAAATAAAAATTAATTATCAAAGCAAGCTAGAAAGTAATGAAATGCCTAACACACTCCCAGCCTCTAAAACACCACCAGCCAGCTCCTTAATGTGTCTGAAGATTCTTCTGACTCAGGGGCAGCATTGTCCTTGTTAGAGCCACTTGTGAGGTCGCTGTCAGAATCTGAGCTAACATAACACCTGGGATTTTGGGGTTACCTTTGGGGGCACATCTATGGCCTGTAAAACATAAATATTGGCTGGTTTTAATTATAAAAGGAAACTTCAAAGTAATTAGATACCTAGCACACCCCAAACTCTAAAACCGCACAACACCTGCAGCCGTGCCGCAAGACACAGTATCACTATATGAACTTAGATTTAAAACAGGGCCTTACCGTGTTTAGAAATTCCTCCATATCAGGGGCAGCATTGTCCTTGTTAGAGCCGCTTGTGAGGTCGCTGTCAGAATCTGAGCTAACATAACGCCTTAAGGCCCTTCTCTTCGGTGGTGGACTTCCATGGTCATAACCCTCATCTGAATCGGGCCAAAACAGGGGCTCCTCAGCGTGAAGGGTAGCCTTGGGCGGCTTTTTGGCCCAGGTTTTTGGCGGGGAGTCCGGGCTCTCGGCCTTTGGAGGGGAGTCCACGCTCTCTGCTTTCGGCGGGGAGTCCGGGGTGTCCTTCGGCAAGCTGGAGGAAAACCCGATCTTGCTTGAAGACTCCATCTTTCTCCCCATAGACGGGACGGCGGGGACCATGGGCCAGTCGGTTTCAGGAACAGCGGAAAAAGTGACGGTGGGCACCGCAGAACACTCCTCTCTTCTTATAAGACCTCTCAGGCATGCGCACACACAGCAAGACAGGCCCAGGCAACACATAGGCAGCGGCAGCGCCCTAGGGGCAGGCATGCCCGGGCATGCCGTGGGGTGGGTTGGGGGGACCCCATGACGTGTCAGGGGGGAGGGGGCAAGTCTCCCCAGCTGGGTCAGGTGGAAAAGGACGTCACTTCCAGGTCAAAGGGCCCAGGAAGGTTCCGGTTCCAGGTAAGGGGGCGGGGGGAAGGTAGGGACTTCCATTAAGGGGGCAGGGCCTCTGGTAAGGGGCGGGACTTCCGGTGTTTGATGGTTTTATTGCCCCTTTGACAGGAACACCCCATCCCCTACTACTAACATGGCCAAACAGCCCTAAAAACTCACAAAAACTATCCGATCCCGGCTGTGAAAGCTGTCGAGATTAATCCATTTTCAGTGCATTCCTATGGGAAACCACATTTTGTAAGACAAAATTTTCGTAAAGCAAATTGACCCATAGAACAAATAAATTTGTTTTAAGAGGTACCACAGTGTTGAGCTTTGTTTTGTTTCTTAGTTTCAGTTATGCGAGTACAATTCCAGGTCACTTGTTCTCCTGTCCTACTCCTTCCTTCCTGCACCCCCTCTTCCTCTGCATCTACTCTGCTTGGCGCATGATGCTCCATTTTTACACCACAAATGTAGGAGTATCCCTTTTTTCCCTGTGCAGCAGTGCTCTTTTGGAGGCTTGATATATCAGTAGTATATACCAAGCTGTGTTAGCCCTTTTGCGTTAAGGGGGGCTGAATATATTCCTATCTGGCGGATTTACAAAGCCCATCATCCTCTAATAAGAGATTTCTTTCATATGGTGTTTATGGTCATGGCCCCCCAAATGGTTGAGAATGGCCGGTTTATGTGAAGAAGAAAAAAAGGAGAAACTGATATAAAATGACACAAAGTACGGAAGCCTGATGTCTGGATGTCAGAGAAATTTCTCATAAACAGTCTACAACCTTGGCCGTTACTTCACAAGCCGCTCGCTTCGCGGCTAGCCTTTTTTTCTGTCCGAATCAATCGTTTTAGTCTGCACGCCCCTCCATTTTAGCTTCGGTGCCACCCCGACCACTCCCCCTTAACCGTGCTCCAACCGGGGCGAGTGGTGCCCCTGGCTGCTGGCGGGAATCTTTTCGCTTCGCATCTTGCTTTGCTCCCAACGTGACGTGTGGTCTCGGTTTTTGGCTTTTATTTCAAGTTTTTTAAAAAAATATTCAAACAGGGATATCGATGCATCGCTATATCGTTTCATCGCTTTGCGCTGTTACTTCCTCGCTCGAGTAGCGGCGGCGGCGGTGGCGGCGGAAGCAGGAGGAGCCGCTGCCGCCTCACCCGGCCAGAGCAGGGCACCCGGGGCAGGCAGCGTGCAAGCGGCGGAGGGCGGGCGGCTGTGCCATGCAGGGCTCCCCCCGAGTAGCGGCGGCGGCGGCGGCGGGGCTGCCAATGATGCCAGGAAACAGTTGAAATCAGTAGAGCCATTGCAACTGACAGTCCAGCATCAGTGCATCGATACGCCGTCGGTAGGAATTTTTTTAAAGGACAGATGGGAAATAACGAACGTTGAAATGTGGCATGCGAATGCGAAGGGAGCACGTGAGGTTGTGCTCAAATCGGTCCTAAAACTGCAGCTCGTGAGTACTGAGAAACAGGGGCGGGAGCGAAGCGAGAACACGTGACCGCCACGTGACCGCCTCCGAATTCAAATCGAAGGCAATATCGCTGCGGAGCGCCGCGCCTCGTGAAGTAAGGGCCTTTGTCCTTCAAGTGGAGCAAGTGCTGCATTCTGTTGGTGTGTTCTTAAAGCGGAACTATTGTTCCTATTATTATGGTTAATTGTTAATTCATGATGGCGGGCGGCAGCAGCAGCACTTCAAAGCGGCTCCGGCACCTCGTCGCCTTTGATCTTTTTCTGTTGCTGCACTGCCTTGTTTTTCTTCCCTGACTTGCTATGGGCTGTTGGGGCTTTGGGGGAGTCTTAAGGGGAGCTCGCCGAGATCGCGGATGAAAAACTACGGACGATAGACGCCCCACCATCCGACTCTCAGATCGGCTTGAGCATTCCCCCCCCACCTCTCCTTTACCGTGCCGCCGCGGCTGAGCGTTCTGCCGGCTTGTGATCTGCCGGGCTCCTGAGGCTTGTGAGCTGGCTTTTCCCCGGCTCTATCCGGGATTGCTCTCGAGCCTCAACTGACGCCTGTTCCCGGCCCGACCCTGCCCGAGTCTGCGGACGAGCCTGACCGGTGATCTGCCGGCGTGTGCGGCTGTTCATCTGCTGCGCCTCCGCGGCTGTCTTCTGGCTTCTCCCGGCTCCATTTGAATCCGCCCGATGAGTTTCAACTGGCGCTTGTTCCCGGTCCGACTCCGCTCGCGTTTGTGGACGAGCCTCGACTGGCGCCCTTCCCGGCGGCCATGCCGAACCTGTATGGATTGCGCCGGATTCGGGCAGGTGGAGGGCTGGGGTGACCTGGTTCTACAGCTGTTGGGAGGAATCAAGGCTGTCCCCCTCCCCAACATCGTCACCCTCCACAGCCTTGGGTTACTCAGAGGCTGTTTCCGGACCCCTGCCCGCTTATGATCCGCGGAGCTGTGCCTGGTTTGTCGCCCAGGAGCTGGCGGCTCACTGACTCTAACCATCTACTTGGCATGACGGTGTCTGTGTGGACTATGGGGTTTCGGAGCCTATCGCTGATGCGCACCGGACTTGGATTAGTATCTACCGCTGCTCATAACGATGCCCTCCGTGCTCCTGACATATCTTCCGGCCCGTCGATTTGGTATTGGATGAGGTTTGGGACTTTCCTTTCTTGGGACGTGAGGACTTTTACTTACTACTCTGCTGATCTCTCTGAGTTGCTCTATCAACGGGTTTTGCAGCGCCACAAGACTGGTTTGTCCTTGAAGACTTATGTGACTGGCCAGCTCAATAATTACCTTCCAAGGCTTTGTAAGGCTCTGAGCTGGATGTCCTTGAGAATTAGTCTGTTGGACTGCTGCTAATTGCCACCAGCTGTCACCACTCACCTTTCTGCTGAGGAGACCGGCCTCCTCTCCTTTCTCCCACCTGCTCCATGCCGGCCCCATATGTTTTTTATTGTATAGCAGTCATTTTTTTACCCTATTTTATCCTGTTTTATTTTATTTACTTATTTATTCTCCCTTTTTTAAGTGCATAACTGTTATTGTTATTTTTATACTGTTGCTGTTGTTATTTATTGTAGCATTTTTTTTCCTCTCTCCTCTTCCTTCTTTTTCCTTTCTCCATTTTTTTTTCTTTCGCCATGAACGCAGGGGCTCATATACCGACGGTGATGGGCCGTGGGCGGTACTCTGGTAGCCGTTGGGTTTGTCAGACCAGAAGAACTCGGGTCAGACAACTCGTGTCTGTCCCTCGTTCTGACCCCTCGGCTCTCTGTCACGTGCCCGGGAGTCACTCCACCAGCGCCCCCAACCTTGCCTGTATCCTGATGAATGCCAGGTCGGTTCATAACAAGATCCCTCTCATCTATGATACCATTGCGGATGGGAAGCCCGACCTGGCATTCATCACCGAGACCTGGGTGGGCACGGAGGGGGCTTCCCTCTCTCTCCTTTGCCCGCCCGGGTACCTGGTAGAGGGAGTAGGAAGGTTGGGGGTCAAAAGGGGGAGGGGCCGCAATCGTCTACAGGGACTCTTTACACGTCAGCAGGGCCTCGACATTGGTTAGCCAGGGGCTGGAGGTACTCCATCTGTTGGTGGGACAGCGGGACAGATTTGGCATTGTGCTGGGCTACCGAGCTCCCCGCAACCCTGCACAATCCCTCCCAGAGCTCACAGAGTTCATCTCCGCTGCATTGTTGAGATCCCCGCACCTATTGGTTGCGGGAGACCTCAACGTGCATGCGGATGGTGGGCTTGTTGGTGCAGCTCTGGAGTTCATGGAATCCATGGCTTCCATGGGTCTGTCCCAGCATGTTTTATGCCCCACCCACAGATCTGGTCACACCCTGGATCTGGTGTTTACCTCCATGTCGGGGGATTCGTGTCTGGAGGTGGGGACCTTGTCTCCCTTCCTGTGTCATGGACAGACCATCACCTGCTTTCATTTTCCCTGGCGATCTCGGCTCCTCCCCGCGGGGACCATCGGCCCACCATCTTGGCCCGCCCCCGGAGGCTCATGGACCCTCAGCGGTTCGGTGAGCTCTTTGGGGGATTTCCTGGTGGAATGACTGACGATCCGGCCGAGGGTGTGGCGAACCTTTGGCATGAAACAGCTGTCCACACCATTGACCGGATCGCCCCAAGCGCCTCCTCCGCTGCCGAGCCCGGCCCTCCCCATGGTTCACGGGGGAACTTAGGGCAATGAAGCAGGCTAGGAGGAGGTTAGAGCGCAGCTGGAGGAAATCCCGCACGGCGTTGAGTAAGGCTGCTGTTGATGCCCAGTCTAGTCGCTATATCATCGCGATAAGGGAGGCTAGAACATCTTTCACCTCCCGGAGAATTGCTGAGGCCTCGAACCGCCAGGCGGAGCTCTTCCGGGTGGTTCGGGACCTCAGCAATCCTAGTCTGGCCAGGCCTCCTCCTACTGAGTTCAGTAGTGAGCAATTCGCAGCCTTTTTCGAACTAAGATTGAGGCCATCCGTGCTGGTTTTGACTCCAGTTGCAGTCGTCCTGTCCCGCCATCTCCAGTTGCTGGTCCGCCTTCGTCGCCTCGGTTGGATGCGCTTGGGCCTGTTTCTGCTGTCGAGGTCTCCAAGGCTATGGCGCATTGCCGGCCTGCCTCCACTCCTTTCGACCCTTGCCCTGCCTGGCTAATTAGAGCTGCCAGAGGGACCATGGCCGAATGGGCTTCTGCCATCGCCACCGCCTCGTTTCAGCGAGGGGTTTTTCCTCTCGTTTGAAGGAGACGGTGGTAAAGCCCATCCTGAAAAAACCTGGCCTGGTGGTGGATGATCTGACAAACTATCGTCCTATCGCCAATGTCCCTTTTATGGGCAAGGTGATCGAGAGGGTGGCGGCGGTCCGGCTGCAGTCATACTTGGAGGATCGGCAGTGCCTCGATCCTTGCCAGTCCGGGTTCAGGCCCCGCCCGGGCACCAAACAGCTTTGGTCGCCCTGCAAGATGACCTTCTCAGGGCGGCCGACAGGGGTTGCTCTTCCCTGTTGGTCCTCCTGGATCTGTCAGCGGCCTTTGATACCGTCGACCACGGTATCCTGTTGGACCGGCTCTCTGAGGTCGGAATTGGAGGCACTGCTCGCAGTTGGCTCCGTTCCTTCCTGGAGGGCCGGCCACAGCACGTGCAGCATGGGGGAGTTATCGGCCCCTTGGATCCTCCCTTGTGGGGTTCCACAGGGGTCGTCTCTGTCCCCCATGCTGTTTAACATCTACGTAAGGCCGTTGGCGGGGTCATCAGGAGTTTTGGAGTCTGCTGTCATCAGTACGCTGATGACACGCAGCTCTATCTCTCCTTTAACACCTCTGCTGTGGAAGCTGTGGAAGTTCTCGACGGGTGCCTGGAGGCCGTACTGGCCTGGACCGGGGCGAACAGGCTTAAGCTCAACCCCGAGAAGACGGAGGTTATGTTCTTCGGGAGCTCGCCGCCGGGGTACGGTGGCCCTCTTCCCTGTCTGGGGGAGTCTCCTCCAGCTCGCGGAGAGGGTGCGGAATCTGGGTGTGTTCCTGGACCCGGCGCTTGCCATGGAGCACCAGGTGGCGTCGGTGACCAGGTCCGCCTATTTCCATCTCCGTCGGATCGCCCAGATCCGCCCATACCTCGACGCGAGCTCCTTGAGAACAGTGGTCCAAGCTCTGGTGATCTCGAGGCTGGACTACTGTAACGCGCTCTACATGGGGCTGCCCTTGAAACTTCTCCGGCGCTTGCAGCGGGTCCAGAACGCGGCGGCCAGGCTGGTGGTTGGTGTGCGTCGTTATGACCACATCACCCCAGTCCTGGCCCGCCTGCACTGGTTGCCCGTTGCAGCCCGGATTAGATTCAAGGTCCTGGTTTTAGTTTATAAAACCCTCCATGGCTTGGGACCGGACTACCTGGCAGAGCGTATCGCTCAGCGGTCAACTTCGGCCCGTCCCGTTCGGCAGGCGCGAGCGCACTTGCTTCGGGTCGCCACCCCCTGGGAAGCCCGGAGGACGAGCACTCGGACCCGGGCTTTCTCTGTGGCGGCCCCCAGCCTCTGGAATTCCATCCCCAGTGAAGTGCGCTCTGCAGAGTCCCTGCTGGCCTTTCGAAAAGCGCTGAAAACCTACCTTTTTCGTGAGGCTTTTGGCGAATAGTTAAAACCTCCCCCCCCCGCCATCGTAATTTGCGCGTTAGTTGAGGTGTTATCTGGTTTTAACAGTGTCTAGGGTGTTTATAGGTTTGTTTGTCTGATTATTTTATTGTGTTTTGCTGGCTTTGCAGCCTTTGTGTAAGCCGCTTAGAGTACCTAGTAGATAAGCGGGATATAAATATAATAAATAAATAAATAAATAAATGGTTTCCCAAAGCACACATACAACCCCCTGGGCTAGCCTGGCCTTGAGTCCCTTCAGTGTTCTTTTATGTCTGGCTTTGAAAAGATCTTTATTCATTGTTCCTTCTTTTTAAATCTCCCTTGCATCTAAAAGTCAATGGATCTGGGTTTCCTTGTGTGGGTGTTTGTTTGTGGAAGGGTTTGGAAACTCCAGGGGCCAAGAGGCATCCCAGGAAGTCCAGACAGCAGCCTTCCTGGACCATGCTAGAAGGGGCCGTGCAAAGGTGCAATCATCAGCAGCAAGGATTTTGCACAGAAAAGAGATTGATTAGTCAGGAGGGGAGGGCAGCCCTGGGAGAGGCAGAAAGAGAGAGAGAGAGAGGAGGAAATGCTGTTTGTTAAAGAAACTGTCTCACAACATGCAATTTGTGCCATGAGAAGAGTCAGTGTGACTGCATCACTCTCCCATTATGGCAGGGGTGGGGAACCTCCAGCCTTCCAGATGTTTCAGACTGCAACTCCCAATGTCCTTGATCATGGGCAATACAGGCTCGCAATTATGGGAGTTGCAGTCCAAAACCTCTGGAGGGCAGAACGTTTCCCCACCCTTGCATTATGAGAGACATGTCCAAACTTCGGCCCTCCAGATGTTTTGGACCACATCTCCCAGTCCTTTATCATTGGAAATACAGGCTTGGAATTCTGGGAGTTGTGGTCCAAAACATCAGGAGGGCCGAAGTTTGGACATGCCTGCATTATGGAATGTCTCTCAGACGATGAGATCCCATTTCCAGCTGCTCAACCGCTCCCTCTGGTGGCAACACAGAGATGCTTAACAGAAGCCACAGTGGCCTCTGGTTTTGGAGACCAAACTGTGAATGAACTCCCCCGGCCTTGTGCCTGTCCTTTGGACTTCGGACCCATCGGGCAGAGAGGAACAGCATCACCCGACTCCCTTCAAAACCTCTGCTCAAGCAGGGAGAAGCAGTGAGCTGGCAAGGTTTGCCAAGTTTCATCGAAGCATTAGGAGAGTGGAGAGGGCAGGACAGAGCCCCGCCATTTGGAGAAAGAAGAAGCCATCCGAGGCGGCAGAAGTTGGGGGGGGGGCAGCACTAGAAATTTTCTGGCTCTTCCTCTCTGTTATTCCTGCAGGTGGGGGACAGGGCAGTGTAGCCCACACAGCCTGAGTGAATCCTTGAACTGTCGCTGGCCTCCCTGGCGCATAGTTCTCTGATAGATGTTGGTGAAGATTCTCAGTCATCCAGGTGAGTTTATCTGGAAGTTGAGTCATGGCAACTGGACTTCTTTTTCTCGAGAGAGAGAAACGTTTCGCTGCTCATCCAAACAGCTTCATGATGAAGCTGTTTGGATGAGCAGCGAAACGTTTCTCTCTCTCGAGAAAAAGAAGTCCAGTTGCCATGGCTCAACTTCCAGATTCTCTGATAGACTGGGGTGGCAATGGCAAGAGGGCAGGAGATGCCCTCCAGGAAACAGGTGCAGCCACAATGGGGCTCTTAAAAGAAGGGCTGGTGGCTGGAGAGGAGGACCTGTGGCCAGATGTGGTGGGCGGAGAGGCGTGTGAGATGGAGGAGGTGAAGCTGAGGGAGGTGCTCTCAAAGGAGGGCTGGGTGGTTGTCTACCCTGGCACCTGGGTCAACTTCCCAAGGCCATCCAAGCAGGCTGCTCGCGGAAAGCAAAGCGAAATAAAGTTTCTGCTTATATGCCACCCCATCATGCTTAAAGCACTCTCTGGGCAGTTTGCAAGTACAGTGGTATCCCGATTTAAGAGCAGCTCGACTTAGGAGCAGCTCGACTTTAAGAGCGGAAGACTGTTGGCATTTTAACTGCTGCCTTACAAATTTTAGATATGTTCTGCTCGACTTACAAATATTTTATTTTCATTTTATTTTCATTTTTAACTTAGTTTTTTCAATTTTTAGATAGGTACCCCAATTTAAGAGTAGTTTGACTTAAGAGCATGCATTCGGAACAAATTAAATTCGTAAGTTGAGGTACCACTGTAATTATGCAGGCTACACATTGCCGTTCCACCTCAGCATCCTTGGTACTCATTTTACCAACCTTGGAAGTCTGGAAGACTGAGCGAACCCTGAGCCTGCTACCTGGAATTGAACCCAAGTTCATGAGCACAATTACAGCTGCAGTTGTTGTTGTTGTTGTTGTTGTTGTTCAGCCATTCAGTCGTGTCCGACTCTTCCTGGCCCCATGGACCAGAGCACGCCAGGCCCTCCTGTCTTTATATTTATTCCACATGCCCAAAGAAGTGGAGTTGGTTCACAAAAGCTCACATTAAAATCTAGCAGGCTGTAAGGTGTCACATGTTTTGCTTTTTCTGTTCTTTTTCCTTTGGATTTTGCCCGATATGCTTGCACAGGTTAGCATGATAAGCTCATCTAAAATTTTAAATAAAATGTTTTTGGTTGGAGGTGGCACCAGGGGCCACTTCACAGTGAAAATGAATGAAATTTTCATTCAATTTGTCATAAATGCTCCAAGAGCAGTTACTCATGTCTTGTTCCAGATAGGATGGGAATCACACCAGATAAAATACAGTACAGTGGAACCTTGACTTACATACTGCTTGACTTGCATCATATTTGACTTGCATCAAGAAGGGGCCTGTTTGACTTGAGTCGCAGGCTTTGACACATCTCGGAGCCCCGGCGCAAGGCTCCGGAATTGGGCGGCAGCCACAACCCAGCATCGCAGCTGCCACCTCCAAACTGCTCCTGCCTTCTTCCCCTCCTCTGGCAGCGGCGGCTTCGGCGAGGCCAGCTCAGAGCACCTGGAGCTGGTCCTCAGCCTCACCGAAGCCGCCGCTGCTGCCGGAGGAGAAGAAGGGCCGGGAGCTCGGGGCTGGCCTCGCTGGTTAGACAGTCAGCTCAGTCTTGTAAAAATTCTGGCTGCAAAGGGATACAACCAACTTATAATCCAACACAGTTCTGGCGTAAAGGACCTTAAGAAGCCTATTCGAAAAAAAAGGAAAAAAAAGATGAAGAAGAAAGAGAAGATGCAAGAATACTGGACGGTTTCTTGGGGGTGGGGGCACTTTGTATTGTTTATGACTGTCTATTACTGTTTTTTTATATAATTGTTCATCATTGTTATTTTGTCTTTTTTATGTATAATAAAAATTATAAAAAAATAAAAAAAATAAAACAAAGGTTCCTGGACAGAAAAAAAAATTCTGGCTGCAGAAGTCTGGTCCACAATGGAAGCATTTTAGTTGGGGAGCTGTAAAGTTGTAGGACTCTAATGGTAAGCACAGAGTTGTTCAGAACTTGGAACGTCAGGTTAAAAATCAGTAAAACTTAAATGTTAGACATTGTTGCTATGAACATTAAAAAGTGGAGGCATATAACTTGTGGACTATAATTCCACTGCCTCTTCCTCTCTTTGAAGAGACATTTCATTTACATCCCCAGAAGGAATCTCCTATTGTTAAATTGCTGTTTTCGGGGGTCTTTTTCATCATCTGAAACGGATTAATCCACTTTCCCATTACTTTCTATGGGAAATGTTCGTTTGACTTAAGTCATGTTTGACTTAAGTCTAGACCACTGGGACGGATTAATGACATAAGTCAAGGTTCCACTGTACTTCTTAATCACTCCTTTGCAGCTTAATTTCCAGGATGGTTCTTGGTAGAAATGGCTTCCGTTTCTGGCATATTTTGACTTGGAAAATAACACATGTACAAAGCCTGCAGCTGCATTCAATCAATGCAGCGCTTACATGCATGAAATTCATGCCCCCGTGTACAAAAGATGTAGTGAATGGCCACTAGAACGCTATTGAAGTAGCCCATGTCTGGTGAAAACTAGCCTTAATTATTTGAACATTTTGTTGTTAATTTTACTTACACTTCATACGCGTTCATAATTTTAAATGGTGCAACACCTGCATATGAATTTTTTAAAAAGATTAGAAAAGTAACATATTGACATTGCAAAAAAATAAAGTAAAATAAAATGTTAAGTTACTTGTGTTGCTTATGACTTTTTTGTAAGTTTAATGGCAGAGCTTGAATGCTGGATCAGAAATTATAGGAATTTTAGATCAGATAGATCATATATATATATACACACACAGAGAGAGAGAGAGAGAGAGAGAGAGAGAGAGAGAGAGAGAGAGAGAGAGAGAGAGAGATCAGTGTACAGCAGGGGTGTCCAAACTCCGGTCCTCCAGATGTTTTGGACCACAACTCCCAGAATTCTAAGCCTAGATGGCCAATGACAAAGGACTGTGGGAATTGTGAGCCAAAACATATGGAGGGCCAAAGTTTGAACATCACTGTAACCAGAACCATGATGGACTGGAAAATGTCTTGAAATGGAGCACCAAGGCCTCTAGATGGCAACAGAGATGTTTACATCAGTCTTATTCCCTCAAATAACAAGCAAAATGCATGGAATCAAAAGCAACATAAATAATCTAAAATTCTTAATTGAACGTACACACATATGTGTAGTTTCATAGAATCAGGAAGTTGGAAGGAACCTATCTATCTATCTATCTATCTATCTATCATCTATCTATCTATCTATCTATCTATCTATCTATCTATCTATCTATCTATCTATCTATCTATCTATCTATCTATCTATCTATCTATCCATCCATCCATCCATACATACCTGCCTTTCTCCTTAAAAGGATCCAGGGCAGCTGACAACCAGTAATTTTCCTTGCTGGAAAATCTGGCATGCACACCCTTCTTCATTCCCAACTGCTGTTAGGATTTTAGAGAAGCTCATATGAGGGAGCAGGGAGGCATGAAGGAGTAGTGGGGGCAGGGGATGCCCTTGGTCCTATTTATCAAAGACGACAGGGGCTCAGACCCTGTAAGTGAAGGTGTAAGACACCCCCACTGGTTGCCTAAGGCAGTGCTCCCCAACCTTTTTGTCCCCGCGGACCAGGAAAATTTTGATAATTTTTCTGTGGCCCGAAGCTGGGGGTGGTGGTGGGAGGGGGAAGAATGCGAAAGGGGGTCCGGCGGGGAGGCAAAAGGGGGTGAAAGCAAAGGATGGGAGGGAAGGAGGAGGGGGAGGCACGAGAGCGGCGGCGGCGGCACTCACCGGCTTGGGGCGTCGGGGGTGCCACCCCCCCACACACGGGCGGGGTGGGGGAACCCGGGGCTCCTGGGCAGGCGGGCCCCGCCTCCTCCTCCAGCCCGCGCGCGGGTCTCGCTGCTGGCGTTGCTCCTGGCCGCCTCCGCCGTGGGCCTCCTCCTCCGCTGGGGAAAGCGAGCGGGCGCCAGCAGCGCTCCCGGTGGAGGATGAGGCCCACGGCAGCGGCGGCAGCAGGAGCAGGAGCAAGCGCGGCGCCAGCATGGCGCGCGGCTCCTGGTTCGGGCGCCCGCGGCACCCGCCCGGCCGCGCCAGGAAGCTCCCTCGCGCACCGACACCCGGAGCCGCCGCCGCCACCTCCTGCTCCTGTTCCTCCTCCTCCTCCTCCCTTAGGAGCAGCAGCAGCAGCAGTGAGGGCAATTGCGGAGGGGTGGCGGCGGCGGCGGGATGGGGGCGACGATGCCCTGCGGCGGCGGCGGCGGCGGCGGGCGGTGTGGGGGTGGCTGCTGCTGCAATTGCCCCGTCCCGCCGCCACCGCCGCCACCCCTCCGCAATTGCCCTCGCTGCTGCTGCTGCTGCTCCTTCGGCGGCGGCGGCGGGAGGAGGAGGAGGAGGACGCGCTGCTGCTGCCGTGGCTGCTGCTGCTGCTGGTGGTGGTGGAGGGCGAGGAGGAGGAGGATGCGCCGCCGCCGGCGGTGGGCGGAGGAGGGAGGCGGCGGCTCCTCCTGCGCTCCTCCAGCCTTCCTCCAGCCTTCCTCCTCCACCGGCCGCCCGCGGGAGAGAAGAGGAGGAGGAGGAGGGTGGCAGAGGAAAGGGGGAGGAGCCTCCCCGGCGTCCCCACGACCGGTCCACGGACCGGCACGGACCGACCGGCACCGGTCCGCGGCCCGGGGTTGGGGACCACCGGCCTAAGGTGCAGAAGAGAGCGACTAAAATGATTACTGGGCTGGGGGAACTCCCTTATGAGGAAAGGCTAAAGCATTTGGGGCTCTTTAGTCTGGAAAAAAGGCGCCTGAGGGGGGGATATGATTGAGACGTACAAAAAATGCAGGGCATGAGTAAAGTGGATAGAGGGACGCTCTTCTCCCTCTCACAAAATACCAAAACTAGGGGGTTGGGAGAGTGAGAACAGACAAAATATATTTTTTTTTTACCCAGCGTGTTGTTAGTCTGTGGGACCCCCTGCCACTGGATGTGGTGATGGCATCTAGCCTGGGTGCCTTCAAAAAGGGGATTGGACAGCTTCCTGGAGGAAAAGTCCATCACAAACCATGATGGAAATGTGTAATCTCCAGGCTTAAAACCAGGGTACTTCAGGGGCCAGATGCAGGGGAGTGGCATCAGGAGACAGATCTCTAGTCTCGTGCACTCCCAGACGCATCTGGTGGGGCCACTGTGAGATACAGGAAGATGGACTAGATGGGCCTTTGGCCTGATCCCGCATGGCTCTTCTTATGTTCTTAAGAAATAACCTCCCTGGTGGGGGAAAAAAGCCAGACCAGAGACCCTTTGAGTAGTGGGCCACATTTAAGTTGTAAAAATAAATAAATAAAATAAATAAAAATAAAATGTACACAAAATGCACCCTTCCAGATGTTCTGAAACATCAGCTGCCAGCATTCCCTACCAAAGGGTGAGGCGCCTAGGGCAGTGATGGCGAACCTATGGCACGGGTGCCAAAGGTGGCACTTGGAGCCCTTTCTGTGGGCAGCCAACATTGCCCCTTCATAGGCACCTGTATACAGGTTAAATTACTGTATTGGCACTTTGCAAAAAAAATTACTGGGTTTTGAATTGCAGTTTGGGCACTCGGTCTCTAAAAGGTTCGCCATCACTGGCCTAGGGCATTTGGCAGCTCTATTTTCTGGGTCCCTCGTTTCATATTTCAGAGAACAGGAGTAGGCACGTTACAGTATGTGCATCTCAGACGTCCTGAAGGCCAGGCATCCTCAGAAAGACTAGTTCACCAGCGTCCTGGCAACAGTTGCCTCTACTTTATCTGTTGAGCACCAGACCATGAGTCTTTCTGTGAACAAATTGCATTGGGGTCCTGTGAGATTCTAAACTCCGGGCTAGATAATGTGAAGATGAACACAGTACAGTTTTCATCTCTGCCTGTCAAATCAGGGCAGCATCTGTGCCATAGAAACGTCGTAAGTCAATAAAATGCAATACTTGGATACAGGATAATTGATGGAAACAAGGCGGAGGGGGGTGGGGAAGCTAGCAAATACAAGCTTGTTTGTTTGGGATTAACTGCTCTTAAAAAAATGGGAGAATGAAGATGCCTCTGCAAAGTTCTAAAGCACTGCTCATCCTTGCATGGATAGAGTCTCAATGGTCTTTCTCATACACACATAGTGGCCCTGAATGTGTGTGTGTGTGTGTGTGTGTGTGTGTGTGTGTGTGTGTGTGTGTGTGTGTGTGTGTGTGTGTGTGTGTGTGTTGCGTCATTAGTCGTGACCGGCTCTTCGTGACCCCATGTCCATGGAGTTTTCTTGGCAGGAATACTGGAGTGGTTTGTCAGTTCCTACTCCAGGCGCCTACAGCACCTGGTATTGCCTGGTGGTCTCCCATTCAAGTACTAAACCAGGACCGACCCTGCTTAGCTTCCAAAATCAGGCAAGATTGGATGTGCTTAGGGCATCTAGGCAACTTGAATTACATAGAATCATAGACTCATAGAGCTGGAAGAGACCTCAAGGGCCATCTAGTCCAACCCCCTGCCATGCAGGAACCCCCATCACAGGACTCCCAACAGATGGCCATCCAGCCTCTGCTTAAAAACCTCCAAAGAAGGAGACTCCAGCACCCTCCTTTGTGGCAGCATATTCCACTGCCAAACAGCTCTAACCATCAGGATGTTCTTCCTAATCTCTTTTCCTGTAGTCTGAGACCATTGCCCCGCATCCTAGTCTCTGAAGCCATGGAAAATGAACCAGTCCCTTCTTCAATGTGACATCCTTTCAAATATAGCTGCCGATCATGAGTGTACAGTTATGTCATTTCAGTGGCCGTGTCCCCCTCTCTGTGGCGCTCATGTGTCCACAGAAGACAGGCCCATATTAAGGCCAACTACCCCTGCAAAGTTGTGTTACCGTTGCTTCAGCCACTGTCAAAGGCTGCTGTCTCACCTGGGGGAAGATCAGGATATTGTGAAAGTCTGGATTTTCTTCTTTCTTGGTCACATGACTGAAGATGTGGGATCTCCGTTCCCACTTATAAAAGATTATTTTAAGTGCCATTCAGAACCAGGGCCAGCAGGTGGCACTAGAGAAAGGGAATAATAATAATAATAATAATAATAATAATAATAATAATAATAATAATAATAATAATAATAATAATAATAATAATAATAATAAAACAGCGCTGACAGCCTGAAAGCCTGCTGATCAGTGCTGGGGTGGGGGAGGGAACATTTAAAATAAATAAATAAATAAAGCACTGACCAGCCGCAGGATGAGCTCGTCGGGGCTGGATGGGGGTGGGGGAGGCAGAAAACCAGATCACATGCGATCTCCCACAGACTTCTGGCTGACAGTTTTTACCGGAGCGAAAAATTCCCGACTTCTCTGGTAGGTCAGGGAAAACTCGCTAGAGGGGTCACAACCAGTTTTTTTAAAAAGCCCAGTGGCCATGGGGACAATATTTTGGGAAACACTTTATCTTGAAATTTAATCTGCCTTTTAAAGGACGTGTGATAGAGCCCTTGAGGTGAAATTCACACACCTGCCCAAAGTGGATAAATGCCACACACCCTTGCACCTCTGGCCTGCAAAGTGAGCCATGATTTCACAGGGGGGGGAGTCCAGCCCTTTCTCGTACCACTCTGGACAGTTACATGGCTTTCCCCAGAATCCTGCCCTGCTAAATTGCTTCCTGCAGACCAGCTGCTCTCGGACTGTTGTGGGAGATCAGAAACAGGAAAAAGTTACTTTCTAAAGATAGCAATTGCTAGCCTTCCTCTTCTTGACTGTGCTGGGTGGTGAATTGTGGGAGATGTAGTTTTTGGTTTTTTTAAAAAGTTGCTTATAAATTCTGGTGCCACCCAGTAGGAAAGGAAACAAACAGCTGTTGTACAATTCACGATGCTTCCTTCTAGCTTAAGAGGGTAGAATATGTCTGTGAAGATTCTCAGTCATCCAGGTGGGTTTATCATGGCAACTGGACTTCTTTTTCTTGAGAGACAGAAACGTTTCGCTGCTCATCCAAACAGCTTCATCGGTCTGAATACAGCTAGTGCAAGTCTTCCATCTACATCCGACATGGCTGGAGTGACTGAGAAGCTTAAAAGGATTTTTGGCAAACACCACATCCCTGTTTATTTCAAACCCACAAACACAGTAAGGCAGAGACTTGTCCACCCAAAGGATCTGATACCGAAACAAAAAAGTAGCAATGTAGTATATGCAGTCCAATGCAGTGAGGAGTGTGCAGATGTCTACATTGGAGAAACTAAACAGCCATTAAACAGAAGGATGGTCCAACATAGGAGGGGCAACAGCTCAGGACCAGAATCAGCAGAACACCTCCTCTTGAAGGACAAAGGGCACTCTTTCAAAGATGACGATGTACACATATTAGACAGAGAAGAGAGGTGGTTTGAAAGAGGAGTAAGGGAGGCCATTCATGTGAGCATTGAAAACCCCTCCCTCATCAGAAGTGGGGGCCTCAGGCATAGTCTCTCTGCTACTTATCAGGGTGTGCTTTCAACACTACCTAGACAAATCAAAAAGCCTTCACCACCAGGGCCATAGCTAACGAGCTATACTTTATAGGTTTCAGCACCTTAGGCCATTGTTCACCTTAAGGCTAAGGATACTATTGTCTCCCTAACGAGCCTATTTAGGCCATTGTTCATCTTATGAGCCCATTTCAGACCAGAGTGACAAGAAGTCAAAGCAGACTATGGGCCTTTTCACACGACCCCAAAGATCAGCTGGCCCCTTAAATTCGGACCAAAGATCTTAGGGGTTCGTTGCTCTTCCTTCCTCCCCACCAGAGAAAGAGAGGAAAAATGCAGCTATTTCCCGGAGCTCCTTTTTCTCTTCGTTTCTCTTCTGCTTGCTTTTTTCCTCCCACCTCTTCTCTTAAAGGGGCGGGAGACAAAAAAACACAAGCAGAAGCCAGGAAGCACTGACCAGATTAAAGACCTGGGGATTTTCACCCACCTCAAGCAGGTACAAGAAAGTGCACCTGGGTCGCGCTTAGGTGGGCCGGGTCGCACTTAATTTCCTGCAAACTCCGTAGCTGGTGGGAAAACACTTGTAAGGTCCGGAGTTTGCAGCCATTTGCTGCGGAGTTTAGGGGTCGTGTATAAAGGCCCTATAAGATGGAGGACTCGCACTAGCTTTATTCAGACTGATGAAGCTGTTTGGATGAGCAGCAAAACGTTTCTGTCTCTCAAGAAAAAGAACTCCAGCTGCCATGATGACTCAATTTCCAGTTAAGAGGGTAGACTTGCTCTAGTTTGCAGTGCCTCTGTAACATCATCAGACATGAAGGTCTCTTTTAACAGCCATATCTTAAAAAAAAAAATTGGGTGCCCGGCTAGGTAATTAAAGGGTAGCAGATCTTGTAATTGCAGGGATTTAATCTAAGGTGATAAAATTAGATGGTATCAAAATTGCTGTCAGAAGTGCGTGGGCCTGTTGATTGGAATTTAATGACAGAAGGGCAAGAACCTGCCTGCCCCAAACACATATATGACACCGCTTGTTACTCCTCCCTGTGAAGAAGGCAGCATATGATGGATGGACTCAGAGTGGAGCGAATATGGCTGTTGCATGCTCAGATATTCCACCATATTTTCCTCACAGGGGATGATCCGGAAAGTTTATTTGCAACCTCATATGTTCTCTGTAGTTTGTGTGACTGGGAGGGTTTTTTTTTTTTAAAGGCTGAGGTGATTGTGTATCTATCTATCACTAAACCATCGTTCCTTCCGGCCTTCAGTGTGAAAGATAGCAATCCAGGACAAAAAGAAACTCAAGTCTTCACCTTGGGCTGTGTCTGCACAGCAGTTAGCTAATAAGCAGTTATGCCACACAAAGAAATAAAAATTTCACAGAGATCATTGATGCTCTGAAGCAAAAAAGCTAGATTTTTAAAATACAGCAGGATCCCAATATGTGTGGAGGATCAGTTCCACACACCATCCTGCAGATACTGAAATCATGAATGATAAATATAATTATACAGTATAGCAGTGTTTTTCAACCTTTTTTGGGCAAAGGCACACTTGTTTCATGAAAAAAATCACGAGGCACACCACCATTAGAAAATGTTAAAAAATTTAACTCTGTGCCTATATTGACTATATAAAAAGTAATTTTTCAATTTTTCCCACGGCACACCAGGCAACATCTTGCGGCACACTAGTGTGCCGCGGAACAGTGGTTGAAAAACACTGCAGTATAGCATAGTTGGGGGAAGGAGCCAGAAAAATATATATTTTAACATGCATTACCAGAGCTGGCTGCTAAGGGCAGATAGAAGGATGGAAGGCCGAGCGAACCTTGAGCCTGCTACCAGGGATTGAACCCCCGGTCATGAGCACAGTAATAGCTGCAGTACAGCAGTTTAACCACTGTGTCACGAGGCTTTCCATCGCTGTTCCCACTACTCTTGATGCAGCATAATCCTAAACAATAATCTTAAAAAAGCATAGTTGGAAGGGACCATATCAAGTCCAGTCTCTGTCAAAGAGACACAGTGGGGTGTGTGTGTGTGTTGAACTGCCAACCCCTGACTCTGCAGGCAGATATCTAAACCACAGAGCTAGTCGGAATTGTTCCGGGCTTCCATTTGGGAAAGGCAAAAGTTAGTCCAGGTATTTACTTATTTATTTATTATTATATTTATATACCACCCCATCTTCCAAGGCGGAACTCGGGGCAGTGTACACTAAAAAAGGATAAAAACAAACAGCAAACAAGCATAAAAATCAGAGGCACCAGTAAAAAGTAGGAGGGTACAATACCCTCCGCTGAGAATGGCGTGAGCGGCACAAGAAGAAGCTAAAAAAAGAAAGAAGGGAAATTAAACAAAAAGGTCGCCATATGCCTCCTTGAAGAGAAGGGTTTTCAAGGCTGTTTTAAAGGCGGGCAGGGACGCTGCAAGGTGCAGCTCACTAGGTAGCTGGTTCCACAGAGTCTGACGCCATGCCGGGCTTTTTCAATGTGGACTTCACCACGGTCTCCATCAAACGGGAAGGGAATATTCCCTCCCTGAAGGAGACCGTGGCAATAGCCGAAACCCACTCCGGCATGTTCCCTCCGGCCGATTTAACAAGCCAAGCTGGGCAAGGGTCAAAAGGGGTAGCCGCCGGCTGGCAATAAGCCATAACTGTGGAGGCCTCCGCTGGAAACACCGGCCCAAACTCCACCAGGCGAGGGGACAAAGGAGGTGAGGCCCCAGGGACATCGGAGGATGGACTAGAGCAGTGGTTCTCAACCTGTGGGTCCCTAGATGTTCCTGGACTGCAACTCCCAGAAGCCTCCACCACTCGCTGTGCTGGAAGGGATTTCTGGGAGTTGCAGTCCAAGAATGTCTGGGGACCTTCAGGTTGAGAACCACTGGACTAGAGCAACCGGGGAGTATGGCAACCGGACATGACTGTTCCGCCGACGAAGATTCTCATACCGTCATCCGGGTCTGTCCTTTCCAGATGAGTCTCTGGTCACCAAAGGCTGAGATAAAAAGCAGCAAATAATTCCACAAACAACCAGGGGGGAAATAATTGAGCACCTCCTTTTCTTTTTTCTTTCTTTAATTTTTAAAGAACAGTCTCTTTTAATTTTGATCTTTGTGTCAAGTACAAAAAAACCAACCAACAGTAAAGAAAAGAAAAAAAACGATCTTTTGAAGTTCGGTGTATTCTTGAAGGCTTTTGCGGCCGGGATCTGACCGTTGTTGTGCGTTTTTCAGGCAATTTAGCCATGTTCTGGAAGAACGTGGCCAAACAGCCCGAAAAGAACTCACAACGACTATTTTGAAGTTCGGTTTATACACGTTCCCAGACTCATTCCCCTCAACCCACCCCCACTCCGTACAAGAAACGACAACGACTCATCCTTTTCTTTTCAACACAATGTCCCCTCCCACCCCCATCTGACATTGAAAACGTACACAAGAAAGATCACATACAGTAGAGAGAGAGAGAGAGAGAGAGAAAGACATCTCAGAAGGCCAGCGCTGCACAGCAAATTTAGGACTGGTTTGAAACCATTTCAGCCGTCATTGTTTCCTTCAACGAATCCTGGGAAGTGTAGTTGGAGAGAGGTTGGTGATCCGTTTCTCAACTTCTTGACAAAAAAAAACTACAATTCACAGTGTTTCCCAGAGGAACAATTAACACCCCTTTAAGTCTGTAGCATGAATATGCCCTTTTGAGGTATCTCATTTTAGAGAAGTGCTCTGAGCCACAATAAATACATTCAAGGGAGGGGGGACAATAACAATCCCACACCCACTGATTTTATTGCATGATATGTTGTGTGTAATCAGCTTAGAGTCTCAAGGAATCAGGATCAGTGGGTAGAGCTGGGAGGAGTTCCTTAAAAAAAGACCACAACTATTAAAAAAACCCCAGCTAGTAGCCATGCTGGCTAGGGTTCTAGACTGCTGTTGTCTCCCCTCCCCGCCCAAAAAGGGAATTTTTCCAAGTTCTGCACAGCTGTGTGTGCACACTTCTGCAATTCCTTCACATCTGCCCTGTTATGTTGGCGAGGAACGGATTGTTGATGGGCTGGATGTCCTTTGTGGATCCCTTACGTCCCTTACCAAAGTTTGGTCCTCCAGATGTTTTGGACCACAACTCCCACAGTCCTTTGCCATTGGAAATACAGGCTTGGAATTCTGGGAGTTGTGGTCCAAAACATCTGGAGGAATGAAGTTTGGACACGTCTGCCTTACATCCTTATCATTCTGTGATTCTTTGCTTGGATTTAGGGGGGTTTAGAGAAACTGGTCTCTGTTGCATCAAGCAAGTCCTTCCCAAGTGGTAGGTGTCAACGTAACTCAGAAATAGTACTGTTTTGATCTAGAAAATCCCCAGATTTTGCAAAAATAAACAAACAAACAAAAACAATAGTGGTGGATCCTGGACGGTAGGCCAACAACACCATTTCTAGATTGGACAGGCTGACGGTGTCACGGATGGCAACACTTCCATCACCGCCAACTGTTGGGGATACTGGGAGTTGTTCGCCAACAGATCTGGAGAGTGGCAAATTGGTGAGGGATGGCTTGGAGGTGTTATCAGACGTTGGCGGTGTTAGTTCAGACTAAAACCCTCCAGAATCTCTAGCTAGCATGGCACCCTTTGGGCAAGGATCAGTGTGAATTGCAGACTGTATTATTTTGAAACAGTCACACTTCCAAGGCCTCGACACACCTAGCTGCCGGTCGCTACACAACACATAACAGGCCTCAGTCAATCCTATTGACTTGTATGCAGAGGGAGCCCGGCAGTGTGCATTTTGAAAGCACATTTGTGGCTGGAGAATCAACCGTATGTAAAACATTGTTTCTTAATCTGACTGTAACTTGGCACATCAAAGCACCCCTTTTTGTGGGGGTGGGTGGCTAGGTCACAGAGGCTTGTGGCCTGCTTTATTTTAACAGTGTTCTCGGCCAACGACTCCTTATGTGTGTTGCTACTCTTAGCCCTCAGGGGCCACAGGTAGTGGCATGGCAGCACAGTGAGCCTAGCAAGGCTGGGGGGGGGGGTCTGGAGTGCCCCCCAAAGCACCTTCAGTTAAAAGGAAAACTCAGCAGAGATTGGGTTCAGAAAATGCCACCACCCCCTCCTCCAGAACTCTGCCGTTTGTCAGAATGCACCAGAGGCTCAGTCAGGAATCAGGTGAGCCTGAATTTCTAGCAACGCAGGTAAGCTGTCTGAGTTGAACCCTTGTTCCACCTACCTGTGGACTTTAAACCGGGCATTGGAGGATCCAGGGGCTTTAAGCCACATGAGCTTGTGGAATCTAATTCTCTCAAGAAATGGGTTGGAACGGCAAAGCCGGCTGATTGCTGAGCGATGGCTTCGGGAAAATTATTTTGGACACTTGGTTAAGAAACCCCGTGTCGCCCACTGGTCGCAGGCAATGAAATTCCTCTGCAGAGGCTGCTGAGGAGCTAATCAGGAAAGCATTGTTTCTTCACAGGCGAGTGGTTTGGACGGAGCTGCCTGGGGGCAAAAGGCAGCTCAGCGCCGGGCGAGACGAGCATCGAGTGAGTCCATCGCTGAGCGCCTTTCACAGGCGGCTGCTTATGTAGGCCAGCTCACCTCCAGCACTCTGAAGCGCTTGAGAGGGTCGTGGAGGAAGGAGCTACGCCTCGGCGTGAAAGGTAATGGCGTACACCAACCTGGCATACATGCCTACACGCCAACCCCACCCACTGCATCCTCCTTTAAAACGGCAGGCCCAGTTTCCATCTTCAATTAGGTCACTCTGAGACCCTCTGGCAGTGCCCGTTTGTAACGAGAAGCAAGGCTCCAGTCCAGGCGGGCTGTGAGGGAGAAGCACCTATCCCATGCTGGCTGCTGATTTTGGAAGTTTTGACGGAGTATGGGTTTTGTTTGTTGAAGAGAAGGTTGCAAAGTTCTGGTCGCTCTCCAGCCCGTCTCGGAGAAGCTTCAGTGGAGGCATGAGCTAAGCTGCCCTTGAAGGACCTCTGCTCAGTGACACTGTTTCCAGGGTCTCCAGATTTCTAAAACTCATCATGAATATCTCAAACCCCTTTGGAAGATTTCAACGTCCCTGCCACTGCCGGGATCATGAACCACCGATGGAGGCGTTGAGCAAGGAAGTGCCTCTTTGTCCGAATGTGACTTGGGGGTGATGGTGCGCCCATGCCAGAGATGGCTTCTTTTGCTTTAAGAGGCTTTGCACAGGAGTGCTCAGGAGTGGGTATCCCTTAGGGAGCCAAAGATCCATCAAGAAATCTTAGGAAGACCAATTGGACCTTTCTGATCACAGAAGACCAGGGCTGGAAAGAACTAGGGATGGGCACGAAACGGAAAAATAATGTTTCGTTTCGTTTTGTTTTGTGCTCACCCTGTTTTGTTTTGTTTCTCACAATTTTTAAAAAAATTTGTACGAAACAAAACGAAATGCAATGGCTCCCCTGGGTCGTAGAGGCACCAGATTTCCCCCTGGTACCGACTGGGCTAGCTTTAAAGGCCTCCAGCCATTGATAGAGTGTCAGGAGCCCTCAGAAAATGGGGGGGGGGAGCACGATTGCCAGAACTGCCCTCCACACCATTTTCTGAGAGCTCCAGCTGCTCTGTCAATGGCTGGAGCCCTTTAATCCTGGCCCAGTTGGTACCAGGAGGTCCCCCTGGTACTGACTGGGCCAGCTTTAAAGGGCTCCAGCCATTGACAGCTTGGCAGGAGCCCGAAAATGATGGAACAAAACAGTTCGTTTCAATGGAAAAACGACTGTTTTGACTATCACGAAATGCTGCTTCCTCATTTTGTTTCATTTTGTTTCATTATGTAACGAAATGACAAAACATTTTGTTTTTCATTTCCTGCCCATCCCTAGAAACGGCCACAGGGGCCAGCCAGGTCCTAAGAAAGTGAAGCAACAGTAGTATGATGATATTATCAGCAACTTTTAAATTAAAACTTCACTTATTATGAAATAAAGGTCTACGGATGTATGTTTTTGGTCTACAACTAGAGATGGGCATGACTTAGTGGTATTCCCGTTTCTGTTTCCGTTACTCGTATCCGTTACTCTACGGAAACGGAAACGGGAATTACTCCGCCAGACTTTGAGCTCGAACCGACGAACGAACAATTTGGTCTGATTTGTCGTGGTCGTTACTTGCACGTGGCGATCGCGCAATGCCAAGCGGCACAGAAAAAAAGTTTTTAAAAGTAAAAAAAAAAAACGATTCCCGGTCCAAAATGGCGACAGCAATATTTTTTTTAAAATCCTTGCCCAAAACCCCACCAAAGCACCACAGAAACATGCGAAAGTAACCTATTTTAAATGCTTGATTTTTTACAGTAGCAGCAGCGGGTTTGTATTGCCAAAATACGTCTCCGTTGATTTTATTTTATTTTTTTCTTAATTTATTTTTTTACACCTGCGCAATGATGGGCTGGCCATGGGACGGGACCATGCAAATTTTCGGAGCCATTCCACCAATCGCATGGACAGGTTTTGACGGACACTTCTGGATGTGCCAGAGGGCATAAAAAGCCGAGGCAGTTCCAGTCCGTCACAGTCTGGGCTTGGATCTTGTGGAGGGTGGTCAGGGCTGGATTGCTGCGCTCAGTCTAGTTTCGATTTCGCGGTCGCGGTCGCGGTCTCCCTAGGCAGGGAGGAAATTGAATTGACATTAATTCGCAAAACATAATAATTTCTTCTATTCCCTGTGGGGAATAGCAACGCAGTGTTTATTCTTTTTTGTTTTCTGCATTTTTGAGGAAGAGTTCCGTTTTTTATTTGCTTATATTTGCTTCAAGGGGGAGGGAAGATTTGAGTGGGAGCGGTAGGGGAGGGGAGGTGCTGCGGATTTATCTTGAAAATATATTATTTTACACTACCATACCATTTCTTTTGTATCCCAATTTCCCACCAAGTTCATTTACTTGGCCAAGGCCCTTTTACCCTGCGCCTACAGCTTTTTTGCTGCTGTTGCGATTGGGGTTTTAGAAGGGAATCCAGCAACCCTATCCTACCCTAGTAGCAGCTTATAGTTTTATTCCATTTATTTTCTATTCTACAGTTTATTAGCAAGTGGCAAGCAACAGCCAAGGTCCAGTAGTACTAGTGCTTAGAAGGGGAGGTTGGAGGCTGTGGATTAAATTATTTTAAAAATATTATACAGAGTACAGACTGAGTAGGCAGAGGCCAACCAGTGCACTCAAATTTCTCAAACACATTTGTTGGCATTTGGCAACAAGGCTAGGGCACCTACCTCTATAGAACATTTTACAATTTCATTTTACTTAACACTATAGATATTCTTTCACTTGTCCAACACCTCATTCATTTTTTGCAGTCAGGCACTCAAACAGAAACAAACATTTGTTGAAGGGCAGGCACCCAGCCACCTCTATAGAACTTTTCTTCAATTACATCTTTGAAGAAGTTCCATTCATCTTAGTTACTGTGCATTATTTGTGAAAGTTGGGTGCTGCCAGATTTTGCAAACCCCTTGCTTCTATTAGCTTGGTTTTTGTGCAGTTGTAACTTACATTTGTGAAGAAGTTAAGTTACAGTTCTCCATTACACTTGCCCTGTGGATTGTGAAACTTGTTTGCCAGGATTGGCAAACCCCTTGCTCCTATTACCTTGTTTGTTGTGCTGCTGTTGTGAGTCCATCTAACTCATTTACTTGCCACCACAGTCTACATACATAATCCAATTACAACTGGGAAGAAGTTACAGTTCTCCTCCTAATTACACTTGCCCTGTGTAGGGCATAGAGAAACTTAGTTGGGTGCCAGGATTGGCAAACCCCTTGCTCCTATTACCTTGTTGTTGTGCTGCTGTTGTGAGTCCATCTCACTCATTTACTTGCCACCACAGTCTACATACACAATCCAATTACAACTGGGAAGAAGTTACAGTTCTCCTCCTAATTACACTTGCCCTGTGCAGGGCATTGAGAGACTTAGTTGGGTGCCAGGATTGGCAAACCCCTAGCTCCTATTACCTTGCTGTTGTGCTGCTGTTGTGAGTCCATCTCACTCATTTACTTGCCACCACAGTCTACATACACAATCCAATTACAACTGGGAAGAAGTTACAGTTCTCCTCCTAATTACACCTGCCCTGTGTAGGGCATAGAGAAACTTAGTTGGGTGCCAGGATTGGCAAACCCCTAGCTCCTATTACCTTGTTTGTTATGCTGCTGTTGTGAGTCCATCTCACTCATTTACTTGCCACCACAGTCTACATACACAATCCAATTACAACTGGGAAGAAGTTACAGTTCTCTTTGTTATACTTGCCCTGTGCAGGGCACTGAGAGACTTAGTTGGGTGCCAGGATTGGCAAACCCCTAGCTCCTATTACCTTGTTTGTTGTGCTGCTGTTGTGAGTCCATCTCACTCATTTACTTGCACAGTTCCTTGGTGCTTTTCTTTACTATCACATTATACATTCCCTGGCCTGAGCCACAAGAAGTGAGAAAAATGAGGAGGGGTCGCACAGCTAGAGGGCAGGGGAGGGGACCCCTACTAAGATAAATAGGGGCACGTTTCTGAGGGAAGGGACAGGAAGTAGTGCAGAAAGTGATACTGGTGCAACTCCCTCCTCGAGTAGCAGTGCCAGTGGCACAAGCAGCACTGTGCCATCGTCTTTCACCGAGGGAAGCATGGATGAGGCGTACCAAATCCCATCTTCGTTACCTGACAGCCCCACCCTTAATCAGCAAGAAGACAAGGGCTCTGATTCTGAAATGGCATCAGAATCAGAATCGGGCTCCTTGTATCTAAACCTGCCAGATTCTCAGGACCTGTTGGCAGGGACAGACTTAAGTCAGGCTCCAGGCAGTGACGGAAGGAGCAGCCCTCTTTCCACCCAGAGTACCACCAGTGAGAGCAGTAGTACTACTCTACTTTCCCGGCAGGGCAGAGGCCACACCAGCACCACAGCAGCGGCAGCGGCAGGCAATAACAGAGGGGGCGTTACTTTCAGTAAGCCATGAGGGTGTCTCTGGGAGCATTTTGAGAACAGCCCCCAAGACGCAAGGATGGCGGTGTGCAAGATATGCGGGGTGGTCTTGCGCAGGGGGAATGACCCCAAACACCTCCCCTCAAGTCGGTTGCGCAGCCACCTGATGAGGAAGCACCCTGGGACTCTGCCTGGAATGGAACCCTGTCAGGCCCTTGCTCTTCAGGGAGGAAGAGAGGGGAAGAAGGGTTAGAGAAAGAAAAACACAGCTCCGCTAGTGAGAGTGGGAAGAGGCAGGCCACTCTGCAGGAAGTGGGGCCGTTGGGTGGGACTTTTGCCAGCCCGCGAAATAGGGCCAAAGCACAGGAGACCACCACTCGAGTGGTGGGTGAAATGGTGGCCATGAACGGGTTGCCCCTCTCCTTTGTGGAGTCATCAGGCTTCAGGCACCTGATGAAGCACGTGGCACCATGGTACGAGACTCCATCCCGGCGTACCTTCAGCAGGCGGGTGATTCCCTCCCTTTATGAGTCTGTCAGGGACAGGATCCGGGCCCTGCTGCAGGCGGCCAGAGGGAGGAAGATCCACTTCACTTCCGACCTCTGGACCGGTGGGCACCACGGATACCTCTCACTGACGGCTCATTGGTGGCAACCCAAGGAGGTCCTGGAGCCCCGGTCAGCCCATGAGCAGCTGCAGGGGGAGGCACAAGGCAGCACCCCAAGAGGGTATAGGGAGGTGCTTCTCCAGGCACAAAGCATAGAGGACAACGCCACAGGGATCAACATTGCTGACGTTCTCAAGACAGCAATGCGAGAGTGGGGATTGGGGACAGAGGGACAGGTCAATCGTGGAGTCATGGTTACAGACGCGGGACGTAACATGACCAACGCAGTTCTTGGGGCAGGGTTCCAGGGCATTGTGTGCGCAGCACACAAACTGCATCTAGTGGTGGGCGATGCCATTGGCCTGGGTGCACCAAAGGACTCCTGGAGTGAGGGGACCAGGGAGACCAGGGCCTTGCTGGACAAGTGTCGGAAGATCGTGGGGCACTTCGCTCGCAGCGTCAAGGCAGCCAGGATGATGCATGAGAGGCAGGCGGAGACGGGCCGACCGGAGCACGTCCTGATCCGAGACGTGACCACCCGGTGGAACTCCACCCACGAAATGGTCAAGCGTCTGGTGGAGCAGAAGGAAGTGGTGGAATACATCATGTCAACCACCCCAGTCCTGCATGAGGGGAGGGAATTGGACCTTGGTGCTACCGAGTGGCTCGCCCTCTCCCAGATGGCGGGTATCCTGCAGCCTTTTGAGGAGACCACCCACGTCCTCAGCAGCTACAACGCCAGCCTGGGCCATGTTCTCCCCCTGCTCCATGCCCTTCGCCAATGCCTAGAGACCAGTATCCGGGAAGAAGGCAATCTTCTCCCTAAGAGCAGGGCATTGGCAGACAGGCTGTTGACCGGCGTGGATACCCACCTTGGCCCACTAAGAAGGGAAAAGGTGTACCAGATGGCCTGCCTGTGCGACCCTCGCGTCAAGGGTTCCCTGGCGGCCAGCACTGCCGAACTGAAATCCTGGAAGACGGAGCTATGCCGTCAAGTCAGGGCTGTCTCCGATGAGGGCCAGGCGTTTCAGAGGGCACACGGAAGCCAGAGTGATGCTGAGGAGGAGTCCTCGCAAGGATCCACATCCCTCTGTACTCCAGGAGTGTTCACCCAGAGACCAGGTTCCGTTCCAGCAGCCAACTACCTGGCCTCTGCCCTAGCCATGGCAGTTTCCTCCTCAGTGGAGGCAAGGGAGGAAGAAGTAGCAGACCCCGCTCAGACCATGGTGAAGGAGTACATGGCCGAGCCCCTCCAACCCCTCAGCTCGGACCCACTGCACTACTGGGCCAGAAAGGCAGACCTCTGGCCCGCTCTTTTCAACTCTGGCATTGGACCTCTTGTCTATCCCACCCACCAGTGTCCAGAGCGAGCGTGTCTTCTCCCACATGGGAGATGTCCTGAGGCCGCGCCGCTGTCGCCTGGACCCGGAGACGGTGGAAAGGTTGACTTTCATCCGCTTCAACCTTTCCACCTTGGGATTACCCCAACACTCCAAGAACTAAATTGCTGCCTGTAACCTAACCTCCTGCCTGCAATCCTCCATGCCTGCCTGCAAGCCTGCCTGCCTCCCCTTGGCCCTACGAGCCTGCCTGCCTGCCTGCCTGGCCCTGTGACTACCTGCCGACTCCAGTGCCTAATGCCTGCAAAACTGCCTGCTTGACTGCCTGCCTGCCTGCCTGCCTGCCTGTATTCCTCACACACACCAAGGGTACTATTAGTGGCCCAATTTTTCTAGCCCTGGCCTGTCTCCAAACCAGGCAATTCAAAGTGTCATTGGAAAGGGTCTATTAGTGGTCCAATTTTTCTAGCCCTGGCCTGTCTCCAAACCAGGCAGGGCCACTCAAAGTGTCTTTGGAAAGGGTCTGTGTGTATTCAATTTTTCTAGCCCTGGCCTGTCTCCAAACCAGGCAGGGCCACTCAAAGTGTCATTGGAAAGGGTCTGTGTGTATTGGCCCAATTTTTCTAGCCCTGGCCTGTCTCCAAACCAGGCAGGGCCACTCAAAGTGTCTTTGGAAAGGGTCTGTGTGTATTGGCCCAATTTTTCTTTGGCCTCTCTCCAAACCAGGCAGGGCCACTGGCCTGTCTAGCCCTGGCCTGTCTCCAAACCAGGCAGGGCCACTCAAAGTGTCATTGGAAAGGGTCTGTGTGTATTGGCCCAATGTTTTTTTCTAGCCCTGGCCTGTCTCCAAACCAGGCAGGGCCACTCAAAGTGTCTTTGGAAAGGGTCTGTGTGTATTGGCCTAATTTTTCTAGCCCTGGCCTGTCTCCAAACCAGGCAGGGCCACTCAAAGTGTCATTGGAAAGGGTCTGTGTGTATTGGCCCATTTTTTTCTAGCCCTGGCCTGTCTCCAAACCAGGCAGGGCCACTCAAAGTGTCTTTGGAAAGGGTCAGTATTGGCCCAATGTTTCCCCGTTGGCCATGGCTGGTCTGAGAGAGACCCTAATACCTGCCTTCCTTGGTGCTTCACACAGTTCCCTGGGGTTTAGGCGCCAATCTGCTAACAAAGTGGTGAGGAGGCACTTTACAACAACCTACCTCAAAGGCTGAGTATCAGGGGGCAAGCTCCCCTCCTTACAGCCTTAAAGAAATAGACCCACCCAGTTGTCCTGCTTCCACTCTGTCTCCTTGGTTGCCAAAACCCGGTCTCCTGGGGTGGCGATAGAAACTCTGCCTGCCAAGGCGGAAACAATCTTCCCTACTGGCACTTTGGCTTAGTGCCTTCCCAATCCCTAGCCTTGGAGGATGGTATCCTCTAAGCATGCGCCTAGGCTACACACACATACCTGTAAGCCAGACTAGATGCTTCCCTGCCTGCCCGGCCCTCTGCCAACCTGCCTGCCTGTCAGACTCCACCAGTCCCGGCTTTGAGCATGCCTTCAAGTTGCTTCTCATTCAACCTCCTCCAGTCTGCCCTTCTGGCCTCCCAGTCCTATACTTTGTCGTCTGGGCTGGTCTGTGAACCACTAAGAAGGGCTGTGGAAAGGGAAAGACAGGAGCTCCGCTTCTAGTGGGAAGAGGCAGGCCTCTCTGCAGGAAGTGTTGCCGCTGTGTGGGAGTTTTGTCCACCTCCGCTACCGCTAATTTTCACTCTGAACTGCAATGCACTGTGAAGGGAGGGACAAGGAAGCCTCCAGGCTTGGTGCTTGGTGGATACTCTGACGCACACTGACTGTGTGAGTCTGTAATTCACACAGACCTAGCTCTGTCTCCTCCGCCACTCTTTCCACTGGGCTGCCAGCTGTGGCTCACAAAGAAGGGAAACGTCCTTATTGTGTGTGCGTACTCTTGTCCGAAAGTCCCCTGTGTGGATCTTGGTGCTGTGCTGTGTGACTCATTGTGCACACACTCAGTGCTTAAACATTTTATAATCATTTCTGCCCTAACCCCGGAACAAAGGCTGCCGGACAAGAAAAGTTACTGGTTGCAAATCTAGATTGTGATTGATGATGATGATTGAGTTATGGGAACACTCTTCATGAACAGCTGGTGGTTGGCTTAGGGTTAGGGTTAAGGGGGATGTTTAGGCCTCTGCTACTCTGTTCTCTGGGCTGCACCACACTGTGTCTCACTAAGAAGGGCTGGAGTGGAATGTACTTGCGCGTAACACAGTTCTGCACAATAATCGTTTGTTTCTTAGAAATAGAAGAGCCTTTCAGGAGGAAGTTCCAGGCTTAGCTCTTGGAGTTGTGGAACTGCTGTGATTCACAACGAAGGGCATGGAGATGGAATGCCGGCACGGCAGTTAGGAGCAGTCTACCAGCACACAGCTGGGAAAGAAAGTCAGAAAACTTGGCTTGCTGTCCTTTTGGAAGCCTGTGTGGTCAAAGACTCAGACTCACTCTAGCTCTGTGTCTTCTCCCTGCCTGCCTGTCAGGCTCCCCCCACTTCCGGATTAGAGGAGGCCTTCCAGCCGCTTCTCCTTCACCCTAACATCATGGTGCAGTTAGTGCTTCAAGTTCAGCCCTGTCGCCACTGCCCTCAACTTGCCCATGCAGCAACCACGGCTGCGCCTGCCTCTTGGCAGAAAACCTCTTGAAGACCAACTGTAACAGTGCATTCACTCATCAACTATTTTGTTTGCACACACTGTGCCTCACAGAGAAGGGCATTGTGCATGTGTGCTAGAAAACAGCCGTGGGGTGGGCCCGTGATTAGGCAGAACTCAGGCGAAAGCACCCTTGGACTCTGCCTGGGACAGTGACAGGACTCTGCAGGAAGGAGTGCCGCAGTGTGGGAGTGTTGTCAGCCTCCGGACCGCCAATTAGTCTTCAGTGGGCTGCCATTGCCATACACTGTGGCTCACAAAGAAGGACAACTTACTGCCGTGCTGGTGGCCCTCTGTCACTGTTACAAATAGGACAGTTTATCAGAAAGTTCAAGGCTTGGCTCTTAGAGTTGTGGGGAATGTGATTCACTACGAAGGGCATGCCACTGGGATGCAATGCACTGACTGTGGCTCTCAGTGAAGGGAGGGAGCAAGGAAGCCTCCACTCCAGGCTTGGTTCTTTGTGGGTACTCTCTCTGACTCACACAGACAGTGAGCCTGTGGTTCTCAGGCCTACTGTCTTCCGTGGACTGCAAAGCTATGTCTCACTGAGAAGGGAACATGGCTGTGCTGGCCTGCTAGGAGTTTACGGGGAAAGCAGCACACAGCTGTGTAGGAAGACCCTCTGGCTTGCAGTACTTTTGTCAGAGTGGTCTCAGGCCTCAGAGTCAGACACCATGTGGACTCTGCTTTTCCACTGGGCTGCCAACTGTGGCTCACGAAGAAGGGCATTTTCCTGGCGTCCTCCTCAGGCCATTCAGCCACGCTGGGGAGCTGGAGCTTCCTGGCAATGATCCTCCCCTACGGAGGCCCTGTGGCCTCAGACTCAGGCTATGTGGCCTCCTCTGGGATGCAAAACACTGTGGCTCACAAAGAAGGGAAGAGTAGTTGTGTGCAGCACGCACTCCAGTAGTTTCTCTCTGACAGTTCCAGGCTTGGCTTTTGGAGTTGTAGGAGCTGGGATTGCAAGACACTGTGCCTCACAAGGAAGGGAAGAGGAGTTGGGTGCCAGCACTCCATTAGTTTATTGCAAAGTTGCAGGCTTGGCTCTTGGAGTTGTGTGGGAACCAACTGTGATTCACAAAGAAGGGCATGGTAGTAGACTGCCGGGCTGGCAGTTAGCAAGTCTACCAGCACACAGCTGGGGACTTGGGGAGGAAGAGTCAGACTCAGAATGTGGCTTGCTGTCCTTTTTGCAGCCTGTGTGGTGCCAGACCAAACTCACCAAAGGTGATTGGCCTCCTCCGCCCATCTTTCCTCTTCCGTGTTTCACACGGAAGGGGGTTCCTGATTTGAACAGCGCCGTACAGCACCACCAAGACTTAGTCAAAAGTGACATGTGGTGGACGGTGGTGCCTGCAGTTTGCCAGACCAAACTCAAGGTGATTGGCCTCCTCCTCCAGTCTTTCCTCTGGGCTGCAAGACGCCGTGTTTCACACAGAAGGGGGTACTGATTTGAACAGCGTTCACGTACAGCACCACCCAAGAGTTTGTCAGAAAGTGCCATGTGGTGCATCGCAGGCAGTGTGGTGCCAGGCCAGACTCAAGGTGATTGGCCTCCTCCGCAACTCCGTCCTCTGGGCTGCAAGACACTGTGACCCAAGGCCAGTGGCATTTAAATTCCCGTCATGCCATTCAGCTCCATCCTTTTTATACTGGAGCTGGCAAGGAGCCTGCCGCACTCTGGCTCTGTGCTGTGGTGCTCTCATACTCTGCGGAGTGGCTGCCCTTACTCTGGCCTTATAGACGCGTCGACCAGAGATAGTCCTCCTCCTTGTATAGCCTAGTGGGCTGGGCTGTGGGCTGTAAAACTTAAGTCAGAGCAACCCAGAGCCCTATCCCATTCCCATCCCTACCAAAACTATTCATGGCTGTAGCTACTAGCGGTACGTAGCTTACCTTAAACCACCTCAGGCTCTAACTGCTAATGTTTTTGTTGACCATGACCAAAAGCAGGGTTGCATTGGCTTTATTGCTTGTCCTTTAAGTGTGTGTGACTTTGACTGTGAATGTGAAGTGAAGGCAGAAGGACCTTGGTGATGGGGGTTGGGGGGCCAATTTGAGAGGAGTAGAGGAGTAGACCCCTCATCCAGATTTGGGGAGGAACGGAATGTCTGTTTCTCCTGCTGCCTCTGAGAGAGGTGGAGGGGAGATGGGATGGATTCAAAACCAAACAACAAAAAAGTACAACAAACAGGCACGTCAGCCAGACCAAGTGGGGTGGCTGGCTGGTTCAGCATCAGCAGATTCAGCACAGCAGACCAAGAGAAAAAAAAAGAAATGCAAATGTGTTTCTGCCCCACTTTGTTTGCTTAGGATGCACTAGCCTTGTGGTGCAGTAGCAAGTCCATCACCCAGGCAGGTTTAAACTGTATTTCACCTGCTCATTTGCGGGACCCGCGCCCACCCGCCCGCGCGCCCGCCCGCCCGTGTGCCCCCCCTGCCGCTGCCGCTCCCCCACCGCCCACGCGCCCACGCATGTACCCCCGCGCCACCGCCGCCCGCGCTGCGCCCGCAAGCCGCAAGTCTCGGTCGGACGTCAAAATGCGCGAAATCGCGGCAGAAACGGAAATGAAAAAATGAAAAAACGAACCGACTAATTTTTGCGAATTTTCGCGAAAAACGGAGACGACCCGAAACGGAACCGGCCCGACTAACGACAACTCAAAAAAATTTTTTTCCAAGTCGTGCCCATCTCTATCTACAACCTCCAGAGTAGCTGCCTGGCGAATTCTAGGAGTTGAATTCCAAAAACACACACTCATAGTTCTGTATTTTGTCGGGGACATGAATCAAGAGATTTATTCCTTTCACCATGCCACTACCCAGCAGGGTCATCCAGCTAAAGTGGTGGAAAATTTGGGATGGAGAACAGGAAGTGGTTCTTCATGCAGTATTGGGTTTACCTTGTGGAACTCTTTGCCACAAGACATTGCGATAGCTGATGACTTTGGACCAATTTCAAGGAGGATAAGACCAATTCACGGGGGCGAGGTCTATCAATGCGTATAATAGTGAGAATGATGGGTGTTTTACATTGCGCACCAGAACAACTCCAGCTCTGGATAATATTCATGGGACAGAATAGCTGGAAAGGCGATTGTGCCCCAACATACAACTTGTTGGCTGACCATTGAGGGGAAACGGGGCTCTTGACCTTTGATATGATCCCAAAGTGCTCTTTGTCCTTATTGTGTATTCAGACGGGGGCTTGGAAGTGTTTGGACTACATCTCCCAGAATTCCGGGAGACTCTGGGAATTGTAGTCCAAAGATTTTCCTTCTGTGGCTCAAGCACTGGACATTTTTGCAGCTGGCCAAGTTGCGCGAGTGGCAAGACGCCCGGCCAGAAATCCCACGTTGACACGCGTCATGCAGAAGGGGTAACCATGCAAGCCGTTCCTTCCACTAGCAGGCTCTCCTTAGGTGTGGCTTAGTACAGGGAGGACAGCTCAATAGGGGAGAACACTTCCGGGACTGCCCTTATCCTCTGCATTTCTCTGAAAAGAATCTGACCATCCTGTTAGGTTTTAGGAATGCTGCCTGGATTTATTACCCCCCCCCCCAAGTCTTTCTAGTACCAAAAATTATGCTAGAGTTAACAGTTACCGCTGGAAAGATCTCCATTCGAATTCGGTCCAGGCATTGACGTCATGGCTATGATCTTCCCAGTCGTGCTGAGTCGTGCAGAGAATCCTTTGCCCTACAAATCCACCCGCTGCGTTCACGGCGGAAGCTCAGGGCCTCCTTGTCCGTCGATCAGCCCCTTCCTCACGAGCCGTGCCAGGGTTCATATACTTAGACAACTTGGGAACGGCAGCCTCGGCTGACTCCACGGCTTCTGCCATCTCCTTGGGGAAGGGGGGGGGAGAAGCCCCTTTCCCACCAAGGTCACTCAGCTCCCGATCCATGGCTTTTTTTGTTGTTGTCACGGGAACAGTTTCGCCCGGTGGTCCGGGGCCACGAGGCTGATTTTCACGAGGCCTGGTGGCGGAGGCGGCTTGGTGTGGCACGGATTCTCAGCCAATGGACAGCGGGTCTCTACACGGGACGGCGAGGAATTTAAAAAAGACGGGGAAGAAGAAGGGAGAAGAACATGTCTGTGAAGGTTCTCAGTCATCCCGGTGAGTTTATCTGGACGTCGAGTCATGGCTCCTGGACTTCTTTTTTGAGAGATAGAAACGTTTTGCTGTTCATCCAAACAGCGAAACGTTTCTATCTCTCAAAAAAAAAAAGAAGTCCAGTAGCCAGGACTCAACGTCCAGAGAAGGGAGAAGAACGTGAGAACATCAGGGGAAGCCTTCTCCCCTCTCCCCAGAGCCGGTCCAGAAGGCATGTGTTCCCGAGCGAGCAAGCGGCTGATGTGTCCGGACCTGTGGTTCCACACCCTCGGTCTGCTTCCCAGGGGCGAGAAGCAGCTCACAGTGTTGTGCCAGTCTGTCGCTAGGCAGGAAGGACGATTTAAGAGTCATTTCCATAAGAGGCTGGAAAGGGAGACAGGGAAGGGCCGGGGGGGGGGAGAAGCAGGGGAGTGTGGGGAGGTGGGGAGAAACGGGAAGGAGTAAGTTTTTAAGCCAAGGAGCAAGGTCAGCGGCCACAATGCAACAGGATTGATATCGAGAGAGGGTGAGCTCAAAGCAAGATGGGTTGTCATACCTGGAGCATGAGAAAGGAGCATTTTTTTTTTGTTTGACAGGTCCCAGATTCTGCCAGCCATCCTGGCCATTTCTCAGGGCTTGGGCAGGTAATAACGGTTGGAGTTTTTGAAATCTCGCAGGCTGCCTTTAGTAGATTTGGCTGGGAGGGACCTTTCTGGGCTAGTGTGATTGTCAATCAATCCAGCACTAACCCATCATTCTTTCCCCACCTGCAAATTCAAAGAGAGAACCCGCCTTTCCACTTTAGAGTCTGTTGAAGTTTGTTGCTGAAAGCAGTCGTGTTCATTTTTTGGCTTTTGCATTTGTTCAACTGTAAGCCAAGAAGCCTTTTGTTCTACTCTTAATGCCCCACAGTGAGCTAAGGGCCAGTTAATGGGCAAAAGGGGCAGACTACTCTGGGGAGCATGACGCTATTCTAATTGGTGAATTCCCTGCACCGTGGCTGTGCCGCTAAAGGAATCGAATCAGAAATTCCAAGCTCTGCAGCAATTACTTTGTGAATGTCATTGGCCAAAGCACAGGTGGACCTCTGTGTGTCCAGAAGCACTTCGAATGCTTTTGGTTAGATAAGGCATGTCCAAAACTTTGGCCCTCTTGATGTCTTGGACCACAACTCCCAGAATTCTAAGCTTAGACTGTGGGAGTTGTGGTACAAAACATCTGGAGGGCCAAAGTTTGGACATGCCTGGATAAAGGAGGCAGCAGAAGACATCACCCCCAGTACCACATGCTCCCGAATATCAGAATTCTCCCTTCCATTTTGGTTCCCAAGGATTTTTGGTCCTCCAAGTGGCATGGGGTCGTTTCATCATGCCCCCCTTCTTTGGGCTAAGCATGAGGTGGTTTTCCCAACTGGAAGAGACTTCAGTTCATAGCAGGTTTTGAAAACATTTCCTGCAAACTGAAAGCAGATCCATGGCACGATGGGGGCTGAACATATGAGGACATTGTGCTCCCTTCTATCTCTATGCACCAGTGGTTCCCAGCCTTGGGTGCTCAGATGTTTTTTGGACTAAAATTCCCCAGAAGCTATCTCAATGTTGAGTCATGCCAATTGAACTTCTTTTCAAGTCAAGAAGTCCAGTTGCTGTGACTCAGCTTCCAGATAACCTCACCTGGACGACTGAGAATCTTCACAGACAATTCCCAGAATCCTTCACCACTAGCTGTGCTGGCCTGGGATTTCTGGGAGTTTTAGCCCAAGAACATCTGAGTCCCCATGGCTGAGAAGCACTGGTATAGATTGATGTTGATGTTAAGGTGCTATCCAGTAGCTTCCGACTTCTGGGAGCGCTAGTAGGGGTTTTGGAGCATGTGAGATGGCCCATGAGTGATTTATTATGGCCATCTTCCACTGAGTGTCTATGGACGTGTAGGGATTTGAACCAGGTCTTCTGAGACCTAGAATCATAAAGTTGGAAGGGACCTCTAAGGCCATCTAGCCCAACTCACTGCTTAATGCAGGAAGCCAGGATAGTTTGACACCTTATGAAGCCATGTTTTCCATGGCTTCAGAGAGTAGGACTTGGGGCAATGGTTTAAACTACAGGAAAAGAGATTCAGTTTAAACATTTGGAAGAACTTAATGACGGTTAGAGCTGTTTGGCAATGGAATAAGGTGCCACGGAGGGTGGTGGAGTCTCCTTCTTTGGAGGTTTTCAAGCAGAGGCTGGATGGCCATCTGTCAGAAATACTGTGATGGAGGTTCCTGCATGGCAGGGGGTTGGACTGGATGGCCATTGAGGTCTCTTCCAACCCTATGGGCATTTATACACGACCCCTAAGCTCCGCCGCAAATGGCTGCAAGGTCCGGACCTTAAAAATGTTTACCCACCAGCTCCGGACTTTGCAGACATTTAAGTGCGACCCTGCCCACTTTAGCGCGACCAAACAGCAGTTTTCTTGTACCTGCTTTTTGGATGTGACAAATATTTGATCCGGTGTAAGGATAGTGAGTGCGGGGCTCTCCTGGCTTCTGTTTGTTCTTTTTTTGCCCCCCCCCCCTTTTAAGAGATCTGAATGCTGCCGGGAACAAAACGGAGGTAAACCGGCATTCTTTTCTTTCTTTTTTCTCCCTCCCTCAGGCAGCCAGCAACCAGGAAGTGCAGAGGAGGGTGGGGACAGAGGAAGAGCAAGGAACCCCTAAGATCTCGGGTCCGAATTTAAGTGGCCAGCGGATCTTAGGGGTCATGTAAAAAGGCCCTATGATTCTATGACTAGACCCACATGGACATTTTAAAATCAGAAAGTGGTGAAAGATGGGGCTTCTGGAGGGTTGTCACTCAAGATTTGGGGAGTGTTTATAACCTCACCTTCTGGCTTCTGGAAATTCCCCACAACAAGCTTAGGGGTACAGGATTTTCCGGCCGAGTCTTGCTTTGGAAGCTGCGCAACCGGACAAGCAACAAGATGGAGAAGGGAGGGACAGAGAAGCCATATCAAGGAAGACAGAAGAACGGGATCTTAAAACCGAAAGGCTCCAGGGAGGAAAAAAGGCTGTGCCTTTGTGGTATAGGATGAGGGTGCAGAATGATGTGGAAAGAGAGAAAATACAAATAGAGAAGTTGGGGAGGGACAGATGGTGAGAAGGGAAAGGTACCCTGTTTCCCGAAAATAAGACGAAAATATGACCTACCTACAGTTTTGTCTCTCGCTGAAATATAAGGCATCCCCCCCCAAAAAAAATAAGGCCTCCCTGATAATAAGATAACAATAAATATGTACTGTATTGTTCTTCATGGAAAAAAATAAGACATCCCCTGAAAATAAGACCTAGCCCATCTTTGGGAGCCAACATTAATATAAGACACTGTCTTATTTTCTGGGAAACACAGTAGTAAAACTGTAAGACCTGGGTGGGGTGGATTGGATGGAAGAGAGGAACCAAAGGACAGGGGAGAGACTGAAAGAGAGCAATAATGGATTGAAGAGAAAAGATGGCAAGAATGTGGATTTTCCCCCTGTTCCGTGTGCTATGAACATCTCAACACTTTTGCGTTATACAACATCGCTAAAATTATTTTTGTTCTTTGCTGCTTAATGCTGCTAAAACATAAATAAATAAATAAATACCCCCAACTGGCTTAGCCAAGCGTCCCTGGTGGTGGCAGGAGAACCAGATTTTGTGGTCTCTTTTGTTGTCGTTTGCGTATTTTATTTACACCTCAAATTTAAATTTCAAAACGGCATCTCAAATTTAACGAAAAAAGGCATGAAAAGGAAAATTTCGTTGCTTTGTTTGTCCAATGTATTGGGGCCTCGATTTTTAGAAATGTATACAAGATAGTGCTTTTTTGTTTGCTTTTCTATTTCGATTCTTTTAAACCTGCCTTTTAGAATTTAAAGAATATATTTGTTAAAGATAAATAAGTTGCTCTGCTGTGTCCTAATTATGGGAGAACTATACAACTATAACAAGCAGGCAGCCGGATGGTGCCTGGGAGGATTCTGAGAAATATGGTTCTCAAAGTTGCGTGGGAGGTTTCTGGGAAATATAGTCCCTGAAATTAACTTTCTCTGAGCATTCCCTGGTACAATTTGTAGGGCCTGGGGTAGATTTATCCCTTCTTTGCCCCTCCTACTAGGCGGGCCTAACCTGAGCAATGACACCACAGGCAGAAATTCTGAGCTGGCTCTCTTAACAACCTTAAGCCAAGCCAAGCCAAGTGTTCTGTTTATATACCACCCCATAGTGTTTCAAGTGCTCTCTGGGTGGTTTACAATTTAATTATGCTGGCTACACATTGAGAAAGAGGCTTGGAAGGCATAGGGGTCAGGTTTTCAGCACCACTGGAGTCCTTGGTTATGTGGACGCATCCTTGCTTACAGCATAGACACGCTACTTTTCTGTTTATTCCACCAACTGCAGACTGAGCAATCGAGTTGGTATCTTTGGCCCTGATTCTATGCCTGGGATACTGGAGAGTACTCGGAGTGACATCTTTCTGCCCACGTTCAGATCCCTAAGTCATTGGGAGCCTCTAGCTTTTAAAGTCTCTCTGGTGGTTACTTCATGTCCTTCTTCGTTCTGCGACTAATTTTGTACCATGACAGCGTTGGTCGCGATTCGCGATCACATGGTTTTGTCCCTGTTTCAATGTTCCCGTGGTCGTGATAACTTGTCTTGTGACTACTGTAACCTCACGGTCTTGTACCATGACAAACACTGAATTTGTCTAGCTTCCTTTTTCCTTTTTTTTTTGTTGGGGGGGGGTAAATTTCCCCCCTGATATTTTGCTTCTGAAAACTCAAAAGAAAAAGAAAAACGGACACAGTTTTCTGAGAGAAACAACTGTTTTGTTGCATGGCAGTCGTTACTACACTCAGAACAGAAAGCGGGAACAAAGAGTGACAAGGGAAAACCCTAACCCCCAGCTCCAGGTACAGTATTGTCGTGCTTAGCACCCGTCCCAGAGGCGTGATTGAGACAAATTTCAGTAGTTGCGCGAAGGATGTGAAGTAATGTTTTTTTGTACCACTCCTAAGCGCAACACTAAGAGACAAAACAGACATGAAGTAACCGCCTACAGTCATCGGGAGCCTCTAGCTTTTACAGTCTCTCTGTTTCCAAGTGCCTTGTGAACTCACTGCCGTTCCTTCCCCAAAACCCTTGGAAGAAGCAAGCTCTGATGACAGCCATCCATCTGGCTACTTGTTCAGTAAAGGATTGCATCTATCTTCCTCTTCCTCACCTCACCAGAACTGCAAAGCTGGACAAGACCACCGGGCCCAGCCGTTAAAGGCACAATTAGGGACTAAACTGCCAAACTGCGGCTCCGCAGCACCTAAACCACCAAGATTTCCATCCGTTCAATTTTTAATTGAGTGACGAGAGAGTGCAATGATCAGAATCATTACACAGAGCGAGAAAAGATGGTGTGTGTGTGTGTGTGTGTGTGTGTGTGTGTGTGTGTGTGTGTGTGTGTACACACGTAGTACTCCTGCCTAACAGAGCTTGGAAAGGTTATCTTTTGGCAAGAGATCCACAAATCATGGGCATGATAGCCATGCCAGTTGGTACCAGCAAGGTGTCTCCCCAATGTGTGGCAGCAGCGAAGAAGGCCAATTCCATGCTAGGGATCATCAAAAAGGGGACTGAAAATAAAACAGTCAACATTATAATGCCATTGTACAAAATGATAGTACATGTAAGGCCGCACCTTGAGTATTGTGTACAATTCTGGTCACCGCATCTCAAAAAAGACATTGTGGAACTGGGAAAGGTGCAGAAGAGAGTGACTAAAATGATTGCTGGGCTGGGGCACCTCCCTTATGAGGAAAGGCTCAAACATTTGGGGCTCTTTAGTGTGGAAAAAAGGCGCCTGAGGGGGAATATGATTGAGACGTACAAAATTAAGCAGGGAATGAGTAAAGTGGATAGAGGGACGCTCTTCTCCCTCTCACAAAATACCAGAACTAGGGGACATACACTCAAATTGAGGGCTGGGAGAGTGAGAACAGACAAAAGAAAATATTTTTTTACCCAGCATGTTGTGGAACTCCCTGTCACAGGAGGTGGTGATGGCATCTGGCCAGATGCCTTCAAAAGGATGGACGGATTCCTGGAGGAAAAGTCCATCACAGGTTACAAACCATGAGGGAGATTGTCATGTCCAGGCTTAAAACCAGGGTACTTCAAGGGCCAGATGCAGGGGAGTGGTATCTGGAGACAGATACCTAGTCTCATGCGCTCCCAGACAAATCTGGTGGGGCCACTGTGAGATACAGGAAGGTGGACCAGATGGGCCTTTGGTCTAATCCAGCATGGCTCTTCTTATGTTCTTATGTTCTTATGTACAATCTGAGAGTTGTGCTCCTCATACGTCACATTTCTAAGCTCTAGGGGAAACAGAACAGCAGCCACTTCAAAAGACCCTTGAGGACAAAAGGGAGAGACTCCAAAATCTAAGAGTTCTAGGAGTTGCAATGAATGGCCCACAAATCTCTTCCGACTGGGAAAGGCCAATGATCTTTCCAATGATCTTCTGTTTATGTAGCTCTTAACTTTGGAAGAGGCCCAGTGGTGATCTTCCAGGTTTGCCTCCCGACAGGTGTAATTCTGCACAAGCATGCCACCTACAGGGGGCGAGGGAGAAGCCACCCCAAGACCCCTTTCCCCCTTCCCATCCTACCTTGGCTGAGGAGCTGTAAGTTCCGGACTTCTTCCCGAACCTGCAGCTGCAGCACCTGCTGAAGGACTTCTTGCCGCTGAGACTCGTGGAGGATCCCCATGCGCTGCAGCTTCTCCGCATTCAGCCGCAACAGCGCCCGACCTGCCGAAGAGAGGAAGGCAGGGAGCAACTGAGTCAGAGGCCAAGCAAAACCGGTTCGGGGCCAGACTTCTCTCTGACTTTAAGCCTATCCATTCATTCGGGCACTTGGGGTTGACACGTTCTACTGACGCAGAATGAAGGGATGAGTCAAGTCCTCATTGGTGTGTGTCTTGTCGAAACGCAACCATGCCAATTGTCTAGACTTGCAAGGTAGCCAAACTTCAGCCCTCCAGATGCTTTGGACCACAACTCCCAGAATTCCCAAGCCTGGAACTGGCAAACCACTCCAGTATTCCTGCCAAGAAAACTCCATGGACATGGAGTCACGAAGAGTCGGTCACGACTGTAACGACACAACACACACACACACACACACATTGCCAATGACAGAGGACATGGGGAGTTGTGCTCCAAAACATCTGAAGCTAGAGGCTTTCCTTTGAGCAGAGCTTTATTTATGCCCCCCCCCTTTCTGGCATGGGAATAATCCCTCAGATTTGAGAAAGCAGCAGATTTGACTATTTCTTCTTTGTTGTGGTCTTAGCAGCTACGCCACAGGAATACGTTCAACAGGTATGGCTCTGCCCAGCCCTCCATTTCCACAATGGGAAGAGCCGTACCTGTTGAAGTTTGAATCTGCAGCACAGAGCCTTCATCAGGAGGAGATAGAGTCCTCCACGCAAGTGCCAACTTTCCTTATGTGTTCAGATTTGCTGGAAAACAGCCCTGACAGTTGGCTTTGTGTTTGGGAGAGAATGGTGAACTGATGAAAAAAAAGGGATCAGCTCCTGGGATTTTCCCTTGCGTGGTATCACTCTGTGAATAATAGTGAGCATAAGAGGGGATACGGTAAACCATCTTGACTGTTGCCATTGGAGTTGTCAACATTCAGGCTATGCAAAGCTTGGCCTCCCTTTTCCTGCGGGCAATGCGGGCACGACATTTTGCAGTAATATCGGTCCCTTTCCTGGCTTTTCAAATCATGGCTACAGAAACACAATACCTTGCATTTATAAACCAGAGGGCTTTTGTTTTTGGAAGAATGGAATAACAGATTAAATCACTACCTATTCCTTGCCCTTATGTGACATTCCAAAACAGCTGCTGCATTCTATTATTTATTTATATATTAAATTTATATACTGCTCCATCTAGCTACATGGCTACTCTGGGCGGTTTACACAACTGGACAGAAATCAGATCCACCAACAATACAATGCAATACAATAGATAAGCAACCAAAGAAATAAAAACATAATGCCCCCTGCCCCTTTAAGAGATCTGAATGCAGTGCCAGGATGGCAGAACGGAGGTGAGCGGCATTCTTTTCTTCCTTTTTTTCTCCTCCCCTCACGGAGCCAGCAGCCAGGAGTGCGGAGGGGGGAACGAATTCATTCCTTTATACAAGGTACTACTGTACAGTATGTGTGTGTGTGTGTGTGTGTGTGTGTGTGTGTTGTGTCGTTACAGTCGTGACCGACTCTTCGTGACTCCATGTCCATGGAGTTTTCTTGGCAGGAGTACTGGAGTGGCTTGCAGTTCCTACTCCAGGTGCCTACAGCACTTGGTATTCCCTGGTGGTCTCCCATCCGAGTACTAACCAGGGCCGACCCTGCAGAGCTTCCGAAATCAAGCGAGATCTTTAGTGTGGGTTATTTTCCCCCCACAGAAAGGCAGGGTGATAATTAAATAGGGACAATTATCCTGTAACTATGATTGCCTTTTCCAGATCTGGGGTGTGTAGAACTTTGCACACCATACGCACACACCCCAGAACCCAACAAGAAACTCTTGAATTAGAGGCAACACACCCACAGCCAATGGCTCCACTCTGGTGGCTGGAGTAGAGCTACAGAGCAGCGTTCTGGTGAATCAATATTACTAGAAATGAACACTACCCTCTGATCATAAAACACAATACAATCATAAAACACGGCACCATAGACCTGGTGGCCCAAAACCTTGCTGTTTTAAGGACAACCATTTTTTTTTTTTGGGGGGGGCAGTTTTTTTAATTTCATCAACCTGCCTCTTGGATCGGGTTGATATTTTGTTTTGAACCTTTCCTTGTGCGTGCACAGATTGGTGCGTCTTCGCTGGAGTTATGACATATCAACGGGTCCTCCTCCCCCCCTCTCCATCCACGAGCTTTTAGAAGAAGCGTTTTATAACCTCTCTCGTGAGCACGACGGCTAATGTTTCCTTTATTTCCCACAGAAGCACAAGAACGGGCCCTTCCATTAGTATTTTATCTTCTCCTTCAGGGCACAGAAGGCAGTGGGTTTCAGCTTTTGTGGCCATGGGAAAAGCACACACACACACACACACAAATTCAACCCCCTCAGATCCAATTCTTGTCTCCTTCTGCATCTCTGCCTTCTTTCCAAGAGACATGTTCCTCCTTCCTATGCAGTGTGGGTGTGGGGTGGGGAATCAGACATTTTGCGCTCGTTGTCCTTCCCTTCCCATCTCAGCCTTCCCCTCCATGCCACACAAACACACCTGTCAATGTCTTCATGTGGAATCCTGGCTACTTTGGGCCTCTTCACACGACCCCTAAGATCCGCTGGCCACTTAAATTCGGACCAGAGATCTTAGGGGTTTGTCGCTGTTCCTGTGTTCCCACCCTCTCCGCACTCCTGGCTGCTGGCTGCGTGAGGGGAGGGAGAAAAAGAGAAAGAAAAGCATGCCGCTCACCTCCGTTCTGCCTCTCGCTCTTGCCGCGGCAACACTCCAGTCTCTTAAGTAGCTCTTAAAGGGGCGGGAGCCAAAAAACAACAAACAGAAGCGAGGAGAGCCCCGCACTCACTATCGTTACACCGCATCAAAGAATTTTCACCTCCAGAGAGCAGGTACTTGAAAGGTGCACTGGGACGCACTAAAGTGGGCGTGGTCGCACTTAATTGTCTGCAAACTCCGGAGCTGGTGGGGAAACATTTTTAAGCTCCGGAGCTGGGAGCCATTTGCCCCGGAGTTTAGGGGTCGTGTATAAACGCCCCTTCTCTCATATCACACAGAGGTGGGTCCGTGAAAAGTTTAAAATGTCGATCTTTTCACCTCACCCCTTGCCTGCCCTGCAAAGATCCCTATCTTCCTGTGATCTACTCTGGCGGTTACTTCACGTCTTACCTTCTTCCGCGATTATGTTTGTACCGTGACAGCGCTGTTCGTGGCCACGCGGTTTTGTCCCTGTTCGATCCCTGTTTCCGTTTACTCACGGTCATGATAACTAGTCTCGTGACAAGTGTTACTTCACAGCCTTGTTTCGTGACAAGATCTGCTTTTTGGGGGCGGAAAACATAAAAATAAAGGGTGCACCACACCCCCTGCGCTTCGTCCATTCGAAATGTCGATCCACAGCAACCAAAAGTACGAGAGAAATGGAGAGACGCAAGTTCACGAGCGGAAGATTGCCTTCGTTGTGTGACAGTTGTCACCTCACAGGACCTTGTCCTGGAACAGGAACAGAGACGAAAGAATTCCCCAGCCCAGGGGCAGGTATAGCTCGTCACGCTCTGTTCCCGGTTCCATGGTTGAGACAACTTTTTGCTGTCATACTATGGACGTGAAGTAAGGGTTTTTTTGTACTGGTCCCAAGCGGGACAAGCAAGGAAGGATGAACGGGACGTGAAGTAATCGCCTCTCTTAACAGAGCCTAGCAACCCAGAAAGATTACTGGTCTGAAAGCTTGGGCCAGGTCCTGGAGGCACAGAAAAGGGGCACAACGGTGCATGTGACTGGGGTGTGTGACCAGGCAGAGGTCACCCGGGGAGGAAACGAGGGGGAAGGGTGGCTCATTAGAGTAGGAAAGCGACCCAATGGTTGCCCAGGCACTGAGAACACAGGAAACCCACAGGTAGAACCTCCCTGATAGATGGTCATCCAACCCATAATGGGTATCAGTTCTGGTCCTTATCATAAGTCTCTCTAATACTAACCACGTGCTGTCCAGTCAATTCTGACTTCTGGCAATCCTTCTCAAGGTCTTCCAGGTAGAAAATAGACAGAAATGGTTCCCCATTCCCTTCTTTTGGAATACCAATGAGCCTCGTGGTGCAGTGGTTCAATGCCTGTCCTGCAGCAAAAACTGTGCTCACAACCTGGGGTTCAATCCCAGGTAGCCGGCTCGTGGTTCACTCAGCCTTCCATCCTTCCGAGGTCGGTAAAATGAGTACCCAGCTTGCTGGGGAGTGGTGGCAATGTGTAACCTGCATAATTAAATTGTAAACCGCCCAGAGAGTGCTTAACCCAGGGGTGTCCAAACATTTTGCCAGGAGGGCCAGATTTGGTGAGGTGAAAATGTGTGGGGGCCGAACATCAAGCGAGATCTTTAGTGTGGGTTATTTTCCCCCACAGAAAGGCAGGGTGATAATTAAATAGGGACAATTATCCTGTAACTATGATTGCGCTTTTCCAGATCTGGGGTGTGTAGAACTTTGCACACCATACGCACACACCCCAGAACCCAACAAGAAACTCTTGAATTAGAGGCAACACACCCACAGCCAATGGCTCCACTCTGGTGGCTGGAGTAGAGCTACAGAGCAGCGTTCTGGTGAATCAATATTACTAGAAATGAACACTACCCTCTGATCATAAAACACAATACAATCATAAAACACGGCACCATAGACCTGGTGGCCCAAAACCTTGCCGTTTTAAGGACAACCATTTTTTTTTTGGGGGCAGTTTTTAATTTCATCAACCTGCCTCTTGGATCGGGTTGATATTTTGTTTTGAACCTTTCCTTGTGCGTGCACAGATTGGTGCGTCTTCGCTGGAGTTATGACATATTAACGGGTCCTCCTCCCCCTCTCTCCATCCACGAGCTTTTAGAAGAAGCGTTTTATAACCTCTCTCGTGAGCACGACGGCTAATGTTTCCTTTATTTCCCACAGAAGCACAAGAACGGGCCCTTCCATTAGTATTTTATCTTCTCCTTCAGGGCACAGAAGGCAGTGGGTTTCAGCTTTTGTGGCCATGGGAAAAGCACACACACACACACAAACACAAATTCAACCCCCTCAGATCCAATTCTTGTCTCCTTCTGCATCTCTGCCTTCTTTCCAAGAGACATGTTCCTCCTTCCTATGCAGTGTGGGTGTGGGGTGGGGAATCAGACATTTTGCGCTCGTTGTCCTTCCCTTTCCATCTCAGCCTTCCCCTCCATGCCACACAAACACACCTGTCAATGTCTTCATGTGGACTCCTGGCTACTTTGGGCCTTTTCACACGACCCCTAAGATCCGCTGGCCACTTAAATTCGGACCAGAGATCTTAGGGGTTTGTCGCTGTTCCTGCGTTCCCACCCCCTCTGCACTCCTGGCTGCTGGCTGCGTGAGGGGAGGGAGAAAAAACAGGAAGAAAAGAGACGTGGCTCACCTCCGTTCTGCCTCTCGCTCTTGCCGCGGCAACACTCCAGTCTCTTAAGTAGCTCTTAAAGGGGCGGGAGCCAAAAAACAACAAACAGAAGCGAGGAGAGCCCCGCACTCACTATCGTTACACCGCATCAAAGAATTTTCACCTCCAGAGAGCAGGTACTTGAAAGGTGCACTGGGACGCACTAAAGTGGGCGTGGTCGCACTTAATTGTCTGCAAACTCCGGAGCTGGTGGGGAAACATTTTTAAGCTCCGGAGCTGGGAGCCATTTGCCCCGGAGTTTAGGGGTCGTGTATAAACGCCCCTTCTCTCATATCACACAGAGGTGGGTCCGTGAAAAGTTTAAAATGTCGATCTTTTCACCTCACCCCTTGCCTGCCCTGCAAAGATCCCTATCTTCCTGTGATCTACTCTGGCAGTTACTTCACGTCCTACCTTCTTCCACGATTACGTTTGTACCGTGACAGCGTTGTTCGTGGCCACGCGGTTTTGTCCCTGTTCGGTCCCTGTTTCCGTTTACTCACGGTCATGATAACTAGTCTCGTGACAAGTGTTACTTCACAGCCTTGTTTCGTGACAAGATCTGCTTTTTGGGGGCGGAAAACATAAAAATAAAGGGTGCACCACACCCCCTGCGCTTCGTCCATTCGAAATGTCGATCCACAGCACCCAAAAGTACGAGAGAAATGGAGAGACGCAAGTTCACGAGCGGAAGATTGCCTTCGTTGTGTGACAGTTGTCACCTCACAGGACCTTGTCCTGGAACAGGAACAGAGACAAAAGAATTCCCCAGCCCAGGGGCAGGTATAGCTCGTCACGTTCTGTTCCCGGTTCCATGGTTGAGACAACTTTTTGCTGTCATACTATGGACGTGAAGTAAGGGTTTTTTTGTACTGGTCCCAAGCGGGACAAGCAAGGAGGGATGAACGGGACGTGAAGTAATCGCCTCTCTTAACAGAGCCTAGCAACCCAGAAAGATTACTGGTCTGAAAGCTTGGGCCAGGTCCTGGAGGCACAGAAAAGGGGCACAACGGTGCATGTGACTGGGGTGTGTGACCAGGCAGAGGTCACCCGGGGAGGAAACGAGGGGGAAGGGTGGCTCATTAGAGTAGGAAAGCGACCCAATGGTTGCCCAGGCACTGAGAACACAGGAAACCCACAGGTAGAACCTGCCTGATAGATGGTCATCCAACCCATAATGGGTATCAGTTCTGGTCCTTATCATAAGTCTCTCTAATACTAACCACGTGCTGTCCAGTCAATTCTGACTTCTGGCAATCCTTCTCAAGGTCTTCCAGGTAGAAAATAGACAGAAATGGTTCCCCATTCCCTTCTTTTGGAATACCAATGAGCCTCGTGGTGCAGTGGTTCAATGCCTGTCCTGCAGCAAAAACTGTGCTCACGACCTGGGGTTCAATCCCAGGTAGCCGGCTCGTGGTTCACTCAGCCTTCCATCCTTCCGAGGTCGGTAAAATGAGTACCCAGCTTGCTGGGGAGTGGTGGCAATGTGTAACCTGCATAATTAAATTGTAAACCGCCCAGAGAGTGCTTAACCCAGGGGTGTCCAAACATTTTGCCAGGAGGGCCAGATTTGGTGAGGTGAAAATGTGTGGGGGCCGAACATTCAGCCACATTTGGCCCCCGGGCCAGACTTTGGACAAGCCTCTTGGCTGGCAGAGTGGGGGAGGGGGCAGAGGTAGGGAGGCCAGACAAACTAAGTGCGTTTATATACAACCCCTAAACTCCGGGGCAAATGGCTCCCAGCTCCAGAGCTTAAAATTATTTCCCCACCAGCTCCGGAGTTTACAGATAATAAAGTGCGACCACGCCCACCTAAGCGCGTCCCAGCGCACTTTTCAGGTACCTGCTCTCTGGAGGTGAAAATTCCTGATGCGGATATAACGTAGTGACTGCCCGGCTCTCCTTGCTTCTGTTTGTTCTTTTTTTGCCCCCCGCCCCTTTAAGAGATCTGAATGCAGTGCCGGGATGGCAGAACGGAGGTGAGCGGCATTCTTTTCTTCCTTTTTTTCTCCCTCCCCTCATGCAGCCAGCAGCCAGGAGTGCGGAGGGGGTGGGAACGCAGGAATAGCGACAAACCCCTAAGATCTCTGGTACGAATTTAAGTGGCCAGCGGATCTTAGGGGTTGTGTGAAAAGGCCCTAAAACTGAAAGCTGACATCTCCATCCGGTATGGGGATGGGCCAGCTGACAGGGATGTGTGACAGGCTGAGCCTGTGGGGAGAAGAGGCTGTGGTCCACTCAAAATTTGGAAATGGGCCGCATTTGGCCCCGGGCCTAACTATGGACATGCAAGCCTTAAGCACTATGGGGGCGGTATATAAGCAGAACACTTTGCTTTCTCAACCTCAGGCTCCACAGCCTGATAGTTGAACCAATGAACTGCCCAGCCAGCTTGTATTTCTATCTACAGTACATCTTGTTAATTTCCAGTGTTATCTATTTGTTGGTATACTGTTTATACATGGCCAAGTGCATCCCCCCTCCCCCACTGCATTAAATCCCATACAGAGAAGCCCTAATGAAGTCAAGGCATTGCTCACTGATGACCTTTTTTTCTCGGCAACATGTATTTGGGCCAGAGAGCTCAGGTTAATAGGGTACCTGTGATGGCATGATGAGAAAAGGCCTCCACGTAGATGAGATAATTGTGTGGGCAGTGTTTCTTGAGCCATTTGCACACATCCTGCTGCGTCCAGAGCACCACCGGCTTGGTAAGGCTGCCTAGTGTCGGACTGGTGTGGTAGATCCCGTAGTTATCAGAGTTTCGGCCCTGGGAGGGTTAGGAAAGAGAGAGAGAAAGGGGGGAGAAAGAGAGAGGGAGAGAGAGAGAGAATGGAAGCATGACTGAGGCATCTACTGATGCTTTGAGCAATTTCTGGATGCACCCTTGTGAATACAGTAGGATCCTCGTATCTGCTGATTCAATTATCCCCAGTCTGACAATATTAAAAACATTAAAAAAAGAAGAACAAAAGACGCAAAAAAAATTATTGCATGTATTACCAGAACTGGCCACCAGAGAGAGCCAGAGACTGTTGTGATTAGTAAAGAACACGTGGCATAGTCTCTTAGTGGCCAGTTCTGGTAATGCAAGTGAAAATAAATTCAAATAAAATTAAATCAATGGTGGTGGTGGTGATGCTGCTGCTGCTGCTACTGCTACGTAAACATCAGAACCTTGAACCTGATCCGGGATGCAATGGGTAAACAACGGAGACCAGCCAGAAATGAAGTGATATGGTGACATTTTATTATACCAGCCACCAATCTGGCTGCGCCATTCTACACCTGCTGTAGTCTCCGGGGTCAGTCTCATGGGAAGGCCCAGGTGGAGAGCAGTGCAGTAGACAATCTGGGAAATGACTAGTGCATGCACCAACATCCTGAGTGAATCCTTGTCTAGGTAGGGGCGGCGTTGAGCGGTCACCCCAAGCTCCTTAAAGGCAGATCTGGATATGGCTACAATAAGGGAACCCCAAGAGACAGAACTGGGGGCAGAAGAATGCGCAAGTTAAAAACTTGAACCCCAAAAGGAAGAGCAATGGCGTTCAGTCTATAGATGATCCTCCACCCCAACCTGTCAGAATTGCCTTCCACAAACACGATCTTATTGGGCCATTCCAGAACCAAAGCCCACTCCTATGTTATTGATCTAGTTCCATTACCCCATCCTAAAAGAATTAAAATTGCCTAAGCACACCTCCTGTACACTTTCATGTCTGATATGATCATTTGAATTTTGTCTTTGTCAAAGCCTATGCATGGTTGTAGCTGCCTAGATGCCCTAAGCATGTCCAATCTTGCTTGATTTCAGAAGCTAAGCGGGGTTAGCCCTGGTTAGTACTCGGATGGGAGACCATCAGGGAATACCAGCTGCTCTAGGCGCCTGGAGTAGGAACTGGCAAGCCACTCCATTATTCCTGCCAAGAAAGCTCCATGGACATGGGGTCACAAAGAGTCGGTCACAACTGTAACGACACAACACACACACACACACACACACACACACACACACACACACACACACACACACACATGCATGTTTGTGGCAAAACCAACAAAGGATCCCACCAGAAAATCTGAAAGGTTAGCAAATTTATTACAGCATGAAGTTTCACGATCTGTAAATTCAGCAGATGGACAAGGTCCTATCCTGAATATCAGACACCCACAAGATTAAGATTCCGAGGTCAGCTGGAAATTAACTGCTAGAAGTACTGGTATAAACAGTCTGCTATTAAAATTGGCTCTCCACAAGTCCTTTGCTGATAAGACAAACTTCCTGAAGGTAAACTAATTAAATTTCTTATTCCAAGCATGGTAATTAAACCTAAACGAATGTTTTTTATCTACAGTATTTTAAAACTTTCCTCCCCCCCACTCAAAGTGTTGGGCCTAATTAAACTGAAATATATTTGTTTTAGATCTACAGATCACCTATCAAGTTTTCCGATGTTTGTTAACTCACACAATGCTTTTTGGCTCATTAACTGATAAGTGAAAACATATGAGCACATCTGACCCTGAATTGTTGAGTCTCATACCTTTTCATCGGTTATACATAATTTTTTCCATTTTCCCTGGCCAGCTGCAGCTCAGCAGTTTGGCTGAGATACCATCCAAACCTGCTTGCCCTTTTAATGTTGGGATACGTTGCCTAAAGTTCATTGTTGAACTCATTCTATGACATTGGGGCTGTATCTCTTCTTTGTTCTTTAATTCTCTAAGAAATTCCCCTCCTCTCCCTGTGATACACCTAACTGCCTAAGGCGACCTGCTCCAAGAGGAGACGGACTTTGCTTCTTTACGGGGTGTGGTGTGTGTGCATGCGCGCAAACCCTTCCCCCAGTGATCATTTTGTATACTTTAAAGACCATCACGTCACCCTCATCACAATTCTGTAAGAACAAGTGTATCCAGGTTGACATACTGGTTGAAATCCTGTTACTTAATGTAGGAAGCTGAATTTGAGCAGGAACACTGAATGGGTGGGTGAGACAGTTCCTCCAGACTTCCTGTCAATTCAAATGGGTCTACTCTAGTCACCAGTTACTGTAGTAAGGAAAAGGATTTTCAGTCACCGAATCTGGAAAAAAGCTTGGGAAGTTTTTATTGGCATCTAAATTGATCAACATTCTCACCCATCCCTATTTCTCACACAAAATAGCAGGGGCATAATTGTCATTAATTTGGAAATGGCGCTTGGTCCGAATCCCTTAGCACTGCAAAAGCAAACAAATCTTTTTCTCTTGTATTTGAAATAACCCCTTTGTGTAAAATATATAGAATCATATAGAATCATAGAGTTGGGAGAGACCTCAAGGGCCATCTAGTCCAACCCCCTGCCATGCAGGGACCCCCCCATTGCAGTGCTTCTGACAGATGGCCATCCAGCCACTGCTTAAAAACCTCCACTGGAGACCCCACCACCCTCCGTGGCAGCACATCCCACTGCCAAACAGCTCTAACTGTCATGAAGTTTTTCCTAACATTTAAATTGAATCTCTTTTCCTGTAGTTTGAGACTGTTGCCCTGTGTCCTAGTCTCTGAAGCCATGGAAAACAAACCAGTCCCTTCTTCAATGTGACATCTTTTCAAATATTTAAACATAGCTATCTTATCCCCCCTCAGCCTTCTTTTTGTATTCTCACAGTATGAACCGACTCAGATGTTAAGGTCATCAGGAGAGGCCCTTCTCTCCATCCCTCCACCTTCACAGGTACGTCTCGTTGAAACCCATGAAAGGGCTTTCTCGACTGCTGCGCCCAGACTCTGGAACTCCCTCCCACTAGAGGCCAGGACTATCTCATCTCTGTTGTCCTTCCGGAAACAGGCAAAGACCTTTCTCTTCAGGCAAGCTTTCCCTGAATGATGGGACTACCATGTCTATTTTATATCAATCTATGGGTTCACATAGACTTTGTGTTTATGACTATGAATATAACTAGAGATGGGCACAAAACGACCATTTTTTCGTTACCGTTCTCTGTTATTCGTTCCGTTATGTAACGTTACGAATAATGACCATTGCAATGGGGTAGGCTCGAACCGAACAGAACCAAGAAAATTTTCTTCGGTTCTGTTCGTTTCCATTATTGCCATCGTGCCGCTCGCGCATGATGAATAATGGAGCAGCGGAGGACGGTGAGAGGGGGCTGGGATCCCACCTCTGCGTGTGGAGGCGGGATCCCATTCCCCTGTCCAGCCATCTCCGATTGGTGAATGACAGCCCAAGCGGAGGGTGGCGAGAGGGGGCTGGGCCTGGCGGAGCCTCTTTGCCCCCTCCCCGCCGGAGCTGACGACGTGAGACTTTGCCAATCTTGCAAGAAAAGGCGGGATCCGAGCCCTTATGGGCTGGGCTCCGGGATATCGGCCACGTGGTGAAGCGGCAACGGTGCAGCCGGCTCGGAAGCCGGAGCGCAGGGCGTCGTTGGAGCACGGGGGGGGGTGCAGCAGCACCCCCCACACAGGTTTCCCGGGTCTAGGCCCGGGGGGCGGCGGGGCGGCGGTCAGCTGGGGCGGTAGCTCCTGGAACAGAGTGGTTCCCAGGGAGAAGGGCCCCAGTTACGGCGGCACTGTGCAGGGGTAGCGGACGGCGTGGCGGATCGGTCCTTGGGGAGGGGGCCCAAGGGAGGGCGGCGCTTGGTGGTTCTCCAGGGGTGGCGGCCTGTTGGGGGTGGTGACCGGAGCAGCGCCCGGCTCCGGGAGGACTCCCCGTGGCCACGGGATTGCTCTCCTGCTGGCAGATTTGCCACTGGCTCCGGCGGCGCCTGGCCCCGGGAGGGCTCCCCGTGGCTACAGGACGGCTCTCCTAGGAGGCTTGCCCCAGCCCCAGGAGGGCTCCCCACGGCCGCCTGAACGCTCTCCCGGCCTGCATGCCACCGGCTCTGGTGGCACCCTGCCCTGAGAAGGCTCCCTGCGGCCGCAGCTTGCAGCACCCGAAAAACAAAGAAACGGAAACGTAGTGGGCCCTGGGGGCCCGAAAAATGGAAAAGGAACGAAGCGGACCACAGGGCCCAAATAACGACCACGAAATGCCATTTTGGCATTTCGTGCCCATCTCTACTTATAACCGTGTTGCTTAAGTTTAATGTAATGTTTGTCTATTAATGCTGTAAGATGTCCCTCAATTCCTTGTTCTCAAATACTTGAACATGTCTTAATTGCACTGGACTGTATATTATCCCTCATTACTGTACACTGCCTTCGGTCCTTTGCCAAGGAGGAAAAAAAACTTCCTAACTGTTAGAGCAGTATGACAAAAGGGCATGAGTAATACATACAAAATAATACAGGGCATGAGTAAATGTACAAAACAGATACTCCTCTAACAGGACGTTTTTTGTTTTGTTTGATATTCAAATGGAAGTTGGCTTCTTGTAACTTCAGCCCATTGCTGCATGTTTTGCATTGGAGAATAGATCTGGCCCCTCTTCTGTATGACAGCCTTTCAGATATTTGAAAAGTGCTGACTTATCTTGCCTCAGTCTTCTTTTCTCAGGGCTAAACATGCCAAGTTCTTTCAGTCTTTCTGCCTAAGGCCTGCTTTCCAGCCCCTTGACCACTCTCGTTGCTCTCCTCTGCACTTGCTCCAATTTGTCATCACCCTTCTTGAAGCTTGGGGTCCAGAGCTGGACCCAGTATTCTAATCTAGATAAGGTCTAACCAGTGCTGAATAGAGGGGAATTAATACCTCATAGGATCTGGAGACTTTCCTTCTATTATCAACCCCTTAGCCTATCATTTCCCCCTTGATAGCCATGGCTCCTTCTCTTAATTCCTCTTCAGGGCTTTTAAATCCCTCTCCTTCCCTGTTACGATCAGGCGACTGGTGCCCTCTCACAGCTCAGCAGGAGCTGTCACTGGACATATCCTTCCACCTTACAACCAAGCAGATGTGGCATCCCAGAGACACATTGGGTAAAGTCATCTCACTCATCCGTGGCGCTGCTATTTAAGAATCCAATTATCACAGGCCCTGAGGCAGCAACCCGCCAAGAAGTGCCTTCATCGCCTTACGCTGCACTGCTCCTTACACCAATCTCCCTCTTCCCCCCTCTTTCAATTCTGTTTTCCCCCCCCTCCTCCTGCTCATTAAGAACATAAGAAGAGCCGTGCTGGATCGGGCCAAAGGCCCATCTAGTCCACCTTCCTGTATCTCACAGTGGCCCTACCAGATGCTTTTGGGAGCGCATGAGACTGGATATCTGTCTCTTCATACCACTCCCCTGCATCTGGCCCTTGAAGTACCCTGGTTTTAAGCCTGGAGATTACACATCTCCACCATGGTTTGTAACCTGTGATGGACTTTTCCTCCAGGAATCTGTCCAATCCCCTTTTGAAGATATCCAGGCCAGATGCCATCACCACATCCTGTGGCAGGGAGTTCCATAGACTAACAACGTGCTGGGTGAAAAAATATTTTCTTTTGTCTGTTCTTACTCTCCCAGCCCTCAATTTGAGTGCATGTCCCCTAGTTCTGGTATTTTTTGTGAGAGGGAAAAGAGCTTCCCTGTATCCACTTTACTCATGCCCTGCATTATTTTGTACGTCTCAATCATATCCCCCCTCAGGCGCCTTTTTTCCAGACTAAAGAGCCCCAAATGTTTTAGCCTTTCCTCATAAGGGAGGTGCCCCAGCCCAGTAATCATTTTGGTCGCTCTCTTCTGCACCTTTTCCAGTTCCATTCTAGTCCTGGAGCCGATGAAACTCAGAAATGGGTGTTTTATTTCAGCAGATGTGATTTCCCAACCCTCAATATTATTTTATATGGCAGAACGATTATTATTATCTTGCCTCACAAGCAAAACAAGCCCTGGTGAACTGCGCATTCCCATTCATGGTGTGGCTGTGCTTTCAGAATCAGCCAGAGACTATTTTAGACACCATGCTCTACCACATTCCTGTGAACAGCCTAGATCACACAACTGTGGGCCATTCAAGTGTTCTTGGGGTATAATTCCCAGAAACCCTGACCAGCGGCACTGGTGGTGAAAGCTTCTGGGAATTGGGTGCTAGATCTCCAACAAATAAGAGGAAGTACTTTTTCACCCAGAGGATCACTGGTCTGTGGAACTCCCTGCCAGGAGAAGTGGTGACAGCGGTCAGCCTTGACAGCTTGAAGAAAGGACTGGACAAGTTCATGGAGAACATGGGTATCCATGGCTATCATGATGGATGCCTAAGGACAACCTCCAGGTTGGAGAGAGAGGCAGGACATCTCTCAATACCATTTTCAGGGAATCGTAAGCAGGTGAATACATCTGCTTGGGAATACCCTGAAGCAAATGGTGAGCCACTGTGTGAGACAGAATGCTGGACTGGATGGGCTGTGGCCTCTTCCAGCAAGGTTGTTCTTATGTTCTTATACAGTCCAAGAACATCTGGGTTATCCAAGGCTGGAAGCCACTGGTCTAGATGTCTTCTCCTTGGAACTCATGACTGACTCTTTGTGTCTGCAATCTTTCCCTCACAGTGAAGGAGCAGGCATGGTTCCTAAGCATATAATCCATTGCCAGCCACATTTGGCTACTAGAACAAATCTACATGCATTCCCTGCTGCTGTATTGTTGATTACATGGCTCTCCCAAGATAAAGTGGTAGAAACAGGTAGCAAGTGATTGTCACACATCTATTTTAGCCCTGTGGCACAGTGGTTACACTGCCGTAACTGGGCTCACGACCTGGGGTTCAACCCCAGGTAGCTGGCTCAAGGCTCACTCATCCTTCTTCTGAGGTCAGTAAGAGAGAGAGAGAGAGAGAAAGAGAGAGAGAGAGAGAAGAGAGAGAGAGAGAGAGAGAGAGAGAGAGAGAGAGAGAGAGAGAGAGAGAGAGAGAATGCATAGACTGGATAATTACGTACTTCTAAACTGCCCAGAGAGTGCTATAATGGTGCTACCTCCTCTGTTCGGCACTGGTTCGGTCTGATGAATCAATGGCTGATGAACGAAAGTCTGATGAACAGAATGCACTTATGTTTTTAATGTTTACTCGCTTTTAATTATTCAGTTGTGTTTTAATCAGCAAGGAATTTAATTGTTTTAAAGTGCTTTAACTTATTATGCTTTTAATTCTGTTCTTTTAATATTGGGAGTCATCTTGAAACCCCTTATTGGAGAAAGGCGGCCTATAACTAAGACTAATAAAGATGATGATGATGATGATGATGATGATGATGATGATGATGATGATGATGATGATGATGATGATGATGTGGTGCTTGGAGGAAGGTGATATTGAATGCCTTGTGCTAGGAATATTTTTCCCTACAAAGTTTCCCTGTTTCATTCAGAAACGATTACACAAGCCATTAAATATTGCATTCGTACCACTTAGAATATTACATTGATTGTTTTCGTATTCCTTCTTTGGGGCAAGGCAAGATTGAAACCCAGATCACAAAGGAAACCCATCAATCTCATGTTTATTATTGGTTTCAGTTTAGCATTTTCCACTTGGAAATTTTAGGAATTTTGACCAGAAATGCCCCCTGTCCCTCATTTTCATGATGTAGTATACTTAAATTGGTACCAATCACAGAGGTTGTGGTCACTGATAGGAGAAAGATGTCACAGTTTGTTATTAAGTGACAATATTTCGAATACATAATAGTAGGATTTTTCCATTGGGACACTCCTTTAAATCCAATCTGCAGCATGGGACTCAGATTCACTTGTACATTTCTTTCCCCGCTCCAATCTCTCTATCACACCACTGGGAGAGAAGACATTGAGGGGAAAACAATAATATCAGGAACAGCTGGAGCCAGCAGGGGAAAAAGCAATACTGAACGTAGGATGAACTAACGACATAAAGGAGCCCGCAACCTTGAGCTTGCAGGAGTGAACAAGAGTGTTAATAATATTTTGGAGGCTGTTCAAAGAGTCACCACATATCAGAGTGAACCTGATGGCGGGCAATATTCGTTGGAACTTTTGCAACCTCGCATGCTGCCTTTAGTAGGTTTAGGCTGGGAGAGAACTGGCCCGCTTGCATTGGCTGCCCACTGCTTCCCGGATAAGGTTCAAGGTCATGGTTTTGGTTTACAAAATCCTCCATGGCCTGGGACCTATCTATCTGGCGGAGCAGGTCTCCCAGAGATCAATCTCATCCAGACCAACTAGAGCTTCGTCCTCCCTCTCTCTCAGAGTGCCGACACCAAGAGAGGCCCGCAGGGCCTCGACTGGAACCAGGCCTTCTCGGTGGTGGGCCCGGCTTACTGGAACAAGCTGCCGGCTGAGATTAGGCAGGTGGAGTCGCTGTTGGCCTTCAGAAGGGCCTTAAAGACCTGGCTCTTCAGACCTGGCTCGTCAGCCAATGTTTTGGAGCCCTCTGAGCACTCTTTTCCCCCCCCCTTCCTTCTGCTGGCATGCATATATATAACTCAGAGATAATGTTTGTAAGTTCTTCATTAACTGGCACTTACAGTCCCAATAAGTCTAATCTTAGACATTAGTAATAGAAAGAATAAACATGTTTCATTTATTTTCAGATCAACCTCAAAGTGATGAACAGCAGACTTTAGAGAGGGGAAAATACTGAACAGAGAGGTGGGGATCTCCTTGAATTCAGAGGCAAGGAGGGAACAACTGGTTAGTGCTGGATAGACCGACAGTCACCCCACACAAGAAAGTTTATTTATTTTATCTATTTATTCTTGGACTTATAACCGCCCAATTTTCCCAGAGGGAACTCTGGGCGGTGTACAGACATGTCACCCCACAGCGACTAAACAACACAATCACAAACAATCCCCAGCGAAAGTAAACATGCCTCTTTTCTACGTGAAACCCCTCTAACCTTTACTGAATTGTTACCAGAGTAATGTCAACTGACAAACAATTCTAAATTGTAATGCAGGCTTCAGGACAGATTAACATATCATACACTGACACCGTGTTCCTTCAGGAATTTATTAATCAATGCATTAATGGTGCTTCCCTCTGGGAAAATTGGGCGGTTATAAGTCCAAGAATAAATAGATAAAATAAATAAACTTTCTTGTGTGGGGTGACTACCGGTCTATCCAGCACTAACCAATTGTTCCCTCCTTGCCTCTGAATTCAAGGAGATCCCCACCTCTCTGTTCAGTATTTTCCCCTCTCTAAAGTCTGCTGTTCATCACTTTGAGGTTGATCTGAAAATAAATGAAACATGTTTATTCTTTCTATTACTAATGTCTAAGATTAGACTTATTGGGACTGTAAGTGCCAGTTAATGAAGAACTTACAAACATTATCTCTGAGTCTCTGTGTTTGGCTTAGCTAAAGGAAATTTTACAAGCTACCATAAGTGTTAAAAATACATTTGATGCATGTTTTTGTGTTTTTTTAAAAAATATGGCAGAATGATATTTAATGTGACCACCTGAACTGATAGTGTGAATTAAAAGCCTTTGGCGCTTAGTAAGGAACTTTGTCTGACTATAGCCTTAGCCGTGAGCCCTCATTTATGAAGCAATCTAATTCGTTCAACTAAGCTGGAAGGTCTGTGTCCCCTCCATCAAAAACATCACCAATTACATCCCATGTGTCCATATTTGTAGTATTTAGCATAGTATTTAACAACAGCTGTTGTGTATTGAGGACAGAGGTGCTTATTTTGGTGACACAGTTACTGACAAGGAAGCCCATAGGTAAATTCTGCTGGCTCATAAATTTACACATTTTAAAAAAACAGAATTTAGAATTTTTGAACCATAAGTCTTGTCATCCTGCAAGCCACGTGGCCAGAGGCTATTTGGGTTAGGAGACATTTGGGAGTTGTAGCATAGAAAAAAGAGACAGTGAGATGGGGATTGTCCCAAGGGATATTAATATTTAGGTTAGTACTGAAGGAACTGCAAGTTCCATGTTCCTTTGTTATTTTTCTGCAATTGATTGATATGGAGCCCAGTGGCACAGTGGTTAAATGCCGGTACTGCAGGTAAAATACTTGTGCTCACGGCTTGGGGTTCAATCCCAGGTAGCAGGCTCATGGTTGACTCAGCCTTCCATCTTTCCGAAGTCGGTAAAATGAGTTCCCAGCTTGCTGTGGTGGGGGAGGCAATGTGTAGCCTGCATTACTGTAATTAAAAACTGTAAAGCACCCAGAGACTACTTGAAGTGGTATGAGGTGTTATATAAGCAGATGTATCCTTCTCTCTCTCTCTCTCTCTCTCTCTCTCTCTCTCTCTCTCTCTCTCTGTGTGTGTGTGTGTGTGTGTGTGTGTGAAAGAGAGAGACAGAGAAGAAGGGAGGGAGGGAGGGAGAAAGATAATCAAAGAGATATATAGACAGAGGTGGCTGAAAATATGGACCCACCAAATAGGAACAAAACTGACTTTAGTCCATGCACAAAAAGCCATTGAGATAATTCAATACAATAGGACCCCCTTATCCACAGGATGTATCCAAATCCACTTATCCATTGTCTGAAAATATTATCTGCCTCCATTCTGGTAATGCATGTGAATTTTTTTCCTGGTCTCCCCCACCTCTTACCAGGGTCTGTCTGTCTGTCTGTCTCTCTCTCTCTCTCCATATAGATATACTGTATATAAAGAAAGAGTATGTATGTTCACTATTATCCACAGTTTTCAGTATCCACAGGGGGGAATTAGAAGTAATCCCTAGCAGATATGGGGGTCCTGCTATACTAGTTCTTTGTGGATATGAAGTTTTTTTTAATGTGTGTTTTTGTTTTGCTTTTTAAAAGAGCATTTGAATCTAGTACTGAATCAATTACAGTTCCATACAATGCCACTTGAATCTAATAATTAAAACGATCAAATGGTTCTTCCACCTGCTCCGCAGAGGAAGGAGACAGGAGGACAAAAGGAGGTGGATACTTCTTTCTTTCCCTTTAATTGAAGAAACAGACTAAATCTGGTTGCTTGAAGAATCACAGTGGATTTAATTTAAATCAAACTGATGTAAACCGTGGCTTAAATTTAAAAATTAGATTTTTTGGACAATTTAAATTTAAAAAAAATCAATTTAATCAATTTGATTTTAAAAAATAATAATTGATTTTCGTCCACTCTGCAATGTGGCTAATGCGTGGTGTGGCTTTCTATTCCAGAATCACTTGAACCTCACATATAGATTCAAGGACCACCACAAATAACACATCACAGCTCTATGCAACCTTAAGCAACCCTATTTAGCCTAATCTAGTGTAAACTGGACTGCCTAGTCACACCCAAAGTATTTCTTTATCACCACATAGAGAGGCACCTGAGTGAAAGCCTGCCTAGCAGAAAGGGCATGAAGCGGAAACAACTTTCTCTTCAGTTCAAAAAAACTGAGGATTGATTAGAATCAAATTCACAGTTACAAAATGTGGGGATATTGGGCTCAGTAATACTACAAGCGAGAATGACCTTGGAATTGTTGTAGATCACAAGCTGAATATGAGCCATCAGTGCAACAGGCCTGCAAAAAAAAGGTATACATTATTTTAGAATGCATTAACAGAAGTATAGTCTCCAAATCTTGTGAGGTTCTACTCCCCTCTCTATTTGGCATTGGTAGCTCTCATCTAGAGTGCTGTGTCAAGTGTGGGACACGGCCCTTTAAGAAGGATGCCATCAAACTGAAGCAAGTTCAGAGAAGGGCAACACGGATTATCAGGGGGCTGGAAACCGAGCCCTGTGAAGAAAGACTGGAAGAACTGGGCATATTTAACCTTGAGAAAAGAAGACTGAGGGGCAATGGGATAGATAGCACTTTGCAAAACTTGAAAGAGATGGACGTTTCCTTTCGGAAGGGGATTGGTTCTGAAATGAAACATGCAAGCACAGTGGGTGCTTGGAATCCAGTCCCACCCTCTGGAACAAAACTAGCCACTGCCTTATTTTGCTAAAGCTCACGCTGGGCAAAATTCCAACCAGGAAGCAGCCCCTGATGCATCATCTTTCCCTCTCCCTGGCGCTGGCCAATGAGACAGGGAGGCGGGATGATGCACATCCTTGCACAGCTCCTCATTGGCCAGCATCAGGGAGAGGGAAAGATGACGCATCGGAGGCTGCTTCCTGGTTGGAATTTCACCCAGGTAAGACAATGGTTGATTTTGTTCTGGGGGTGTGGGACGGGGTTCCGAGTGCCAGCTGTGCTGGCATATTTTGTTTTGGAACCAGTGCTCCTCCGAAAGGAAACACCCATCTCTAGTTCTCAGTCACTCCAAAGTGCAAGACATGTACTAATGGGCTCAAATTACAGGAAGCCAGATTCCAGTTGAATCTCAGGAAAGACTTCCTGACTGTCAGAGCAGTATGACAATGAGACCAATGCTCTCAAGAGGTGGTGAGTGCTCCAACACTGGAGGTGATCAAGAGATATTGAGACAACCACCTGGCAAAGTGTTGGACTCAATGACCTTAGAAGCCCCTTGCAGCTCCATGATTCTATGATTTCCAGAGTTGACAATTAATTATATTGGACTATAAAGCTTATATTATATTGGACTATAAAGGCTGATCGCCGCAGAATTGATGCTTTTGAGCTGTGGTGCTGGAGGAGAGTCTTGAGAGTCCCCTGGACTGCAAGGAGATCAAACCTATCCATCCTGAAAGAAATCAACCCCGAATGTTCACTGGAAGGACAGATTTTGAAGCTGAGGCTCCAGTACTTTGGCCACCTCATGAGGAGAGAGGAGTCCTTGGAAAAGTCCCTGATGTTGGGAAAGATTGAAGGCAAAAGGAAAAGAGGACGGCAGAGAATGAGATGGTTGGACGGTGTCATCGATGCAACCAATATGGATTTGACCAAACTCCGGGAAGCAATGGAAGATAGGAAGGCCTGGCGAGCTCTGGTCCATGGGGTCACGAAGAGTCGGACACGACTGAACGACTGAACAACAACATAAAGCTCCAGAATCCCACAACTAGCAAGGTTGGTTTCCAAGCTCAGGAACAGATTGCATTTACCCAGAGGGAGGGCAATCAACTCCAAACGTGACCAGAGGAACTCTTCTATCTGGCTGCTTCGTATACTGCCGGCTTTCTCTAATTCAAATGCATTATCTTTTGTCTGCTAGTCGAGAAAGCCCTTGAGCAAAGCATCCTGAACATCTTTGTTTGCTTGCTTGCTATATTTATAGATGGCCTCTCCCCATCTTTAATAGCTCCCTAGGTGGTTTACCAGAAAAGTGAATTAAAACAATGCCTAATTAAGCCAATTCCAATTCTAAAAATAAATCTAGGGAGAGTATATGAAGGAGCCAAAAAGTGCCTTAAGAAACAGCAGTAATAGTGGGGCCAAGAAACAGAGAATCCGGGTGAGCAATGAACACGAAAGAATAAAGGGAAAAGAGGAAGGTTGGAAAGAGAGGATGAGTCTATTAAGTATTGCTTAGCCTAATGAGAGAAAAGGAAGCTTGTCTTATAAACCTCCAAAGGAAATATGGGTAGCAAGTGAAAGAAGTATAATAGCTGCTCTAACCTCATAGGTTCCCATCTGATTAGAAATGGCTTTATGAGTTACCAGTCTCTCCCACCACCTTTAATCGGACTGTTTTATCTGTAGATTGTACCTGCAACTGCTACCCAAAAGCAGAAGAAAATATTTTTTTACCCAGCATGTTGTTAGTTTGTGGAATTCCCTGCCACAGGATGTGGCGATGGCATCTGGCCTGAATGCCTTCAAAAGGGGATTAGACAGATTCCTGGGAGGAAAAGTCCATCCCAGGTTCCAAACCATGACGGAGATGTGTAATCGCCAGGCTTAAAACCGGGGTACTTCAAGGACCAGATGCAGGCAAGTGGTATGAAGAGATAGATATCTAGTCTCGTGCGCTCCCAGAGGCATTTGGTGGGGCCACTGTGAGATACAGGAAGCTGGACTAGATGGGCCGTTGGCCTGATCCAGCAGGGCTCTTCTTATGTTATTATGTGTCACCATCCCCTCTTTTTCTGCCTGGCTGAATGGTTGGCCTTCAAGAGATTGCAGAGAATGGCCAGGAGGTCGACTAGTTGAAGGCAATGATTCCCCAAAAGATTAGAATGGCCTCTGATCTTGGAACCGGTACAAGCCTCCAGAAAAAGGATGTGCTAAACGAGTAACGTGGCAGAAGCAAACGAGGAAATGCACTTGAAGGCAAAGGCCCAAATCCTGTTCCTTAGGGTAGATAAAACTGCATCTCAGGAAGACTGTAAGAAAAATCTCGTATTTGCCACCCCCTTTTCACGATATCCCAGCGGATATGTCCCAGCACCCCACCACTGGTATTCCGTGGTTGTTTGACGTTCCTACTTTTGTGGCCAACAAAGCCATGTGTCTAATTCAGTGGTGTCCAAACTTTGACCCTCCAGATGTTTTGGACCACAACTCCCACAGTCCTTTGTCATTGGCAATACACACTTGGAATTCTGGGAGTTGTGGTCCAAAACATCTGGAGGGCCAAAGTTTGGACAATCCTGGTCTAATTAATTTTGCTCTCCCTGCTTTTAAAGCCACCTAGCGGCCATCAGATACCTTGAGGCAGTGAGTTCCACAGTCATCTGTTCTCTTAGTCCTAAATCTTCTGCCACGTGGCTTTGTCCCAGGACTTAGCACTGCAATATGAGATGGAGGAAAAAAAACTCTCCATTTTTGCAACTGTCTCACACAGCAACATTTTATAAATTCCTATAATTTTCCCTGTAGTTATAGTTGTCCTGAGGCAGAAACCCTGAACTGTTTCCTGTGATGGAATGCTCTTCAAACCCCAGGTCACATCTGGGTCGTCCTTTCCTGCACCTCCTCCCTTTTTTTAAAAAAAAATGGGGGTCCCTAGTATGAGTAATAACCCTTTGTGGAACACCTCTTAAAAACCTCCACCACCGCCCACATTGGCAAGGCAAGAACCAGCTCATCCGGTACGTGGGTGAGGGCCCACCATGTGTGTGTCTTAATTCTAAACAAGGGCAGCGGGGAATTGATCCAGGAGGTTTGCAGCCAACAGTGACAGCATCTCTGCTCAAAAGATGCCGAGCCCACAGTAACCATTATCTAAATAGCCCTCCTTGCTACTGGGTAGTAGTTATCCCGCGCAACTAGCAATTTCCCTCAGACAAAAGCAGACGGTGTATCATTTTGATGTTTAATCTTTCTCTCTCTACCCCACCTCTTTCCCCCACCCCCTTCCCCACCCCCCAAATTGGCCAAGTGTCTGAATTTGCCTCGTTCCCTCTTCCCGACATCAACACACTCTCCCTCATTCTCGTTTCTCAAACTGGCATACAATGCCTCACGTATGACCCATAAATGGAACAGATGCAGCGTAGCACCTGGAGGTTTGCTTGAAAAGATGTGTCCTCCATCTCTTTACCTTGTAGGCTTAAAGCAACAAATGCTCTCCTTTCAGACCCCTCCCCTCCCTTCTTCCAGATAATCAGACATGCCTGCCTCAGTGTCCCACTGAGGAGAGGAGGTTTGAGAAGGCTTGTGTGGTGTGTGTGTGTGTGTACAGTTTTGCTTCAAAGCATGAAGGACGAAGAGGTGATAGCTGTTGTGAGTTTTTCAGGCTGTTTGGCCATGTTCTGGAAGTTTTTCTTCCTGACGTTTCGCCAGACTCTGCACCCGGCATCTTCAGAGGGCAAGGAGCTCAGGGAACAAGGAATTTCTCTCTCTGCTCTGGGGTTTTGCAGAGTACAATTAGTACTGCCACCCCTGATTGCAGTGAAGCTGCTTAATCCCTCCCATCACAATACAATGTCTAAACACCTATTCTCCTAAATAGGACAAGTGTTCCCTTTCCCACACTTAAAAAAACCCCCACAGTCTCACTCACTCTATACCCCAACTAAACCCTTGCCAGGAACATTATTTATTTATTTTATTTTAGAGTATTTTTACCCCGCCTTTCTCCTTGGAAAAAGGACCCCAGGTGGCTTACAGAATGAGGGATAATATACAGTCCAGTACAATTCAGGCAAGTTCAGGTACTGCGAACAAGGAATTGAGGGACATCTTACAGCGTTAATAGACAACATTACATTAAGGCTACAAGAGAATGTGAGCAGTTAAAGGGGAGTAAGGTTCCATGTAAAGTTAGGAGTGATGGAAACTAACATTGAAAACATAGCGTCAATGTAAACCCATAAGGCCATAAGTAGTTATACACACAAAGTGTATGTGATTCTGTAGATTCATATAAAAGACACTTAATAGGATGACCATCCTTCAGGGAAAGCTTGCCTGAAGAGAACGGTCTTTGCCTGTTTCCATTATGCAACCAACTGCACTGTGGACAGTGGCAGCTACAACCAATGTTCCCTGTAAGCTGCACATGTGCATGAAGAGCATCACTGGGGCCATTCAGCAATGAGCAATATCACTGCTCCTCACCCCTCACCCCGCTGCACACAGATGGACAAGTCTCCGGCACAACAGAGGGGAAAAAAGGAATGTTGGTTACAACTCATTTTTTAAAATTTCATTTTAATTCAATTTAATTCAATTTTAATTTAATTTAATTTAATTTAATATTTAATTTAATTTTAACCTTCAAAGAGTTCCCAAAGCAGGCTGGGTAGCTCAGGGTTAGGGTTAGGTATCTGGCTGCAGACTCAGAGGTTCTGAGTTCGATTCCTTGGTGTGCCTCCTGTTAAAAGAGCCAGCCTGGGTGGCCTTGGGCAAACTGCACAGTCCCAGGGCACCCTCAGAAGCAGGGAAGGGGGAACCCCTCCTGAGTCTTCTCTACTTAGAAAACCCTGCAAAGGCTCACCACAGTTCAGAGCTGTCTTGACAACATATGGTGATGAGGATGATGAAAATGATAAAGATTAGCGATACAACCAGTTGACAGGATTTCCGATCCCCCCCTTGTCCTCTTCCCTCTTACCTGGGAGCCTTCTGTTCCCGGCTGCTGAAGGAGTTTAACGGTTCTCCCGCCCGCCGACCTCTGGCTTCGTCCATCGTGCCAGGTGAGGCTGGTGCCCGAGCTCCTCTGCAGGCGGTAATTGAGGTTCTCGGCAGACACCGTGTGTTCCAGAAGGTTCTGGCAGAAGCTGAAGTGAGCAGCAGCAGCTGTGGGGCAGAGAAAGAATAAACTCCAGTCAGCAAGATGACTTCATTCCTCCTCTGGCGTATTACCAAGGCATAATCAGAGGCATAATTTAATATTACTCCAAACTGTTTGTACAAATTGCTCAGGATGGTTTATGGTTTCTCTGGTTGCTCAATCAGTAGGGTGTGTACTGTACTCCTTCAGATTTTAGGACCTGAACCTTTTGGCCAGAAAACAGGCCCTTGTAATGTCACCAAGGCCAGGCAGGAAATGGTTGGGACCCTCCCCTCTCCTGTTCTAAACACGGATGCCAGAGATCATGGGACAAGAAGGTCCAAGAGTCATGGTGTCAGTGCTCTACTCCCTGCCTTGTTCTAGATGGGATGATGGAGGCCAGTAACTGTGCATTAGGAGGCCAGAAGGGAGGGAAGGAAACCAAGGAAAGAGAGAGTGGGTGTCTCTCTCCATTTGTTCCTCCTTTCCATTAAGAGTTGTATATGTACAAAAATCCTTGTAGTAAGCCAGTGAGCCACAGAACACCGTTAGGAAATGGGTGAAGATGGACTGCCAGGTGTCAAACCCAACACACTATCCACTATCCACACCACAGACGAAAGAAAATATGTTTTTACCTAGCGTTTTGTTAGTCTGTGGAACTCCCTGCCACAGGATGTGGTGATGGCATCTGGCCTGGATGCCTTCAAAAGGGGATTGGACAGATTTCTGGAGGAAAAGTCCATCACAGGCTACAAACCATGATGGCGATGTGTAATCTCCAGGCTTAAAACTGGGGTACTTCAAGGGCCAGATGCGTCATTCATCTGGCCCTCTTTCAGAAAGCACCCAGGGGTTTGAACTCCCAGCCTCTGATTCTGCAGATCCCCGACCCACTGATCCACACCAGCTTACACTGAAGCTGATCTTAAAGAATCATAGAATCACAGAGTTGGAAGAGACCTCAAGGGCCATCTAGTTCAACCCCCCGCCATGCAGGAACCCCCATCACAATATTTTCGACAGGTGGCCATCCAGCCTCTGCCTAGAAACCTCCAAAGAAGGAGATTCCATCACCCTCCTTTGTGGCAGCATATTATTCCACTGCCGAACAGCTCTAACTGTCATGAAGTTTTTCCTAATGTTCAAATGGAATCTCTTTTCCTGTAGTTTGAAACCACTGCTAGTCTCTGAAGCCATGGAAAACAAACCTGTTCCCTCTTCAATATGACATCCTTTTAAATATTTAAACATAGCTATCATATCCCCCTCATCCTTCTTCTAGACAGGCTAAACATTCCCAGTTCCCTAAGCTGTTCCTCATAAGACATTTCCTCCAGACCCTCAACCATCCTGGTCGCCCTCCTCTGCACCCGCTCGAGGTTGTCAACATCCTTTTTAAATTGAGGTGCACAGAACTGGACAGGTGGTGATATGACAGCACTTTTTGGATATTTGAAGGACTGTCCCAGGTGGGGTCTGATCACCAGAGCAGGAGACATAAGAAGGCTAAAGTGGCTACTGAATATCACTTAACTGTTTGATCTAGACAACTGGCCACATGGTTCTGTTGATGCAACCACCCGCTCGAGGTTGAATCCACATTGCACAGAACTTTCTCCAGGTGGGGTCTGACCAGAGCAGAATAAAGTGGTACTATCACTTCTCTTGATCACATTGTTCTGTTGACAAGAATCATGTTCACATTGCTGACTCATGTTCAATTTGTGGTCCACCAACATTCCCAGGTCCCTTTCACAGGTACTATTTTCCAGCCATGTATCCCCCATCCTATATCTGTGCAATTCATTCTTTTTACCTAGATGTAGCACCTACATTTCCCTCTGTTGAAATCCATTCTGTTAGTTTTGGCCTAACACCCTAATCTGTCAAGGTCCTTTTGGATTTTCATCCTATCCTCTAGGGAATTAGCAACCCCTCCCAATTTGGTATCATCTGCAAATTTAATTAGTATACTCTCTATTCCTTCCTCCAAGGCATTAATAAAGATACTGAACAGCACTGGACCCAGAACAGAACCCTGGGGCACCCCACTGGTCACGTCTCTCCAAGCTGAAGAGAGGCCATTTATGGTCACCCTTTGGGTGCGATCAATCAACCAATTACAAATCCACCTGACAGTAGCACTATCTATCCCACTTTCTACTAACTTCTTAGCAAGAATACCATGGGGAACCTTATCGAAGGTCTTACTAAAGTCCAGATAAGCAATATCCACAGCATTCACCTCATCCACCAGGCCTGTAATTCTATCAAAGAAAGAGATCAAATTAGTCAGGCATGACTTGTTTTTAAGAAACCCATGCTGACTTCTTGTAATGACAGCATTGTTTATTCATAATGACATGCTGCCTGTTTAATAATCTGCTCTAGGATCTTTTCAGGAATTGAAGTCAAACTGACTGGGTGGTAATTATTTGGGTCCTCTTTTCCCCCCTTTTTGAAGATGGGGACATTAGCCCTCCTCCAATCGATGGGGACTTCCCCTGTTCTCCAGGGCTTCTCAAAGGACTTCTTATGGATGGTCGTCATTATTATTTATAATTTTCATGGCCTAGTATGGCTCCCTTGGAACGCCAATTCCTAGGGAACATGGCAAGCTGCCATTCTGTATTTATGAACTGCTTGTGAACTTCCCAAGGGAATTGGACGGCGACGGCAGGAAACAGGGTGCCGGATTCGATAGGCCGCTGGTCTGACCCGAAAGGGCTCTCCTGAAGTTTCTGTCTGAGTCCAACCCCCATTTCCTGCATGCTGAAAACTCATTTGTATAGATTTCTCCCTAACATTCTATGGTGCTTTTTGGCACATGAAATGCCTTGCCTTTCTTATCTCATTCTACCACTGAGGAGGATGAGGTCATTAACTGGAGATTCTCATGGGAGGAAAAACAAACCAGTCACCCAGAACACAGAGAGAACTCCTAGTTCCTTGAGCTCCTTGCCCTCTGAAGATGCCAGCCACAGAGACTGGTGAAACATCAGGATGAAAAACTTCCAGAATGAAGCCAAAAAGCCCCCAAAACTCACAACAACAAACCAGTCACTTCCTACAGAAAACCCAAAAAATGATGAAACAACTGCTTGGCATTTAAATAAAAGCAAAGCAAAGCAAAGTGTTCTGCTTATATACTGCCCCATAGCATTTCAAACACTCTCTGGGCGGTTTACAATTTAATTATACAGGCTACAGATTGTCTCCCCCTCCCTCCCTGCAAGCTGGGAACTCATTTTACAGACCTCGGAAGGATGGAAGGCTGAGTCAACCATGAACCAGCTACCGGGGATTGAACCCCAGGCCGTGAGCACAGTTTAAGCTGCAGTACAGCTGTTTAACCACTGCACCACAAGGCTCCTTTTAAAAAATAGGACCTTGAGGCCGACAGACTGCCCTGGACATCGGAAGACTGGAAGGCGAGTCTGGACGGGCAAAATACAGCTACAAGCGAGCGCAGGTGGGCACAGTTCATCCTGAAAGGGACAGGGGTGTAACAATTTTTATCCTCTGCTTTGCCTGCTAAAATAAACAATTACCAGCCAAACTGGGAGGTCACCCCATCCGTCCCCCCTACTTTGGTTGAGTTCCACTGGCCCTGTTCGAGAAGAACAATTCGAACTCCCAGCCTCTGGTTCTGTAGATCTCTAATTTACCAAGCTATCAGCCCGAAAAAACAACAACACAACAACCATCTATTCTTCTTTGTTTTTCAACCCCTCATTTTAAAGGATGTTAAAAGGTTAATTAAAGGCAACCCAATTGACAGACTGTGACAAAGGAATAAACTCTGCACAGGCAGCGCTGTAGCACTAACACTCCACACCCTACAACAAGGCTTCGTTCTAAATAATATTACAGACCTCTCAAAAAAGCAAAGAAAAGGCATGGATCTCAGCAAATTTCTTTTTATATCTTTTATATGAATCTATAGGATCGCATAGACTTTGTGTTTATAACTACTTATAATCTTATGTGATTACATTGACTCTATGTTTTCAAGGTAAGTTTCCATCACTCATAACTTTACATGGAACTTTACTCTCCTTTTAACTGCTCACGATCTCTTGTAGCTTTAATGTAATGTTATCTATTAATGCTGTAAGATGCCCCTCAATCCCTGGTCTCAATACTTGAATACGTCTTAATTGTACTTGACTGTATATTATCCCTCATTACTATAAGCCACCTTGGGTCCTTTTCCAAGGAGAAAGGTGGGATAAAAATACTCTAAAATAAATAAATAAATAAATAAATAAATAAATAAATAAATAAATAAATAAATAAATAAATAAATAAATTCATCCATGCATTGTCCAGTCAAACTGCGAACCAGCCTTCCAAATGTATGTTGCCAAACTCTCTTTCTGGTGCAACATCCGATTTCTTCCTCTCTTCTCTTTTGGGGAGCTATTTATTTATTTATTTTTATTTATTTATTTATTTATTTTTATTTATTTATTTATTTGACTTTTATACTGCCCATCTAGACCTAGGGCTACTCTGGGTGGTTTTACAACATGGAATCACATGACAAGATAACAAAGGAATACATTTTAAAAACCAAAATACAAGGAGCATAATAAAACAAAATATACATAAATCAACAACAAAAAACTAAAATGAAGATAAAATGAAGATACAAATGGCAGGAGATTGATTGTGGTTCATCACCGCACATCCACAGATGCAAACCAGGTGTGTAACTATGGTTTGATAGGCTGTGCCAATGGCCTGCTCCACAGAGAATACGAAACCATTTGACGAGGTGGCTACATGCCGAGCATGAATTTTGTTAGCCTCGTTGAATGGTTCTGGCAGACAGCCAGGAATGTATGTCAAATCCATCAATCAATACAAAAACAAAAGGAGGGAGAGAGATCTTATCTTTCCACCTGCTGAGCTTCACAGCGAAGGCAGGAGTGAGATTCCAGCTCAGAACTCCAGCCTGTGTTATTTCATGACTTACCAGAAATAAGCAAAGGGGCTTTACCATGATTTTTGAGCTTGTCTTATTGTGATGGAGGTTGGCTGCTCATCATTATTAGAATTGCATACCCATCTTCAAATACTGTATCTTAAAAGGTGTTGGGTGGAAGATGGAGCAAGCTTGGTTTTTTAAGCTCAAGGGGGTAGGACCCCAAAATAAATCAGTCTCTCTACCAGGAGAAAGGAAGCATTAAGGTGCAACCAACCAGCCAGCCAGCCAGCCAACCAAACAAAGATTTGAATTACAAAATTGTAATGCCTAAACATTAATAAGAACTTCTTGGTTGTAAGAGCCAGTCTGCCTCTGAGTGTGGTGTTGGACTCACCTACATTGGAGGTCCTTAAACAGAGTCTGGGTGGCCACCGTTCAGGAGCATTGTCAGAGTGGGTTTCCTCCTCTGACAGGGATTGGACTCAACGTGCCTTGCTGCTCTACAGGTCTATGAATCTATCAGCATTGGCTTGAAATGTTTGGACCGTGAACTTAACCATGGTTCTAGAGGGAGGGCATGCAACAGGTTCTCAGGATGGAACCAGCAGTGCTGAGGACTGTTTGAGGCACACACTTTGCCTCCATCCCATCCATCCTGCACAAGATCACCGGGTGAGAGGGTGGGAGATGGATGGAGAGGCTGGCTGGGGATTGCTCAGGGAGAAGATTTTTTAATAATTATTATTTTTTTTGCCATCTCTCAGTCTTCTTCTTGCCGGGATCTGGATTTTTAGTGTGTTTAGTCTATGTTTTTTATATTTGCTGTTTGTTGTTTTGTTTGATTTTAATAATTGATTATTTGCTTTGTGTAAACCTCCCAGAGTCTAGAAATGCCAAAAATGAATAATAATAAACAAATAATAATAAATAAATAATACTCTCTTCCCTGCCCCATGCTGGCCCCAATGGGCATCCCTCCTTTAGCATTCTCATCGCTAGCGTCAAAACAGCAGGGGTGGGGACCCAAGTCGCAAGGCTTACTGTGACTGGGCTTGGACTCGATTCTGTTTTCTTTTCTTTTCTTTTCTAATGTTGGACTCACGACTTGAGACCCACCCACCCCTTCCTTTTTTCTGGGGGAGGGGGGAGCTTATTTTTAATAGGGACTCCAATCTGAGGAATGACATCCAGGACTTGGTACCCAACACTCAAACTCGGAGCCAAAGACTTGTCAACATCCATTGACACTCTATTATCAAGTGTTAGATTTAAGGTCACCTTCTAATGCTGTAAGATACCCCTGCTTCTAAAACTGAATGTGTCTTAACTGTAATGGACTGTATACTCTCTCTCCTTACTGTAAGCTGCCTTGGGTCCTTTCCCAAGGAGAAAGGTGGGGTATACAATTCTCATAAATAAATAAATAAATAAAAAGTCTGCTGCTCTGTCATTCCAAGTGCTTGGAGAAGTTACTTTTGGAAGGACTGCCACTCCCGCGACCTCCAAGCTAGCATGGAATTTACAATCCGTGCATTCATACGCGCTCTTCACTGCTTTTGCCTACAATTAGCAATGCAGAAAGAGCATCGCCAATAGTGGCGATGGTGTTCAAGTGAACACTGTGGGCTGCATAGAAAGCAATGGAGCTATCTTTTCAGAAGGAGACAGAGGGAACTGTGTGCGTATCAAGAGAGAGAGAGAGAGAGAAATTAAACATCCATGTTTTAAAAATGTACAACATGTTTGCGATAAATAGAAAAGCAAGTTCATTCTGCCCACAGCGGTGTTGACAACAGAGCAAAACTCTAGGACAGTGGTTCTCAACCTGTGGGTCACCCAGCGTGTTGTTAGTCTGTGGAACTCCCTGCCACAGGATGTGGTGACAGCATCTGGCCTGGATGCCTTCAAAAGGGGATTGGACAGATTCCTGGAGGAAAAGTCCATCACAGGTTACAAACCATGATGGAGATGTGTCATCTCCAGGCTTAAAACCGGGGTCCTTCAAGGGCCAGATGCAGGGGAGTGGGATCAGGAGACAGAGATCTAGTCTTGTGAGCTCCCAGACACATCTGGTGGGGCCACTGTGAGATACAGGAAGCTGGACTAGATGGGCTTTTGGCCTGGCTCTTCTTATCTTCTTATGTTCCTAGACTGCAACTCCCAGAAGCCTCCACCACTGACTGTGCTGGAAGGAGTTTCTGGGAGTTGCAGTCCTGGAACACCTGGGGACCCACAGGTTGAGAACTACCACCCGTTTAGGAGATCTGTTGCACAGGCACAGCATCCGCTGGGACCTTCCAGTCTCCACCTTTGCGGGCTCTGGATCACAACCCAAGTCATCTTATTTATCATCCCACATGCTCCTCCCCTCCCCCACAGCATGTATTTCCTCCTTTGGGCAGACTGTGGAACAAAGCCCCCCCCCACCGGTGGGTGATATTGATTTCACGCCAGAGCCATTGAAGCAGGGAGGATAGTAGCGGCCGGGGAGTGATCCAGGCACACATTTCCAGGAAGATCCGAGTGCCACCAGAGGCAGACGGATGACTCACCACTCACACCCATCACGGGAGATTTATGCGATGATGGAGCTGGAAGAGGTCCACTGCCCCTCTAACCTCAGTGGAAACGCAGCCCATCGTTACACGCCAAATGAGACGACAACAAAAGAACTGGAGACGGAGTGCATGAGAGAGAGAGAGAGAGACGTGCATCGCCAAAAGGCACCCCAAAGGCTAATGGCATGATGGAGTTGCCAGTCTTTTAATTTACCATCCGTGCACAGGTTACAGGATGGCTAGCATCTCCCCCTTGTCTAGAGAGTGGAAATGTGGGAGGTTTCTTGACTACAACGCCCAGAATCCCACAGGCAGCCTGTAGCTCAAAATAAAATCCTTTCCCACCTCTGTTTTTGCCAGGATTCAACTCGGATTGTGACGGAGGGAACACAGGCCAATTCCATGTTAGAAGGCCAGTTCCATGCTAGGGGTTACCAAAAAGGGGAATGAAAATAAAACAAGCCAACATTATAATGTCATTATACAAAACGATAGTAAGGCCGCTCCTGGGGTATTGTGTACAATTCTGGTCACCACATCTCGAAAAAAGACATAGTGGTACTGGGAAAGGTGCAGAAGAGAGCGACTAAAATGATTACTGGGCTGGGGCACCTCCCTTATGAGGAAATGCTAAAACATTTGGGGCTCTTTAGTCTGGAAAAAAGGCACCTGAGGGGGGATATGATTGAGATGTACAAAATAATGCAGGGCATGAGTAAAGTGGATGGAGAGATGTTCTTCTCCCTCTCACAAAATACAGAGAACTAGGGGACATCCACTCAAACTTGGGAGAGTGAGAAAAGGCAAAAGAAAATATTTTTTCACCCAGCGTGTTGATAGTCTGTGGAACTCCCTGCCACAGGAGGTGGTGATGGCATCTGGCCTGGATGCCTTCCAATAGGGGATTGGACAGATTCCTGGAGGAAAAGTCCATCCCAGGTTACAAACCATGATGGAGATGTGTTATCTCCAGGCTTAAAACCAGGGTACCTCAAGGGCCTTATGCAGGGGAGAGGTGTCAGGAGACAGATATTTAATCTTGTGTGCTCCCAGAGGCATCTGGTGGGGCCACTGTGAGATACAGGAAGCAGGACTAAATGGGCCTTTGGCCTGATCCAGCATGACTCTTCTTATGTTCTTATGAAGCAATGGCTTTGTTCGGCTGGAAATGCAGGATCCAGCCTTGGTCAAACCCCCTTAGGCTTTTGGAAAGTACCCCACTACCATATCAAAGCCATGTGTTTTTTGAGGCAGCATTGTGAAGTATCTATCTATCTATCTATCTATCTATCTATCTATCTATCTATCTATCTATCTATCTATCTATCTATCTATCTATCTATCTATCTATTTATTTATTTATTTATTGTTGAGTATTTTTACCTCGCCTTTCTCCTTGAAAAGGGCCCAAGGTGGCTTACATTAAGGAGAGACAATATGCAGTCCATTACAATTAAGACATATTCAATTCGAGAAACAGGACATTGAGGGACATCTTACAGCACTAGAAAGATATAAACGCAAAACCTCTGTAGCCATGTACATAAATAGACACAGTATGTAATCCATCATTCAGGGAAAGCTTGCCTGAAGAGAAAGGTCTTTGCCTGTTTGTTTGTTTGTTTGTTTTTGTTTGTTTTTATACCACCCATCTTCCCAAAAGAACTCCGGGCGGTTAACAGAAGGGATAAGAATGATCCTATTACATCAATCACTACAAAAATAAAAATAAAAATAAAAAGATAAAGAATTGAAAGACAGCAGAGATGGGGCAGTCCTGGCCTCTAGTGGGAGGGAGTTCAGAGTCTGGGCGCAGCCGTCGAGAAGGCCCTTTAATGGGTTCCCACAAGGCGTACCTGTGAGGGTGGCTGGACTAGGAAATAGAACCTCCAGGTCGTCATCCTACCCCCCTCCCCCAAGCGATGCAGTTCACTGGATGGCTCTGGATTCTCTCAGTTTCCCCCATCTTACAGGGGCTACCTGGAGGAATGGATATGAGAGAAGGGGACATGTACCACATATGTGGCCTTTAGGTCTCTGAAGGGAAAAAAAATACTGTATGCTCAACAACAAGAAAAACTCCAAAATCTGAAACGTTTGATTTGGACTTTGGATTTGCAGCCCGTTTGTGAATCACGGAATGCTGCACATTGTCTGTGTGGCCATACAGCTTGGGTCTTCTGATGCTTCCACAAAAAGAATACGGCATTGCAAATCTTTCCAAACCCTGCGCAGAGACCCACCCTTGGATCATGCGGCTCTGCTCTATTACACACAATCAGAGTGTGAAAACAAAGCACAGTCGGTGGTGTGTGTGTGTTTGTGTTTGTGTGTGTGTGTGTCTCTCTCTCTCTCTCTCTCTCTCTCTCTCTCTCTCTCTCTCTCTCTCTGTGTGTGTGTGTGTGTGTGTGTGTGTGTGTGTGTGTGTGTGTGTGTGTGTGTGTGTGTTTTATGTGTGAAAGAGGAAGCCCTTTGAGAGAAGACTCACGCGCCACCTCCCCTGGATAAAAGGCAGCTAGTCTGCATCAGTGGCATTGATCCCAGCCAGCAAAGACAAGCATCGTGTACAACAACAACCACCAAAACACCCAACAACAACACCAGGCGGATATAAGAGCTGCAGAACAAGGGGCTCATGTCTTCAAGCCAGCCTCGTGCATTGTGGGAATAAAAAGCCTTCCTTCTGAAAAAGCCATTGATCCATTATGTGCAAGATCTGCCCGCCTTCCCCACTGCCAGAGCCTCGACTGAAGCAGCTGTATAAAGCCTGTTTCATGGGTGTGTGTGTGTGGGGGGGGGGGAAGAGTGCTGTCCATGATTCAGGAGGGAATAATTCATCATGATCTACCAAGGATATTTCCCATTTCACAGCAAACAACCTGTCTGAGAGAAGGAACGTAAGGAAAAAAGGGGAAAAAACAAGGACAAAAGGTGAGGAGTACATAAGAACATCAGAACATCAGAAGAGCCCTGCTGGATCAGGCCAAAGGCCCATCTAGTCCAGCTTCATGTATCTCACAGTGGCCCCACCAAATGCGCCTGGGAGCACATGAGACTAGATCTCTGTCTCCTGATCCCACTCCCCTGCATCTGGCTCCTTGAAGTACCCTGGTTTTAAGCCTGGAGATGACACCTCTCCATCATGGTTTGTCACCTTTGATGGACTTTTCCTCCAGGAATCTGTCCAATCCCCTTTTGAAAGCATCCGGGCCAAATGCCATCACCACATCCTGGGACAGGGAGTTCCAGACTATCAACACACTGGATGAAAAATGTTTTCTTTTGTCTGTTCTTACTCTCCCAGCCCACAATTTGAGTGGGTGTCCCCTAGTTCTGGTATTTTGTGAGAGTGAGAAAGGTGTCCCTCTATCCACTTGACTCATGCCCTGCATTATTTTGTACGTCTCAATCATATCCCCCCTCATGTGCCTTTTTTCCAGACTAAAGAGCTCCAAATGTTTTAGCCTTTCCTCATAAGGAGGGGAGGGAGTTGGAAAGAAAAGAAGAAGAAATGGAGGAGAAAGGGGATTAGTTAGACCCTTTATGGAGGCAGGATTACTGCATTCAAGCAAGGCTGGGAATGCTCTTGATCAGAAAGTTCTAACTCGATTTTTGTAATCATGCCAGAAAGGCATTTGAAATATTTTGTTTCCTGGGAAAAAGAGAGATGGATAGAAATATTTTAAACAAACAAATGCTGGAGAGGTTGACAAACAAAGCACTGGCGAAAATGCCACCAAGAACGTCATAACTTGTGGAAATCTGCCAATAAAATCTATGCCAGTTGTGCCACATCATCATAAAAACTCAACAGGATTCAGGCCAAAAGGAGTACGTTGTGTCCCTTCCTTCATAAGAACATAAGAAGAGCCATGCTGGATCAGGCCAAAGGCCCACCTAGTCCAGCTTCCTGTACCTCACAGTGGCCCCACCAGATGCATCTGGGAGCGCATGAGAGTAGATCTCTGTCTCCCGACACCACTCCCCTGCATCTGGCCCTTGAAGTACCCTGGTTTTAAACCCAGAGATGACACATCTCCATCATGGTTTGTCACCTGTGATGGACTTCTCCTCCAGGAATCTGACCAATCCCCCTTTTGAAGGCATCCAGGCTAGATGCCATCACCACATCTTGTGGCAGGGAGTTCCACAGACTAACAACACGCTGGGTAAAAAAATATTTTCTGTTGTCTCTTCTCACTCTCCCAGCCCTCAATTTGAGTGTATGTCCCCTAGTTTTGGTATTTTGTGAGAGGGAGAAGAGCGTCCCTCTATCCACTTGACTCATGCCCTGCATTATTTTGTATGTCTCAATCATATCCCTCCTCAGGCGCCTTTTTTCCAGACTAAAGAGCCCCAAATGTTTTAGCCTTTCCTCATAAGGAAGGTCCCCCAGCCGAGTAATCATTTTAGTCAATCTCTTTTGCATTCCACTATGTCTTTTGCATTCCACTATGTCTTTTGCAGTTCCACTATGTCTTTTTTGAGATGTGGTGACCAGAATTGTACACGATACTCCAGGTGCAGCCTTACTATTGTTTTGTACAATGGCAATATAATGTTGGCTTGTTTATTTTCAATCCCCTTTTTGATAATCCCTAGCATGGAATTGGCCTTCTTCACTGCTGCCACACATGGTTCTCACTTCAGTTTTGGCCTGCTACTAAATAAAAAGAGGCTCAGATGAATGTTTTCTTTCCTATCTTCTCCCTACACACTCTGTCCCACCACTGGGCAGGAAATGGCTGCCATGTTTCGACCGCAGCCTCTGCCGGTTGTCATGCACAATTCTCGTATGTGATATGCCAAAATGCAGGTATTCATGTCCTCCCCCCCAAAAAAACCCATTGGCTTCCCACCTTTTTTGCCTAGGTTGAGGAGATACTAGGTGACTGTGGCGCCTGTACAAACCCACATTGTTCTTCTCAACGCTCTTTGGTGTAATGCCCTGAAATAGCCCCACCAAACAGCTGTACCCTGGATCTTCGGCAAAGCTTTGGAGAAGATCTGACAACGGGAAAATGTTAGCTGTGAACTTGCATGGGCGTTGCAGTGGACATTTTGGTGGAGATACGAGTAGGAAGGATTCTCAGACCCCAAGGAGGAATCCTTCTGCATGTAGAAAGGTTTGGATTGAACCTTTTGGGTCGGAGCTCTATGTCAGTGATGTCGAACCTTTTAGAGACCGAGTGCCCAAACTGCAATTCAAAACCCACTAATTTTTTTGCAAAGTGCCAATACAGTAATTTAACCTGTATACAAGTTGCTATGAAGGGGTGATGTCGGGTGCCCACAGAAAGGGCTCTGAGTGCCACCATTGGCACCCGTGCCATAGTTTCGCCATCACTGCTCTATGTCCTTTTTTGCCACATATAATGAGAAATCCTGGCATAAGGGCTGGGAACACGAGATTCATAAAGCAACTGCCCTCAAGGTCTGTGATCTTCTATGAAGCCTTGTTTGCCGTTCCAGAAATCTTTTATTTAGGGCCTGGTTCCTTTCCATCTGTTCCTACTCCTGCGGTCTGCTGGCTTCTCACTTGAGTGCATTTTTAAATAGCCAGAAATCAGCATTTCCCTCCTCAAAAACTGGAGAGGCCTCCAGTGTTCAGATCTGCTTGGCAACCACACACACTCAGCGATACCTATTTATCAAGTATGGTATCAATTTTAGGTACTCGATCTTGGTAAAATGGTGCCAAATAAATGTATTGGTTTACGTACTGTTTTAAGAACTTGCTCTTAGCTCTACCTTTCAGCTGGACTGCACATGCAAGCCACTCTGAAATTGTAGGCTTGATTCAATGCCTGATAGTTTTGTGGAGTGGAGCACGTTGGCTGCTTTCACAATGGCAAAAAATAACAACCAAACACCACAGCACGTTAAAGACAAACAAGCATTACTTGGTGCATGGATCCCTGGGCTGTAGCCTCTTTCTTTAGATTCAGCTCATGAAGTTAGCTGAACCTTCAAAAGCTCGCCTTTTTATTCTTTCCTTTCCTTTCCCACTGGAGGTTGGATATAACCAGGACCATGCAAACCAAGGTCCTTCATCTAAAAAGTCCTTCTCTTTCCATTAATTTGACTTTGGAGGATCCATTTATTTTACTTTGGATGATCCATTTATTTTACTTTGGATGATTCTAGCTTTCCATGTTTCGTGATTTCTTGGCCTTGATTTATTCATCCGTCTGGAGAGCTCTGTGTTTTAGGAATCTGGCTGCAGAAACAGAGGTTGGGGAATTTTGATTCCCTGCTTTGGCTCCTTTACAGGGGCTGCACTTGTTGAGCCATAGGGTCCCTTGCTGTCCAGCTCCGCAGGTCTAAAGTTATTAAGGTTATAACTCAGCAATGACTTGATGGCACACAACTAGAAAGACATTACACCCATTTGTCTTATTCACCACTGCCTCTATCCAAGATTTTTTTTTTTAGCATACACATTTTTCACCTTTCTGATTTGTACCAAACTGCATTAAAGTCCTTAGTTTCATGATGTACAGTAAAGATGAAAGCCTAGGCCCAAAAATCCCCACAATTAATCTTTATTGCAGTTTAAGACTCTGTTGTTTTTGCTGTGGCAGTTACTTCACATCCTTCCTCGTTCCAAGATCACGTTCATTTCGTGATAACATTGTTTGTGGTCACGTGGTCTTTTACCAGTTCTGTCCCTGTTTCCGTTTACCCACAGGTGTGATTGATGTTATCATGACAAAGGTTACTTCATGTCTTGTTTCGTGACAATATCTGTACTTCCCCGCCTTCGTTCCCCCCTTTTTGGTCCGACCTTCTGTTTTTCGATATTTCGATTCTCTGTAACTTTGCCTTTCATGCGTTAAGCAGCAAAGTTTGAGGTTTTATGCCTTCTTATCTCTCTGCGATGCATTGTTTACGCCATTGGGATTGTACTGGAGAATGCAACTTTGCACTCCTGCCACTAGATGGAGAATGCGTACGTTGCGTGACGAGCTTTATGTCATGGGCACTTGTCTCAAAACAGGAACCGAGACAAGAGAATTCCTGAGGTCTGGGAGAGGTGTGGCTCATCACGCTTTTAAGTCCCAGTTCAGGGGGCCTGGTTGGGATGAGATTCTGCTGTCATGCAATGGACGTGGAGTAACATTTTCTTGTACCAGTCTCAAGCGTGACCGCGAACCGCGATGAGAGGGATGTAAAGTAACCCATCTGTGATGGAGCAGCACGTACATATACTTCTTGAAATCTCTACAATGGGCGCGGCCTTGCAATGAAAGACTGTCAGAGATTCAGCATGTGCGCAGTGGAGTTCAGGTGGACAATCCAGGAGAACACAGCTCTAGGTTGCAGACTGTCAGAGCACTAGTCCTCAATGAGGAATATTACACAGAGTTCTTTGACTCTAACTCTATTTACATGTACTTACAGCCATCTCTCAGATAAAATTTCTCAGCTGTCCAAACTATATGCAACACAGACATTAGGCAACACAGACATGTGGCGTGATGAGGAGGACTCCAGAATATAACCAATCATATATTTATTCGATTTTTTTAAAATGTGGATTTTTCTACTGCATTTAAGGAGAATGCAGTGGGTTAGGAGAAGGCGCTGGAAAGCCATAGAATCTGAAATCTGATGACTTTTTAAGATTCTCACTGCTTGCCATAATTTATTTAATTCATTTATTTAGAGTACAGTGGAACCTTGACTTACATGCCGCTTGACTTACAGCATATTTGACTTGCAGCAAGAAGGGGGCTGTTTGACCTGCGCTGCGGGCTCTGACTTAAAGCTCGGAGCCCCGGCGCAAGGCCCCAGAATCGGGCGGCAGCCACGACCCAGCATCGCGGCTGCTGCCTCCAAACTGCTCCTGCCTTCTTCCCCTCCTCCGGCAGTGGCGGCTTCGGCGAGGCGAGCTCCGAGCACCTGGAGCTGGTCCTCGGCCTCGCCGAAGCTGCCGCTGCCGCCGGAGGAGAAGAAGGGCCAGGAACTAGGGGCTGGCCTCGCTGGTTAGACAGTCGGCTCAGTCTTGTAAAAAATCTGGCTGCACAATTCTGGTCCACAATGGAAGCATTTTAGTTGGGGAGGTGTAAAGTTATGGGATTCTAATGGTAAGCATAGGGTTGTTCGGAACTTGGAACATCAGGTTAAAAATCAGTAACACTTAAATGTTAGACATTGTTGCTATGAACGTTAAAAAGTGGAGGCATATAACTTGTGGACTATAATTCCACTGCCTCCTTCTCTCTTTGAAGAGACATTTCATTTACATCCCCGGAAGGAATCTCCCATCCTAGTCAAATTTGTGTTAAATTGCTGTTTTCGGGGGTCTTTTTCATCATCTGGAATGGATTAATCTACTTTCCCATTACTTTCTATGGGAAAAGTTCGGTTGACTTAAGGCATGTTTGATTTATGTCTAGACCTCCGGAACAGATTAATGACGTAAATCAAGGTTCCACTGTATTTTTACCCGGCCTTTCTCCTTGGAAAAGGACTCAAGGCGGCTTACAGTAATGAGGGACAATATACAGTCCAGTACAATTAAGACATATTCAAGTTTGAGAACAGGGAATTGAGGGACTACATTAAAGCTACAAAAGAATGCGAGCAGTTAGAGAGTAAATATTCCATGTCATGATGTTTCGCAACATCCTGAGGGGCTGGCACTAGCTACCTCAAAGATTGAAACTCACAGTATGAACCGACTCGGGTGTTAAGGTCATCAGGAGAGGCCCTTCTCTCCATCCCACCACCCTCACAGGTACATCTCGAGGGAACCCATGAAAAGGCCTTCTCAACTGCTGTGCCCACACTCTGGAACCCCCTCCCACTGCAGGTCAGGACTGCCTCATCTCTGTTGTCCTTCTGGAAACAGGCAAAGACCTTTCTCTTCAGGCAAGCTTTCCCTAAATGATGGACTACCATGTGTATTTTATATGAATCTATGGGTTCACATAGACTTTATGTTTGTGAGTACTTATAACCGTGTTGCTTTAATGTAATGTTGTCTATTAATGCTGTAAGATGCCCCTCAATTCCTTGTTCTCAAATACTTGAACATGTCTTCATTGTACTGGACTGTATATTATCCCTCGTTACTGTAAGCCGCCTTGGGTCCTTTTCCAAGGAGAAATGTGGGGTAAAAATAAAATAAAAATAAATAAGGGGATAAATGGGAAATGGTGGTGGGCTGTGAAGTTGCAGAGCTCCCGCTTTGGGTCTCGTGGTTGGATTGCTTGGCTTTCGGTTCTTTCCCGGTTCGATCCTTTTCCATGACTCATTCTGTTTTCTTCCGGTGGTGTTTCGTACAAAGCCAGTCTGTCCTGAGACTTTCCCGTGCCCTCAAACTTCTAGGAAACTACCTTTCCAGCCTTTCATTAAAAGAGCAGGATTAAGATCTTGGCATCCTTTGCTTGTGTACTGAAACGCTCTCGTTCTCTCAGCTGCCCTAATCCATTGCCTCCAGGGAGAGCCCCCACCTTTCTGTCTCATTGTCTGCCCCATCCAATAATCCCCTCTTCTCCCGGCCCCTTGCTGATTTCATTCATCCTCAAGGCGGCGGCGGTGGGGGGGGGGCACAGCACACAAAAACGTGGGGGCAGGATGCAAGGCCTAGAAAACAGCTTAATCCATAAACGCTGCCAGACTTCAAAATCTGCCATCCATTTCCGCTGCTCAACCCCTCTTAATCCCATGTCAAGTGGGGATTTCGTGAGCCTCGCATACACCCAGATGATGAAGCCTGGGTAACCCTGGAAGCTGCATTCAGGACACCACACCCTTCCTTTCTGTGGCACTACAAAACCCTGGATCTTCCTGTGAACCTATAGAAGCTCACTGTGAAAGATTAGGGATGGAAATCGCAGTAAGCTTTATTTTGGCATCCAATTTTTTTTTCCTCTTCGTTTTTGACAGCAAACTTTATGTACCATTCTCATTAACAGTTCTTGCTGTTGCCCGTTGTTGTTGTTGTTGTTGTTGTTGTTGTTGTTGTTGTTGTTGTTGTTGTTGTTGTTGCTGCTGCTAAAACGGAATAGCTAAATTTCTGGAAGGTCTCGTCATTTGGACATTTAGATGCACCAGGTGGGTTGGTTGTATCTCACCTGGTGACTGCACGCCCAACTAGTACTTCTGTGCTTCCTGTGTGTATGCATTTAGCTATGGAAGGTAAAGGTTCCCCCTCCCCGCACATGCGTGCTAGTCATGTCTGACTCTAGGGGTGGTGCTCATATCTGTTTCTAAGCCAAAGAGCCAGTGTTGTGTAAGTCTGTGGCCATGTAGCCGACATGGCTGAATGCATTTCTGCACAGGGAACACTATTTACCTTCCCAATTTTTATGGTGGTACCTATTTATCTACTTCAGTGATGGCAAACCTTTTACAAACTGAGTGCCCAAGTTGCGATTCAAAACCTACTAATTCTTCACAAAGTACCAATACAGCAATTTAACCTGAATACAGGTAGCTGTGAAGGGGCGATGTCGGGTGCCCACAGAAAGGGCTCCGAGTGCCACCTTTGGCACCCGTGCTATAGGTTCGCCAACACTGAACTACTTGCATTTACATGCTTTCGAACTGCTAGGTAGGAAGGAGCTGGGGTTACCAGTGGGAGCTCACTCTGCTGTGTGGCACCCGGGATTTGAACTGCCAAGCTGCCGACTTTGCAGCTGACAGTTTCAGTACTCTAGCCTGTTGAGCCACCAGGCCCCACATTTAGCTATTAGTTTTGTGCAAAATGCAGAAAAGTCTTTAAAAACGATTGGTGGGACAAGTACCAAGACAAGGTGCCATGTACTAGAGGCGAGAATTGTCTGGAGGGCTAGAATCTGCTGGTAGGCAGTCTCCACCAAGAATGAGACTTTTAATGAGAAGAATTCTTCACCTTCCTATCAAACATCCATTCACATTTGCAGTAATGCTGTGATGGACGGCGTTCCTAAGTAAATTTTGCTACCTAGAGCAGTATATTAGCCTTTTGTCTGATTCTTTGAAAGCATCCCTCACTCTTTTCTAAGAGGAAGTCAAATAATAATTTACAATGCACTTCTACTTCAAGACCTAGAAATGCTACCTTTGGACCTACAACTCCTGCAAAGCCCTCAAAGTAACTTTTTAAAGTTCTGCCCCCTTTCTCCTCTCATGCCTCCCCCAGAGTGGGTCAAACAGAGACCATTTGTTTTGCAAGCTGCAGAGCCTAGTCTTGGTCCCTGGGGCCTCGAGGTACCTCTGGCCTGGAAGCTGTTGCCAATCACACTGTTGCCAATACCAACCTAGAGAAGATCGCTCAGCTTCAAATTCATCAAGGAGTAAAAAGCAATATAACAGATCAAATGTCTACCTTCAAGTAAGATGCCTTTTCCCATTAACTTTCACCCCAAAATATTCTAGTCCAGCATTTTTAAAAATCTACAACAGAAAGACTTTTCATCCCTTCTTTATCAGAACCACGTGGCGCAGTGGTTAAATGCTTGTACTGCAGGTAAAACTGTGCTCATGACCTGGGGTTCAATCCCAGGTAGCAGGTTCATGGTTGACTCAGCCTTCCATCCTTCCGAGGTCAGTAAAATGAGTACCCAGCTTGCTGAGGGGGCAATGTGTAGTCTGCATACTATAATTAAAATTGTAAACCGCCCAGAGACTACTTGAAGTGGCATGGGGAGGTATATAAGCAGAACACTTTGCTTTAGACAGCTCCTTCTAGGATGGAATGGAGCCATGGTGGCGGACCTTCGGCACTCCAGATGTTTTGGACCACAACTCCCAGAATTCCAAGCCTGTGTTGCCAATGACAAAGGACTGTGGGAGTTGTGGTCCAAAAAAATCTGGAGTGCCGAAGGTTCGCCACCACTGGAATAGAGTGTGACTTGTTGGATCACCTGCCCTATATTTTCCACTGCCAATGGGAAACCCCTGCAAAGCACCCAGCCTCCAGGTGGGAAGCAGCTTTGTGTGGTCAAATGCTTAATCTTAAAGACATTAACAGCAAAAAAAGAGTCCTGTAGGATTTCCTTGGAAAGAGAAATCAATGGCAACTGAGCCAGCATTACCCTTTCCCCTTGCAAATGAGTTTTTCTCTATCAAGCTGCACGCAAGCAAAACATTCCGCTGCAGAAAATGATCCAAATATCCTCATTGTTCTTTGGCTTCTCTTCTTGCCAGCTGACAGCTGGAGCCTTCTTCTAGGATTCTAGATCAGAGTTCATAACTAGAAATGGGCATGAAACGAACCACAAATCAGAACACACACACACACACACACACACACACACACACACACACACACACACACACACACACACACACACACACACACACAAAAGCTGGGCTGGTTTGTGGCTTGGTTGGTGCCCATCTCTAGTTGGATCCATGCCCATCCCTGCCCAAATGAAGCGCCCCACTTCTTTCCCCTCTCGCTGCAGTTTGCACTGGCAAACTGGGATGCCTCACCCGGTCCCTGTCACATCCCTATCATGTCCTGAAGCCACCACCTCCTCCTTTGCTCCTGTTGCCGCCACCATCCTGAGAAGCAGCAGGTGCAGCTCCTTGCATGGAAGCTGGGTCTTCTGGCTCCCCCGAATCATGAAATCACGAACCGTTTTGCTTCTTGGAGGCTTCTTGATAGCCCATGGCTTGTGGGTAGCCACGCACCACCAGTTTTCTATTTCGTGCCCATTTCTATTCATAACTGTTGCTTTTGGGGTTAGGAGCAGGGCTCAGTGGGACCACTGTACCATTTTCTCCCTCAATCCAATGCCTTTTATTAAAATGGAGTAGTGCATCCAAGTTCTGTTTTAGTTCGGATTTGACAACATAGACCAAGAGGGAGAATATTCTCCTTCCTGCATCTCCTCAAAGGTCCCCATACAAGTACAGCGGTACCTCGACTTAAGAGCAGCTCGACTTAAGAGCAATTTGAGTTAAGAGTGGAAAACTGTTGGCATTTTAACTGCTGCCTTACACATTTTAGATATAGTCAGCTCGACTTACTTTTTTCATTTTTTTAAAACTTCTTTTCAATTTTTTGGATAGGTACCCCGACTTAAGAGCATGCATTCGGAATGGATTAAAATTCATAAGTTGAGGCACCACTATACAACATGAAACCTTGGTTTTCCAGGGTATAAAACAATGTGGAAAGCTTCCGTGGTGGATACAGAAGGCTGTCTGGCTTCATCAACTGCCCCTCCATGCATAAATTACAAGGAAAGTCACAAAGAGGAGTTGGGGGGGGATCCTAGCAGCCTTCCATTCTTGTGCTTATTTCACCCATATCAGAGCTTAAGAAAGATGCTTTTTGGATTACAACTCCCATCCTACTCTAGCCGCTTTGCCCATCAGGGGACAATGGGGACTATAGTCTCCAGACAGGAATTCTTCAGAGTTCTGGCCCAACTTTCTGATTAGTGCATGAACATCAATCCTGAGACACGGCAAATTCAGAGCAGCCTCTCAAGGGGCCTGTTTCCATTGAAAGAAAGAGTGCGAGAACCTTAAGGCCAACATGGCTTGGGACCAGAATATCTGGCGGAGCGTATCATCCAAAGATCAACATCGGCCCGACCCACTAGAACAGGGCTCCTCAAAGTTTTCAAACAGAGGGCCGGTCCAACCCCAGACTCCCTGGGGCCGGGATCCCCCAAAGGCCCATTTTAAATTGCCCTGCTTCCGGTGCCTCGACCATCTGGGACCAATTGCAACTGAACCCCATCTAGCATGCTGATCATCTGCTTTTGTAGCCCACCTCAGCAAGCAAGCAGCTCCACAGCTGCTTTTGGACTGTGATAGGTGGGGGTGGGTGGTGATCCCAGGGTGGTGGTGGACCCTGGGGGCCGCATCTGTTTGAAAACTTTGAGGACCCCTGCACTAGAACATCCCAGTCCTATGCCCTTCAGATTGCCACTCCTCCGGAGGCATGCAAAACTACCACCAGGAACCGCGCCTTCTCAGTGGCTGGTCCCACTTTGTGGAACTGTCTTCCGAGTAATATTATTAGGACTGTGGAATCCCTCCCAGCGTTCAAGAAGCTAGTAAAAACTTGGCTCTTTATGGCTGCATTCGGCGAACATGGGGGTTGATTTAGTCTTGAGCAGTGATTTGAGTTATTATGTCCGCCCGCTTTTCTTCAACATCTTACATTAGTATTATTATTAGCACTATTATTTTGATTGTTTGTTAGCTTTCCTTTATTAATTTAGGGTTCATTGTTTGGTTTGCTTATGTCTATTTTTTGAACTTTGTTGTTGTTGTTGTTGTTGTTGTTGTGTTCTGTATTATGGTTGCGCCTTGAGTTCCTTTTGGGAAAATCTGGCAGGATATAAATATAAAAGTAAATTAATTAATTAATCATGCCTAAGCGATTGATCTAAACATTTTGTGCCGTATAAAGAGTGTTCCTGGGGAAACCTGAGCAGCCTTGTGGGGGACACAGCTGGTGGTGATCTCCCCTATTCACTGACAGGGTCCCCTGTGTGAAGGAATGGCTTCTCTGAAGCTGATAGTTGTATTTCTAAGGATGTTCCCATGGTCACATATAGATGTTTCTCTTGGAAAAGTTACTTTTTGGAACTACAATACTGGGTGTGTGAGTGTTTGAAGCTGCTAAAGCAAATTTGCATCAGCAGTTTCTGTTCAGAGAACAGGAGCTTAAACTTATCACCTCCCATATGCCGGAGGCTGCTATTTATACAAGAAAAAGAACAGATTGGTTGCAGTCCTGCAATTAACACCTAGCGGAGCCCTTGGGGCTACTTCTCGCTGACCACCCAAGGTTTCATCTGATCCCCACGATGGAGTATTCCTCAAAGGCAAAACAAATAAATGCATCCACAGAAGGGGGAAGGGCCCATCGAGAGGCACAGGGGAATCCGGAAAGTTAGGAGCTTTGTATGGGAATTCCAGTTTTTATGTCGAGGATGCTGAACGGGTATCGCTCAAATGCACATTTGGCACTTCAATCAGAAGACTGCTCTCTTGCGGGGCTTATGTGAAAATCCATTTATCCACATGGCTCCAGCAGCAGAAAGACGCCAGCTTGAGCTGACGATTGACGCCTTTTCTGTAACCACTGGCCTCCCTCCATTCGGTGTGTTTATTCCTGGTGCATTTAGCATGCACTGTTTTCCTGGCAAGGGAAGGAACTGATGACAACCTTCTCCTGCTTTGTTTTCTGCCTCCTGGCGAGGTGTCAGGCTTGCTAGTCTCAGGTCAGTGTGAAATGCCATTTGACATCTGGAGTTGTGGGTCATAGAATCATCCAGGAACCCCCATCACAGTACTCCCGACAGACGGCCATCCAGCCTCTGCTTGTGTTGTGTTGTTACAGTTGTGACCGACTCTTCGTGACCCCATGTCCATGGAGTTTTCTTGGCAGGAATACTGGAGTGGTTTGCAGCACCTGGTATTCCCTGGTGGTCGCCCATCCAAGTACTAACCAGGGCCGACCCTGCTTAGCTTCCAAAATTCAGCAAGATTGGATGTGCTCAGGGCATCTAGGCAGCTTATAAACCTCCAAAGAAGGAGACTCTACCACCCTCTGTGGCAGCATATTATTCCACTGCCGAACAGCTCTAACTGTCATGAAGTTCCTCCTAATGTTTAAATTGAATCGCTTTGTTGGTCTATCAACCAACCGAGCTTGCAGGGTGTGATAGAGCCACTCAATCACTTTCAGCCTGACCTTCTGCACAGGACTGTTGTGACAAGAAAGCAGGAAGGAGAAACCTGTATCTCCAGCCCTTCCTCAACTCATTGGAAAAAGAACAGGATTGATGCATAATAAGTGAGTGAGTGAGTAAGCAAACAAGCGAGTGAGTTAGTAAGCAAGTCAACTTGCAAACATCATTCAGTTTTTGAAAGCTGTTGCAGCCGTGGGAGACTGAGCAATAAATAAGGGGTAGATCATCAATCAGCACATTAGTAAGAACCATTTCCTACTAGAAAGTGGAAAAAAATATCAAGCGAGGAAAAAGAGAGTGTGAGGCGGGTGCGGTCAGAGGGTAACTGGCAGCCTTTTGGTGTCAAGAGTTGGGGTAGAAAAATCCCAAACGTTGCTACAAGGGCACCGAAAGGCCCAGATAGGTATCACCTTGGGACTTTTGCTCGCAGCAGTGTCTCTGTGCTGCCCGTGAAGGAGGTGTGCTTTGCCTGAAGAAGTGGATTTCAACCACTAAAACCTTGCTACTCATTTAATTTTGTAGTGGTCCAATGAAAGGTGTTGGCCCTTCTTGCATCTATATAAAACTTTGGAGGCATAAGGCCTATTATATCTGGACTGTTACTATTTTCAGTTGCCAGGGATCCAGAAGGGGAACAAAACCACAAGAGCAAACCTTGGCCAGCCAGTTCTTAGACTTTAGTTCAAGACTATGGGCCTTTTCACACGACCCCTAAGATCCGCTGGCCACTTAAAATTCGGACCAGGGATCTTGGGGGTTCGTTGCTCTTTCTGCGTCCCCACCCCTCCGCACTTCCTTGCTCCTGTCTGCGTGAGGGGAGGGAGGAAAAAAGAGAGGAAAAAATCCAGGCTCACCTCCAAAGCTGCCCGGAGCCCTGTCGTTGTCCTGATTCCTTCTCTTCTGTTTGTTTGTTTTTTGTCTTCCGCCCCGGGCGGGAGGCAAAAAACCCAAAAAGAAACGAGGAGAGCCCTGCACTCACCAGATTAAATCCGGACCTGGGGATTTTCACCCTCCTAGAGCAGGTACAAGAAAAGTGCGCTGGGATGCGCTTAGGTGGGCATGGTCGCACTTAATTTCCTGCAAACTCCGGAGCTGGTGGGGAAACAATTTTAAGCTCCGGAGCTGGCAGCCATTTGCTGCGGAGTTTAGGGGTCGTGTACAAAGGGCCTATGTTTGCCTGCATGACCAGGATTCTGGGAGTTGCAGTTCAAATTTTATTTATTTTTTTCTCAGCTACACCTAAGAAGTATTTTGACCAGGGCCAACCAAAATCCACCCATCTTTCTGGTCTGTTTTTCTGCTGGATTTTCACAGCTCCCTGTGCCATCCAATGGATATCCTTGTTGGTGCTTATGGAAAGAAGCTTTTTAAAAGACCCCATCAAGGAAAAAGAATTGCCTTCCTCTTGTGAATGGGAACTCATTAAGGGTGTGCCCTGTGCTCAACCACTACCCCCAAAGAAGTAATGAAATATATATATATCAGAACCCTGACTGATTCTCCATGGTTTGGTAAACCTCCCAAGGACAGCTCTCAAAGTGTATACACACATATAGCAGAGACGGGTGGGTGAAATCACAAGGCAGAATACTGAGGTTGCTTTGCAAACGTTAGTTCGTTCATGTGTTAGGGAACTGGTGCGTGGAGAGAAATCAATCCGTTGCTCTTCCTTCAAAATCAAATAGAAATCAAACTGGAGAAGGAAGGCTTCCTTTGCATCTCCACCTGTGTCCAAGCTGGCCATCCCATCTGGACCTGCTGACCTCACCTCATCTGGGAAGCTAAGGCGGTTACTTCACATCCATTTTGTCTCTGTAAGTGTTGCGCTTCAGAATGGTACAAAAAAAATCTTACATCACGTCTGTCGTGCAACAGCTGAAATTTGTCTCCACCATGCCCCCCCAAGGGGGATCAGAGTGTGACAATACTGTACCGGGCGCTGGGTTGGGCTATTTCCTTGTCACAGTTTGTTCCCGGTTCGTGTTTTGGGACTGTGTGGTAACAACAGTCACGCAACAACCAGTGTCCACCTACTGGTCAGCGGTTGAAGTGGCATTCGACATTAGTTTCCCTATGGGAAACACCATGCAGCGCAAACGTTTATTAAAGAAAGTACTGAAAATTCTGTAGCACTGATGTGTAAATCCCGGAAGACTAGTAAATTGAAATATCGAAAAAGTTTTATTTACGATACTTAAAAAGGGGGTTAAGAAAGCAAGACAAATTCAGAATTTGTCACGGAACAAGACCGTGAAGTAACAGTTGTCACGAGTCAAGTTATCACAACCGTGAGAAAATGGAAACAGGGACTAAACAGACGGAACCACGTGATCGCGACCAATGCTGTCATGGTACAAAACTAGTTGCGGAACAAGGAAGGGAGTGAAGTAACTGTCTAAATAGGGTTGGATAGTTCTGTGACTTATACATCTGTCTGCAGAGCCAGAGGTTGAGAATTTGATCCTCCACTGGGCCTCTCAGGAGAAGAGCCAGGCTGGGTGGCCTTGGGCCAGCTGCACCATCCCAGGGCTCTTCCGGGAAAATGGTATAATAGGAAACCACGTCTGAGTATGCTTTACCTGGAAATCCCTGTCAAGGGTCACCATATGCAAGGACTGACTTGACAGCAATTGATTATTATTATTAACGAGGGTCAGGCTTCATTAGGATTTGGTGATGGCTCAGCAGACTAGAGCGCTGAAACGGTCAGCTGCAAAGTTGGCAGCTCAGTGGTTCGAATCCCAGGTGCCATGCAGTGGAGCAAGCTCCCGCTGTTCACCCCAGCTCCTGCCAACCTAGCAGTTTGAAAGCATGTAAATGCAAGTAAATCAATAGGTACCACCGTAAAATGCAGGAAGGTAAAACAGTGTTCTGTGCGCAGAAATGCAATCAGCCATACCAGCCACATGGACACGGACTTACACAACGCTAGCATTTTGGCTAAGAAACGGAGATGAGCACCGCCCTTAGAGCTGGACACAACTAGCATGCATGTGGAAGGGGAAACATTAACCTTTAACTCAGGCATGTCCAAACTTCGGCCCTCCTGATGTTTTGGACCATAACTCTCAGAATTCCAAGCCTGTATTTCTAATGGCAAAGGACTGTGGGAGTTGTGGTCCAAAACATCTGGAGGGCCAAAGTTTGGACATGCCTGCTTTAACTTTTTTCCCTAGGAGGAGGGTAAGCAGCCAATCCCGGGCATCTCCAGCTAAGGGCTGGTTGGTGTCATCTTATTGGGCTTAGATGAGTCATGGATCCAACTCAGTAGAAGGCAGCTTCCTATGGGAGAGGCAGAACCCTGCGTCTTTGGGATATGCTTATCTACTGTTCTCAAGACATGCTGGTTCCCATCCCTGCCTGAAGCCACCTGAACTGTTCCTCTGTCAGAGCCCAGGTTTTATGATGTCTGGCGTGTTTTTCTTTTCTTCTTCCTGGTCTTGATCAAAGTCTTTGAAGATCTGGGCAAGTGTTCCTCCGCCTTGCAAGAGGTGTGATCAAAAGGAAGCCAACCCTGACCCCTCTTTTCCCCTTTGCAGCCTGACAAAACAACTTTACAACCACAACACTTGGCTTCCTGCCCTCCAGCACCATCCTCTTCTTAGGTAAATATTATGACTCTCTCTCTAAACACAAGGTTTAAGCAGACATTCAAATTGAAGATTACACGGTAGCAGAACAACACAAGTCCCATCAATTCTCTTTCTGCGGGGTGCCAAGGCAAGAAGGGACCCAGTTCTGGCACTTGCTGGGCTGAAATACAAAACACTGTACAAGGAAGTGAGCATGTGCAGAGCAATTTTCCTCTTTAAATATGGTGGTAAAAAAGGCAGTTGGCCCTCTGGATGGTAAGGGAGGAAAAGGGGAGGTTAAGGAGGACTCGGACATTGCAGAGGATCCCACTTGTTAAGAATTATAGAACAGAACTTCCAGATGATATATTGTGGTTCTGGTTGGGTCTCTGTTTGTCTATGACTGAGAGAAATTGTGATTAGAGTTTCCAGAATCTAGCCACTATGGATTCTTGGAATTGTAGTCTGAAACAAGAATTTTTCCAACCATTCAGTCAGGGGCATATTACTTTTAAATACAGTGGATCCTTGTATAACAAATGGTTTGTATAACATAAAATCTGTACAAAATGAAAAATTCCAGAGATAAGGGAAATTTGCTTAAGAGAATCGCCTATGGGGCAAATCTGTACAACATAAAAATGGTCACAATTAGGGATTACTCCATTTTCAGTGCATTCCTATGGGAAATTTGTATAAAGGACAAATTTGGGGAACTGAGAAATGGCAAATGCGTTTTAATGTAACCAAAACAAATTAATTGGGAAAAAATCCTTCTATCAACAAGGTACCACTGCAGTTACTTATTAATTCTATGCTGCCTTTCTCTGGGTGAAAGGACCCCCATGGAGGCTCATTCCTCCTCTCCCCCCCTTTTTATTTAGCCTCAATTAATTTCTTTGATCTAGTTCTTTTTCAAAGTCTGGAAAAAAGGCGCTTGAGGGGGATATGATTGAGAATACAAAAGTTGTATGAGTAAAAGACAGATCCACATCTTATGTCAGCCTTCTTGACAAAAGAAAATATTTTTCACTTAACTCCCCCACAGGAAGCCGTGGATGGTGGACAGATTCCTAGAGGAAAACATGGGTGACATGATGGAGATGTGTAATCTCTAGGCTTTCCTTATCTGATAAAATGGAAATAATACCATGTTTCCCTGAAAATAAGACACTGTCTTATATTTATGTTTTTGTTCTTATGAAACAAGAAGCACAGGAAGTGATGGGCTTATTTTCATGGTAAAAAAGGATGTCTTACTTTTATTAAGTAGAACAGAACTTCCAGATGCTTGAATGTTCTGGTTGGGTCCTGTTTGTCTATGACTGAGAGAAATTGTGATTAGAGTTTCCAGAATCTAGCCACTATGGATTCTTGGAACTAGGTCTTATTATTTTATTTATTTATTTAAATTTATTTATAACAAATGGTTTTATAACATAAAATCTGTACAAAATGAAAAATTCCAGAGATAAGGGAAATTTGCTTAACAGAATCGCCTATGGGGCACGTACACCATAAAAATGGTCTCGATTAGGGATTACTCCATTTTCAGTGCATTCAATGGGAAATTTGTATAAAGGACATTTAAAAATTTCATTTGGAACAAAAAGAACAATAAATTTATTAAATGCTGCCTTTCTCTGGGTGAAAGGAATAAAAATTCCTCCTCCCCTTTTATTAAAACATCAGTTCTTTTTCAAAGAAAAAAAAAGTTGGAAGACAGATCCACATCTTATGTCAGCCTTCTTGAGTTCACTTAACCCCTGAAAGCCATGGTCAGCAACATGGGTGACATACTACTGATTGTATCTGTAAAATTAAAAAATACCATGGAAAAGGAACTGTCTTATATTTACCTCAAGAAGACACACGAAATGTTATTTTCAGATGTCTTACTTTTATTAAGTATAATATGCTTGAATGTCATCACAACCATTGGGAGGGTCTTATTATCAGGGTAGGGCTTATATTTAACAAATGCATAGAAATCCTGCTAGGGCTTATTTGGGGGGTATTTTCAGGGAAACAGGGTATTAAGTTGAGTCAGAAAACTGGCATGAGGATGAATGAGAGCAGGTAGTGCTACTCTTCACCTGCCCCAGCCTTTAAGGCTAGGATGGGAAAGTGGGAAGAGGATGGCGGGATGTGATTCTTGAAACCGGACTATCTTCACCGACACGTAAAAGCTGATGTAGATTCTTTTAATCTCATTGTTCTGCACAGGAGAATGACAATAAATATTTATCTATCTATTTTCTATCACCTGGGGAGCTGGGGGGGGGATGCAGAAAGCAAATAAATACAAATAAAAATCTGCTGTTGGGTACTAGATTTCACAGCTGCCTAGATGACCTGAGCACATCCGATCTCACCTGATCTCAAAAGCTAAGCAGAGTTGTGCCTGGCTAGCACTTGGATGGGAGACCACCAGGGAATGCCAGGTGCTGTAGGCACCTGGAGTAGGGACTGTCAATCCACTCCAGTATTCCTGCCAAGAAAACGCCATGGACACGTGGTCATCAAGAGTCAGACATGACTGTAATGTCGCAACAACAACTAGATTTCACAATTCGTGAGAGCATTGTGGTGCAGTGGTTAAACTGTAGTACTGCAGCCAAAACTCTTTTCACAACAAGGGTTCAGTCTCAAGTAGCCGGCTTGAGGTTCACTCAGCCTTCTATCCTTCCATGGTTGGTAAACTGAGTACCCAGCTTGTTGGGTGACTGGGTGCATATGTGCAATGGGTAGCCTGCATAATTAAACTGTAAACTGCCCAGAGCGTGTTTTAAGTGCTGTGGGGCAATATATAAGCAGCATGCTTTGATTTGTTCTGCAGGCCAGAGAGAGGTGGAGTGGTAAGATTTCTGGAATGGCCTGTGGAACTCTCTGCTCTGGCTTTGAATGAAGGTTCATACCCTACCAACTTCCCATCTGAAATGGGAAAAGGAACCTCTCTGAACTATTGCATAATATCCTAGGACAGTGCTGGCGAACCTATTGCATGGGGTCCGAAGGTGGCACTCGGAGCCCTTTCTGTGGGCACCCAACATCTCCCCTTCACAGCCACCTGCATTCAGGTTAAATTGCTGTATTGGCACTTTGCAAAAAAATTAGTGGGTTTTGAATCACATTTTGGGCACTCGGTCTCTAAAAGGTTTGCCATCACTGTCCTAGGAGTTTGTGGGAAGAAAGAGGGTTGCCTGTGCTACCCAAAGCTTGGAAATTATCTGTTAATTTTAACATGGCAATGCTAAAATCATTATTTTTGCATTAAAAAAGGACAAGCCAAAAGGTACGTCTAAAGAAGGTTTTGGAAGTAGTGGGGAATTAAAAAAACATTTTATTTTTAAAATGCTATGTTTGAAACATTAAAGGCATCCCTCTGTCATTACTAGAAGTCAACATGGGTCTCTTAAAAACAAGTCATGCCAGGCCAATTTGATGTCTTTCTTTGATACAGTTACAGGCCTGGTGGATGAGGGGAATTCTGTGGATGTTGTTTATCTTGTTTCCAGTAAGGCTTTCGATAAGGTTCCTCATGACATACTTGCAAAGAAGTTAGTAGAATGTGGGACAGACAATGCTACCCTTAGGTGGATTTGTAATTGGTTGACTGATCATACACAAAGGGTGATTGTAAATGGCTTTTCCACAGCATGGAGAGGGGTGACCAGTTCTGTTCTGGGTCTGGTGCTATTCAACATCTTTATTAACGACTTGGAGTATGTACTATTAAAAGGCAAAGGGATACAACCGATCTATAATTCAACACAGTTCTGGAGAAAAGGAGCTTAAGAAGCTAACTAGGAAAAAAAGAAGATGATGAAGGAAGAGAAGATTCAAGAATACTGGATGGTCCCACTTTGTAGTGTGTGATGATTTTGTTGTCCATTATTGTTTATTATTGTTTATTGTATGTTTGTATGTCTGTAAATAAAAAATATAATATAAAAATATAAAAAAAATAACGACTTGGAGGAAGGAATAAAGAGTAGATTGATTAAATTTGCAGATTATACCAAATTGGGTGGGGTTGCTAATTCCCTACCTTGAGGATAGGATAAAAATCCGAAAGGACCTTGACAGATTAGAGTGCTGGGCCAAAGCAAATAGAATGAGTTTCAACAGAGAGAAATGTACGGTCCTGCAACTAGGAAGAAAAATGAATTCCATAGATATAGGATGGGAGATACCTGGCTGGAAAATAGTACCTGTGAAAGGGATCTGGGAGTCTTGGTGGACCACAAATTGAAGATGAGTCAGCAGTGTGACGTGGTGGCCAAGAATGCCAATGTGATTCTTGGTTGCATCAAGAGAAGCATAGTTTCTAGAGCAAGGGAGGTGATAGTACCACTCTATTTTGCTCTGGTCAGACCCCACCTGGAGTACTATGTCCAGTTCTGCGCTCCTCAACTTAAAAAGGATGTTGACAACCTCAAACGGGTCCAGAGGAGGGCGACCAGGATGGTTGAAGGTCTGGAAGAAATGTCTTATGAGGAACTGCTTAGGGATCTGGGAATGTTTAGCCTTTCAAAAAAAAGAAGAAGACTGAGAGGGGTTATGATAGCCATGTTTAAAGCTTTGAAAGGATGTCATATTGAACAGGGAACAGGTTTGTTTTCCATGGCTTCAGAGACTAGGATGTGGGGCAATGGTCTCAAACTTCAGAAGAGATTCAGTTTTTAACATGAAGAACTTCCTGATGGTTAGAGCTGTTTGGCAGTGGAATATGCTGCCACAAAGGAGGGAGGTGGAGTCTCCTTCTTTGGAGGTTTTTAAGTGGAGGCTGGATGGCCATGTGTCGGGAGTCCTGTGATGGGGGTTCCTGCATGGCAGGGGGTGGACTGGATGGCTCTGGAGGTCTCTTTCAAGTCTAGGATTCTATGATTCTGTGATTCTATGATTCGGTGACCCTCCAATTCCATTCAAAGGTTACCCCTTTCACCTTGATAGGTTAAATATTATTTCCGAGCCACTTCTTCCAGGATGTTGTCTGGAGTCCGTACTAATCATTAATCAGGTTGGTTGGTTGGTTGGTTGGTTGGTTGGTTGGTTGGTTGGTTGGTTGGTTATTGATTCATTCATTCATTCATTCATTCATTCATTCATTCATTCACTACTATTTTTGACTGACTGACTGATTCCTCCCTCCCTTCATTTAGTGCTGGCTTTTATTTACTGGTAGTCTCTGCCTCTCCGTGTTATTCTCACAGCAGCTCTCTGAGGCAGACCAGATGAAACAAACATGGTTGGCTGTATGTCGCCTATAACCACTAGCCCACCCTGCCTCCAGTCCAATCTCTGCAGTTGCAAACTCTGATTAGCAACCCCTGGCATTCCTGCTGAAAGAAGATTGGTGGGAGACACCTATTTGGAGCCCAGCAAGGTCACCTACATGGAGGTTGAGGACATTAAGCCCGCCTTCCCCTAACAAGGTGTCTTCCAGATGGGATCGGCTGAAGGTGGCTCCGGCGGCATAGCAACAGGGCGTGGTAGCAGGAATGCCCTTCAAATGCCTTCTAATCCCTTGCGTGTATGGACAGGGCACGGATACACGCTCTGGATTATCTGATCAGAAAGGAAATGCTGCTCGCACGCATCTGTCCATCTTTGAGCATAACTGTGCTTAGGAACACCGGTGCGCAACCCACTCATGCATTGGTTCGCTCATAAGCCTCTTCTGCCAAGTGGGATCTTTCTCTCGCTACTTGTGCTTAGGATGGGGCTGAGAGGTACCGACCTTAAGATGCTTAGTACTCAAATTTGCTAGCTGGTCCTGTTGAAACCAACAGAACAACTTCTTAATACATCTTGCTCCAGGCTGTAAGCCAGCTTGGGGCATGCCAAGTTGGACTGTATAAATTTTTCACTCTTCTGTTAAATATTTCACTGCCCTGGCATTGCAACAGTCCTCTCTACGCTGTTTGGAAACGTCTCCACACTCTGTGGAGGGGTTAATTTACGCTTTAACTCTCTCAGATGGGGAGAGAAAGGAACTCACAAAGCAGCTGCAGAGAAAACAGTACCCTGGAGCACATGCAGAGTGATACTTGAGTCTCAGAAGGAATAACATCACACACGTTGAAATAGGCAGCAAGTGAGACCTTTGAGCTTCTGTTCACTCTGTTTTCCAGACTCTTGTCTATCATTTGTTAGAAATCACAGGCTGCCCCACCCTACAGAGTAAAACGTTCATCAGCCCGACAAAACGCATCCACAGCAAGGGTAAACGTCCCTTGTTCAGCTTCATCCACTTCCAGTTCAATGCCTTTATATCTGGTTGGCAAACACCAATGAAGCCACAGGGGATTCGTTCCGAATAAAACAATCACCAGGACTCAGCTCTTTAAAACCAGGTGTTCTTATTACGTTCACCCCTTGATGCACCGAGATCACCCAACTGCTCTGAGTTAAGCTCCCCAAATCCTTATTTGGACCACCCAAAGGAGAAGTCCAAGAGGCGAAGCAGGTACCCCTTCCCATGTCGGTGGCGCTCGAAATATTGCTTTGTTTCCACAGGAGTCCAAAGCATCCCCGGGAGCTCTCCTCCTGCCTTCTGCCCCCCCCCCAGAACAACCTTCTCAGGTACGGTGACTCCGACAAGGAGGGGCTCTGATTTCTCCCACTGTCTTTCTACCCCAGTGATGGCGAACCTTTGAGAGACCAGTGCCCAAACTGCAATTCAAAACCCACTAATTTTTTTGCAAAGTGCCAATACAGTAATTTAACTTGTATACAGGTGGCTATGAAGGGGCAATGTCGGGTGCCCACAGAAAGGGCTCAGAGTGCCACCTTTGGCACCGGTGCTATAGGTTCGCCATCACTGCTCTACCCACTGGACACCTACCTGGACAACAGGCGAAGGCTGCCAGCTCGGACATCTTCTAAGATCAGGGATCAGAGATATTTTGGGGGTTGTACATCATCTTCTCCAAAAGATACACGCCAGGGACCAACGTCCCCTCCTCTCCACGCCCAGCGGCCATCCCCGATCCGGCGCTGGGTAGAAGGGGAGGGCGCGGGATGATGGGAGCTGGGATCCGCGCCCTCCCCTTCCACCCAGCGCCAGGCGGGGAGAACGTCTCCTTCCCACCAGCTGCTCACAAAAGCGAAGGAAGGTTGGCGCAAGCTTGTCTCCTGTCCATCATCCTTCCCCATCATCCTCCCTCCCTCTCCCCCTCCTCTCCGCTCTCTGTTGGGCTCCTTACCTTCCATCTCCTTGGTCTCCCCGGCGCAATTCATGGCCAGCGCCCGCTCCTGCCCGCCTCCGGGGTCCGACAAGGGCTTGCCTTTGGAGCGGAATTCGGCGAACATGGGGCGCGCGGCGGCGGGGGCGCGTTCAGACGTTCGCTCCGGGTCGCGCGAGCCGGGGAGGGGAGGGGAAGGCGGGGCGGGGGGCGGCGGCGGCGGCGGCGGCGACTCCGGCGGCGTCTCGTGCCAAGGGCGCGCCACGGCTCGCCACTCTCCCGATCGCAGACCCTTGGCAATTAAAATAAAATAAAATAAAATAAAATAAAATAAAATAAAATAAAATTAAGGGGGGGGGTGTTCCCTCCCCGCACCGTCCGGATCTGTCCTCCTCGTCCTGGTTTTGGCCTCCGTCTGGATCCTGGCTCCCGAGTCAGCCGCCGGCGGAGCTGCGCCCGGTTGGGCGCGGGTCGGCGATGCTCAAACACGCCCCTCGCCGCCGCCGCCGCCGCCGCATCCCCGCAAGGTCACCCGAGGAGGGGGGGGCGGCTTCACACGATCGCCGGCGGCGGCGGCGGGGGGTGTTTGCCTGCCTTTGGTTCTCAGCGCGCCAGGTCCTAAACCAAACCCGGATCGGAGACAAGCCGGAGGAGGCGAGGCGGAAGGATCGGAGCGCCTCTCCGTCCAGCCTGGGAAAAGGGAAGGAAGGAGGGGGGGGGATATCTTGGCCGGCGTCTGGAGGAAAAGGAGGAGGAGAGAAGCGAGATCTGCCCGGATCGGGCCTGGGAAGTGGCCGGGTAGGGGCCGAGGTGCCTCCGGGGCTCCCTCCGCCTCGGCCGCCGCGGCTCTGGCTGGGGCGGCGTGGTTGGCAAGAACCGCCGCTAAGGAGGAACCGGGCGCCTCCCTCTGGCCGCCGATCAAGGCGCCGCCCGCCGCGCTCGGGCAACCGCGGGCAGCGCGACCCGTCCGCCAGGCTGGGCGATCACGCCCATTTCCCGGTGGCTTCTCTTCTCCAACATCATCCCCCCCGCGCCTCCCTCCGCGCCTAGCGCCCCCCCCCTATTCCCGCTGCCCCCGCTGCTGCTGCTGCTGCTGCGGCGCAGGCAGGAACCCCTTCCCGCGGATCGCACGTGCCCGCCTGCCCGCCCGGGCGCGCCGCCCTTGCTCTGCCCCGTCCCAGAGCGCACCCGCTTCGCCTTTCCCCGCCGGGCTCCGGGGGTGGCCTCCGGTGGAGCCGGTTGGGCTGCTCCCGGCGTTGCGCAAGCCGGGGAGCAGGAGGCGGAGGAGGCGATCGAGCCAGCGCTTCCTGGGGAGCCAACCCCTCTTGGGGCATCTGCGGGGTCTTCCTCCGGAGTAAGAGAAGTACAAAGAGCCTTTTCACAGGACCCCTAATAAGATCCGCTGGCCACTTAAATTCGGACCAGAGATCTTGGGGGTTTGTAGCTGTTCCTCTGTTCCCACCCCCCTCCGCACTCCTGGCTGCCTGAGGGGAGGGAGGAAAAAAAAGAAAGAAAAGAATGCCAGCTTACCTCGGTTCTGCCGGTCTCGCTCTGTTCCCCGCAGCATTCAGATCTCTTAAGGTGGGGGGGGGCAAAAAAACAACAAACAGAAGCGAGGAGAGCCTGGCACCTACTAGGTTAGATCCGCATCAGGGATTTTTCACCCCCAGAGAGCAGGTACCTGAAAAGTGCTGGGATGCGCTTAGGTGGGCGTGGTCGCACTTAATTTTCTGTAACCTCCCGAGCTGGTGGGGAAACAATTTTAAGCTCCCGAGCTGGGAGCAATTTTCCACGGAGTTTAGGGGTCGTGTGAAAAGACTCAAAGCTTCCCGTGCCCGGGGCACTGTTACTTGGGAGTAAGTCTCAGGTTCACGGGTAGGTCTGCCTGTCTCGCGCTGCGTATATGTACCCTCTGTCTGTCCAGGGCAGTGTACGGGTGTCCATATATTCTATGTACAGTGGTATTTTGTATTATAATAAAGGAATTTGTTCGTTCCAAATGAAATTCTGCGAAGCAAATTTTCCTTTATACAAATTTCCCATAGGAATGCATTGGGAACAGAGTAATCCCTAATCACGACCATTTTTTGTGGTCCAAATTTGCCCCATAGGCGATTCTGTTAAGCAAATTTCCCCTATCTCTGGAATTTTCTATGTTGTATGGATTTTATGTTATACAAACCATTTGTTAGGGTCCACTGTACTGTCTCTCCATCTCTCTGTTTGTCTCTTGCTGCGCCCCCACAGCCCACCAGCTGTCTCGAATACAGCATTTCAAAGGGCACCGTAAATATATTTTAAGAATAATAATACCCATTTCGGGGATTCCGGGGACAGAGGCTTGCTTGGATTTGCCTCCAGCCGAAACCATGCCGGGCTGTTTTGCAGTTTTAATTTTGTACAAACCACATGCCGGTTTCTTTCTCCCGGGATGCATGTCTTCCCCGCCCTCCCTTTGTCCTTCTCCTCCTCCTTTCCTTGGCATCCTCCTGTCACTATTGCTCTCTGATTAATGGCTGTGGATCTTTTGTCTTAGCAGGGCTACAAGGCGTTTCCCCGGAAGTGGTGCTTTCGGGATGCTGAGACAGGTACCAACTGCTTAGGAACTTGCCCCTCGGGAGGGAAGGGGTGTGGACAGGTAAGGGCAGGAAGAGAGGCATGCTGCAATAAAGTCATGGAAGTGGCCAGAGAATGCAAAATAAAATTAAAAAAACAGGCCCCTGTCGGGTACATCCCCCAGTCAGCTAATACCCTGGTGCTAAATTCATTTAGGTATAGAAAAAGATAATGCTGTAAAAGGAACAAATTTAGGGAAAGTTTCTAGGCCCATTTGCATCTTTCCAGCAAGGAAGTGGTTTTAATAAGGAGTTATTGCATTTTTTCACTTGCTGCCCTTTTGTGCCCTGAAGTCATTTTAGGATGTACAGTAATATTATCTATCATTGCTTTTAAACACTGTGGTTTATTTCATTACAAAATAATGCAGGGCACGAGAAAAGTGGATAGAGGGACGCTCTTCTCCCTCTCACAAAATACCAGAATTGGGGACATACACTCAAATTGAGTGAGAAAAGACAAAAGAAAAAAAATTATCCAGCGTGTTTTTAGTCTGTGGAACTCCCTGCCACAGGATGTGCTGATGGCATCTGGCCCGGATGCCTTCAAAAGGGGATTGGACAGATTCCTGGAGGAAAAGTCCATCACAGGTTACAAACCATGATGGAGATGTGTCATCTCCAAGCCTAAAACCGGAGTACTTCAAGGGCCAGATGCTGGGGAGTGGTATCAGGAGACAGATATCTAGTCTCATGCACTCCCAGAGGCATCTGGTGGGACCACTGTGAGATACAGGAAGCTGGACTAGATGGGCCTTTGGCCTGATCCAGCATGGCTCTTCTTAGGTTCTTCTATTGCCTATTCAGCACGTTTGTAAGCCGTTCTTAAGCCCATTTATTCAGAGACAGGAGGGACATGCGCACGAACGAGTGGACACGCGTGCCCAGCTGGCCAGCATTGGACCGCAGAATAGCTTTTGAAGAAGAGGAAAGGGTGCTGCCGTGAGCCCCAGTGTCATGTTTGTGTCCGTCCAGTTGCGGACAAGCCAGCCCTGTTCAGATCATCTCCCGCTTGCTGGGTGAGAGTCCCTGGTGGTCAGTTCCTATCCGTTGGCCCTGAGGTCTAGCACTGCTCTAACACTGTGGGCCAGCATCAGTTGGAACAACAAACCAAACGGCCACCAGTACCGGCTGCAAGCCTAACTTACCTTAGGCCTGTTCTTGAGGTGAGGGACAGAGCATCCAGCGATAATCCTAGAATATGGCATTAAACACTTTAGTAACTTAGGCACAATTTGTCTCCCATTTACCATGTGGCCCTTTCATCCCTCCTCAGAGGGATCAGAACCAATTGACACCTCCAGCAGGAAGGCCACTGCTAACGACCGGTGCTTAATGGGTGTTGGGAAAGGTTGCATAGGTGTGGCTTTCACACACCCCAGGCCACTGTCCACCTAAAAAGCCTTTTCAGATCAGGGTGTGTGTGGGGGGGTGAAACCAAGGTGAACTATAAATTGGAAGCCTTACGCCGACTTTTCTCAGACTGAAGAAGCTACTTGGATAGGTAGTGAAACGGTTCAGTCCCAGAAGAAAAGAAGTCCAGTTGCCACAACTTCAATGTTTTACTTTACATATGAATATTCCTGGCTGATTGACTGCACTTGCATCTGCAGCCTGTTTGCATTCAGTTCATTTTTAAAAATGTATTATTGATTGGTGTGATTTACATCCTGACCCATTAGTACAGTGGTTCTCAACCTGGGGGTCGGGACCCCTTTGGGCATCGAACGACCATTTCACAGGGGGCACCATGAGCCAGTGTAGAAAAAGGCACAAACGGCTTGGGTCTGGAGGAGGAGGGGGGAGGAAAGGGGGCAAAGAGTGAGTTACAGCTTGATAGGTAGGAGGGGATGTCAGTCAGTGGCACCTTCCCCTACCCAGCACGAGCTCAATAGCTGCCCCCTCCATTGCCCTCCCACCTTCCTGTTCCGTCAGCCTTATTGTGGGTCCTTATCTACAAAGCAAAGACAAAAACAAAAAATAAACAAAACAAAACAAAATAAAAACAATGCCCCTCCCCTAAGCCACAGCCAAAGGCCCAATTTCAGTCTTCTGTAGTTCATAGGCCAGTTCAGAGGTGTGATTTGCAAAGTGCCCCTGGAAAGCAGGCATACTTGGCGAAATTCTGAAGGAGGACCAGGGGGTTGTTTGGCCACTGGTGATGGGCCAGAAGAGCGAGTGTAGCTCGGTGGGTTGGAGCACTTGGCTGCAGAGCCAGGGGCCGGGAATTTGAATCCTCCACTGTGCTTTCAGAATCAAAATCAGAATCAGAATCCTTTTTATTGGCCAAGTGTGGTTGGACACAACCCAGAATTTGTTTTGGTAAAAAATGCTCTCCATATATAAAAGGAAATATAAGAATCATATATTCAACAATAAAAACACAGTACAACAATACAATATAACCTATTATTAAAAAAGGAAGAAAAGAAGTAGAAATTAATTATTCAACAGTTTGATAGCACTTGGTAAGAAACTATCTTTATATCTAGTTGTCCCAGTATGCAATGCCCCAAAACGTCGCCCTGAGGGTAACAAAACAGATTATGTCCAGGATGTGTGGAATCTGTATATATTTCCATCGCCCTCTTGTTAGCTCGTGTGGTATACAATTCCAAAATAGATGGCAAATTAGTAAAAATAATTTTTTCTACAGTTCCAATTATCATTTGAAGTCTATATCTGTCCTGCTTAGTCGCAGAACTAAACCAGACAGTTATAGAGCAACAGATGATAGATTCAATAACACCTCTATAGAATTGAATCAACAGTTCTGGAAATGTTCCTCGCAGAGATCACCCCGAGTGCACACAGAGCTGGTGGTGGTACATCCCCTACCACATTTGTTTATCAACGTACAGGTTTTCAGATGGTTTTAAAATATATTTTAAATTTGTTTTGAATCTTCTGATTGCAAAAATAGGTTACAGGTGATACCTTTATAGGCCACTATTAGAAATTTTAAAAAGAACATTTAATTGTTAATTAATTAACAATCAATTAATATTGATCAATTAACAATTGAGTAACAATTAATTAATATTAACATTTAATTGTTAATTGTTAAGGAATGTTTAATTGTTTTTAATATATTTACAGTACAGTGGTCCCTCGCCCTTTCGCGGTTCATATACTGCGGTCTCGCTATATCGCGGCGGGACCACAGTATATCAAAAAAGGCCCCCTGGGGTAAGGCGGGAAAGGCCTGTTTCAGGCCTCCCATACTTACCCCAGGATTGGTGCTGCCCCAAAACGGGCCTGCGAGGGCCTTCCTGCTAACCAGAAGTGACTTCCAGTAAACTGGAAGTGACTTCCGGATTGCCAAAAATCATTTCTGAGGCCTCTGAGGGCCTGTCTAGGCCTGTCAGAGGCCTCAGAAATGATTTTAGGCAATCCGGAAGTCTCTTCTGGTTTGCAGGAAGGCCCATTTGGGGCCTCCAGAAGGCCCTTGCAGGCCGGTTCAGGGCAGCGCCAGGCTGGGGTTAAATACAAGAGCCCCCAGCGAGGCCCCCCAGGCTTGGCCCGCCCTGCATCCGCATATCGCGGATTTTCAATTATTGCGGGTTGGGTTGGGTCCCTAACCCCCGCAATAGGCGGGGGATCACTGTATATAGTATTTTTTAAATTGCTGACTGTTTTATAGTTTAAATTGAGGTGTGCTGCTTTGGGTCCCCAACGGGGAGAAATGTAGATTAATAGATGAAGGTCAGATCTGATCCCTGCCTGGCAGGCTTCCAGGCTCTAACAATTTCTTACAGCTATTTACATTTCTCCCCCAAGAGCCTCTGTGTTGTTCCTTAAATGTGCTGCACTCAGTTAAACCGTAAAAGTGTCTTGAACTGCATCACTACACAATTCTGCCCAGCCACCTCCGCCCTCTTTTGTCCTTGCTTGTGTTTCTAATACTGTGCCTGCTCTGGAGCAGATGCATGTTTTAACAACCTGGTGAGCTTCTGTAGGGCAGAGCATAAAAAACATTATTGTGTTGATATTCGGTGGGTTTTGTGAAGCGTTTTAACTCTGCCATATAGCCGAAGAGACAAGAGCACAAAGCCCTGTGAAAAATTAATCAGGCATTTGCTGGGGTGGTGGAAGAGAAACATAGACACACGCCCACCCAGAATAATCAAAAATCCAATATTAGGAGTCCCGGTAATGGCCTTATCAGAATGCATTGTACACGATAAGTCACCGAAGCAAAGGAATCTCATCAACAATATGACATCCTGCTCTGCTTAAACACGGCCATTGAATAGGAAAAGGAAGAAGGCTGATATGGAGAAAGGTGAGAATTTTGATAGGGCTGACCTTGAGATCCTCTATGCATCCTGACTGGTGCTGGTTTCTCCAGTCGGTGCTTCCTGCAAGCTCTCCATCCCAGTGTTGGCCTGCCGCTGATGTCGCAGGGACAGGACAGCACTAGCTATGACCAGGGTAGTTTCAGCAGTGGTCAACATGAGAACTGGACAGGACCACCAATGCTTTGGAACATCAGAACTAGAGATGGGCATTTTGTTTCAGAAGGGGACTGGTTCTGAAATGAAACACGACAGCACAGCTGGTGCTCAGAACCTAGTCCCACCCTCCGGAACAAAATTAACCACTGTCCTACCTGGCCGTAGTTCGCGCTGGCCAAAATTCCAACCAGGAAGCAGCCTTCAGTGTGTCATCCTTCCCTCTCCCTGGTGCTGGCCAATCAGACAGGGAGGCAGGATGATACATGTTCTTGCACAGCTCCTGATTGGCCAGCACTAGGGAGAGGGAATGATAACGCATTGAAAGCTGCTTCTTGGTTGGAATTTTGCCCAGTGCGAACTAGAGCATATTCTTATGTATATTCCTCTCCCCCCCTTTGTTTGAGCTTTAGCCAAGTTGCTGCATTCCGTTCCTGCAATTCATGCCTTTGCTCATGAGGGATCCTACTGGAAGGATACACTTTTTGGTGGGATGTTTGTCTTCAAACAAGGATCAAACATTGTTTATATTCTATTATGTCCATCCTTGTTGGACAAACATCCCACTGACGGGATGTTGCAACATCCTATCAGAAAGTGTCAAGTGCTATAAGAACTCTGCTTCTGCACAAGAGTGAAAGGAACACTCCTTTTTTTCAGAAATAGCGTCCAAACACAAAAAAACGCTCATATTTTGTGGGAAAATTGTATGGGGGAAGATGAAAACATAAAACAGTGGCTGAGTTTTCTTGCTTTGCTATATCTGCAGAAGGCAAGGGGAGTTTCACTGAGGGCCTTTTCACACAACCCCTAAGATCAGCTGGCCACTTAAATTCGGACCAGAGATCTTGGGGGTTTGTCACTGTTCCTGCGTTCCCACCCCCTCCACACTCCTGGCTGCTGCCTGCGTGAGGGGAGGGAGAAAAAAAGGAAGAAAAGAATGCCGGCTAAACTCTGTTCTGCGGTCTGCTCTGTTCCCGGCAGCATTCAGATCTCTTAAAGGGGCGGGGGGCAAAAAACAAAACAAAACAGAAGCCAGGAGAGCCCGGCACTCTCTACGTTAGATCCGCATCAGGGATTTTTCACCCCCAGAGAGCAGGTACCTGAAAAGTGTGCTGGGACGTGCTTAGGTGAGCGTGATCGCACTTAATTTTCTGTAAACTCCGGAGCTGGTGGGGAAACAATTTTAAGCTCCGGAGCTGGGAGCCATTTGCCGCGGAGTTTAGGGGTCGTGTGAAAAGGCCCTGAGTCTGTTCTAGTTGGCAATTAATAAAAGTCACCACTGGGGTTTTTTTTTAGCTCAAAGATAGAAAGCTAAATGCAATAAAGGAAGGGAGTTCCAATCAAAAGACAGGACCCTTGAATTTTGGGCAAAAGTCATAGTTTATGCAAAACCTTGATTTTTGCAAAAGATTCTGTACAAAAAAGGGGGGATGGACCAGTTTTGCAGATGATTTCCAAAATCCTCCTAAGTTTGAAAACTGCACACAAATTCATCCACTCATGCTCAGAGGGGAGCACATGTTAGCAATGTTTTGTTCTTGACTGCAAATACAATGTAAGTAACAATTTACATTCTTGTATTTCATCCATGCAGCCTACAGAAGTTCAGAATTGTAACCCAAAATTTGCAAGGCCCAAATTGATCTGTTCTTACCCTGATTTTAGGACGGGGTAGGTGACTTTACCCCTCCACCACCACCCCAATAATCTGCAGGCACCCACCATGAAATTTTATTTAAAAATGGTTTTTTTTGGGGGGGGGGGAGAGAAGGTGCTGAGGACACCCACCATGAAATTTTATTTTAAAATGTTTTGACTCCTTCTAAAGTAGGGGTGCACGTGAAATAGATATAGATATACAGTACTGGCAGATTGCTGAGTAAATCTCCACAAATGAGCAACAGTTTCAGTGTTCCAGTCAGCTTTATTCAATTTTGATACTGAAGTTAGTATCTGGGCTGAGAGTCTGTTAATTCCATGTAGGTATATCTTTTGCACCACATGGCGTAGGATGGATTGTGGATTCAAGGATGGCAATTTCTCAAGTCTGAAGTCTTGTCTTCTCCCCAGGCTTTGGAGGAGTTTGACTACCTTGATACTGGTTTTTCTGGCTGGCTGGCTGTTAGGTATCGATCTAGCTGCTCTTGAGATTGGGTCTGGTTCTTCCTCCCCTTACCTTGTCTCATTTGCAATCAAGCTCTTAATTAGACTCTGCTCTTAAAAGATGTTATCAACACATCCCACTGAATCACCACCGAATGCTTACTGCTCAGCAGAACCAGAGAAGGCCCGTGTGGGAAATATGCATGGAAATAAATCCCTTTCCATTTGATGGTTTCTAATTCCAAACTTCTTTTCTGTAGCCACAAAGTCTTGGAAACTTTCTCAGTCCCTTGAAATGCCAGATTCCCTGGAAACCACACCACTTCCAAAGGAAGGATGCTCTTTCAGAGAGAAGGGGGAGAGGGAGAGGGAGAGCTGGAGGAGGAGGAACCCTGGATTTTGTTACTTGACTCAAAGTGCTGAAGTTGGCAAGACTGATATTATTGGAATTTGCAGCTGGCAGGAAATGGGTGCCCTCCCAGCTTCCTCTGCGTTGTCCCACAAATGGCGATTATTTCAAGCAAACTATTTGCTGACATGAGCAACATTTCCTGGTTCCTGAGGGTGGATGCTGAAGCGAAATGATAAAAAAATTAGGCATCAGTAATGGTCCACAGTTTTGAGAAGGCTTGGTTCTTACAGAAAAAAAAAAAAATAAAACAGAGAACCAGAGCTCAGTAGAGCTGTAAGGAACCTCGACAAAAATCACCAAGTCCAAACTGCTGTTCAAGCAGGAAGTGCAGAGGTAAACCAGATGGCCTCCCAACTTTGGTTCAAAAGTGTCCCATGAAGGTTTTTCTGGAGTGGTCTTTTCTGTTGGCAAACAGCTCTTATTGGCCAGAGATGGCTCCTAATGAAAACTCCTTTCTTATAATTGTCTCTACTGGGGTCTCCCTTCCTGATACGGAAGCTACAACCAGTTCAGAATGACACAGCCTGCTTATTTCAGAGGCTAAAAGGTTAGATCAGTGGTTCTCAACCTGGGGGTCAGGACCCCTTTGGGGGTCGAATGACCATTTCACAGGGGTTGCCATGAGCCACTGAAGAAAAAGGCACAAAGGGCTTGGGGCTGGAGGAGTGGGGGAAGAAGGTGGGGAAGAGTGAGTTACAGCTTGATAGGTTGGAGGGGATATCAGTCAATGGCACCGGAGGTTGCCATTGACTGAGGGTGCCTGCAGAGGGAAGTTCTGTATGGCCACCTGTGGCAGTGGCCTGCCAAAGGGGGTTGTGGCCTCTTCCAAGCAGGGCAAGGGGGTCACCACGACATGAGGAACCGCATTAAAGGTTCGAGGGTTTAGATCATGTTTCCCTGATCAGGGCTCAATTCTCTCTCTCAGGGCCTTTTCACACGACCCCTAAGATCCGCTGGCCACTTAAATTCGGACCAGAGATCTTGGGGGTTTGTCGCTGTTCCTGCGTTCCCACCCCCTCCGCACCCCTGGCTGCTGGCTGCGTGAGGGGAGGGAGAAAAAAAGGAAGAAAAGAATGCCGCTCACCTCCGTTCTGCCGTCCCGGCACTGCATTCAGATCTCTTAAAGGGGCGTGGGGCAAAAAAAAGAACAAACAGAAGCAAGGAGAGCCGGGCAGTCACTACATTATATCCGCATCAGGAATTTTCACCTCCAGAGAGCAGGTACCTGAAAAGTGTGCTGGGACGCGCTTAGGTGGGCGTGGTCGCACTTAATTATCTGTAAACTCCGGAGCTGGTGGGGAAACAATTTTAAGCTCCGGAGCTGGGAGCCATTTGCGGCGGAGTTTAGGGGTCATGTACAAAGGGCCTCAGATTTTTTCAACCAAACCACACAGAAAGAAGGATGCAATTCAGAGGATGGAATGAGATGTTCCTTCATATAGGCAGAGGACACTTTGCAGAAGGAGTAACTGCTGCTCAGTTGTAATTGCTGTGGATCTGCTGGAATGTGCAGGCAGGATGACACCTCCTTTTCCCCACACTCTTGGTACATTGGGCTATGTACTCTCTTTTGTATTTCAGAGTTTTGGATTTCTGTCCCCCCCCCTTTTGCTTTGTAGTAGAATTACAGAGACCTGTAGAGGTGAATAGCTTCAAGTTTCTTATAGTCCATCCCTTTCTCGACTGGTATTTCAAGTCTCAATTCACTCTGAGAGATTTGTAGGAAAAAGATGTTTTTAAATAAAAAAAATCATTTACTTACAATTGCTTAAACTTACTGACTTGTGAATCCAGTTCCCTTCCCCGCATTTGTACTTAACAACCAACCAAACAGATCAACAGCAAATAAAACAACTGCTACCAACCTAGGAAAGAGAGGGAAAGAGAGCAGAGAGGTAGTGCTCTCTTTGAAGTTAAAGGAGCAGTTGGTGAATGATAGACAAAAACATTGGCCCAAAAAAGCACCTCCCAGCCATACAAACCACAGAGAGCATGTGAGGTTCTAAACAGAACTTCAACATTTTGCATGCTGGATATGTTTACTCAACAATAATCTGACTTCCAACAAGCAGGAAGGAGATGGCTGTTTCAGTTTAAAATAAACTAGCAAAACATTATGGCTCACCAATATGTTGCCAATGGTACAAAACTGCATACAAGCCTTGTATGTATTTTGGCAAGCTATCCACTGTGTGGTGTCTTGTGCCCACACACTGATACTCGAGATGACGCATCTGCTTCCCCATTTCCAAATCTAATTTCTAGAGTATTGGAAGGAAGCGTGTAAATCTACCAGTGCTATGAACTGAACACCTCCTCTGGAAGACCTGCTCTGGTCAACTATTCACCATTAAAGGCAATTCAGAGTGATGGTATATTCAAAGCCTTAAAGGGCTTAAGACTCATTTTTTTAATGGAGCGAATCCTCTCAAAACACCCAGCTCAATATTTAAGGCAGAAGATTGGATACATTTTGTCCATTTGGGGTTTTTTTTTTTTTTTGCCTACAACAGCCATCAACTTCAGCCATCAAGATCAATTCAATTCTACAAAACAAAACAAAACCCTTCATTCTATGAATGTGAACATAAGAAGATCCATGCTGGATCAGGCCAAAGACCCATCTAGTCCTGCTTCCTGTATCTCACAGTGGCCCTGCCAAATGCCTCTGGGTGCGCACAAGACTAGATATCTGTCTCCTGATACCACTCCCCTGCATCTGGCCCTTGAATTACCCTGTTTTTTAAAAGCCTGGAGATTGACACATCTCCATCATGGTTTGTAACCTGTGATGGACTTTTCCTCCAGGAATTTGTCCAATCCCCTTTTGAAGGCATCCAGGCCAGATGCCATCACCACATCCTGTGGCAGGAGTTCCACAGACTAACAACACGCTGGGTGAAAAAAAAAATCTTTTGTTTGTTCTTTCTCCCAACCCTCAATTTGAGTGGATATCCCCTATGTTCTGGTATTTTGTGAGAGGGAGAAGAGTGTCCTACTATCCACTTTACTCATGCCCTTGCATAATGTTGTGCGTCTCAACCATATCTCTCCCCCCCGGTGGGTGCTGTGCATCTCTAGCCACAGTTCAAACCACCAGGGAATGGACTGGTGTTGCTGCACAATCTCATGTCTGTGTTACCAGCAGGAAAAAGGATACCACACTTGACGTAGCGGATGGCCGCCTGAATGTTGACAGCACCAATGGCAGCAGTCAAGATGGTCTGCAGGGCACCCTCTTCTGCTCACGGCTGTTCACACAGTGACACCACACAAGGGAAAATCCCAGGAGCTGATTCCCCCTCCCCATTACTTCACCATTTCTCAAACACAAAACAATTGTCAGGGCTGTTTTTCAACAAGTGTGAATGGTAGTGAGCAGCAGAGGGTATCTTGTGTAGACCATCGTGACTGCTGTCATTGGTGGTGTCAAGATTCAGGCTGGCCTTTGAGATGTAAAGCTTGACATCTCCTTTTCTGCTGCCAAAACTGATACAATATTGTGCAGCAATACCAGACTGTTCCCTGGTGTTTTAAACTGTTAGTACTGAAGCAGACTATCCCACATTCATAAAACTGGAGGGTTGTTTTGGTTTTTAAGGAAATTCCTAGCTTTTTAAAACAGAAATTTCAAAGTTATATATTTTTCTTTAGCATATCCCTATTTTTAGAATTGTTTCATGGAATGCTGATTGGCTCTGTTGCACAATATCTATTGCTGCACTCTCATGCAGCTATAATAAGAAGAGCTTATGAACATTGTAGTCCAAAACATCTGGAGAAAGAAAGGGTCTCAGCTGAAACAGCTGTAAGCAGGAGGGCTTTTCCCATGACCTACTAGCAGAGAACCTACTCTGTGGAGCCATCACAGTTGTTGAGTTATTAAAAACTGAGAATTTTGCATTTTAATTAAAAACAACAACACAGGCTCACATAGAATTTATGTCTCTTGATTTTACTGTGCCTGTTTAAATTTAAAGAGCCTTTGGTTTTGAATTCTGCGTTCTCCTGTCCATTGCCCTGAAATCCTCTTTAAGTTGGAGGACACACAGGTAAGTAAAGAAATACAGAAGCAAGGGAGCAATCAGTCGGTCAGCTCCTAGTGACACAGGGAGGTGTTTGGTACAGATATAGGACCAATAGTATATTTAACAAGGGTGGCTGACTCTTCCGTTCCTGTTTCCCAGACGGAAACCATCTGATGCTGGCGCTCAAGTCTTGAGGGTATTTCCTCTGTTGATGGCTCTTCTTGGGATTTTAATGAATATTTCAGGAAGAACATTTACCTAATGCGCAGTTGGTTTTGCTAAATAGGCCACCCGTGAGTCTTCCAAGAGCAGTCAGGGAAGGAGCCTGTTTCTCCCGTGGATTAGCCAAGAAGCTGTTCTGACAAGTTCCAGCTTTGTTAAGTTGAAAACAAAGACAAGGTATCTAATTATATCTTTTGTTCGGTAGGGGAGCTTCCCCCCCTTGAAGGTATGTAGGCCCCTCGCAATCAGCAGGTGCAAAAACATGCCGCCGGTGTGATGCAATGGTGTGATTTTCGCAAGCGCCACCGCCTCTCCTGGGTACCTGACATTCATTTCCCAATTTGCACCAGGAAGGAGCCCCGACTACCAGACTGAGCCTGTCTTTCAAATTAACACTCCGCACCTCACACGTTCAAATAGCTGAGATATTCTTGTGTGGGGCTATGGTGCAGTCGTTGGCTGTGTCTGGTTGTACATATGCATGTGCGCGAAAGAACGGCGGAGAAATCTGTGGGTGCAGATTTTGCTAGGACTGAAGCAGGTGTCTAATTAACACACAAGCAGCCGAATGGTGACTCCATTCCATCTGGCATCATTTCTAGTGTGTCTAGTAAATATGTGTGCAGCAATATTTGAAAATACCTCCTTCTTGGTGTATAAGAGACTGATGCAGCCCCCTAGAGAGGGGAACATGCATGTCTTAGGGGGGCCATATCTCTTTTAGGAAAGATGGGTGGAAAGTAAGACTCCACAGTCCCAGATGAAGGAAAAAGAGAAAGATGTAACAAGAGGGAGAAATTTTGGGGAGCAGAGTATGTGAGGAAATTAAGTATGGCCTTAATTAAAATAAAATTATAATAAACTTCATTTAACGATGCAGTGGATAACATGGTTCCATAAAGAACCTAAAGAGCAGACTAGCTTCAAGTCTCCCTCCGCAGACCAACACTTATTTGTTAGCTTATCTCAACTGGCACTTACTGTCTCAACCATCCATTCAGAGACCCTGGTAATTAGGGGAAAAAATCTGTTTACTTACAGTTCTTCATGCATCAAAACCAAAGATCATGTTGAGTAAAGGGGTTAACCTCTTACATTGCTTAGCTTAACTGGCCACCTAGCTTCATTACTGACAGACTGGTTACATAGCAGACAGAACACTTCACTCTATCTTCGGACTCCATTGCTAAAGCTGACAGAACACTGGCTAACTGCAAAAAGGCAGGGAAAGAATCTGAGCCAGAGAGGAAACTATGGGCTGTTGCTAGACATTCAACCCCAGTTGAGAAAAGTCCCTCTCAGGCAAAACCTCGCAGAGGAATCATGTGTAGGTGGCAACATTTCCAACAATGTTCCCACCTACACTTGTTAGCATCAGAAGACTAGCCCCCCTCCATTTGGCACTGCCTAGGCCTCATCTTGAGGCCTGCATCCATTTTGGGACACCACCCTTCAACAAGGACGCTGTCAAATTGGAACAAATTCATGAGGGGCAATGATGAGGAAAAGGTGGAGTGTCCCGCACTCTGAGGTGATCGAGAACAGATCCTGCCCCTCCTCTGTATGGCAGCCTTTCAAACCTTGGGTCCTTTTCCAAGGAGAAAGGTGGGGTAAAAATATTCAATAATAATAATAATAATAATAATAATAATAATAATAATAATAATAATAATAATAATAATAATAATAATAATAATAATAATAATAATAATAAATAATGGTTTGGCTTCCAGTAACTCTACAGGACCATGCCCTGGTTGCTCAGCAATGGGACTCGTGACCTCTAGCCCATTTATCGACGGATGTCCAGGTTCATCAACACCCATTGCGGTCCTTGTTAACCCGGGCGACGACCGAGACAGTATAGGCTTCTTTATATTATATTTCACCATAATTCATGGGTTGTTGTGTGCGCTTAGTTCTGTTCCTCAGTCGAGACCTCTCTGGTAAGGTTGGAGCTACTGGAGCAGTTAAGCCCCCCATCACGACAAGGCGGCACCCTGCGGTGCCTAAAGAGCTAAGAGCTAAGCAAGTATTTAGAAGAAATTGGAGTTGACAAAGTCACCATCAGTCAGCTGCAGAAAGCCGCCTTACTGGGATCTGCTCGCATAATTCGCCGATACATCACTGAGTTCTAAACGCTTGGGAAGCGTTCGACTAGTGATTGGTAATATAAAATCCAGCGTAGATAGGATTTGTACAGGGTAAACCTTTGGAAAGTCTAAGAAAGGAGGGAGACTCATTCGAGGAAGGTTTATGGAAAAGGTTAGCGTGTAAAGGGTATTACTGTATTAAGAATTTGCATAAGAATGGCAAACTAATTCCTTTTCAGGACTTAGTTAATGCTGTGGGAGGGGATATTGGTTGAATCTGTTAGGGTTATACAATAGGGTTAAGTTATATTTACAAACTGAAGGCCCCATACAAGAGGAAAAGAGGTTTGGGAAAATTCATAAAATTTTAGATTTAAAGGGAAAAGGATTGACAGGTCAAATATATAAACTTTTGGTTACAGATAAAGATTTTTTGTTTAAAGCATTGCAAAATAAATGGAGCAATGAAATGATATTAACAGAGGACGATATAAGGAAAATGATGAAGGGTATTAGAGAAATAAAATTGGTGAAATTTAGAGAATTAGAAAGGAAAGTTATATTCAAATGGTATAGAACACCGACACAACTTGCATACATGATAAAAGGATTTAAACCAAATTGTTGGCATTGTAACAATGAACCAGGTTGGTATTCCCACCTTTGGTGGGAATGCATTAAAGTTAAATCATTTTGGAATATAATCCTTAGGAAAATAGAAAATTGGTTCAAAATTAAATTAGAAATTAATGGAAGTTTATTATTTATGGTTATATTGGGTTGTGAAAAATTAAGGGCCATAGACCAATATTTATTGAAAGCAATGCTAATAGCGGCACATGCAGTGATCGCATGGGGATGGAAAGATTCTACTAAATGGAATGAGGATAATTGGAATCTATATCTTCTTGAAACAATACAATCAGACATATTGGCAAGATTAAAAATGGGAAGATTGGGAAATTACAAAAAAGAAAAGTAGTATAGTTATTTCAGATGGATTAGGGAAGAAAAAGTATCCAAAGAAATATGGGAGAAATGTAAAAAACTGAAGGATTGGCTTAAGCTATGAAGAAAGTAAGGAGGTAAGAGTAAGTAAGTAAGTAAAGTAAGAGGAAGCCAAAGACATTGGTGGAATGTACTAAAGAGCTTGTAGGAAAGAATGGAAAATAATTTGTTCTCTGGTTCCAGGGGTTGGGGAGGTGTTGGGGAGGGGGGATGCAAAAACAAGCGACGTAATTATGTATTATTCTGTATGTATTACTTATTAGTTTCTCAAAAATTAATAAAAAAATAAAAAAACAACAACTAGTGATTGGTAATACAAAATCCAGTGTAGATAGCTGTGTGGTTAATTAAATAATAATAATAATAATAATAATAATAATAATAATAATAATAATAATAATAATAATAATAATAATAATAATAATAATAATAATAATAATAATAAATTGGTATCAAGTTGCTCCTCAGTCTGCTTTCCTCCAGGGTAAACACGCCCAATTATTTCAGTCTCTCCTCCTAAGGCTTGTTTTCCAGCGCTACAAAGAAAAAAAAAAAGTGTTCTGCTTATATACCACCCCATACCACTTCAAGTAGTCTCTGGGTAGTTTACAGTTTTTCAATTACAGTATGCAGGTTATGCATTGCCCCCCCAAACAAGCTGGGTACTCATTTTACCAACCACGGAAGGATGGAAGGCTGAGTGAACCTTGAGCCTGCTACCTGCGATCGAACCCCGGTCGTGAGCACCGTTTTACCCGCAGTACAGGCATTTAACCACTGTGCCACAGCGGGGCTCCTACAATCATCCTTGTCACCTTACTCTGAATTTGTCCCAATTTGTCAGCATCTTCCTTGAAGTCCAGTGTCCAGAGCTGGACTGTTGGCACCGGGCCGCCTGGGGAGGCCAAACCCCCCCTTTATAGCCGCCCTCCTCCTCCTCCTCCTCTTCTCTCCCGGGATTTGGGAATGATAATTCTGTTAATGCAGCCGAAAAGAGCATTGGCCTTTTTTTGTGTGTCACTGTATCGCACTGTGAGATCATAGTCACCTTATGAAACATGGCAATGTTAGTGTTTTGTTTGTGTTTAAATGTTTTTATTGTTTTTAATTGTCCATTGCCACCCCCAGTGGTTTTAACTGTTTTAACCGTTCATTTTAATAGTAAGCCGCCCAGAGACCTTTGGGTAGTGGGTGGCATATAAGTTGTATAAATAAATAAATAAATAAATAAATAAATAAATAAATAAATAAATAAATAAATTCCCTGCTCCTTCCCGCTCCTAGTATCCCCCATGTTGTGAGTGACTATGTGTTTGGTTTCTATTTCCTGCTTTGCACTAATCTCTGCTGAATTTCAGTCTGTTGGTTTCAGCCAGGTGTTCCAGGTGATCACCTCCTCCTCCCTCCTCCCTCCCCCTCCCCCCCCCCACCCCCACACAGTAGCCCCCCAAATGTAGTGGCCCCAGGGCCACGGGAAAATAATCAAACAAATGCCGGTCCGTGGAGACAAAAAGGTTGGGAGCAGTTGCCTAGGGTGCCAAAATGGAGAGAGGGTGCTGGACAGCCCGCCGCCCCCCCCGCCGCCGCCCCTGCTGCTGGCCACCAGTGTCCGTCCCCCCGCCTGCCAGCCGCCCATCGCTGCCCGCCGCCCTCTGCTCCCCCGTGCCCATCGCCGCCCACCCCCCGTGCCCGTCGCCGTCCCCCACCATCTGCCATCCACCGCCCCGCCCGCCACCGTCCCACCCCCTGCTCCGCCCGCCCGCCACCCGCCCCACTTCCCCGCCCCTCGCCTAGGGCGCAAAAAAACCTAGCACCAGCCCTGAGTGGCCCTAAGTGCTCAAGAACATCATCCATTTGCACAGGGAATAAACCAACACTTGCATTCACACAGGACACATAAGGCCTGAATTGATAACAAGGATCAAACCATTTTTTTAAAAAGCCAAGCTGGCAAGTGTGTGGGGGGGGGGGATCCAACTGGCTAACCAAATGAATCGGTGTTACACGTGTGCCAGGTGAACAGAAATATATGCAACAACTGAAATAGCCACAAAACCAGGGTTCTTTTGACGCATGTGCTTATGCACAAAAATATTTATCTAGCATTAATTTCCAGTGATATCTTTCCGGAATTCTCAGCACAGTCAAAAATCAGGAGGGGACAGGCAAAAACCGGGAGATCAAATTGAAACCATCAGCTTTCCAATTTTGCTTTCTTCCTAAAAAGTTTTTTTAAAAAAACCCTGGTGTGGATTGAATGCCAGATTTCATTCTGGTCTCTCTGGGCTTCAATCGGTATGATTGAACAGGAAGGAAACAGCTTGTTACAATGTAGCCCTTCAGCAACATGCATTGATTCTCCCCCCCTCCCCCATTGAATTTCCCTCTGGGTGAATAAGAATTTGTCTTTCTGGAACAAAACTTCCCTCCAGACTGCTATTCATATTACTGGAACAGATTTTTGTATGTTAAAAAGGCTAAGTGCTCGGTTTTCTGCCTGGGCTGCTCTGTTAATGGGCCTGCGGTTCCTTCTTCTGAGTGTCTTAAGAATTCCCATGGTTTCTGCTTGCTTACAGGGTCCAGTTTGCTCTGCTCTTGGTGGGTAGACTTAATCACCTGTGATTCAATGTATGGTTGAGCAGTTATTTGATTGATTGATTGATTGATTGATTGATTGATTGATTGATTGATTGATTGATTGAAGTAAAACCTCCAGGGCCTTCCACAAAGCATAGCCAGTTGAGGGACCACCCTGCCTTGAGAATTCTGGGAAATGGAGTACAAAATAAATGAGACGTACAAAACAATGCCTAAAGCCTAGATGCCCTAAGCACATCCGATCTCGCCTGATTTCGGAAGCTAAGCAGGGTTGGCCCTGGTCAGTACTTGGATGGGAGACCACCAGGGGATACCAGGTGCTGTAGGCGCCTGGAGTAGGAACTGGCAAAGCCACTCCAGTATTCCTGCCAAGAAAACTCCATGGTCATGGGGTCACAAAGAGTCGGTCACGACTGTAATGACACAACACACACACACACATACACAAAACAATGCAGGGCATGAGTAAAGTCGATAGAGGGACGCTCTTCTCCCTCTCACAAAAATACCAGAACTAGGGGACATCCACTCAAACTGAGGGTTGGGAGAGTGAGAACAGACAAAAAAAATATTTTTTTTACCCACCGTGTTGTTAGTCTGTGGAACTCCCTGCCACAGGAGATGGTGATGGCATCTGGCCTGGATGCCTTCAAAAGGGGATTGGACAGATTCCTGGAGGAAAAGTCCACCACAGGTTACAAACCATGGTGGAGATGTGTAATCTCCAGGGTTAAAACCAGGGTATTTCAAGGACCTGATGCTGGAGAGTGGTATCAGGAGCCAGAGATCTAGTCTTGTGCGCTCCCAGAGGCATTTGGTGAGGCCACTGTGAGATACAGGAAGCTGGACTAGATGGGCCTTTGGCCTGTTCCAGCATGGCTCTTCTTATGTTCTTATGTTGTTAAAGCCCTAACGTTTCCAAGCTGGGGGGATTTCCCTTCTGCTGAAGAACTTCATTGTAACTTAGTGACAACCCAAACCATCATTCCCTGATGATGTTAACCTAGAGACCACATCAGGTGGAGCAATTTTTCTTTAAAATTATACCAGCACTGAACAGCAATCTATATTTAAGAGGATGAAACAAACACAGGGGCATCGGAAGAGCCCTGCCTGATTAAATCCAAGGTCTGCCTGGCCCCACATGCTGTTCTTGGTGGTTGGAAAAGTTTCGTTTCACAGCCGATCCTTCAAGACACTGGTCATCCTAGAAAATAGCAAACTTTGGACGGCAAGCCCCCGACACCCCCCCCCAGGAGTTATGGTTTAGAAAAGTAACTTTTTAAATCTTTGTCTCATCCCTACACCAGGTGACCTGATACTGAAATGACATCTCCCTCCCTGAGCAATTTGGGATGGGAGATAAGGTCTTCATAAGGTAACTGTGCTGAGTTACTGTCTTTTGCTTATTTGCAAAAGCCAATAAGTTACTGTCTTTTGCTTATTATGTTGTTGTTGTTCAGTCACTATAGGCTACTATCCCACGACCACTAAAAACCGCTTCAAAGTGCTCGAAGATACAGTTAATAAAATTGTGTCCCTGCGACCAGTGGACTTTAAAGGTGAAAAAATGTGACCACACCCACTTAAGCATGACCCCGCAAGTTTTACATTAGTACAGTGGTACCCCGACTTAAGAGCAGCTCGACTTAAGAGCGGAAAACTGTTGGCATTTTAACTGCCACCTTACAAATTTTAGATATGGTCTGCTCGACTTACAAATATCTTTTTCCATTTTTTAAAATTTTTTAACTTATTTATTTCAATTTTTTAGATAAGGTACCCTGACATAAGAGTAGTTCAACTTAAGAGCATGCATTTGGAACAGATTAAATTCATAAGTTGAGGTAGCACTGTACTTGGTCTTGAGGTGGTGTAAAGCTTGTCTCAGTTCTGATGCAGATTTTAAACTGGTACTTGAGTCTGCGAGGACTCGGAAATCCACATCGAAACCTTTTCGTTCTGCTGTGTTGCGGTTCCCATAGCGGGGACCCATAAGATGCAGTTCTTTAAACTGTGCCCATGGGGACACAGGAACCGCGTTTTCAAGCACGTGACCATTCCGGCGGGGGGGGGAATTCGCATTTTACTTTGATCCAGATTTTCTGGCCGTGGGATAACATTTTATTTTGATCCAGATTTTCTGGCCGTGGGATAGCATTTTACTTTGATCCAGATTTTCTGGCCGTGGGATAGCATTTTATTTTGATCCAGATTTTCTGGCCGTGGGATAGCATTTTACTTTGATCCAGATTTTCTGGCCGTGGGATAGCATTTTACTTTGATCCAGATTTTCTGGCCGTGGGATAGCAGCCACTGTCATGTCCAGCTCTTCATGACCGCCATGGACCAGAGCACGCCAGGCCCTCCTGTCTTCCACTGGAGTTTGGTCAAATCCACGTTGGTTGCATCGATGACAGCATCCAACCATTTCATTCTCTGCCGTCCCCTTTTCCTTTTGCCTCCAATCTTTCCCAACATCAGGGACTTTTTCAAGGACTCCTCTCTCCTCATGAGGTGGCCAAAGTACAGGAGCCTCAGCTTCAAAATCTGTCCTTCCAGTAAACATTTGGGGTTGATGTCTCTCAGGGTTCCTTATGTTACAGTGTTTTTAATATTTCACCGTAAGCGCTGGAGAGGGGCAGGTTGCAAAGCACAGCCATAAATATAAGAATACACCACCCATCTAGACCTACCCTTCCATAAGACATGCCTGAGAAATTCTTCACCACTCAGAGATGCAACTTGAGGGCAAAACCTCCCACCTTCCAGCTGAACCCTTGCATTTGGCCATTGATAGTTGGGTGCATAGGTTCCCACAGGTAAACATCCACCAACATGTGTGTTGAACTAGCAGCAGGGCCAAGCCTTTGACACTCCAGATATTTTGGACCACAAATCCCAGAATTCCAAGCCTGTATTGCTAATGACAAAGAACTGTGGGTGTTGTGGTCCAAACCATCTGGAGTGCCGAAGGTTTGCCACCACTGCAGCAGTGGTGCCCTTCACCCTCCTATCAGATCAGCAAACAATGCAAGCTGAGATCTTCAGCTCAAGGGACTCCTTATGGCTGGAACTGCAACCTCTTGAACACTGTCGGCCAACTTGATGGCCTGAGCCCTGTTAGCTGACTTTACAGGCCAATGGGGGATATGGCAGGGTCTATGAAAGCCTCCACATCCAAGGCCAATTGCCTCTTGGTGAGCGTGAACAACATATTGTAGCAACAGGGCCCAGAAGAGGCTGCATGGGAGTCCTCACCTTGCTTCAGACCAGTCCTTGCACTTCTGATTCCTGTTTATTTTGGACCGACCTGCCCTTCACCCTTCATCCTATCTTTGAATTTTGTCGATCCTTCTTCCTCCTCTTCTATTGCTTTGTGTCATCAAGTCACCTCTGACTTACAATGGCCATACGAATGAGCCACCTCCAAGAAATTCTGTCAGCAAAAAATTCTGCCTAGCTCTTGCAACCTCAAGCCTGTGGCTTCCTTTAAGGGCCCTGTCCATCTCATCTTTGGTTCTTCCCAAAGAACTCTGCCTTCTCATTATGGGCCCAGAGAAGGCAGCTTCGGTTTGACAAGTTTTGCCTCCAGAGATAGTTCAGCCTTGGTTTGCTCTAGGCCCCTCTTGTTCGTCTTCCTGGCCATGAAACACATCCCCAAAACTCTCCTCCAGCACTACAATTTTGAAGAGTGTTGGTGGTTAGTTTTTGTTAGCTATTTTAATTTCCCAGTTAAGAAATGTTAACCACATTTTTCTTCAGCCTGGAGACGTAAGAGTTTTAAACTGTAGCTCCTAGAAGCTTTTTGCTTAGTCTGGGATTCTTTTATGCTCCTTTGCAGCAGCTTCTTCTTCTTCTTCTTCTTCTTCTTCTTCTTCTTCTTCTTCTTCTTCTTCTTCTTCTTCTTCTTCTTCTTCTTCTTCTTCTTCATGAAAAGTAATGAAAAGAACAGCAACCCAAAACGTTTCTCTCTAAATTCTATTCAAAAGGTCACCTTCACACTCTCAAAGGCAGACTTTCCAAGCCTCATGACCTCCCGATGTGGCGGTGACAAGAGTCTACCACATCTGGAAAGCAGTCACTAATAAGGTTAGCTTGGAGAAAATGGTTTTAAGTGGAACAAGAAAACGTGCACCTGTCTTACATGTAGATAACTACTGCAGCTTATCTTCAGAGAGGGCTCTCTCCACTCACTGCCCATTTTGTACCCAAAACATTCTCTTCTCTTCCTTCCAAAACTGTCTTTATGCCAAGGGCAATTTCTCTCAATCAAACAGCACTGTCCTATTTTGGAGATGAATCACCACTTGGCTCTCCAACTTGCCTGGAGGTCAGAAGAAGGTCAGACTCAGCAGTCCTCTTATCACACAAGCTTTTATCTCTGTTTCTTCTTCTTCTTCTTCTTCTTCTTCTTCTTCTTCTTCTTCTTCTTCTTCTTCTTCTTCTTCTTCTTCTTCTTCTTCTTCTTCTTCTTCTTCTTCTTCTTCTTCTTCTCAAGCTTTTATCTCTATTTCTCCTCCTCCTCCTCCTCCTCCTCTGGCAGAAATTCTTTGCTGTCTGGAAATCAACCAAATGAGTTCTTGGCAGCTTTAGGGACACTGCAAAAATCCACAAGACGTTGTTGTCCAGGCTTTCACCCTCCACTCTGGATGACAAACAGACAAAGCCAGCAAGCCAAGGGGGGTGCTTCACAAAATGTGCAGCTCGGCTTGTGGAGTGTGGGATCCAGGAAAGGTCTGGGTGAAAAAGGTCAGCCAGTCGCTTGCCTGCATGATCAACATCTGATTTGAAGCAGCAATGCTTCTTCCTCCGGCATGCGCCCCTGTCCTGCAGGCTTTGTCGTTGGGCCCAGTGCCCAGCTATAAATGGCAGTGTTGACGGGGAAGGCTGGCTGGATTAGAACCCCTTAATAAAAATAATTTCAGAATCGTCTGGCCCCAGTGCAAGGAAACTTTTTCCTTTATGAAACCGCCTGCCCTCACCAGCTCTCCTCTGCATGACTTCTGTGTCTCAAACAGGCCTTGTGCTTAGAGATGGGCATGAACCAGAAACAAACTGTGGTTCGTGATGGATCGTGTTTCGTAGTTAAAGCAAAACGGAACCCATGGACCACCACAAATCTCTGGGAAAATGAACCAGTTTATGATTTGTTTTTTTCTGGTTTGTTCCTTGGAAGGGGGGGGGAAACTTTCCTGCTTCAGCACCTCCACCCCTTTTTTAATTTTTTAAATTTATTTAATACTTATATACCGTCTGTCTTCCAAAGGAACTCCGGGCGGTTTACAGCAATAACTATAGCAATAATAGCAAACCAAATAAACAAAAAAACCCAACAATAATAATTGAATAAACAAACAAGAAAAAAATCATAATATAACCAGCATGGTGAAGCCACAATAAAATCATTGAGAAGACGGTGGGACAAGAAGAAGGGGAAAAAAGGGATTAACTATCGCCAAATGCCTTGGGAAAAAGCCAGGTCTTTAAGGCTTTTTTAAAGGCTGGCAGGGACTGCGCAAGGTGCAACTCACTTGGGAGATGGTTCCAGAGTTCAGGGCCAGCCACAGAAAAGACTCGGTTGAATGTCACCAGTTTCCGAGCCTCCCTGGGCGTGGCCACCCGAAGTGAGTGTGCCCATGACATTCTGGTAGGTCAGGCCTCAGTTGATCTCTGAGAGATACACTCTGCCAGGTATGCTGGTCCCAAGCCGTGGAGGGTTTTATAAATTAAACCAAGACCTTGAATCTTATTTGGGATGCAACGGGTAGCAAATGCAAGCGAGCCAATACTGGGGTGATGTGGTCATATCGACACACACCCGCCACCAATCTGGCCACAGCATTTTGCACCCACTGAAGTCGCCGAATAAGAGTCAAGGGCAACCCCACGTAGAGAGTGTTGCAATAGTCTATGGGCGCACGGTCAGAGGTAGTTCTGGGCTCCTGACAAGGAATGTCCGCTCAGTGGAAGCAGCCAGCCAAACACAGCGCTGACACTGTGCCTTGAAAATTCAAAAAAAAAGTAGTCATGTATTCTTGAAGGCTTTCATGTCGGGATCTGATAGCTGTTGTGAGTTTTTGGGGCTTGTTTTGCCTTTCTTTGCCCCTTTTATTTTTGGAAACATTTACAAAAAAAAAAGATGCATAAGAATGCTACACTTGCCATGTAGGACTGATAAAAGAATAACATAAAGCTTAAAACGATTCTGTTGAAATGCATTAGGATGGCCTCTAAAAGCAACTGTTGGAAGTTAACTAGGAAAGTTTCTCACTGCACCAAGAAGTAATTGTTTACAGGTTCAGGTTGTTGGGTCACGGAACAAGGGCATTGTGGGGGAAACATGGAAACACACTCTATAGGTGTGTTCGGCTGGGCAAAGCTTCCCAGCTGGAAAGAAATGGAGAATTTGGCTTCTCCCTGTGTAATGGGGATATGGATCCAAAGAGATACCAAGCCTGCCAAGGGCTCCCAGATTAACACTGGGCCTTTTCACACGACCCCTAAAATCCGCTGGCCACTTAAATTCGGACCAGAGAGCTTAGGAGTTCGTCGCTCTTCCTGTGTTCCCACCCCCTCCGCACTTCCTGGCTGCTGGCTGCGTGAGGGGAGGGAGAAAAAGAGAAAGAAAAGCATGCCGCTCACCTCGTTCTGCCTCTCGTCTCTGTAAAAGTAGCTCTTAAAGGGGCGGGAGCCAAAAAACAACAAACAGAAGCAAGGAGAACCCCGCACTCACTATAGTTACACCGGATCAAATAATTTTCACCTCCAAAGAGCAGGTACCTGAAAGCTGTGCTGGGACGCGCTAAAGTGGGCGGGGTCGCACTTAATTTCCTGTTAACTCCGGGGCTGGTGGGTAAACATTTTTAAGCTCCGGAGCTGGGAGCCATTTGCCAATAGCAATGTTTCTTGGCCAAAGAGAACAACTGGCTACCTAGGGAAATCTTTTGTTTCCACACCTGAGCATTCTCTGAGCAAATCCCCTGCACACAAGTACACCTCCCTCCTGTTTGTGTCCTTAATCCCCTTCCCTTCCAGAGGAGGCACCCAGACTGATACTACAAAGCAAGATCCGGACAACAAAGATTCCACCATGAAGCTCATCATTCTCTTCCAACTTCCATCTGTAAACATTGGCGGAACTCAGACTGTGAGATCCCCAGCCAGCTCTGACACCTTTTGTATATGCTGTTTATATACTGACCTCTTGTATAAACCACTTCTGCCTTTGTGTACGAACCTTATGTAAACCCGGAAACCACCCCCCCTTGCTCAGGAGCAGACCTCCACCGTGCCTCCTGAAGGTGGTATCTGTAGTTCCTTTGATGGATCCATTCCAGGCATGTCCAAACTTCGGCCCTCCTGATGTTTTGGACCACAACTCCCAGAATTCCAAGCCTGTGTTTCCAATGGCAAAGGACTGTGGGAGTTGTGGTCCAAAACATCTGAAGGGGTGAAGTTTGGACATGCCTGCATTAAACGAATGCAACCAGATTCTCTCTGTGTCAGAGATCTTCATTGGCAGTTTAGATCTGGTGTACATTTCCTGGAGACTAGCTCCAGTGACTCAACAAGGTATCTCTGCCTCCCAGATGGATGGGACTCAGTGATCCATAGGGTCCCTTGCAACTCTGCAGTTCTGAGGTGATGATAAGATAACTGAAGGAACTGGGAACTTGATCCTTGAGGAAAGAAGACTGAGGGGGAGATATCTCAGTATTTTTCAAATAACTGAAAGGCAGTCATACAGAGGCGGGACAGGGTTCGTTCTCGATCACCCCAGAGGGCAGGACACGTAATAATGCCCTCAAGCAGAGGAAGCCAGATTTCAGCTGAACATTAGGAAAAACGTCTTGACTGTTAGAGCAGTATGACAACGGAACCAGTTATCTCAGGAGCTGGGGAGCACTCCAGCGCTGGTGAGATGACATTCAAGGGGAAATTGGGCCACCATCTGTCAAATCTGCATTGATTTGGAGTCTTGCGCTCAGCAAAGGGTTGGGCTTGGGGGCCTTAAAGGCCCATTCAACCCCATTATTCTATGATTAACAATATGACTTGCAATTAGTTACTTCAACCTCTATCCTTACCATCACTCATGGCTGCTTAGTGATCTGGCCACTTGCAAATATTAACTCTATGCCATGCATTTTTTTAAAAAAATGAAGATAATGAGGAAATGGCAAGACGTGAGGTAGAATTCAGGCTAGGAATTGTTGTTAACCGCCCAGAGTTCTCATTTGAGGAAAATCGGATTGCGGTATACAAATATAAAAATAAATAAATAAATAAACACGAGAATATGTTCCTCGCTGAGTTTACCAAAGTAAAGTTTGCACCATGTAGGGTTTTTTGTTGTTGTTGTTGTTGTTTTTGCCTCTAAACACGGAATGCTTTGCACATTCTTTAAAATAACCAGAAGCGACATTTCTCAGAGCTTCCCTGGAATCGCCACTTCTCTTTCCAGCTGAACCTTGATGCCTTTCTAAGCACCGCTGGCTCTTGTATCTTGTGACACTTCCCCTCAGGCTGGTGTCGAAAAGAAGGTTCCCTCCATACATTGCAGCCACTGGCAAGCTGGAAGGAGGTGTAGATCGCACAGCTTTCGGCAGCCAGGCCTTACCCCTTGGGTCATAAATATTTCATCGACCCTCGATCCAAAGGCTGACCACAAAAGAAACCCAAAACAAAACCAACTATGTTTCCACTGGCAAGGGAAGAAAGTAAAACCCACAAGAGATGCTTAATGAGAATGCCTGTTGAAGAGTTGAAAGGTTCTCTCTGTTTTTCCCCCCTCTGCCTTCTCTCTGAGGCACAGTGTAGCGTACAGTCCTAAAACCATGTAAACGTTTGTTAATTCCTGCCACAGAACACGGGTTCAGTTTCTGGCTAGAACTTTGTTTTCCTTGAGCACAATGAATGTGCCGTTCCAGTAAGAGATGCACACACAGCCGTCACCATGGAAACAACACCAGAGTGGAGGGATTTCAGCCCCTCTGGATCAGCCATATGTGTGGATAGGTGAGAGAGAGGTCAAAATGAAGATGCATCTAGCCTGTGATCCATCAGGGCATCTTTTTATTTATTTATTTATTTATTTATTTATTTATTTATTTATTTATTTATTTATTTATTTATTGCATTTCTAGACCACACTGACTTTCCCAAAGGAACTCTGGACAGTTTACACAAAAGCAAGCAAAAGTACTATGTTAACAACATATCTGGTAACGATGCAGTGGGACCCGGCAAGAAAGTAAAAACTAAAGTATGGCGCAAAACTGTCAAGGTAAAGGAAGAAGCAACCCAAACATTAGCGGTAACCCTATGCATCTTTAAAAAGTCAAGTTTTCAATGCTTTTTAAAAGGCTGTTAGGGACTCAACTTGGCGAATCTTACTTGGCAGTTTGTTCCATATGGCTGGGCCGGCCACCAAAAAGGATTGATAAAAAAAAATATAAAGGACATGCAGAGAAGAATGGGCAAACAGGACTGATGCCAGAGCTTGAGAAAGTGATTTGTGCTAAACCACACTTTTCGGGTCGAGATCAAACTTCCCCTGCTGGGACAATGGATCTCTTTTAATAAGATTTAGGACATTGGTCCATACATTGGTTATCTTGAGGACTGACTACTGCAGAATGTGATGCCTATGAACATAAAGAAATTTGACCAAATTTCTAGCCTTTTTGCATTGCCTCATGGTTCCTTCCAAGACAGATTATGGGTATTAGCACTTAAGTACAATGCTTTTAATGGTTTGGGGCCTTGTTCCATGTTGGAATGCCTCCATTTTATAACTTCTGTTCACCCTATCTGATCTTCTCAAGACTTATTATTGTGTGTGGCCATTCCTAGAAAGACAATGACTAGGAACTGAGCCTTCTTGGTTGTGGCCCCTTGATTATAGAATAGGCTCCTCCTAAAGGTTCATCAAGCTCTGCCCTTGATTTCTTTCAAGTGGCTGCAGGAGGTAGATCTGTTTAGGCAATCATTTAATGACTCCTCCCCCACAAGATGATGCTGGGGTTCGGTTTTGTTGTGCCTTCCCACCATTATTAGTTGTTTTCTATTATGTCTAGCCTCTTTAATTTAATTTTGTTTGATTAAATTTGGGGATTGAGAGTGGTTATAGCAGTGGTGGTGAACCTCTGGAACTCTAGATGTTTTGGACCACAACTCCCAGAATTCCAAGCTTGTATTTCCAGTGACACAGGATTTTGGGAGTTGTGGTCCAAAACATCTGGAGTGGTAAAGGTTTACCACCACTGGGTTATAATGTTTGTTTTTGTTGTTAAGCCCCATGAGCAGTGCACTGAATTGTCTGGTACACAGATGTGACAAACAAACAAATGATTTTGGGGGAAGTCTATAAATTCTGAAATATCCCTCACCATTCCATGTACAAAACCCAACCACTCTGATACATAGTCCAGTAGCCATGACTCAACTTCCAGATAAACTCACCTGGATGACTGAGAATCTCCACAGACATATCTGATACATAGTTGAATCACTCAACAACATCACTAGTCTCTTCTGGAAGTTGAGTCATGGCAACTAGACTTCTTTTTCTTGATAGATAGAAATGTTTCATCCAGTGAAACATTTTTCTTGAGAGATAGAACATTTTCTCTCAAGAAAAAGACGTCCAGTTGCCATGACTCATCTTCCAGATAAACTCACCTGGAGGACTGAGAATCTTCACAGACATATCACTAGTCTCTTCCAAAGTACTTTAAGATAGGGTGTGACACAGCACACACGGCTCTGTCCAGTAGAAACCATGGTTTTCAAGTTTTGCCTCTTCAGATGTTTTGGACTTAAGAACATAAGATAAGAAGAGCCATGCTGGATCAGGCCAAAGGCCCATCTAGTCCACAGTGGCCCCACCAGATGCCTCTGGGAGCACACGAGACTAGATCTCTGTCTCCTGATACCACTCCACTGCATCTGACCCTTGAAGTACCCCGGTTTTAAGCCTGGAGATTACACATCTCCCTCATGGTTTGTAACTTGTGCTGGACTTTTCCTCCACGAATCTGTCCAATCCCCTTTTGAAGGCATCCAAGCCAGAGGCCATCACCACATCTTGTGACAGGGAGTCCCACAGACTAACAACGTGCTGGGTGGAAAAATATTTTCTTTTGTCTGTTCTTACTCTCTCAGCCCTCAGTTTAAGTAGATGTCCCCTAGTTCTGGTATTTTGTGAGAGGGAGAAGAGCGTCCCTCTATCCACTTTACTCATGCCCTGCATAATGTTGTACATCTCAATCATATCTCCCCTCAGGCAACTTTTTTCCAGACTAAAGAGCCCCAAATGCTTTAGCTTTTCCTCATAAAGGAGGTCCCCCAGTCCAGTAATCATTTTAGTTGCTCTCTTCTGCACCTTTTCCACTTCTTGAAGCCCTGGCCCTTAGGCATGCTGGCGGGGTCTTCTTAATCTGGATCACAATTCCACTTGCAGAGCACTCCACACAATCTCCAACAAGCACTTACGCAAGCCAGAAGTTGCCCTGTTGAGAACAAGGAAACTTCCATGTGTGGGAAGGGGTGGCAAATACCTTCTTCACATAAAATGGAGCGGGGGAGAGACAATCAGGTGTGTGTGTGTGGTGCATGATATTTTAGCCTCTCTGTGTTGAGTCCTTAACCAGAAGGAAGAGAACTAGGAGAAATTTGTAAAATTGTAAAATTTGTCAAATTTTACAAGTTGCTAGGCATGCCTTCTGTGTATTTCATATGCACAACAATAGATACTTGCTTCTCCTTGTGTGTCTATCTCTGTCTTGCATCCAGACCAACACACATACATCTACAGGGGCGTATCTGCGGGGTGGTGGTGGTGAAAGGGTGCATATGCCTCGGTCACAGCAATCTGGGGGCGCCTGGAGGGGGAGCAGGAGGAGGAAGCCGTGCGCCCTCCCGCCAGCACTCAGGCTTGGCGACAGGACCCACTCCGTCGCAGCCACCTCCCCCTCCTCCGCGCACCAGGTGAGTGGCAAAGCAGGCAGGCAGGCAGGTGTGCGAGTGCAGTGTCTGCGGCGCCCTCCTCCTCCTCCAACTCTTCCTCGCCCACCGCAGGAGAGGTAAGGTGTGCGGGTGTTACCGCACACACATACACACACACATATGCCCACACATGCCCCCACACACCCGCAGGATTGCCCTTGTTGGGTGAATGCGATGGGATTGGGGAGGGCTGTAGAGGCGCAAAAACAACTTTGTCCCCAGGCACCCCAAACTCTTGCTCCGCCACTGAACACCTAGAGCCTGTTTGATTTAATTTTTTTCCACCCTTCCCAGATTCTAAAGACAGGTAAGGTCACCTCCACTTTTTCGGCAACAGCTTGCACCTGCTGCCCGCCTGATGCGGATAAGTCCTCCTCTGATGATTGTGCATTTGATGGACATTGTGAACTTGTACCGAATGGTACTATCTGTGCCTCCCCCTGCATGCTTGGACTGTTAAAAAGGTTTCCTGCTGACCTGAATAGTTTTCCCCGGCTGTTTGTGGAAGGAACTGAGAGATATGGGGAGAATAAAAGGTCAAGGGCCATTTCACTGCCTCCTCTTTCTCGGCAGCTTTTTTACCCCCTCTTTAACCTTCTTAAGTGGAAAGATGAAGGGAATTCCTCTGAAGCCATGCTGGTGCTAGGGTAGGATGAAAGGTGAAGCCTCACACACTTTGGGCTCCAGAACAAAAACAAACCCCTGTGCCAAATCTGAACAGCAAGCAATCCAAATTGGCCAAGCCCTGGAGACTGAGCAATCTTCATTAGTAGCTAGAATAGGAAGAGGACACAGGGATGTGCCCCCTTTTTTATGCGGTAGGGGGACTCCAAATTGCAGAATTCTGGGTTTTCCATCGCACCGATCCACCTTGACAGACGCCCAATGCATTCCCTAGACTTCACTGACCTACTTTGAATGGCAGGTGGCATTGCTCTTTTATTAATCTACAAGAAAGGAAGATGTTGCATTGCTTCTTGAGAGTAGCCGTGTATGCTCGAGTATAAGCTGAGTTTTTCAGCCCTTATTTTTGGCTGAAAAAAGGGTCCTCGGCTTATACTCGGGTCAATATAAAGTAGGGGGCCCGGGGGGATGGGGGGAGGCGGCGCCGGTTTCACGCAGCTTCACCCCTTAAACAAAGCGATGACTCTGTCTCAGGCAATAGATTAGAGGTGTCATGAAAAAGGAGCACACTGCTCTTGATTTGTCAACTTTGGTTTCACTCTCGCTTTGGGGGAACAAAAATAACAACTGGCAGCCATGGCTGCCCTCTTCTGCCAAAATCCCTTGGCTGGCTTTGGTACTGAACACCTTAACAGATGCCTTCATGCATTTTTGCGTGACCTTTTGGGATGCCCCTGAAAAAACCTTCCTCCTCATCCAGACACCCTTTAGACTTCCCGCCCCAACCTTGGGAATCAGTGGGTGTCCTTCCCCTTGCCCCTCGCTCTTCTACCTTCTGCTCCCCATCCTCACTCCATCCCAGCCCCGCCTGCTTGCTGAGCCAGGTGGCTTCTGTATTGGAGTGGAGAGGGGGAGATTAAAATCTCCTTTGTTCATTTGTCTCTAATCGGCAAAGGACTTGGCTTGGAGGCCAGCGAGTGAGATCCGCGCATTGAGTGCCCACACACGGGAGGCTGATCACCATAGTTCGTGGCTGACAGTTGGCATTGGGGTAAAGGGGGAGCGGAAGAGGAGGGGGAGGAAGCCCCCCACTCCGGATGGAGCAAACTGGCCGCCACGGCAGCCAGTCGGCATCGTTTTCCCATGCAGTAGAAAGCGGAGCCAGCCTCGGGGCTCTTTAGTAAGGAAAAAAAGGTGTCTGAGGGGGGATATGATTGAGATGTACAAAATAATGCAGGGCATGAGTCAAGTGGATAGAGGGACTCTCTTCTCCCTCTCACAAAATACCAGAACTAGGGGACATACACTCAAATTGAGGGTTGGGAGAGTAAGAACAGATACAGTAAAAGAAAATATTTTTTTACCCCTCGTGTTGTTAGTCTGTGGAACTCCCTGCCACAGGAGGTGGTGATGGCATCTGGCCTGGATGCCTTCAAAAGGGGATTGGACAGATTCCTGGAGGAGATGTCCATCGCAGGTGACAAACCATGATGGAGATGTGTCATCTCCAGGCTTAAAACCAGGGTACTTCAAGGGCCAGATGCAGGGGAGTGGGATCAGGAGACAGAGATCTAGTCTCATGCGCTCCCAGAGGCATTTGGTGGGGCCACTGTGAGATACAGGAAGCTGGACTAGATAGGCCTTTGGCCTGATCCAGCATGGCTCTTCCTATGTTCCTATGTTCTTAACACCAAGCTGAAAGCGCAGGCGACTTCTCCGCTTCTTATTTTTTTAATCCCCACCTCTCTCGCTCCTTTTCTCTCGCTCTTTCTCTGGACCGGGATCTGTTCGGCACAGAGGACCGAAGCTTTCCCTGCCCTCCTAACCCCCCCGACCCCCATCCCACCCCGCCAGCCCAATATTTTGCCGCTCTCTTCGCCCTTAAAGTTCCCTCTTGCCACCAGGTAGGGCAAGTCAGCGAAGGTAATGCTTGAAATGAAATGAACTCGCCTCACTCCCACCCACCGCCATTTCCTCTCCCCCTTCCCCGATCTCAGACCACCACCACCCCATCCATGCAAGAAGATCCCTATGGCAAGACAGGCAGCGGCTCTTGCTGATGATGTTCAACTGTTGCCTTTGGGCAGCCAGAAAGAGAAGACTGAGCTGTTGAGTCCAAGGCCGTTACTTCACGAACCTCTCGCTGCGCGGCGAGCCGTAATTTCCGTGCGAATCGATCGCTTCAGTCCGCACGCTCTTCCTCTTTGGATTCGGCGCCACCCCAACCATGCCCCCTAAACCGTGCTCCAAGCAGGGTGAGAGATTCCCCTGCCGGAGGCCGGGAATCTTTTTCGCTTCGCATCCCGCTTCGCATCCAAAGTCACGTGTGGCCAGTTAATATATATATTTATTTATTTTTACTTACTTTTTCTCTGAAATTTATTTATTTATTTATTTATTTTTACAACTTATATGCCGCCCACTACCCAAAGGTCTCTGGGCGGCTTACAATCAAGGAATTAAAACAGTTAAAAACATCAAACAACAATAAATAATTAAAACAACAATAAAAACCTTATACTAAAACATCACACTAAAATTGCCATCAGAAGACCCACAATCTAAATTGTATCAATTAAAAAACTTCTGGAACAGGAAGGTTTTTACCTGGCGCCGAAATGTCATCAGTGTTGGCGCCAGGCGGATCTCACTTGGGAGGGCATTCCATAGCTTGGGGGCAGCTGCCGAAAAGGCCCTGTTCCTACAAGCCATCCCTTTCACCTCCTTGAGGGATGGCTCTTTCAGGAGGGCCCCCTGGCTTGATCTTAATTGCCGGGTAGGTTCATATGGATGGAGGCGGTCCTTTAGGTATCCAGGTCCTAAGCCATTTAGGGCTTTATATGTCAAAACAAGCACTTTGAATTGGGCTCGGGCAGCAACTGGTAACCAATGTAGGCTACGTAGAATCGGCGTGATGTGATCCCTAGCGGCCCCACCACTTACTAGCCGCGCCGCACGATTCTGAACCAGTTGCAATCGCCGAACCGTCTTCAAAGGCAGCCCCATGTAGAGCGCATTGCAGTAATCAATACGGGATGTTACCAGTGCATGCGTAACTGTTATGAGGCTCCGTTCATCCAGGTAGGGGCGTAGCTGATATATTTTCCGCAGCTGGAGAAAGGCACCCCTGGCCACCGTGTCCACCTGGGCTTCCAGAGTTAGACCGGGGTCCAGGAGCACCCCCAAGCTGCGGACCCTGTCCCTTAGGGGGAGTGCAACCCCGTCCAGAACAGGGAAGTGTCCCCTAACCTGTCTGGCGAAGCACCCACTAACAGCACTTCCGTCTTGTCTGGATTGAGTTTCAATTTGTTAACCCTCATCCAGTCCATTATCTGGCCCAGACACGAGTTCAGCACAGAAACCGCCTCACCTGGATTGGTGGAAAACGAGAGGTAGAGCTGAGTATCATCAGCATATTGCTGAGTCCTCAGCCCAAACCTCCTGATGACCTCTCCCAGTGGTTCCATGTAAATGTTGAACAGCATGGGAGACAGTATAGAGCCCTGAGGAACCCCATGACATAAATGCCACGGGGCAGAGCAACTGTCCCCCAGCACCACCTTCTGGACACGGTCAGCCAGGAAGGAATGGAACCATCGCAAAGCGGTGCCTCCAACTCCCAACCTGGCCAGCCTATCCAGAAGGACACCATGGTCGATGGTGTCGAAAGCCGCTGAGAGGTCCAGGAGTATCAACAGGGTTGCACTCCCCTGTCTCTCTCCCGGCAGAGGTCATCATACAGGGCGACCAAGGCAGTCTCTGTACCAAAACCCGGCCTGAAACCAGATTGAAATGGATCCAGAAAATCCGTTTCATCCAGCAGTGCCTGGAGTTGCCCGGCCACCACCCGCTCCAACACCTTGCCCAAATAAGGGAGGTTCGCTACTGGACGGTAGTTAACCACCAGCCCTGGGTCCAGGTTAGGTTTTTAAGGAGTGGTCTAATCACTGCCTCTTTCAAGATGGTGGGGACCACTCCCTCTCTTAATGAGGCGTTTACAGCTTCCTGGACCCAGGTGCGAACTCCCCTGGCAGATCTTTCAATTAGCCAAGAAGGGCAAGGGTCAAGTGGCGTAGTGGTAGCACGGACAGATCCAAGCACCCTGTCCACATCCTCGGGTCTCAATAATTGAAACTCATCCAATAATACTGGACCTAAGCACGGCACACTGGACACATCCCTTGATTCTGCACCAATAGTGGAGTCCAACCCCTGCGAATCTGAGCGATTTTTTCCTCAAAGTGGACAGCAAACTCGTCACAGCGGGCTGCTGAGTGGTCCAGAACCTCCATCGTATTTCTCGGTTGAAGAAGGTCCCGGACCACCCGAAACAGCTCTGCTGGACGGCACTCTGAAGAAGCAATACGGTTTGTGAAATATTGCCTTTTCGCAAACCGTATCACCACGGAATAGGCCCGATAATGGGCTCTAAGCCGTGTTCGATCGGACTCACAGTGATATTTTCTCCACTTGCGCTCCAGCCGTCTCCCCTCCTGCTTCATTGCCCGCAGCTCAGATGTATACCAAGGAGCTGTCTGGGCTCTGCGTAAGGGGAGAGGGCGCTTAGGTGCATCGTGTCAACCGCCCGGGACATTTCCTATTCCACAGGGTGACCTGAGCTTCGACAGGAGCGCCGACCATATCAGATGGATAATCCCCCAGAGCTTTCAGGAAACCATCTGGATCCATTAGTCTCCGAGGGCGGATCATCTGAATAGATCCCCCACCCTTGCAGAGGGTAGAAGGAGCTAATAGCCTAAACTTGACCAGAAAGTGGTCTGACCATGACAATGGAATTAGAACCAACCCCTCCACATCCAGACCACCATCCTCCAATCCCGTTGAGAAAACCAGGTCTAAAGTATGGCCCTTCTCATGCGTTGGGCCGTTGACATATTGAGACAGCCCCATGGTTGTCATGGCGGCCATGAAGTCCTGAGCTGCCCCATTCAAGGCTGCCTCAGCATGGATGTTGAGGTCCCCCAGTACCAACAGCCTGGGGGTCCGCAACACCAGGTCCGAGACAACCTCCGTCAGCTCAGGCAGGGAGACTGTTGGTACGCAGCAGGGTGGGCGGTACACCAGCAGAATCCCCAATCTGTCTCGTGAGCCCAACACACAGTACAGGCCCTCCAGGCCTCCTCCCAAGGGGACAGGAAGTCTTGTCAAGGAGATAGAACTCCGATAGACTATAGCAACTCCCCCTCCCCGACCCTTCAAGCGACACTGGTGCTGGACCGAGTACCCAGGTGGGCATAGCTGGGAGAGGGGAACACCACACTCCTCTCCCACCCAGGTCTCGGTAATACATGCCAAGTCGGCACCCTCATCCAGAATGACATCATGGATGAGGGCGGTCTTATTTTGTACCGACCTGGCATTCAACAACAGCACAGTGTGGCTTGTGGGCTCACTGATATGGTCACCTGATTCCTTCTGGCTAGGGGTGGAACCAGAAGAGGGGATAGATGTGAGGTATCTAAACTCTCTTCTCCTAGGCGGGCATGTTCCACTCCTACCACCATACCTTCCCCTACCCAGCACAATTCCAATGGCTGCCCCATCCATTGCCCTCCCCCCTTCCTGTTCCCTTAGTTCTATTGTGGGTCCTATCTCTTATACTTGATGGCAACAGGGACTCCAAGGCCAAACAGCACCCGCAAGGAAAAGCTGCAAGCAGCCCCTTCTGGCTCTCACCCAAAAGGCGTGGGGGTGGCAGATGTTGCTGGAGTCTCCCGGCACAGGAACGCTGGTCTGACAGTCCCTGGCAGCCCGGCTTTTCAAGCCCTTTCCTCCCTGGGCCAGGTGGCTGGTGTTAAGCAGGAGGTGTGGGGAGTCCAGGCAGCCAAGTCCCAGGGTCCTGGTCCTGAGGAGACGGCAGGGACTCCAAAGCCAAACAGCACCCACAGGGAAAAGCTGCAAGCAGCCCCTTCTGGCTCTCACCCAAAAGGCGTGGGGTGGCAGATGTTGTTGGAGTCTCCCGGCACAGGAACACTGGTCTGACAGTCCCTGGCAGCCCGGCCTTTTCAAGCCCTTTCCTCCCTGGGCCAGGTGGCTGGTGTTAAGCAGGGAGGTGTGGGGAGTCCAGGCAGCCAAGTCCCAGGGTCCTGGTCCTGAGGAGACGGCAGGGACTCCAAAGCCAAACAGCACCCACAGGGAAAAGCTGCAAGCAGCCCCTTCTGGCTCTCACCCAAAAGGCGTGGGGGTGGCAGATGTTGTTGGAGTCTCCCGGCACAGGAACGCTGGTCCGAAAGTCCCTGGCAGCCCGGCCTTTTCAAGCCCTTTCCTCCCTGGGCCAGGTGGCTGGTGTTAAGCAGGGAGGTGTGGGGAGTCCAGGCAGCCAAGTCCCAGGGTCCTGGTCCTGAGGAGACGGCAGGGACTCCAAAGCCAAACAGCACCCACAGGGAAAAGCTGCAAGCAGCCCCTTCTGGCTCTCACCCAAAAGGCGTGGGGGTGGCAGATGTTGTTGGAGTCTCCCGGCACAGGAACGCTGGTCTGACAGTCCCTGGCAGACCGGCCTTTCAAGCCCTTTCCTCCCTGGGCCAGGTGGCTGGTGTTAAGCAGGGAGGTGTGGGGAGTCCAGGCAGCCAAGTCCCAGGGTCCTGGTCCTGAGGAGACGGCAGGGACTCCAAAGCCAAACAGCACCCACAGGGAAAAGCTGCAAGCAGCCCCTTCTGGCTCTCACCCAAAAGGCGTGGGGGTGGCAGATGTTGTTGGAGTCTCCCGGCACAGGAACGCTGGTCTGACAGTCCCTGGCAGACCGGCCTTTTCAAGCACTTTTCTCCCTGGGCCAGGTGGCTGGTGTTAAGCAGGGAGGTGTGGGGAGTCCAGGCAGCCAAGTCCCAGGGTCCTGGTCCTGAGGAGACAGCAGGGACTCCAAAGCCAAACAGCACCCACAGGGAAAAGCTGCAAGCAGCCCCTTCTGGCTCTCACCCAAAAGGCGTGGGGGTGGCAGATGTTGTTGGAGTCTCCCGGCACAGGAACGCTGGTCTGACAGTCCCTGGCAGACCGGCCTTTTCAAGCCCTTTCCTCCCTGGGCCAGGTGGCTGGTGTTAAGCAGGGAGGTGTGGGGAGTCCAGGCAGCCAAGTCCCAGGGTCCTGGTCCTGAGGAGACGGCAGGGACTCCAAAGCCAAACAGCACCCACAGGGAAAAGCTGCAAGCAGCCCCTTCTGGCTCTCACCCAAAAGGCGTGGGGGTGGCAGATGTTGTTGGAGTCTCCCGGCACAGGAACGCTGGTCCGAAAGTCCCTGGCAGCCCGGCCTTTTCAAGCCCTTTCCTCCCTGGGCCAGGTGGCTGGTGTTAAGCAGGGAGGTGTGGGGAGTCCAGGCAGCCAAGTCCCAGGGTCCTGGTCCTGAGGAGACGGCAGGGACTCCAAAGCCAGACAGCACCCACAGGGAAAAGCTGCAAGCAGCCCCTTCTGGCTCTCACCCAAAAGGCGTGGGGGTGGCAGATGTTGTTGGAGTCTCCCGGCACAGGAACGCTGGTCTGACAGTCCCTGGCAGACCGGCCTTTTCAAGCCCTTTCCTCCCTGGGCCAGGTGGCTGGTGTTAAGCAGGGAGGTGTGGGGAGTCCAGGCAGCCAAGTCCCAGGGTCCTGGTCCTGAGGAGACGGCAGGGACTCCAAAGCCAAACAGCACCCACAGGGAAAAGCTGCAAGCAGCCCCTTCTGGCTCTCACCCAAAAGGCGTGGGGGTGGCAGATGTTGTTGGAGTCTCCCGGCACAGGAACGCTGGTCTGACAGTCCCTGGCAGAAATGCTGATGCATCGATATTTCGGTTAACCCGTTCTTTTGATCTTGCTTTCTGTACACGGGGCAGGGGCAACAGAGGGGGGGCAAGCGTCCCCGGGTGACGTGAGCAGAGCCCCTCCGCTGGCAAGGGATGGCGAAGGGCTGCGCAGAGGGAGGGGGAGGGGGTGTCGGTGCCGCCGCTGCAAGACACCCCGCGCGCCCACCCAGAGAGCGGCGGGGCACACAGGGCGATGAAGCTGAGAGAAGCCTCTCCCCGCCCCCCCCCCAAAAACCAACCCAGCTGCTCTGCTTCAGGGAAACACGATGGCTGCCCACAAGTCCTCGGGACAACCGCAGGGGCCTTTGAGCGCCGGGCTTGACCGCTGGCTTGTGCGCCTCTGACCGCAAATGACAGCCGGGTATTGATGCATCAATACGCCGTGGTAATTTTTTTAAAAAAATAAAAGAAAGCAGAAACCGGACGTTGCAAGTAAGCTTCCGAATGCGAAGGGAGCACGTGAGGTAGTAATGGATTCGATCCTAAAATTTCGCATGGTGAGGACAGAGAAAGAGGGGTGGGGGCGAAGGGAGACCACGTGACCGCCTTCGCATTCAAAGCGAAGGCAATCCCGCTGCGAAGCGAAGTACTTCGTGAAGTAACGGCCCAAGAGATGTCTTTAAATCCCCACTCTTGCGGCGGTGGCAGCAGCAGCAAAGCAGGAGAGGTGGGGGCCATGTGGTGGTGGTGGACATGGCGCTGGGAAATGGTCAGTAATACAGAGTTGAGAGTCAACACTGAAAGAGCTGTGTGAAATTCTTGAAATTACCGTGTTCTTCTGGAGGCCTGGATCATAACATCGAGTCAGACATTGTTATAAACCGGGCGCGTTGGGCGGGGGGAGGCGCGGGTTGTTTAAAATATCTTTGAGCCACTGAGGGTGTTTATACACGACCCCTAAACTCCGGGGCAAATGGCTCCCAGCTCCGGAGCTTAAAAATGTTTACCCACCAGCTCCGGAGTTAACAGGAAATTAAGTGCGACCCCGCCCACTTTAGCGCGTCCCAGCGCAGCTTTCAGGTACCTGCTTTTTGGAGGTGATTATTATTTGATCCAGTGTAAGGATAGTGAGTGCGGGGCTCTCCTGGCTTCTGTTTGTTGTTTTTCTGCCCCCCGCCCCTTTAAGAGATCTGAATGCTGCCGGGAACAGAATGGAGGTAAAGCGGCATTCTTTTCTTTCTTTTTTCTCCCTCCCTCACTCAGCCAGCAACCAGGAAGTGTGGAGGGGGATGGGGACAGAGGAAGAGCGATGAACCCCTAAGATCTCTGGTCCGAATTTAAGTGGCCAGCGGATCTTAGGGGTCGTGTAAAAAGGCCCTGAGAAAAGCAGTTTCCTCGGTGGCTCAAAGTCATTTTAAAAAACCTGCATCATCCCCCAGCTGGCTTGGGGAAGTCAGCGGAGGACTAGTCCTTGCCAGTCTGGAAATATTCACTGGGCTTATACTCGAGTCAATAAATTTTCCCAGTTTTTGAAGCAAAATTAGGAGCCTCGGTTTATACTCGGGTTGGCTTATACTCAAGTATAGATGATCGTTCTTTGGCCTCTAGCCCTAGAGTCAAATTGGATCTTTCCAGAATCCCAGTCTGGCCCTCAAGGTTTCCCTAGACAGCTACACCTGCATTTTCATGCTGTCAATCTTCAACGGATAAAATGACTAAGTTGCAGGTAGCAAGATCTTCAAGCCTAAAATATCATGGTATTTTTGACACACTCTTTCTTGCCTTTTGGCCTCACTAGAACACAAGCCCTTTAAAAAACTATCTCAAATTGAATCCAGCCTATACGCTGAAAAAGACATCTTTAGAGATAGTAGAAGCTATGTTTTTGGACTACCACACCCAGGGGTATTCAGATGTATCCAAAAATGCAGCTTTTCCCAGCTCTGTGTTTCTATGGGAGACTTAAAACACAAAGCTTAAAACATGCTACTGGTTTAATCCTTATTCGTCCTGTGAGTCTATTGAATTACAGCCCCCATCACCCATGGCCAAAAGACCATTCTGGCTGTGAATGACGTTTGAAAGAACCCAGTCTGGAAGGCTGGTGTAGAATCTGACCTCCTTGATGGAACGAGAGGCCATCTTTGGGAACTGTCCGTGGTGCTGAAAAACCACACGGTGCCCGGCTGGCTAACCTGAAAGACAACTTTCTTCCGAAACCAATCTGAGCCATCAGCCTGCTGGCCTCTAGAGTTACTACATGTACACCATGCTTAATCAGTGGGGAACATTGCAGAGAAGGGAAAACTCACCTAAGGCCCTTGCTACTAGTTGTTTCTCTTCTGTGTTGATTTTCTCTCAATAAATCTTCTGACCCAGAGCTTATGAATTTATTTATTTTTCCTTTGGGGCACAATTTCTAGAATCCTCCAAGCCGAAAAGCCAGAAGCCATGTTGGTTGTATTTAAAAAGGGAAAAGGATTTCTCCCAGCTGTGTGTAATTCAGCAGCTCTTGGTTGGAATGCTAACAGTTTCTTACAGAAGCCCTAATGGCAGGCCAGGTGTTGCTATTACTGGCTTTTTTCACTTCCTCCATCGCTCTGTTATTCTGGTGCTGGGGACATCCAGTGTCCTCCCTGCCTGCCTGCCTCCAGCATAAACACTTCAATGCAATCATTCTGAAATACAAACCAAGCCGCGGACAAGGTTTTTAAAAATAATAATCTGGCGAAATCCAGAGGCTGCTCTTTGGCCACAGCTGGGCTTGCGCTTCCAAGCTCAGCACTTGTTGCTGTGGAAATGACTTCAAAAGGCAGAAGAAGGCCTTTAAAATGGCACCAGGAGACATCAGGTCTGCAGAGCAGGGCTGCGTGGAGTCAAGGACAGCAGGAGCTGGAAGAGGAAATCAGGACCTGCTGGGAGCAAGGACTAGATTTTGCATCTTGCTTTCCTACTTCCTTCCTATCGGTGCCAAGTCCCACCTCTGTCATTCCTGTTTTGCCTTTGCCTTGTCTGGGCAGCCGGGAAGTTCAAGCAATATTTCTTTCTTTCTTTCTTTCTTTCTTTCTTTCTTTCTTTCTTTCTTTCTTTCTTTCTTTCTTTCTTTCTTTCTTTCTTCCTTCCTTCCTTCCTTCCTTCCTTCCTTCCTTCCTTCCTTCCTTCAAACAGGAAGGAAGGAAGGAAGAAACAAAGAAACAAAGAAGGAAGTGTTAGGGTATAACAGTATAGTAACTAACAATTGTAAGTAAGTTGCTTAAGAGTTTGTAACTGTAGTAAGCCAGTCAGGGATCAGCTGACTGTAATGTGTAATTAACTGTATATATAGTGGTTAGCAAGTGAGGGTAACACTTGATCACTTCATCCCAATCTCCTGATGATGATCTATGCTGCTACACGTCTCTGCTAAAGGACTCTGTGACTGTAAGAAGGAATGCTGAAGGAAGCTGTTTATGTTATATTGTTATTTTGCCAAGTTATTCTTTGTAAATAAAACTCTGCTAAAAAACCATAACAGGAAGGAAGGAAGGAAGGAAGAAACAAACAAACAAAGAAGATGAAAGACAGAAAGATAGAAGGAAGGAAGGAAGGAAGGAAGGAAGGAAGGAAGGAAGATGGAGAGCATCTGCTTAACGTGGTAGTAGTAACAATGTTTTCATCACTCCATCAAGCCACATGGAGAACAAAAGGACACAATCCAATCAAAACATGCCCTCTTTGGTTTGCCCCCCTGCAGGCCGCCCCTACTCTGCTTCAAGGAAGGAAGACAAATGGCCTATGATAGGCTGCTGGCTTCTGCCTGCCTGCCTCCAACAGGGAGATCATTCCCATTGACAGTCTACAGCACATCAATCACTTGCGGAAGCAGTGTGATTGCTGACGTGGTGCAGTATTGGGTTTGTGTGATCAGCCTCCTGGGTGCTTTGAAGAGGGATCAGGGATAACCTGGTGATTACCGCCTACTTCCATATAATCTGGTCCATCCCCTTAGGTCATCACAAAAGACCCTGCTATGAGTGCCACCACCCAGGGAGGTACATGGGGTGGCGGCAAGAAACAGGGCCTTCTCAGTAGTGGCACCGGTATTATGGAATTCCCTCCCCTTTGAGCTAAGAAGTCCCTCCTCCCTGGAAACATTTAAGCGAGGCCTTAAGACATTTTTATTTAGGCAAGCTTTCTGAGCCTCCTGCCTTTTATAAATTATTTTTTTAAAAAACATCTTAATTCTTAGTTTTTAGCGGCAGGGGCCTTTTAAACTCTGCTGCTTTCTGCTGTTTTTAGTATTGTTTTTATAGTGTATATTTATTGTTGTTTAAACATTGGCTTTGATTTTTAATATTGCCTATGTCGATTTGTTGTTGTTGTTATTGTAAGCCGCCTTAGGTCCCTTCGGGAAGAAAGGCGGCATAAAAATAAAGTTTATTATTATTTATTATTATATTGTTTCTTATTATTGTGCACATTGAAAAGAAAAGCAGGGGCTGATGGGTCCAACCAGACGCTTCCTTCTGTCCCTACATTCCATTCCTGCAGGACCAAGCATCTTAGAACCACCCCGCTGAAAGGAACCCCTGAAGGCATCTAGTCTAACCAATATTTTTTAAAGATAAAGAGGAGACCATCTGCATGACCTTCATTTTCCCCCTAGTAGATCAAACTGAGCCATCCACTGCGCCACCTTGTCTGGCTGTTGTATTGCAATTTCAGCGTGTGACATCCGCTGAGGTTGACGGGGTACTTGATTGTTCTAGGACCATCGCCACCCCCACCCCAGACCCTTGCCCACCCTGGGTCATCAAATGGGCTCCAACCATAATTAACAGGGCTCCCCAAAGGGCATGGATTCATACCTTCAAGGAGACAGTCATTAAAGTCCACCACAATGAACTCCGTGAGCTCTGGTAGGGATTGTGCTGGGTTGCGGGGAGCACGGTAACCAAGCACAATGCCAAATCTGTCCTGCTGTCCCACCAATAGATGAAGGCATTCTAACCCCGGACTCACCAATGTCGAGGCTCTGCTAACAGAAAGAGATTCCCTATAAACAATGGTGTCAGACGAATTGGCAAACTACAGTCCGATCACCAATGTTCCCTTCATGGGCAAGGTTATTGAGAGGGTGGCCGCTGTCCAGCTCCATTTGTTCCTGGAGGGAGAACGGGTTCTTGATAGATTCCAGTCTGGGTTCAGGCCGGGCCGGGGGACTGAGACAGTCTTGCTCGCAATGCAAGATGACCTCCTCCGGGGGCCGACAGGGGTAGCTCTACCTTGTTGGTCCTTCTGGATTTGTCAGCGGCCTTCAATACCGTCGATCACAGTATCCTGCTGGGCCGGCTCTCTGAGATAGGTATCGGAGGCACTGTTCTCAGTTGGTTCCGATCCTTCTTGCAGGACCGTCCCCAGCGTGTGCAGCATGGAAGGGAGTTGTCTGCCCCGTGGATACTCCCTTGTGGGGTTCCGCAGGGGTCGTCCCTCTCTCCCATGCTGTTCAACATCTATGTGAGGCCGCTGGCTGAGGTCATAAGGAGATTTGGAGTCTGCTGTCATCAGTACACTGATGACACGCAGCTCTATCTCTCCTTTTCCACCTCTGCAGTTGAGGCTGTCCAGACCCTCGACCAGTGCCTGGATGCAGTCATGGCATGGACCAGGACCAACAGACTCAAACTCAACCCCGAGAAGACCGAGGTTATGTTCTTCGGGACTTCCCCTTCCAGATATATCTATACAGGTACAACAAAACCCATCAGGCTGCTGACCCAGCTGGGCCCATAACCCTATCAGCAATTTAAGGCAACAAATATATAATATAATTTACTTGTGCTTGACACAGAGCAGTGCAGCAGTAACGTAGATAAAATGTCAGTATTGATATAAAGGGTTGCAGAGTTAGGCTAACAGAAAGACAATGACAATGAATAGAGTAAAAACTCATATATTCATATATACATCAAAATATACACAGCATAACAACCAAGCACTATATACAATATAGCAAACAGACAAACAGAGTGTGGGGTAAACTGTTCTCACCATAACAGTCCCCAAGTAACAAATGGCAAGCTAGTGCTTTTTATACTTATTCAGCACTCATAAGATCTGATGCAATCACTAATTAACAATTTGATGCAATCTGATCTAACCATTACAAATCATGATGTTATAATCAGTTCCACCTGCACTTCATCACTTAACATGCCTGTGATTACTAGTCTCTAACACTTGTGAATTAACATCATGACACTGCAGAATCTACTGCCTCCATTTTACAATTCTCTTTACACATTCTGTTAAATATACATAACATATGTTTTATCAACTTTTACATATCTTGACAGCCCTCTCCCCAGCCTGGAGGGCGTTTCCCTCCAGCTGGCGGACAGTGTCCGGAATCTGGGCGTGGTCCTGGACCCGGCTCTTACCATGAAGGCCCAGGTGGCCTCAGTGTCCAGGACTGCTTTTTTCCATCTTCGTCAAATTGCCCAGATTCGTCCACACCTTGATGGGGACTCCCTGAGGACGGTTGTGCAAGCGTTGGTGATCTCGAGGATAGATTACTGCAACACTCTCTACATGGGGCTGCCCTTGACATTCATTCGGCGACTGCAGCGGATGCAAAATGTGGCAGCCAGACTGGTGGTGGGTGTGCGTCAACATGACCACATCACCTCAGTTCTGGCTCACCTGCATTGGTTACCCGTTGCGTCCCGAATCAGATTCAAGGTCCTGGTTTTAATTTATAAAACCCTCCATGGCCTGGGACCTGACTACCTGGCAGAGCGGATCTCCCAGCGGTCAACTTTGGCCCGACCAACTAGAGTGTCGCGGGCACACTCGCTGCACGTGGCCATGCCCAAGGAGGCTCGAAAAACGTCTACTTGTGGCCGAGCCTTCTCTGTGGCTGGCCCTACACTTTGGAAACACCTTCTTAGCGAATTGCGCCTTGCACAGTCACTGCCAGCCTTCAGGAAAGCTTTAAAGACCTTGCTGTTCCGGGAGGCGTTCGGTGACTCTTAAATACTTTTTTTTTGTTCCGCCATCTGTCTGCATGCACCTTTTTTTACTATGTTTTTAAATTGATTTTATCACTTGCATATATGCTGTATTTGATTGTTTGCTATTTTGTTTGTTGTGAACCGCCCGGAGTTCCTTCAGAAAGACGGGCAGTATATAAGCCTTAAAATAAATAAATAAATAAATAAATAAATAAATAAATAAATAAATAAATAGTGGTTCTCAACTTGTGGGTCCCCAGATGTTTCTGGACTGCAACTCCCAGAAGTCTTCATCACTAGCTGAGCTGGCCAGGATTTCTGGGAGTTGCAGTCCAGGAACATCTGGGGACCCACAGGTTGAGAACCACCGCATCAAACCCATCTGTTTAAAAAAACCAAACTTGGCGGTTAGACTGTCAACAACATCCCATTTATGGGCAAGTAATTGAAGAGAGTGGTGGCCACTCCTGGAGGGAACTGATGCCCTCAATCCACTCTATTCTGGGTTCAGGACATATCATGGCACAGAAACGGCATTGGTCACTCTGCAAGATGACCTTTTTAGGGCAACCAACAAAGCCAAAAGGTCCCTGCTGGTCTTTCTGGACCTCTCAGCGGCCTTTGATACCGCTGTCCTTCGGGGGAGGCCGTCTGGGCTGGGGATCAGCAGCTGGGCTTTGTCCTGGTTCTGATCCTTCTTAGAGGAGTGTCCTTAGAGAATTAGGTCACAGGAGGTGGTGATGGCATCTGGCCTGGATGCCTTCAAAAGGGGATTGGACAGATTCCTGGAGGAAAAGTCCATCACAGGTTACAAACCATGATGGAGATGTGTAATCTCTAGGCTTTAAACCAGGTTTCTTCAAGGGCCAGATGCAGGGGAGTGGTCTCAGGAGACAGAGATCTAGTCTCATGCGCTCCCAAACGCATCTGGTGGAGCCGCTGTGAGATACAGGAAGCTGGACTAGATGGGCCTTTGGCCTGATCCAGCATAGCTCTTCTTATGTTCTTATGTTATGTTCTTATGTTCTTATGTCCATCACTTGGTCTCCTAATTGTGAAGTCCATCAGGGGTCGATCCTCTCCCCGTTGCAGTTTCATATCTCTATGAGGCCACTAGGGGAGGTCATCAGGAGTTTTGGAGCTTTATGTGGCTAATATGTGCTGGGGTGGATGAGGGATAACAGATGGAGGCCGAAACTGGACAAGACAGAAATCCTGCAGCTGGCCTCTCACAGTGCCAGCAATTTGGAAGACTCCCTGTCATTTGGTAGGGCTTCTTTCTCCACTAAGGATAAAGTTTATAATCTGAGCATCCTCTTGGACCTAGCAGGCATTTAAATCACCCCTTGGCAGGTAGTGTAGTATTTTAATGTATTGTATTTATTGTATTTAAATGTTTTTATTGTTTTAATTTTATTGCAATTTTGAGGTATTAATTTAATTATTTATTTTGATTGTGAGCCTCACAGAGACCTTTGGGTAGTGTGCGGCATACAAGCTATATATATAAATAAATAACATATAAATAAATAAGCAGTTACAAATGCTCTGGAATTAAATGGTTACAAATGAATCTTCTAATCCTTTCCACGAGAATGATGGTGGTATCAGTTGAGAAAGAAGCAAGCCCAGTTTACTTGTGGGCATGAGTAAAGTAGATAGAGGGACGCTCTTCTCCCTCTCACAAAATACCAGAACTGGGGGACATACACTCAAATTGCGGGCTGGGAGAGTAAGAACAGACAAAAGAAAATATTTTTCACCCAGCGTGTTGTTAGTCTGTGGAACTCCCTGCCAGAGGATGTGGTGATGGCATGTGGCCTGGATGCCTTCAAAAGGGGATTGGACAGATTCCTGGAGGAAAAGACCATCACAGGTTACAAACCAGGATGGAGATGTGTCATCTCCAGGCTTAAAACCAGGTTTCTTCAAGGGCCAGATGCAGGGGAGTGGGATCAGGAGACAGAGATCTAGTCTCATGCGCTCCCAGAGGCATCTGGTGAGGCCACTGTGAAATACAGGAAGCTGGACTAGATGGGCCTTTGGCCTGATCCAGCATGGCTCTTCTTATGTTCTTATGGATTCATTCAGTGAATATCAGAAAAGTTAACAAAATGCCCTTTTGCCTTTGGGTAAAAACCTCATGCACACTCCTTTAGGGAAACAAGAAAGGAGCTGTTCAGCGAAGGAACACATTGAGACAAGAATGATAAAAGGACTCCTGGTTCTAGCTGGATCATGTGGAGACCCAGGGAGCTTTGGCTGCTCCTTCACCTCTTGATAACAGAGGCATCTTTCATCTGTTCCCAGACAACAACATCGGCAATCCTAAAAATACCAGTCTAGGTTGGAGGCAGGCCATTCTGGGAGACATGATGCCTCTCTCTCTCTCTCTCTCTTCTTCCCATACACAGATGTATTTTTGGTTCTTGGGTTGTTGGGTTGGGTTTGCTTGTTTTTTAAAAGGACTTAAGTGAAGCCACAATTTTTGCAAAAGGATGGCCTGATTTCCCTTTGGCCCTACGGAAAGCCAGGCGGCTACCTTTGCAAAAGATAGCATCAGCAATGATGATCTGGGCAATGGTGGCCGAGAAGCAATGGAGGGGGGGCTTAGAGGGGGCAGAGTGGTGGCTGTCTAAAAAAATGGGGGATGAATAAAAATATTTGTCCCTCTATATTCACGGGGGTCTCCAGACCCAACAAATGTGAAGGGATGACTATTCAACAAATCAATGATATTCGTTGAATATTGCAAATTTGCGATTCATTTGTTTTTAATTCATCCCCATCTCTAATTGTGGCTAGAAGTTCATGAGTTTGACTCCACTCCTCTTGTGATGTAACCATAAACATTGTTAGTATCATGTGGTTCAGCTTCTGGTTTATGATCTGCTGGGGGTGTTTGGATGAGCACAACCTGAATGGGAGGAACCTATCTTCTATTTGTTGTAGTGCCATTACAGTCGTGACCAACTCTTTGTACTACAGGTCAGTGGCTTGTAGGGTGTCAAATATTCAAAGTAACTATAAGATAATGTGTTACTTTAGAGAACTTGGAGAGTAACTAATTTCTTTTCCAGTACTTGTGGGCACAATGGTAATTAACTACTTTCTGACAGTATGTCTGTAAAGATTCTCAGTCATCTAGGTGAGTTTATCTGGAATTTGAGTCACAGCAACTGGACTTCTTTATCTTGAGAGATAGAAACATTTTGCTGCTCATCCTAACAGCTCTATCAGTCACGTTCTGACAGCTTTGTAACTATTAAATTTATGTCTGGTAATTCCTTTTATATGTAACATTTGAGCTCAAGTGAAATCTGGTTACAGCTTCAGAAGTTCTCAGTTGAGCCCAAGAAGACTGAAAGTTAAAAAGGCACATTCAGGGATTTTTTTCCTCTCTGTTTTAAACCTGTTAAAGGAAATAACAAGCAGTAATGAGCATGTGTGAGATGCCAAAGGGCCTTGCTAAACGGGTAACCAGCCTATCGCATCATTTGCTTCGGACCAGGCATCTGGATTGGGAAATACTGGAACTTGGCAATCAAATGAAGGACTTTGCAGTCTTCTGGGGGCTTAAAGAGATTAGCCATGTGGTAATCCAGCTGCAGACTTCTTGGGCATCCATCAGAAGGCCTGAGCCCTCTGGTTTTAACTCATAAAAACATGTGTGCAGTTAAAAGAGAGGACAGATGTAGTGGCGTGGAGAGGACACCTCTGTGCTTACAGCTAAGCAGCCTGAAGGCAGATGTAGTAGAACAGTAGACTATGCAAGAAAAGATCAGGTCTCCAATTTAGGAGGAACTTTCTTCCCCTATAGGTTATCAAAAGCGGCAACAGGGGAATTGTGTATGGGGGACATTTTACAGCCAACCAGGGATATTGGTAAGTCATTGAATCTGAGGCTAACTCTTTGCTCCCAAGTCCAAGTCTGAGCCAGCAATACCAAGTCCTGAGTCCCAAGCTGTGGGGACTCCATACCCCAATAGGCTCTGAACCCCGAAATAACTTGACAGCACTGAGGCATCCTTAGGCCCTAAATTTCCAGAGAGCAAGCAGGGAACCCAGTGTGGTTAAGCTGACCCGGAGCTGACCTAGGTCAGGAGGCCACAGGAAAGCAGATGGCAATTCTAGATATCAAGGTATCAGGCACATCTGGTCTGTGACCAGCCCAAATCTCCTTCCTCTCCCTTTATCAATGAGTCCTCACTAGTGAGCATTTCCTCCTAGATAAGGGTGCATACTCCCCCCCCACCAATGGAATGCATACGTAACCATCCTTCCTCTGTCTTCCTGTCCTATTGTCAATGCTTCTCTCCACCCCTGTGTACTTGTTTACTGTTATCAGTAAAGAGCCCTGAGTCCCATGCACAGCACAGAGACACCCCCACACACTCACTCTCTCACACCCGCACCCCCACGGACACCCCCACACAGAGAGATGCAGCCTGGGACCAGAAGATGTTTGTACCCCAAAACTCTGTGTATGCGTAATTAATAACGCTACACCAAGCACCAAGCACCAAGCACCAAGTCACATTCCTCCACCATATGGGTGGAGGAATGTGACTCAAAGGAGTAGAAGGCCAAGGCATCGCTCAGAGAGTCTCATCTTGCACAATCAATTTGAAGCTCTTTCCCTCAGCACATCTCATGAGGCACACATAGAGGAAGAAGTGGTTCCACCGGAGGATCTCTCCCTCATCACTATTGACGAGATACAAGATCAGGTACATGTTGATGAGCAGGCTGCAGGAGAGAAGCTCATTGTGCTAGGGGATTCTATCATTAGAAATACGGAGGGATGGATTTGTGAGGAGCATGATAACCGGATGGTCACTTGCCTGCCGGGTGCAAAGGTTGCAGACATCACCAGAAATATAGATAGCTTGTTAGAGAGAACTGGGAAGGAGCCAGTGGTCATGGTACACGTCGGTACCAATGATGTCGGGAAGGCCAAGCGGTCAGTCTTGGAAGCCAAATTCAGGTTGCTAGGTAGAAGATTGAAGTCCCGGGCTTCCAAGGTAGCATTTTCAGAAGTGCTACCTGTTCCTCGTGCAGGTCCCACCAGGCAGGCAGAACTCAGAAGCCTCAATGCGTGGATGAGGCAATGGTGTCGAGAGGAGGGCTTTAGATTTGTCAGGAACTGGAGAACATTTTGGGACAAGCCAAACCTGTTCAGGAGGGATGGGTTGCACTTGAATCATGATGGGACCAGATTGCTGGCACTCAACCTCAAAAAGGGAGCAGAGCAGCTTTTAAACTGATAACTGGGGAAAGCCGACAGGAGCTGTGTGGCATCCGGTTTGAACACCTCATCCTCGGGGAATGAGGTTGGAGAGGGTAGAGAATCACATAGAGATGACATAGCAAGTATTAACACTGGCAGAATAGCGGAATGTGACAGTTCGTCTACTGAAAATAAAAGCTGTGGGGGGAGAAGAACAAGGCAGCAGCTGCTGCGGGACCCACTGTACAGGTGCTTCTACGCCAATGCTCGAAGCCTCCGAGCAAAGATGGGAGAACTTGAACATCTGGCAGCTAGGGATAACATTGATATAATAGCCATAACAGAAACCTGGTGGAATGTGGAGAACCAGTGGGACACAGCAATCCCAGGCTATAAACTCTATAGAAGGGATAGAGAGGGGCGGGTTGGAGGAGGAGTGGCCATCTATGTCAAAGAAGGCGTAAAATCCAGCAGAATGGAGATTGACAGAGGGTCTGACTCCACCATAGAATCACTGTGGGTTAAACTACCAGGTCCAAAGAGTGATGTGATAGTTGGAATATTCTATCGTCCACCAGATCAAAAACTTGAGGGGGACCTTGAAATGAGGAGAGAAATCATGGAGGTGGCTAAGAGGGATAGGATAGTAATCATGGGGGACTTTAATTATCCCCACATTGACTGGGCCAATGCGAGCTCTGGGCAAGAAAGAGAAACTGGGTTTCTCGACTTGCTGAATGACTGTGCCTTAGAGCAACTTGTCATGGAGCCAACCCGAGAACAGGCAACTCTAGATCTAATATTGTGTGATACTCAGGACCTCGTCAGGGATGTGAATGTCACTGAGCCTCTGGGGAACAGTGACCATGCTGCAATTACCTTTGCCATGCATGTCGGAGGAAGAGTGTCAACCAAATCAGACATAAAAACCCTTGATTTTCGAAGGGCAAACTTCCCTCAGATGAGGAAACTAGTTAGAGAGAAACTGAAGGGGGGTTAGAAGAATCCAATCTCTTCAGAGTGCATGGAGCCTGTTTAAAACAACAATAATAGAGGCCCAGCACAAGTGCATACCACAAAGAAAGAAGAGCTCATTTAAGTCCAAGAGGACACCGGCATGGTTAACGAGTGGAGTTAGAGAGGCTCTAAAGCACAAGGAGAGGTCCTTCTGTAAATGGAAATCCTCCCCAAACGAGGAAAAAAAAAGGAACACAAACTCTGGCAAAAGAAATGTAAAAAGATGATAAGGAGGCAAAGAAAGACTTTGAGGAACGAATGGCTAGCAATATAAAGGGCAATAATAAAAGCTTCTTTAAATATGTTAGAAGTAGAAAACCTGCCAGAGAACCAATTGGGCCTCTGGATGGTGAGGGAGGAAAAGGGGAGGTTAAGGAGGACTTGGACATTGCAGAGAAATTGAATGAGTTCTTTGCGTCTGTCTTCACGACAGAGGACCTTGAGCGGATTCCGCTGCCTGAGCCGCCCCTCTTGACTAAAGAATTAAATCAAATACAGGTTAAAAGAGAGGAGGTTTTAGGACTAATTGATAAATTGAGGATTAACAAGTCACCGGGCCCAGATGGCATCCACCCAAGGGTTATTAGGGAACTGAGAAATGAAATTGCAGATCTCTTAACGGTTATATGCAACTTGTCTCTTAAAACGGCCACAGTGCCGGAGGACTGGAGGATAGCAGATGTCACACCAATTTTTAAAAAAGGAAGGAGGGGGGACCCAGGAAACTACAGGCCGGTTAGCCTTATATCTGTCCCAGGAAGATGGTGGAAGGCCTCATCCAAGAGAAAATCTTAAAACACATAAAAGAACAAACCTTGCTGAGAGAAAATCAGCATGGCTTCTGTAAGGGTAAATCTTGTCTTACAAACCTTTTAGAATTTTTTGAAAAGGTCAACAGGCACGTGGATTTGGGTGAACCGGTGGATATAGTCTATCTGGATTTTCAAAAGGCTTTTGACACAGTCCCTCACCAAAGGCTGCTGAGAAAATTGCATAGTCAGGGGATAAGAGGGCAGGTCCTCTTATGGATTGAGAACTGGTTGAGATCCCGGAAACAAAGAGTAGGTGTCAATGGGAAATTTTCACAATGGAGAGAAGTGAAAAGCGGTGTGCCCCAGGGCTCGGTCCTGGGACCGGTGCTTTTCAATCTGTTCATAAATGACCTGGAGACAGGGATAAACAGTGAGGTGGCCAAGTTTGCAGATGACACAAAACTTTTCCGTGTGGTAAAAACCAGAGAAGATTGTGAAGAGCTCCAGAAGGATCTCTCCAAACTGGGGGAGTGGGCTGAGAAATGGCAAATGCGTTTTAATGTAACCAAATGTAAAGTAATGCATATTGGGGAAAAAAATCCAAACTTCATCTATCAACTCATGGGCTCTGAGTTATCCGTGACGGATCAGGAAAGAGATCTTGGTGTGTTGGTGGACAGCTCCATGAAGGTGTCTCCCCAATGTGTGGCAGCAGTGAAGAAGGCCAATTCCATGCTAGGGATTATCAAAAGGGGATTGAAAATAAAACAGCCAACATTATAATGCCGTTATACAAAACAATAGTAAGGCCCCACCTGGAGTATTGTGTACAATTCTGGTCACCGCATCTCAAGAAAGACATAGTGGAACTGGAAAAGGTGCAGAAGAGAGCGACTAAAATGATTACTGGGCTGGGGCACCTCCCTTATGAAGAAAGGCTAAAACAATTGGGCCTCTTTAGTCTGGAAAAAAGGCGCTTGAGGGGGATATGATTGAGACATACAAAATAATGCAGGGTATGAGTAAAGTGGATAGGCTCTTCTCCCTCTCTCAAAATACCAGAACTAGGGGACATACACTCAAATTGAGTGCTGGGAGAGTAAGAACTGACAAAAGAAAATATTTTTTCACCCAGCGCGTTGTAAGTCTATGGAACTCCCTGCCACAGGATGTGGTGATGGCATCTGGCCTGGATGCCTTCAAAAGGGGATTGGACAGATTCCTAGAGGAAAAGTCCATCACGGGTTACAAACCATGATGGAGATATGTAATGTCTAGGCTTTAAACCAGGGTAGTTCAAGGGCCAGATGCAGGGGAGTGGTATCAGGAGACAGATATCTAGTCTCATGCGCTCCCAAACGCATCTGGTGGGGCCGCTGTGAGATACAGGAAGCTGGACTAGATGGGCCTTTGGCCTGATCCAGCATGGCTCTTCTTATGTTCTTATGTTCTTATGTTAAGTCCAAGTCCCAATTAAAAACAAGCTTTTCCCCCTTAGTTAAAAAAAAAGAGAAGGCTGGGTAGGTTCTGTGTTGCAAATCAAATCAAAGTCGTGGAAGGGAAGAAATGAGTCTCTAGTCACTGATGTGACGCAAATCCAACTTGACAGAAAGTCCCATGACTCAAGTCGCCATCCCTGCTCTAATTCACACTTCTCACACTTACCACACAGATCAGGAAGGTGCCATGCAGGCTGCAAGTCTCTGTGGACCCAGAGAAGCCATTTTTCAGCTCAATAGCTACACACCAATTGTCTATATTAAGGGAAAACATCATATGAAACATACTGTTTAGACTAGAGTGTAAAAATATGAATGTCGGTCCACAGGGTGTGTACTGTGTTCTCCCACAAGCAGCAATGAAAACAGGGCAGAGCGGACTTCATTCATGTGCAAACTTGAAGCATCCTTCCCAAAATGAAAGAAAAGGTGGCTACTAAAGCAGAAGAATGGCATTTTAAATCCATGTTTGGTCAGAGATGGGCAATGTTGTCTTTTCGACTAGAACGGTGTTACCATGAAGTGTGTTGCCCGACATTGTAATATTGCTATAATTCTATATCAGTGATGGTGACCGAGTGCCCAAACTGTGATTCAAAACCCACTTATTTTTCGCAAAGTGCCAATATGGCAATTTAACCCGATTACAGCGGTACCCTGGGTTACAAAGGCTTTGGGTGCTACCCTTCGGGAAAGGGTTAGGGTTACTACTTGGCCAAGGAACACCAGGGGAAACAGAGTTGCCTCTGGCAGCTGTCTAAAAATGGGTCGCTCCTGAGCCAAACGCCCCAGGCTGGGTGAGATATTGCACCATAATCTGGGTGCCCCAGTGAAAGGGGCCCCATCTTCTTCTCCCATTAGCCAAATCTTGTCTGTTGTGGAATGACGGAGTCCAATTCAGACAGCTGGGATGGGGCCTAGAGTCTTCATTTGGGTCCCGAGTCTTCATTTCACGAGAGGGAACGCCCTCCTGGTGGGGACTGCTGAATCCACATGTTTGCAGACCTTGTTATTCCCCCAAACCAGCTTGGATAAACTTCATTCACCTATTACTTACCATTTAGCTGAAGCATTAGTTACTTTTAATTTACTCAGCTTGTGTACACACTCTGACTCTGCCCTGCTCATCTCTCAGTTATTTACTCTTGGTTACTGGGATAATTCCACATTCCACCTCTAAATTCTGTTTGCTTTCCATTTCCCTTTACCTATTCTTGTCTTCCCTTCATCTGTTCTTCTCTACTTCTCATTAACTCACCTCCCGTCTGTAAACAGCAAGGACATGTGTGATTGTAACCAATAACTGGGCAAAAGCATGCTCTGTTCACGAGGCAATTCTAGCCAACCAGCATATGTAACGTTTCCCTTGTAATCAATCATTGATTCTGTGCATACTGTGAGATGTAAATGATATGTAATAAAACGTGCCAATAGCAAAGGGCGAGAGATCGCTCCGGTGGTCAGACAACTGGACTCGAGTCTTCCTTCTTTCATCAGGATCCTCCCACAGTGGAAATGCAAGAGAAAGTCTAGAAGCCAAGTTCATCAACGAGTCAGCCATGCCTTTGGGCAAAACTGGGAAATATGTTTCTGGGCAATCATGGGTTGGAGCGCAAAAAGCTACTGGGCACCCACAGGGGGCAGCGGCATCCCGGCAGATCCTTCATGCTAAATCCAGTTTTTCTCCAGTACAATTAGAAATGAAGAAAAAGAGAAAAACTAAGGATGATGGAAGGGTGCATGCTTTTAGAAATGAAGTTGCCTTCCATGTTGCAAAGCCATTGATTAAAACATCGAAACCTTGTGGCGACAGCACCACAAATTTCAGGACGAGCAATGACAAAGCATGGAAGACTTTCTATTATATTGCCCTTTTGAGAAAGGACAAAACAGGACCATGCCTGTTGCTCTTTTAAACTTTCTCCCTCATTCCCTTCTCTTAGGATGCTCCTACCTTAAGAATCCACTAGGGCCTCTCATTTAGTGGCTGGGGTAAAAAAAAAAGAGTTGGGAAATGAAAGCAGAAACAAAAAGGAAATAAATGTGGAAACTAAAATCTTAGCTAAAATTAAAACTGAACACTCATCTCTCCAGACAGACTGCTACTGGTACCCTTCTGACTGGCCATTATTATCCACTCTATGACTGAAGCCTGCCACTTGCAGAAGTGGAGTTATTACAAAGAAACAGAAATGCACAAAAATGCCATCATAAAGTCAGATAAAGATCTGGTCAGAGTGTTTCTGAAAGAGCACATGTTAGGTCGCCCTGATTTCCGTACCTTTTATTCAGGTACAGAGCAGGCCAAGTAATCCTTGCACCTCTGTATCCTCTAGTTATTTTGAAAATACCTGCTATTAGCTCCTTTTAAGGTAGCTTTTCTCCTTACTCTCTCCAAGTGAAAAACTAGAACAGAATTATAAGCCAATTTTAAAGTCACCTTCCCAAGAAGAAGGAGGAGTGGAATTGAGAACCAGCAATTACTAATGTTTTTAGCCCTGTAGAAAGCAGGGTTGGGAGGGACTGCAGACAGCTGCTGGACTCCCTTGACCACGTCTTCCAACCTACACAACATCCACAGACAGCATCACTCTTTTTGACTGGGTTGTGTTGTGTTGAGTTGACTCCAGCTTTCAAGATATGCTACTAGGGGTCAAAGCAACCAGAACCACATCTCCTACAGATTTCTGGAAGAGAGAGATGTATTTTCATATGGTTTTTTTGCGCCCTAGGCGAGGGGCGGAGGGGGTGGGGTGGGCAGGGGAGAGGGGCGGTGGGCAGCGGAGGTGGGGGCGGGGTGGTGGGTGGGTGGCAGTGGCGGTGGGGCGGGGCGGCAGGGGGTCGGCGGATGGCGGGGTCGGCGACGGGCACGGGGGTGGGCGGCAATGGGCGCGGGGCGGACTGCGGACGGCGGCAGGCAGCGGGGGGACAGACGGCAGTGGCCAGTGGCAGGGGGCGGGGGGGCAGCAGGCTGGCCAGCGCCCTCTCTCCATTTTGACACCCTAGGCAACTGCCTAGTTTGCCTTAATGGATGTGCCGGCCCTGCATATGAATCTAACTGGCAATTAAGATCTAGCCAGTGGGTTCTCCTGAAAGAGCCATCCCTTAAGGAGGTAAAAGGGGTGGCTTGTAGGAATAGGGCCTTTTTGGTAGCTGCCCCCAGGCTATGGAACGCGCTCCCGTCTGTAATCCGCCTGGCGCCAATGCTGATGCTGTTTCAGTGCCAAGAAAAAAACTTTCTGTTTCAGAAGTTTTTTAACGGACATAATATAGATCTAGGGTCCTGATGTCAATTTTAGTGTTTTGTATTTAAATGTTTTTATTGTTTTAATTGACATCTTAATGCTTTGTTTTAATTATTCACTTCTATTGTAAGCTGCCTAGAGACCTTTGTGTAGTGGGCGGCATATAAATTGTATAAATAAATAAAATAAATAAATTAAAATGTCTGAGAAACAAGCTGCTTCCACCATCATTATAATGTGGAGAAAGTAATTTGTTGGGTCACTCACTGGCCAAAATCCTATTGTTTAGCATAGCATGTCATGCTAGAGAGAATCAAGGTAATCTAGTGAGTCAACCTCTTTGCATCTTCCATTGATTCCAATGGGCCTACTCTAACTGTGATTTACAATAGGATCCCTGTATCTATGGGGGATGGATTCCAAGCCCCCCATCCAGATGTTAAGAAACACAAATTATAGTCAATCTGCCCTTTTACATGACCCCTAAGATCCTCTGGTAGCTTAAATTCGGATCCCCCCAGCCAGATATCATGTGGATTTTGTTCCTCTTCCTGTGTTCCCACCCTTCCACACTCTGTTGCTTCTGTCTGCAGTGAGGGGAGGGAGAAAACAAAGGGAGAAAAAAATGCAGGCTCACCTCTGCTTGGAGCAGCCCCGTTGGGATTCCTGTCTGTTAAAGGGGCCGCGGGAACAACAAAAACAAACAGAAGGCGAGGAGAGCCCGGCATCCACAGCTTTACAATTCTCATTGGAAATTGTTTTTACCTCCGGAGACCAGGTACTTGTAAAGTGCGCTGGGGCACACTTAACTGGGCGTGGGCATACTTTATTTTTTTTTAAAGTCCGCTGCTGGTGGGAAAACAATGTTATGCTCCGGATCTGCAAGTGTTTTGCAGTGGATTTTAGGGGTCGTGTAAAAGGGCTCAATGCTGTTATAATAGTGCAGTGGTGGTGAACCTTTGGCACTCCAGATGTTTTGAACCACAACTCCCAGAATTCTAAGCCTATATTGCCAGTGACAAAGGACTGTGGGAGTTGTGGTCTCACTACGTTTTGTCCCTCTAGTGAGCAGTTCAGGTAACTTCATTGTTAGAATATTTCCGAGAAGTTTCCTTCTAATACAGTGGTACCTCTACTTCTAAGCATCTCTACTTACGAGCAATTCGACTTAAGAGCGGAAAACCATTCGCATTTTAACTACTACCTTAGATGCAGTCTGCTCTACTTACCTTTTTATTATTATTTTTTTCAATTAAAAAAATAGATACGGCTGCTCTACTTACACATTGTTCTACTTATGAGCATGCATTTGGAATGGATTAAACTAATAAGCAGAGTTACCACTGTATTTTAAACATTTTGAAACTGTGGATAAGGGTATCAATAGAATCTGATCCCACAGATAAGGGGGTCCAGTTGTACTATGTTAAGGTAAGTCTCAGAATAGAATTATCTGAATGCATAGAACTTAGGAAGAAGTTGACTCACCAACTCCCCATTAAATTGATGGGTCTAACTTTGGTGCAATTTGCTATGTGAATGAGCTGGATTTTGACCATGGTATCATTCATTCCATTCTTGATCATTTTCAAAATGTTATTTCAATGGGTGGGAACCAGCTTTGGCCTGAAAGGAGAACAGAATAATTATGGAAAGATTCCAGCCAGAGAAGCTCTAAAAATTCCTATTGAAGGTAATGTTGAAAAGCGGTTAGAAAATATGTTACCGGTGACATGAGTGATGCAACTCTGCTCCCGCATTCTATGGGCGCTTTTACACGACCCCTAAGATCCGCTGGTCACTTAAATTCGGACCAGGGATCTTAGGGGTTTGTTGCTCTTCGTGCCTCCCCATCCCTCCGCACTTCCTGGATGCTGGCTCCGTGAGGGGAGGGAGTAAAAAAGGGACAAAAGAATAAAGGCTTACCTCCCGGGGGCCCGTCACTTCCTGGTTCCTTCTCTTAAAGGGGCGGGAGGCAAAAAACAACAACAAAAATAAACGAGGAGAGCCCGGCACATCCGCATCAAGATTTTTCACGCTTGGAGAGCAGGTACAAGAAAAGTGCGCTGGGACCCGCTAAGGTGGGCGTGGTCACACTTAATTTTCAGTAAACTCCGGAGCTGGTGGGTAAACAATTTTAAGCTCCGGAACTGGGAGCCATTTGCGGCGGAGTTTAGGGGTTGTGTAAAAAGGCCCTATGTTGCTTTTGAACTAAAGCTTTTTTACATCTTTGGAACTTTGCTGCAAAAGTGTAAGAACGCAATCTAGACTAGCTAATATGGCTAAGAGTCATCGGTGGTGGTGTCATACCAGCGGAAGCGATGCCGAATCCAAGCTTCTCACAGCTTTGGAATAATAGGACTCACTTAGGCGGGACTGCCTAGTGTTTCCAGGATGGACAACAGTTGGATCTAGCATATCTTTTGAGACCATGCTATGTATTTTTCACTAACAAGTATTCATAGCACAGTCTCTGGCTGCTTTAACACGACCCCTAGAATCCATTGCAAAGTGTTCGCAGATGGGGAGCATAAAATTGATTTCCCACCAGCAGCAGACTTTTAAAAAAATTAAGTATGACCACGCCCACTTAAGCACGAGTCAGCACATTTTAGAAGTACCTGGTCTCCAGGAGATAAAACCCTTGTTGCTGTTCCTATGTGGATTTTAAAGCGTTGCATGCCTGGCCCTCCTCCGCCTTTTGTTTGTTTTTGTTGGGTTCCCCCCTCTTTTAGCAGACAGGAATCCTTAACGGGCTTCCTGTCCTGGTACAATTAGCTGCTGCTGAAGGCAGGCAGAGGTGAGCCTGCATGTTTTTCTTCCTCCCCTCACAGCAGACAGAAGCAATAGAATCAGAGCATGGGAGGGTGGGAACACAGGAACCAGGACAAAAACCACATGATCTCTGGTTGGGGGGGGATCCGCATTTAAGTTGCCAGTGGATTTTAGGGGTCCCGTGAGAGCAGCCTCTGTCTCCTTCTGGTGGTCTGTTCTGGTATTACATATGAAAATACGTTTTTTTCCTGAACTTTATTATTTTATTATTTTCAGTATATTCAGGCTGTGGATAAGTGAATCTGGACACATCCCACAGAGAAGGGGGTCCTAGTGTATAATAAAAACCAAGCTTAAGTCTGTGCAGTTCAAGGGAGAAGTGCAATCATTACACCTGTGTTACTTTTATAACCTGTTGGTCACAATCCTGTTTCACAGCCCAGCAAATTGCACTAGAGTAAGCCCCTATGAATCAATGGAGTTTTGGTGAATCTGCATGGTCACTAGTCCCATTGATTCAAATGGACCTACTCTAGCAGAGACTTATTTGATCATAGTAAACAATAGGATTTTGGCTGTTAGGTCCAACCTGTGTTGAGTATGTGTGTATGAGTTGAGGATTTCTCCTGTTTGGTCTTTTACAGTTATTTTTAAAAGTGGGGGGAAACAGCTTCCCTAGCAACTGCTAAGAGCTAACCTGAACTTGTCTCAAGGATACTGGCTGGAACATGAATGCAAAACAGTTCCCACCACTACCAGGTCCTTAAATTATCAAACACTCTCTAGATTGTTGATGTGAGTTCCGGCTGCTTGTCTCCTCGTTCTCAATTAATTGTGTTCCCAGTGCCACCGGGGAAAGGCAAGAAAAAGACCCAAAGAACTTCTGGACAGCTTTCTATCTTCAGAAAAGAAGCAAACATCAGGTCCATCATCAAGTCCGTCATAAACCAAAATCAATAGCAGAATGAAAGGTCTGTGGAAATGAATGCCGTTTGTCAGAGAAACGGGACAGAAGGCTTCATTTTCTCCTACACGACTGCTTTTTAATTCTTTGCTTAAAAGCCTTTAGTAATCGCAAGCAAAGTGTCGAGACATTGGGCAGTTTTAAGCCTCAAAAGAACCTTGGACGGCTTCTTTGCTTCTCATTTCCCAGAAACTCCACTTTGGAGAATGGTTTTATCCAGTTGTCAAGTTGTTCCGATGGGGTGGCTTGTCGTCAGTGTTGGTGGAAACATCAAAGGGCACTTTTACACGACTCCTAAGATCCGCTGGCCATTTAAATTCGGACCAGAGATCTTAGGGGCTTGTCGCTCTTCTTATGTCCCCACCCTGGCTGCTGTCTGCGTGAGGGGAGGGAGAAAAAAAAGGAAGAAAAGATCATGGCTCACCTCCGTTCTGCCTCCGTTCTTGCCGCGGCAACATTCCTGTCTCTGTAAAGTAGCTCTTAAAGGGGCGGGAGCCAAAAAAACAACAAACAGAAGCGAGGAGAGCCCCGCACTCACTATCGTTACACCGCATCAAGCAATTTTCACCCCGGAAGAGCAGGTACTTGAAAGGTGCGCTGGGACGTGCTAAAGTGGGCATGGCCACACTTAATTTCCTGTAAACTCCAGAGCTAGTGGGGAAACATTTTTAAGCTCCGGAGCTGGGAGCCATTTGCCCCAGAGTTTAGGGGTCGTGTATAAACGCCCAAAGTCAAGAGGAAGGAAGGAAGGAAGGAAGGAAGGAAGGAAGGAAGGAAGGAAGGAAACTTAGGGCATGTCCAGACAGGGAAATCTGGAGCAGGAATCCCTGCCTCAACTCTTCAGTGGGCATCTGGTGGAGGAGGTGGGGAAGGGAATGCCAGCCACGCAAGGAGGAGGAGAGCCCAGGCAGCACATGCCAGAAGGTGAGTGGGGTAGCTGCTTAGGGGAGGGAACACACAGCACCTGTGAGGCTGCAGGTATGCATTTGGAGGAAGTGGCATTATAAGACTGAAGGGCAATCAGGTTACTACGTAACCTTACAGGAGGCAGTGTTGCCAACTGTGCAGGCTTCAGTGGAGTGGGTGCCTCACCACAGACGTAGTGGGAGTGAGCCAACCTGCCTACTGAGGGGTGATGATCATATCAGATCTGCAGGCCTGGGCACTGCCCAGGAATTTTACTCTGTTGATTGGCAAGCCAGCCTGAGCCTTCCTTAAATGGGCAAGACTTCAATCCCCCTTCAACATCTCTGGGGAAGTCTGGGATTGCCTGTCCCCTTTTGCAGCAGCCTTGAGTGGCTCCTTCACCAAGCAGAGTCCATCCACTAGAGGTGCCTAAGGCCTTATCAAAATAAGCAGCGGGCTGGATCCGGCCCATAGCCCAGAGATTGCCCTCTCTGGCTTTAGCCGCTTTACAAAAGCTTTAAAAGTAACAACAACACAGTTACTCACAACTAGTTAACTTTTAGGTAATTGCTATAATAATATACAGCAGGACTTCTGTATCTGTGGTGGAGTGCTTCCGCATCCCCCCCCACAGATGCTGCGAAATGACAAATGTGTTTCAAATTAGCAAAATGTAAAGTAATGCATACTGGGGCAAAAGATCCAAACTTTATCTATCAACACATGGGATCTGAGCTATCCGTGACAGATCAGGAAAGAGATCTTGGCATGTTGGTGGACAGCTCCATGAAGGTGTCTCCCCAATATGTGGCAGCAGTGAAGAAGGCCAATTCCATGCTAGACTGGGAGTTGAGTCATGGCTACTGGACTTCTTTTTTGAGAGATAGAAACGTTTCGCTGTTCATCCAAACAGCTTCATCGGTCTGAATACAGCTAGTGCAAGAGACCTTCTTATAGTCAGCTTGACCTCTTGTCCCCTGGTCTGATTGGCTCATAAGATGAACAAAGCCTGAATAGGCTCGTTAGGGAGACATTAGTGTCCATGGCCTTAAGGTAAACAATGGCCTAAGGTGCTGAAACCCATCAAGAATGGGTCGTTAGCTGTGACCTGGTGGTGAAGGCTCCTTGATTTGCCTGGGGACTTTGGAAAGTACAGCCTGATAAGTAGCAGATAGACTATGCCGGAGCCCACCACCTCTGTTGAGGGAGGGATTTTCAATGCTAACATGAATGGCTTCCCTTACTCCTCTCTCAAACCACCTCTCTTCTTTGTCTAATATGTGTACATCCTCATCTTTGAAAGAAGTCCAGTAGCCATGACTCAACTCCCAGTTAAACGAACCTGGATGACTGAGAATCTTCACAGACATATTGCTATGCAATTTGGGGCAGATGCCCTGAAGTTGGTGCGAGAATATGAAAAACAGCAAGAAAAGTAGCAGACTACAAGAACCACTTACGTTTCAACTTGAGATGCAGACACCAAAGTCTCACCCCAACAAGCCTCCGCCTACAATCTACAGTAAGAAGCCATCGGGCTAACAATATCCTCCAGAGAGCTCAAGAACAACTTCTCAATGAGAGAATCAGACAAGTCCACTTTACCTTAGACACACTGCAACACAGAAAAGACCACATTCACCAAGAACTACTCTCCACCCTATCCAAACCAGCAGTGGATGCAGTCATAGAATTTGTCCAGAAAGCACAACTGGCTCAGCATTGCAAAGGCAAAGAGAGGCAAATAAAGAAGTTCAATCTTCTCCTCTGCCGGAAAGAGTCAGTCAAAGAGTTTGGCAGGAGGAAGAAGGATGAAGGGACCATGACAGGAGATGTAAAGGACAAATGGGTGAAGAACCTCTCAAACAGGGAACTCACCCAGACAGAGAGAGAGGTCCTATCCAAAGGCCTAAATTTTGCCATCACACCCAAACAGGTTCCCTCAGCCATTCACAGCAATAATCTGCCAGCAGCAGAAGCAGAACTACTCAGGATAAAAGTCTCTGCTGCACTGTCCAGTGCTCAACCACCACCATCCAATCTCACCAGCCAAGAGAGAAGTGCTGTGACATCCCTCCGCAGGGATGAGAGCATCACAATTCTGCCTGCGGACAAAGGAAGGTGCACTGTCGTCCTCAATAATGTGGACTACCACGAGAAGGTTATCACACTTTTAGATGATCAAAACACATATGAAAAACTAAGAAGAGACCCCACCAGCAATTACAGGAAGAAAGTAATAGAATGCTTAAAACTCTTGGAGCAGGAAAACGCAATTGACAGGGTGACCTACCACCAGTTATATCCCGGAGAGACAGTCCCCTGCTTTTATGGACTTCCCAAGATCCACAAGCAAGGAATCCCCCTCAGACCTATTGTCAGCAGTATAAATTCAGTGACTTACAACATCGCAAAATACCTGGCAACTATCCTAGCCCCACTGGTTGGACACACGGACCACCACGTACACAACTCAGAAGAGTTTGTTTCTAAAGTCAGGGAGCTCAAACTGGATACAGAGGAAACCATGGTATCCTTTGATGTTACATCACTCTTTACCAGCATACCCACCACTGATGCGCTAATAATGGTAAAGAGAAGATTAAGAGAAGACAGCACCCTCACCTCCAGAAGCTGCCTCAACCCAGACCAGATAGGCCTGCTCCTGGACCTGTGTCTGAACACCACATATTTCATGTACAGAGGGGACTTCTACAGACAGAAGCATGGCTGTGCCATGGGTTCCCCAGTGTCACCAATTGTAGCAAACCTATACATGGAAGAAGTGGAGAAGAAGGCACTCAACACCTTCCCAGGGACAACACCATCCCACTGGTTCAGGTATGTAGATGATACCTGGGTTAAAATAAAGACGCAGGAAGTACAGGCCTTTACAGACCACATCAATGCGGTGGACCCTAATATTAGGTTCACTAGGGAAGACACCCAAGACAACAGGCTGGCTTTCCTGGATTGTGCAGTCATCATCAGACCTGACCGTGGCCTAGGAGTAGAAGTTTACAGGAAACCCACCCACACAGATCAATACTTACTGTTTGACTCCCACCATCCATTACAACATAAACTAGGAGTCATCAGGACCCTAAGCCACAGAGCAGAGAGAATCCCCACCTCCTCAGAAGCCAAGAAGAAGGAAGACAGGCACCTGAAGACAGCACTTAAGGCCTGTGGATATCCAAGGTGGGCCTTCAACAAAGCAGTGGGCCATCCCAGAAGAACAAGGGATCAGTCTGAGACCCAGACCCGACGGAAGAACCTGGTCATTCCCTACATGGCGGGAGTGTCAGAGAAGCTTAAAAGGATTTTTGGCAAACACCACATCCCTGTTTATGTCAAACCCAGGAACACACTAAGGCAGAGACTTGTCCACCCAAAGGATCCGATACCAAACCATAAAAGGAGCAATAGAGTATATGCAGTCCAGTGCAGTGAAGAGTGTTCAGACCTCTACATTGGAGAAACTAAACAGCCATTAAATAGAAGAATGGCCCAACATAGGAGAGGTAACAGCTCAGGACCAGAATCAGCAGTACACCTCCATTTGAAGGAAAAAGGCCACTCTTTCAAAGATGAGGATGTACACATATTAGACAAAGAAGAGAGGTGGTTTGAGAGAGGAGTAAGGGAAGCCATTCATGTTAGCATTGAAAATCCCTCCCTCAACAGAGGTGGTGGGCTCCAGCATAGTCTATCTGCTACTTATCAGGCTGTACTTTCCAAAGTACCCAGGCAAATCAAGGAGCCTTCACCACCAGGTCACAGCTAACGACCCATTCTTGATGGGTTTCAGCACCTTAGGCCATTGTTTATCTTAAGGCCATGGACACTAATGTCTCCCTAACGAGCCTATTCAGGCTTTGTTCATCTTATGAGCCAATCAGACCAGGGGACAAGAGGTCAAGCTGACTATAAGAAGGTCTCTTGCACTAGCTGTATTCAGACCGATGAAGCTGTTTGGATGAACAGCGAAACGTTTCTATCTCTCAAAAAAAGAAGTCCGTAGCCATGACTCAACTTCCAGATTTCTTTTGAATATTTTTGAAGCATCGAAATTTTGCTACTTTTTGTTATTTTATTTCTTGTTGGAAAAAGAAGTCCAGTAGCCTTGTAAATGAACAAACAAACTCAACTCCCAGTTAAACGAACCTGGATGACTGAGAATCTTCACAGACGAATTCCATGCTAGGGATTATCAAAGGGGATTGAAAATAAAACAGCCAACATTATAATGTCATTATACAAAATGATAGTAAGGCCGCACCTGGAGTATCGTGTACAATTCTGGTCACTGTATCTACTATACACAGTAGACCCTTGTATAACAAACAGCTTGTATAACATAAAATTTGTACAACATAAAAAATCTGGAGATAGGGGAAATTTGCTTAACATAATCGCCTATGGGGCAAATCCGTACAACAGATAAATGGGATTACTCTGTTTTCAATGCATTCCTATTGGAATTTGTATAAAGGAAAATTTGCTTAACATGATTTCATTTGGAACGAATAAATTCCTTTATACAAGGAATTAATCTAAGTAACTGACGGGTTTGTTATAAACCTTAAATGTAAATCTGCAACTTTTAGTTACACTAGGACCCCCTCATCTACAGGAGTAATATCTGCTGATTCACTTATCCTCAGTCTGAAAAATATTAAAAGAAATATATATACATATATATACCTAAAATCCTGTACCTCTATATATATAGAGAGAGAGGTATAGGATTTTTCTTTTAATATTTTTCAGACTGAGGATAAGTGAATCAGCAGATATTACTCATGTAGATGAGGGGGTCCTAGTGTAACTAAAAGTTGCAGATTTACATTTAAGGTTTATAACAAACCCGTCAGTTACTTAGATGCAAATGAAATACACAAGCAACTCCATAATAAGGTCTGAAGGCTGGGAAGTGCTCCCTGAATGCCAAGCGCTCTGATTGGGCCTTGCTCTTCAAAGGAGAGCAACTTCCCAGCCGCCAGGAACCTTTCCTCCCGATGGGGAAAAGGAAATTAATTTGTGATCCTTTGTATTAATCTGCACAAGGCTTTGAAAGGGAAATGACCACCACGGCCCATGCCTTGCCGCTTCTCCCTCGGATGGAAATTGCACGGTTCCTTTTCACTCAGCTGATGAGAAACTCTTGTTCTCCGAAACCGACAGAAGGAATGCGGCCATTTGTTAAATCACAGCAAAACCCGGTTTTGTTTTGTTTTTGCCACAGGGTGGAAAGAAAAAGAAATAGTAATCAACTGCCATGACATTTCTGTGGGAACGGAACGGAAGCCCTTTAAAGCCGGCGTTGGCTGCGGAAAGCACTTCAGAAACCCATAATAAGCTGGAAATGGAGGCTGGAGTGCCTTAACATAAGAACATAAGAAGAGCCGTGCTGGATCAGGCCAAGGGCCCATCTTGTCCAGCTTCCTGTATCTCACAGTGGCCCCACCAAATGCCTCTGGGAGCACACAAGACTAAATATCTGTCTCCTGATACCACTCCCCTGCATCTGGTCCTTGAAGCACCCTGGTTTTAATAATGGAGATGACACATCTCCATCATGGTTTATAACCTAAGAACATAAGAACATAAGAAGAGCCATGCTGGATCAGGCCAAAGGCCCATCTTGTCCAGCTTCCTGTATCTCACAGTGGCCCCACCAGATGCGTTTGGCAGCGCATGAGACTAGGGCCGTTACTTCACGAACCGCTCGCTTCGCGGCAAGCCCTCATTTCTGTGCGAATCGATCGTTTCAGTCCGCACGCTCCTCCTTTTTGGCTGCGATGCCACCCCGACCACGCCCCCTTTACCGTGCTCCAAGCGGGGTGAGTGGTTCCCCTGCCAGCGGCCGGGAATCTTTTCGCTTCGCATCTCGCTTCGCTCCCAACGTGACGTGTGGTCTCGGTTTTTGGCTTTTATTTCAAGTTTTTTTAAAAAATATTCAAACAGGGATATCGATGCATCGCTATATCGTTTCATCGCTTTGCGCTGTTACTTCCTCGCTCGAGTAGCGGCGGCGGCGGCGGCGGGAGCAGGAGGAGCCGCTGCCGCCTCGCCCGGCCAGAGCAGGGCACCCGGGGCAGGCAGCGTGCAAGCGGCGGAGGGCGGGTGGCTGTGCCATGCGGGGCTCCCCCCGATTAGCGGCGGCGGTGGGGGGGGCTGCCAATGATGCCAGGAAACAGTTGAAATCAGTAGAGCCATTGCAACTGACAGTCCAGCATCAGTGCATCGATACGCCGTCGGTAGGTATTTTTTTAAAGGACGGATGGGAAATAAGGAACGTTGAAAAGTGGCATGCGAATGCGAAGGGAGCACGTGAGGTTGTGCTCGAATCGGTCCTAAAACTGCAGCTCGTGAGTACTGAGAAACAGGGGCGGGAGCGAAGCGAGAACACATGACCGCCACGTGACCGCCTCCGAATTCACAGGGAAGGCAAGGTCGGTTCGAAGCGAGGCACTTCGTGAAGTAACGGCCTAGATCTCTGTCTCCTGATACCACATCTCCATCATGGTTTGTAACCTGCGATAGACTTTTCCTCCAGGAATCTCTCCAATCCCCTTTTGAAGGCATCCAGGCCAGATGCCATCACAACATCCCATGGCAGGGAGTTCCACAGACTGACACCACACTGGGTAAAAAAATATTATATTTGGTCTGTTCTTACTCTCCCAGCCCTCAATTTGAGTGGATGTCCCCTAGTTCTGGTATTTTGTGAGAGGGAGAAGATCATCCCTCTATCCACTTTACTCATGCCCTGCATCATTTTGTATGTCTCAATCACACCTGTACGCCTCTCTCTCTCTCTCTCTCTCTCTCTCTCTCTCTCTCTCTCTCTCTCTCTCTCTCTCTCTCTCTCTCTCTCTCTCAAGAACACATCCATCCTCGAGACCTTTCATCATTTCTGACTCAGCAGAAAATGGGAAATTGCACCCCAGGACAACCTGCAGCGGATCCTGCTGCCAAAACTGGAATTGCTATGAGGCTTAATTAGGCGACGTATTCTTCAGAAAATGCTTGGTGCCAGGAAATGCTTAAGAATTAAAATACAGGGTTTCAAAAACAGCGAGGGAGGATGATGTACGCCCAAAAGGGAGATTACTCCAACAGCTCCCAAGAGAATATTGATCCCTAAACCCCTGTTGATGGCTGTGAAGCCTAAACACACACACACACACACACACACACACACACACACACACACACACACACACACACACACACACACACACACACATTCAGCAACTGTGACTCCATTCCACCAGCTGCTTAGAAGCAATGCTTCTGTATTCAAAGGCCTCTAATCGACGTCGGAGGGGAAATGAATCCTCCGATTTTGACGTCAAATTTCGGTGCCACTGAAGGGCAGATGGGCAAAAAATAAATCTTGGGGAAGATGACCTTGTTCCAGCTGCTTTGCACAGACATTTAGAGAACTCTACTTTAATGTAAAGAAATACAGAGATTACCATTCATCTGCTGGGATCTATTTATGTGTTTATTTTTCAGCATTCCCATGGGGCCTCCAGCTGGGATTGTTTACCAAGCTCTACAGGAGCATGAAAATATGCACTGATTTCACTCCCTCCACTTCCCATGGGTAAAAATCAGTTGTGGGGTTGTGTACACAGGGAACGGGAAAAGGGTAGAGCGGGAGTGTACAAGGGCTATGGAGTTTTGTAGGAACCAAATGTTCCTTTTCAAGAGGAATATGTCGCTTTACCGTTTACTAGTTTTTCAGCAGCCAGATAGTCTGCTGTAGGGACCAGACAAATCTCATCAGGAATCTGATTCCATAAGTGAGGGGCTGTCACTGAGAAATCCCAGTTCCTCGTTAGTGATTTCCGGGCTTCCTTTGGAATGGGCACCCTCAAGTGTCCTGCTTGAGAAGACCGAGTGTTTGGGGCGATATTCTGCGGTAGGAATAAATGGAGAACTAGTTTACTTGGAAGTCACTTAACAGGCTTAACAGTGAACTTAAGAAGATGCTATAGGTGAAAACAAAATAAAAATAGAATGTTTTTTTGAAAAAAATCACATGGTGTCACCTTAAAGACTAACTTCTATCATCTTTACCGTGAGCTTTTGTGGACAAATCTGATGAATTGAACTTGTCCACAAAAACTTGTATTAAAAAAAAAAGAAATTAGTCTTTAAGGTGCTACCACGTTTTTATCTTTTATCTTTTTTTTTATTGTCTCCTACAATGATTGCACAGATTAAGGTGGCAACCCCATCTACAACTGCTCCTAAGCAAATGGTGTTTTCACACTGACACACCTTGTGGGTAACAGAGAAGAACAAGCAACCTCACTCCTCTATGAGTGTACTGTGTACTATGGAAGGCTTGATGGTAACTACCCCAAATGCTCTTGGTAAATGATGTGATATATTCACTAATTGCACAGTGGTGCTCCTGACATCATCATCGTCGTCGTCGTCACCATTATTTATTTATTATTTATAATTTATTTCCTGCACTTATATACTGCGCCATTTCCAGGAGGACTCTGGGCCATTTACAAAAAAAAAGAAAACCAATAAAATACAATTATTAAAATGCATAGTAAAAACAGTAGCGGGGGAACAACGTTAGGGCACTAGTCAATAAAAGGCCCTCAATAAAGGCAGCAGGTGAGGAGGAAAAAAAAGAGGAAGGAAAACTTCTTCTTCATCATCATCATCATCATCATCATCATCATCATCAACAACAACAACAACAACAACAACAACAACAACAACAACAACAGATTGGAGACAACACCACACTGGTTCTTGTTTTATCTTGTTTTATCTCTTTCCAGCTGTCCCAACACCTCCGGATGTCTGCTGGAAGAGATCTCAGCCTCTACATTTGTGTATTCGTCTTTCCAATGAACCTTGCACCATCTGTCTAGACTGCGAATGCAAAACAGAGCTTGCTTTGTAATTAATCAGAGGAGGCAACATTTGAAGGTATTTAAATGCGCAGACACGCATCTTGCTCCATTTGGGAGGAATCTAATAAGATGGTTTCCTCTTCCTCTGTCATGAAGGACACTGCTCTTTTCCAGCGGCCAGATTTTAACAGGCTCTAAAGGAGAATCACTTAAAGAAAACCATCTTGGGGCGTTTATACACGACCCCTAAGCTGCGCTGCAAATGGCTCCCAGCTCCGGAGCTTAGAAATGTTTTCCCACCAGCTCCGGAGTTTGGAGACAATTAAGTGTGATCCCGCCCACTTTAGTGCGACCCAGCGCATTTTTCATGTACCTGCTCTGCAGGTGAAAAAAATTTGATGCGGATAAGAGTGCCGGGCTCTCCTGGCTTGTCTGTTGTTTTTTTGCCTCCCGCCCCTTTAAGAGCTCCTTGAGACGGAACCAGGAAGTAACGGGGCTCGTGGCAAGTTCGACCGGCAGCGGCAGGTTAGTAAATCCCTCCCCCATTTGAGGGGTGGGGACAGAGGAACAGAAACGAACCCCCAAGATCTCTGGTCCGAATTTAAGGGACCAGCGGATCTTAGGGGTCGTGTGAAAAGGCCCTAGGGTACAGAAAGCTGGATCCCGGGCTTTTTGCATCTATTTTCCACTATCTTGTACCATGCAAGTGGCATTGAGAGTGTATGGTTCTTGATCAGGAGCTGTCTCTATCCATAACAATTATTCTTTTCTTTATGTTAAATGAAAAACTTGGGAGTTTAACCTTGAGTAATTGTGAAGGATACTGCTCAGCCCCGGGACTATTATTCCCTGGTTCTAGAGATGGGCACGAAACAAACTTTTAATTCATTTTGTTATTCGTTATTCATTTTGTTAGCTAACAAAACAAATAACAAACCAACCCATCAAAGAAAAACAAAATGAAATGGAAATGTCCGTTTTGTTCACTTTGTTTTTCATTCCCCCCTTGTCGCTGCTACCACTGAAAGTCCTCCTGGTCCTGGAACTCCAGGGAAGTTGCTGCCTGTAGAGGCGCTGGCCCCAAACCAGTGCCTCAAAAAGCCCCCGGCTGGGGGCTTTTTAAAATAAAATAAAAGTTCTAAAATAAATTTTAAAAAAATGAGTGCCAACCAGGCCCCAGGGACTGCGTGGTCAGCGCTCTAAAATAAAAAATAAAAAAAAAAAAAAATAAAACGAGTGCTGCCCCACCCCCAGGGACTGCATTGTCGGCACTCTAAAACAAACAAACAAAAACAAAACAAAAAATAAAACGAGCGCTAACCCAGCCCCTGGAGCCATGCAGTCGGCGTTCAAAAACAAAACAAAACAAAACAAAACAATAATAATAATTTTAAAAAGAGCGCTGACATGGCCCCAGAGGCTGTATGGTTGGCACTCTAAAATTAAAAACAAAAACAAAAAATAAAATGAGCACTGACCCAGGCCCAGGAGCCATGCAGTTGGTGCTAAAAAAACAAAAAACAAAAATAAAACAAAACAAAAAACAAAACAAAACAAAAAACCCACCAAGACACTGGCCCCAAGCCAGGGCCTTAAAAAGCCCCTGCTGCTGCCAGGATCACCGCCACTGCCACCCCCGGTAAGTTGGACTCCAACCACTTCGGCTCGGTTCGGGTTCGTATGATTTTTTTTTTTTTTAAAAAAATCGTATGAACCCGAACTGAACTGAAGCAAGGGTGGGCCCGAAACAGAACAAACCGAACCGTCGGTTTTCTGTTTCGTGCCCACCTCTATCTGGTTCCCATCTCCCAAGAAGTCATCAGAAACTGCAGAATTCAGGTAGCTATCAAACCCACTGGAGTTTGAGTACTGGCTTGTGCAGCTCTCCCCCTTGGCTCTGTATTAGAATAAAGGACTATTGTGGCCAATGGAGGAAGGATCAGACGGAAAGTAATAGGCTGCAGCTAAACTGCTGAGCTGACCAGGGGCTATGTGAGAATGATCAGGGAAGCTAAAAGATCTCATGCTTCCCTGAGGATTGGGGAGGCCTTGAACCACCAGGCTGAATTGTTCAGGGTGATTCGAGACCTTTCCAATCCTGATCAGCAGAGGCCTCCTCCTAGAGATTTCTCGAGAGAGCCGCTCGCAGCCCATTTTAAATCTAAGATATAGGCTATCCAGGCTGATCTGAACTCCGGTTCCACTAGTCTGTCCCTGGGATCTGATTGTGCCACACCCCCTCGGTCTCCCCATTTTGTTGAGTTTGGGCCCGTTCATCCAGCTGAGGCCTCCAGGGTGCTGGCTCATTGCCGGCCAGCGGCTTCTCCGTTCGACCCTTGCCCATCATGGCTGATTAAGACCACCGGAGGGAGCATGCCGGAGGGGGCAGCTGCGATTGCATCTGCCTCCTTCAGGGATTCTACCTGTTCGCCTGAAAGAGTCCATGACGTGGCCCATCCTTAAGAGACCTGGCTTGGCTGTAGATGATTTGTCCAACTATTGTCGGGTAGCCAACGTTCCCTTCATGGGCATGGTGGTCAAGCTGGTTGCAGTGGTCAGGCTCCAGTCGTTTCTGGAGGAATTTCATTTGCTGGACCCATTCCAGTCCAGATTCAGGCCATGGCATGGGACCGAGACAGCCCTGGTTGCGTTGCAAGCCCCAGCAGGCAGTTAGAAACCACACACACCCCAACAATCCCCAAACCTAACACTTTAAAATGGCTTCCTATGGGCACCCCCATTGGAGTTGAATAACTTGGCCCCCTGCACCCCAAACCAGGAAGGTTCACACCAAATTTGGTGCCTCTAGGACCCAGAGGAGCCGTTTTACAGCAAAATGAATTGATTTATTTTAAACAAAACAACAACACTGTTTCATTTTTTGACTAATGAATGCTGCTTCCCTGTTTCATTTTGTTTTGTTAGCTAACGAAATGACAAAATAGCAGAGTAGCCCTTGGGCTTGATGGGGGGGGTATGAAAATCTAATTAATGATTAATTATAGGATTGCTATAAGTTAGTTCTGATTTTACCATGCATAACCACCACCACCATCACCATCTTTTAAACCCTGCAAATGCTGGATAGGATACACCTTCTCTCTAGAGATGAAGAATATTGCAAGGGTGTACTACTCTGGGGAACTTGAAGCTATTTCTGCTCTGTGAATCGCTGCACTTCTGCTGTGCTGCTAGAAAAAACTAATCAAAACTTCAAAACCATAATGGCCTCGGGCTTTATGCTGTTACCTCTGTTGATATTTGTGTTCCAACCGGGGCCACAGATACAGTTGGTTATCAGTTTCCAGCAAAGCTCCAATCAGAATCACCAAAGATGGGGGTTTCTGGAGTTCTAGTCCATTAACACTTGAGAACCTACAGGCAAAGAACTCCTGGTCTAGACGGAGAAGAATCCTGCTAGCTTTTCAGAGGCCAAGAGAACATTGTCTGCAACTTCTACAAAAAGCTTCCTCTGAAATGAAACCACTAGATCAGTGGTGGCCAAACTTCAGCCTTCCAGATGTTTTGGACCACAACTCCCATAATCCCAAGCCTGTACTGCCAATGACAAAGGACTGTGGGAGTTGTGGTCCAAAGCATCTGGAGGGCCAAAGTTTGGCCATCACTGCACTAGATCTAGCCTGCACCCCACCCCACTAGTTTCTACACTGGAAAGTCCTCTGGCGTGTTCAGACAACCAACAATGTATTGATGTTAACAGAACTTGCCGTTCCCCCCATAACAGCCCTGGAACATTATTTTCTTCAGAGGAACAGCTGAAATGAAAGCTTCACTCAATTCTCTCTCTCTCTCTCTCTCTCTCTCTCTCTCTCTCTGGCATCCCATTTCTCCTGTGTTTGGGAGAGCATGCCACTTGTTTATTGATGTTCTAGGTCTTAACACACTGGCCGGAAAGTCCTGGGCACCCGGCCAGCGCTGAGCAAATAACAATGAATAAGAACGTCCCTGGTTTCAGATGGGAACAAACAGATTCTCAGAACTACAGTCCTCATCAGGACAGGAGACCTGAGGAGAGAGCACTGGCTCATTATTGGTGACTTTGAAACCTCCTTTGATGTCTGCACAGCATTCTAAGTGTTTTCTGTATGCTCCCTCTTGTTCACTTGGGCAATTAAAATGGCTTTTCTTTCTTTCTTTCTTTCTTTCTTTCTTTCTTTCTTTCTTTCTTTCTTTCTTTCTTTCTTTCTTTCTTTCTTTCTTTCTTTCTTTCAAAATTTCAGAGCCAGTGGCTTTTGCTAAGAGCCACCTTTAGAGGTGTGCTATCTACAGTGGTACCTCGGATAACAAATTCAATTCATTATCCGAAGCAATTTGCTATTAAAAAAAATTCATTATCCGAAACGCGGTTTCTCATAGAAATGAACGGGAAACCGATTAATCCGTTCCAGAGCCTAGGAAAAAGACACAGACACCTGGGTTTTTTGGGTTTTTTTTTTTGCTCAAAACTCTTTTTAAAGTGCACTTAAAAGATACAGATGCAATGAAACCCGGGAAAACTCTTTTTTACCGATGCATGCAGGAAATATGTTATCCGAGGCAGCCGAGAGGGAAAATTTGCTATCGGAAGCAGCCCATAGGGAAAATTTGCTATCGGAGGCAGCCCTATACCTGGAAATATTCGTTATCTGAAAATTTTGTTATCAGGGGCATTCGTTATCTGAAAATTTCGTTATCAGGGGCATTCGTTATCCAAGGTATTACTGTACTTCTGTTTTCTTAGTTTGGGTTTTGTTCTTGAAGAAGAACATTAAAATTGCACGTCTTTTGTGATCCATATAGAAGGGTTGGTTTTGTTTTGTTTTGTTTTTTGATGCACATCCATTGTCTTTCAGGGAATGGGTTTCATCCTCTGATTCTGGTGAAGTGGCCTTGGGCCTTTGGTATAAAAATGAAATAAACAACACACACACAAACACACACACACACACACACACACACACACTTGTAGAGGAACTTCCTTGTCTTGAAAATCCTTTCACAGTCACTGTAGCTCGGCCTGTAACAATACAAACAATAACGCAACAGTAGGAGATAACGTTGGCCTGACTTTCCTAAAGGCTGCTATCTAACCTTCCACAACCCAAGTGTCCTTTTAAAAGGCAGGGTAAACTATTTTAAATAAGTAAAAATAAATCAAGTCAGTAGCTTGCTGGCATTTTTATACACCTGCCTGCACCTGCTTGGTGAAGGCAGTCATTTGCGGGGACGGTCACTCTGGGGAAAATAATGGGGGGGGGAGGATTTAAAAGAAGAGGAAACTGAGGGAAGGGTTGAAAAACAGAAAAGAAGAAACTTCCCCCCCCCCCATTGTCTGACTGCTTACAGGTCATTTTCACTCCCCATAGGTGAATTCCGACATCTGTGACATCCACGCCTCCCAAGTTGCCCTTAAGGCTTCCTTCAAAGCTATTAAAATCTCCCCAGCGGTCTTTTTCTCTCCTCAACCCAGAATAGAAAGTCGGGGCAGAAGTTCCAGAGTAATGTTAGCAGCCATCTAGGTTGGAAAAGACTCCTGTTTGGGATGGCAATAATGTTAGAGCCGCTATGCCCAATGCCCGGAGGGAATCTGGCTGTTGCCATTCCAGAAAGCAACTTTCCTAAGCACTCAATGGGAAGACCTTTCCTCAGATGTGCTATCCAAAATAGTATGCTACGATCAGTGGCTCCCATCCTTGGGTAGTCCAGGTCTTCTTGGACTCCCGTTCCCAGAAGCCTTCAGCACCAGCTGTAATGCTTGGCGTTTCTGGGAGTTTTAGTCCAAGAGCAACTGAGTGGTCCCAAGCTGGGCATCATTAAGAACATAATATAAGAACATAAGAAGAGCTATGCTGGATGAGGCCAAAGGCCCATCTAGTCCAGCTTCCTGTATCTCATAGAGGCCCCACCAAATATGTCCAGGAGCACATGAGACTAGATATCTGTCTCTTCATACCACTTGCCTGCATCGGGCCCTCGAAGTACCCCGGTTTTAAGCCTGGAGATTACACATCTCCACCATGGTTTGTAACCTGTGATGGACTTCTCCTCCAGGTATCTGTCCAATCCCCTTTTGAAGGCATCCTGGCTAGATGCCATCACCACATCCTGTGGCAGGGAGTTCCACAGACTAACAACATGCTGGATTAAAAAATATTTTCTTTTGTCTGTTCTCACTCTCCCAACCCTCAGTTTGAGTGGATGTCCCCTAGTTCTGGTATTTTGTGAGAGGGAGAAGAGCGTCCCTGTATCCACTTTGCTCATGCCCTGCACGGGGCAGACAGACTGCCCAGAAGAAAGCTAGTACCTACTGGTTTTGCCAGTGGATTACTGGAGGTACATGGCAAGCCAGTATAGGAAACAGATCACTGGATTATTCACCCCATTTCTGTGATTGTAGCATGGCAATAGCAGGCCATACATTCTTCTCCTTCTGGGGCAGGGCCTATAGAGACCTGTGAAAGGTCTATTCTACACCATCTTAGAATCCTAGTTTCCACTGATCCAAGCTGCCTTTGCCATCAGATATTGCTAACTGCTGGTTTTGTACATGAACCTGTGATGTCAACTGAAGTAGTGGTGCGCAAGCCTGCTGGCGTGTTAAATAAGAGTTTGTTTCCTGTGACTCCGTCTCTGGTTGTGATGAGCCATGGTTGGGAAGAACCACTACGAGTAAAATACGAACCCAATCTCACCGGGCACCTCAAAAGCAATCTTGTACAGTATCCTGCCTGTGTTGAAATGGGCACGGAGAAATTGAAGACTATATTCACACCTACGTAGCCTTTCTAAGCACTGATTAAGCATGGGTCGTTAGCAGAGGTCTCCCTCATGGTGTGACGTGGTCCTGATTTGTCTAGGGATGAATGAAAAGTGTTGGGAAGCACTGCACAGTTTTGACTTTCACACACCCCAGGCCATGGTCCATCCAAGGAGTCTATTCAGGCCATTGCCCACCTAACGAGCCTATTCCGGCCACTATCCATCAAACCTACTCAGACCAAGGTGAACTATAAATTGGAAGCCTCCCACCAATTTTCCTCAGACTGAAGAAGCTACTTGGATAAGTGGCAAAAAAAGTTTTGATCCCACAAGAAAAGAAGTCCAGTTGCCAACACTCAACATCCAGATCATCTCACCTGGATGACTAAGGATCTCCACAGACATACCTGTTGGGTCTTTTCCTTTGGAAAAAGAACAATGAGGCAGTAGGAGGAAGCGAGATGTGTTCAGAGTGCTTGGCTTCCCTTGGTTTAAGAAGCCAAACCTGGTTTCTACATTGGCCATGAGACTTTGGGACTTTAAGCAAAGGATATACTTTGGGAGCTAGCTGCCTAGATGCCCTAAGCACATCCAATCTCGTCTGATTTCGGAAGCTAAGCAGGGTTGGCCCTGGTTAGTACTGGGATGGGAGACCTCCAAGGAATACCAGGTACTGTAGGCGCCTGGAGTAGGAACTGGCAAGCCACTCCAGTATTTCTGCCAAGAAAACTCCATGGACATGGAGTCATGAAGAGTCGGTCACGACTGTAATGACACAACACACACACACACACTTTGGGAGCTACCGATGAGAACTTGAGGCACACTCTGAGGAAGATGTACTGTATTGTCATTGAAAGCTTGCTTGCTTTATTTATTTATTATTATTATTTTGCTTTGGTAAGAATGGTAAAACCCATTCTTAAGAAACCTGGCTTGGCGACGGACGATCTTTCCAACTTCCGTCCGATCGCCATCGTTCCCTTCCTGGGCAAGGTTGTCGAGGGGGTGGCTGCCGTCCGGCTCCAGTCATACCTGGAGACAAATCATATCCTGGACCCCTTCCAGTCTGGATTCAGGCCTCTTCGCGGGACCGAGACCGCCCTGGTCGCTCTGCAGGATGACCTCCTCAGGGAGGCCGACAGGGGGAGTTCCTCCCTGCTCGTCCTTCTTGATCTCTCAGCAGCCTTTGATACCGTCGACCACGGTAACCTTCTGGCCCGGCTCGCTGAGGCGGGAATTGGTGGTCAGGCCTTGGCCTGGCTCCGTTCCTTCCTTGGCGGCCGGACTCAGAGGGTACAGCTGGGGGATGTCTTGTCGGCTCCTTGGACTCTCCCTTGTGGGGTGCCCCAGGGGTCGGCAATCTCCCCCGTGCTGTTCAATGTTTATATGAGGCCGCTGGGGAGGTCATCAGGAGATATGGAGTTCGCTGTCATCAGTACGCTGATGACACGCAGCTCTATATCTCCTTTTCTACGTCTGCTGAGGAGGCGGTTCGATCCCTCGATCTGTGCCTGGAGGCCGTTCTGGAATGGACCAGAGATAACCGGCTCAAGCTTAATCCGGAGAAGACGGAGGTTCTGTTCTTCGGGGCGCCCTCGTCTCGGTACAATGGCCCCCTCCCTAGTCTGGGGGGTACTTCCCTCCAGCCTACAGACAGGGCCAGGAATCTGGGCGTGGTCCTGGATTCCGCCCTCTCCCTGGAAGCCCAGGTGATGGCAGTCTCCAGGGCCGCTTTTTTTCCATCTCCGCAGGATCGCCCAGATCCGTCAGTACCTTGACGAGTCCTCCCTGAGGACAGTTGTGCAGGCCCTGGTGATCTCGAGGATCGACTACTGCAATGCCCTCTACGTGGGGTTGCCCTTGACCCTGGTCCGGAGGTTACAGCGGGTGCAAAATGCGGCGGCCAGGCTGGTGGTGGGTGCTCGTAGATTCGAGCACATCACCCCAGTCCTGGTCCGCCTGCATTGGCTGCCCGTTGTCCTCCGGATCAGGTTCAAGGTCCTGGTCTTGGTTTTCAAGGCCCTCCACGGCTTGGGACCAGGATACCTGGCGGAGCGCATCTCCCTGAGGGCATCCGGATCCAGACCCACGAGATTGTCGCAGGCGCGCTCTTTGAGAGTGGCCACACCCAGAGAGGCGCGGAAAACGCGTACGCGGAACCGCGCCTTCTCTGTGGTGGGGCCCTCGCTTTGGAACCATCTGCCTCCTGAGCTGCGCCTGCTGGAGTCCCTGCCCGCCTTTAAGAGGGCCTTGAAGACCTACCTCTTCAAGGAGGCTTATGGTGCCCTTATTAGTTAGTTTTTCTTTTCCTTCCTATCCCTCAACGTCTGCCGCCATCTTGCCCTCTGCTGCCCTTGCTGGTGGCTTGCTATTTTTTAGCTTTTAGCTTTTGTCTTTTTAGTTCTTGCGTTGTTAGCCGCCCAGAGTTCCCGTTGGGAAGATGGTGCGGGATATAAGCACTTAAATAAATAAATAAATAAATAAATAAATTTATTTTTTTAATGGTCCAATAAAGCTACCACCTGTTCCTGCGTTTGTCTGGTTTTGAGGAGTATGCAACCTTTTTCCTGAATTGTCCTGCGACTTCTGACTTGTTTGCGATACTGTACCTATGTAGAAATGCACACTTTTGTGTGAGCATTATAGCAGCACAGGAGCAAGTGAGCAGGTAGAGACAGTGTAGCAATCAGTAGCAAAACAAATAACACATCCCCCTAATTTTAAACGAACCCTCAAGCAAGCATTCAAATAGATGCTTTCTATTTCAAATCCGGCTTTTTGTGCATCTAATATCTGTTCATCTGGCAGATGTGTGTGGCTCACAGACCCCAGATATTTATTTATTTATTATTTAGTTTTGAGTATTTTTATCTCGCCTTTCTCCTTGGAAAAGGACCCAAGGGACACCCAACACCTTTTTGTCCCTTAGCAAACGTTGGTCTCCTTCGGTACCACTGTCCTTATGAATGTCTGTATACAGTACATAAAATGAGAGGAGAGGAGCTCCACTTGGATATAATTTCCATTGGAAATCAAAGAACCAGCCTGACGAGCCTCCAGAAATTGCTCTTGAAACAGGGACATATCCGTGAAATTGCTCTCTTATTTGACAATAGCATCAATTTTCACAGCTCTGCAGCATACTTATGATATATAAATGGAGTTTGCTGTCAAATTAAACACCTTTGCTCTAGTATTTAATGAAGGACAGGGTTGGTTTATTCCTCTGCATAAACCTTGGCTATGGATGTAATTTCTTAAATGAGCAACATGGGGTGGGGGGGTGGGGTGGACATCCAGATAGATTAAATTTAAACGTCACACAGAAGGAGTAAAATATGATATTGATTCCCCCTCTCAAAAAGATGAGAAGCCAAGCCAGCGCATTTATACAAAGCTAGGCTAAAATTGCTTGGTGGAAAAGCATGTAGGCTCTTATTCAAGATGTGAATAACTTACCCCCTTGAGGGAAGAATTAATTTCAGCCAGAGTTTTTCAAAAGAAGATAAAAGACAATGGAGGGAAGAAAGGAAAGAAATAAACTATGAAAATGGAGCCTTTACATTATCTGCTGCAGAAACTGGGCAATAACAAATGAATGATAGAATCCGAAAAATAACCTTTAGCTTCTTATCTTTTTAAAAAAAAAAAAACCTTTAATAAAAAGGAATATTTAGAGCAATGGTTCCCAACCTTGGGTCCCCAAATGTTATTGGACTAAAACTCCCAGAGGCCTTCACCACTAGCTGTGCTGTCCAGGATTTTGGGGAGTTGTAGTTCAAAAACATATGAAGGATGCAAGGTTGAGAACCACTGCCTTAGGAGAAATCTGTGTTTGTTTGCAGGGAAAAAAAGGAAACAGACCCCCTACAACTCTCAAAACTAAAGTTCCCTTTAGTTTTTTAAAGTTCCCTTTAGTTTTTTCTCCAGATCAGACAGTTTTTCTATGGGAAAAAATCCACATGTTTCTTAGGATAGGCAGGCTTTAATGTGGTCGAAGACTACAAACACAGGCCTTTGCAAAAAAAAAAACAATAGGACTTACAAAATTGGTAAAGTGTTCTGCTTATTTATAGAATGGAGAATTTACAGAATTTATAGAATGGTGCTAGTTTAAAATAGGAGCTTTGGAGAGAAACAATGTTTGGTGCACCAGAAGAGCATTCCACATTAAAAGGAATTCCCATCTCTTTACTTTTCAACCAGGATGACATTACTACCAGTTCCCCCTAGTGGCCAATTATGATACTGTGCCTTTACAGACCACATCAATGCGGTGGACCCTAATATTAGGTTCACTAGGGAAGACATCCAAGACAACAGGCTGGCTTTCCTGGATTGTGCAGTCATCATCAGACCTGACCGTGGCCTGGGAGTAGACGTTTACAGGAAACCCACCCACACAGATCAATACTTACTGTTTGACTCCCACCATCCATTACAGCACAAACTAGGAGTCATCAGGACCCTAAGCCACAGAGCAGAGAGCATCCCCACCTCCACAGAAGCCAAGAAGAAGGAAGACAGGCACCTGAAGACAGCGCTTAAGGCCTGTGGATATCCAAAGTGGGCCTTCAACAAAGCAGTGGGCCATCCCAGAAGAACAAGGGATCAGTCTGAGACCCAGACCCGACGGAAGAACCTGGTCATTCCTTACATGGCGGGAGTGTCGGAGAAGCTTAAAAAGATTTTTGGCAAACACCACATCCCTGTTTATTTCAAATCCACAAACACACTAAGGCAGAGACTTGTCCACCCAAAGGATCCGATACCAAACCATAAAAGGAGCAATATAGTATATGCGGTCCAATGCAGTGAGGAGTGTTCAGACCTCTACATTGGAGAAACTAAACAGCCATTAAACAGAAGGATGGCCCAACATAGGAGGAGCAACAGCTCAGGAGCAGAATCAGCAGTACACCTCCATTTGAAGGACAAAGGGCACTCTTTCAAAGATGAGGATGTACACATATTAGACAAAGAAGAGAGGTGGTTTGAAAGAGGAATAAGGGAGGCCATTCATGTGAGCATTGAAAACCCCTCCCTCAACAGAGGTGGTGGGCTCCGGCATAGTCTATCTGCTACTTATCAGGCTGTGCTTTCCAAAGTACCCAGACAAATAAAAAAAAAGCCTTCACCACCAAGGCCATAGCTAACGACCCATTCTTGATAGGTTTCAGCACCTTAGGCCATTGTTCACCTTAAGGCTAAGGATACTATTGTCTCCAATACGAGCCTATTTAGGCCATTGTTCGTCTTATAAGCCTAATTCAGGCCAGGGTGACAAGAGGTCAAAGCTGCCTATAAGATGGAGGATTTGCACTAGCTGTATTCAGACCGATGAAGCTGTTTGGATGAACAGCGAAACGTTTCTATCTCTCAAAAAAGAAGTCCAGTAGCCATGACTCAACTTCCAGATAAACTCACCTGGATGACTGAGAATCTTCACAGACATATTGAAAACAAGAACTAAATATGGACAATGTAGGACTCAGAGGAGCAGCCCCAGAGGATGATACATTAAGATTAAATCACATTAGAGGTGAAAAAGTAAACAAGCCTCTGGTTTTGTGCTTAACACAGTCAGGAGCCTTGCTGGCACTGGCAGTGTGGTTATGGAGACAAAAGAGACAGGCCCAAACTTGAGACAGTTCTGATGTGTAAAAGAATGAGTGGGCAAATCTGATGTCAGGAATAGCAATGAAGAGGAACCAGTTCCAGAACCCTTCAGCCTCCTAGGATGTTATACAAAGGATTTCAAAGTGGCTTTTGTAGAAAAGTGGAATTTCCAAGGGTTATTTGTGGTTCCTGATCATCCACACTATTTATTGCATTCATGATCACTATATATTGCTCTGAAAAGCAGACAGTAGAGAAAGCTGACAGGGGAAAAGACTGATTCATCTGAAATGTGATGCTAGACTAGAGGAAACCTTTGCAGGTAACTCGGACCTGCCAGAAAGACGGGGAAGAGGTTCCTAGATCAAATCCAGCGTGAACTGGCTGTGGAGGAAACTGAGACTGTTCTCCTTTGAGTACATGATGAAGAGGCCGAATTCTCTAGAAAAGACAACAATGCTAGGAAAAGTGGAAGACAGCAAGCCAAGGGGAAGAACAAATATGAGATGCTCGGACCTCCCTGAAGGAACTAAAGGCCTGAGTTTGGACGGGTTGAGCCGGATTGAGGAGGATCATTTTACTTTTCATCTTATATTTCTGCGGATTGGTATGTTTCAGTTCAGGCTGCATTGTTATTAGATTCTGAATTTATCTAAAGTGTTTGTTGTTTCATTGGCTGTGAACCGCCCAGAGTGGTCTTGTAGCTAAATGGAATGAATGAGTGAAGGAAGGAAAGAAAGAAAGTTCGCTCATTCACAGGGTCACCAGAAACCAGGGGAGCAAACTGACAGGTTTAACTCTAATAATAGTGCACGAGCAGGTGTACCATTTCCCCTCTCCTTTTGCTTCTGTTTACACTGGACTCTCTATTACAAACGGTTTGTATAACATAAAATCTGCACAACATAAAAAAATCAAGAGATGGGGGAAATTTGCTTAACAGAATCGCCTATGGGGTGAATCCGTACAACATAAAAATGGTTGCAATTACGGATTACTCTGTTTTAAATGCATTCCTATAGGGAATTTGTATAAAGGAAACTTTGCTTAACAAAATTTCATTTGGAAGAATTAATTCCTTTATACCAGGACTGTACAACTTTGAATAGGCCAAGGTCTCCTTTTCCTGGTCCAAAGTGCCTGAGGGCTACTACACTAAAACCTCTACTTACAAATTTTATCCGTTCCGAGCACATGCTCATAAGTATGACCTTTTGTAAGTAGAGCAGCGGTTTCCCATAGGAATGCATTGAAAACCAATTAATCTGTTCTGGAGGAAACAAATTTCAATGTGCCATGGCCCTTGAACTGCCCTGCTTGGCTGAGAGAGTGAGCTGGCAGACCCAGAACTTTGCTGGGGCAGTGGTGGTCCCTGGGATGGGGGAGGGAGGGGTGGAGAACTGATCCCCTCACTTTTTTATTGATGGCCAGTGGGCCACTTTTGAACCCTTCGCACGCTACTGGTAGCCCGCGGTCTACCTGTTGGGCAGGCCTGCTTTATACAAAGTACCACTGTATTTGCTATTTTAAGTTGTTGAATGTGTTTTCTTGTATCTTGTATTTTGTTTATGTTTGTAAACCACCTAGAGTAGCTTTTTGCTATGGTGGTGGTATATAAATCAGATAAATAAATAAATAAATAAATAAATAAATAAATAAATAAATAAATAAATAAATAAGGAAGGAAGGAAGGAAGGAAGGAAGGAAGGAAGGAAGGAAGGAAAGTTTGTTTAACAGGCATGTCCAAACTTCGGCCCTCCAGGTGTTTTGGACCATAACTCCCACAGTCCTTTGCCATTGGAAATAAAGGGTTGGAATTATGGGAGTTATGATCCAAAATATCAGGACATGCCATGCCTGGTTTAGGAGATCGCCCATTCACAGGGTCGCCAGAAACGGGGAAGGGGCGACCCGGCGGGTTTAACACGAACAACAGTAGGCGAGCAGGTGTACGATTTCCCCTCTCCTTTTGTTTCCGAGTCCAAAATACAGTGGTACCTTGTATAAAGGAATCAATGCGTTCCAAATGAAATTATGTTCAGCAAATTTTCCTTTATACAAATTCCCATAGGAATGCATTGAAAACAGAGTAATCCCGTTTTTACGTTGTACAGATTCGCCCCATAGGCAATTATGTTAAGCAAATTTCCCCTATCCCCGGAATTTTCTTATGTTGTACAAATTTTATGTTATCCAAGCTGTTTGTTATACAAGGGTCCACTGTATATGAAAAAAGGCGATTGGAAACAAAGCCAAAAAAAAAACAAAAACCCCCAAAAGAGGCAGGGAATAAATTAAGATCAAAGCACCAAGGGAACCTCTCGCCCTTCCCTCACCTCACCCTAACCCCCAACCCCCTTGGCGGCGTCAGAGCGCGGGAGCTACGGAATGGCCCCTTCTCTCCCCCCCACACGCCCTGCCGACTACATCTCCCAGAACCCCGCGCGCCGGCGGGAGGGGCGGGGCGGGGCGGGGCGGGGCGGGGCGGTGGGCGTGGCCGAGGCGCGAAGCAACGTCTCTGGGCCAAGATGGCGTCGCCGTCGTCGTCGTCGTCGTCGTCTGTATCTGTGGGGCTTCCTGGGTTGGCGGCGGCCTCCTGAGGAGGGAGAAGGAAGGGAACCTCTCGCCCGGAGGCCGCTTGAGGGGAGGCCGCGGCCCGTCGTAGGAGCCGGAAGAGGAGGAAGGAGCCTCGGCTTCTTCTTCCACCGACGGGAGGCCTCGCTTGGCCGTTGGGGCCTCCGCTTTCCCCTCAGCCGCCAACATGGCGGCCACGGCGGCGGCCTCCTCCTCCTCCTCGTCTTCTTCTTCTTCTTCTTCTTCTTCCTCGGGAGGATCCGGGGCCTCTTCTTCGGCGCCGTCGAACGCGGCGGCGTCGGCATCCTCCGGGAGCAGCAGCGGCGGGGGAGCCTCGGGCTTGACCGCCTCCCTCACCGGCACCATGAACAGGAAGAAGAAGCCCTTCTTAGGCATGCCGGCCCCGCTGGGTTACGTGCCGGGCCTGGGACGCGGGTGAGGCAGCCGCACACGTTTAAAAAAAAAAGGGGGGGGGCGGAATCGGGGATCGAGGCGGTGTGTGTTTGTGTGTGGGGGGGGTGTCGGGGGTCGGTTCCTCGATGGACCCTCTCGGCCTTGCCTTGGGGAAGGCGGCGAGGAAAGCAACCCACCCCCACCCCACCCCCCGGTTCGTTTTCTTCAGGCAAAGCTTGCCCCGGTGGTGGGGGAGACACCAGCCAAGCGTTATCAAGAAGTGGTGGCCGAACGTCGGCCCCTCGTCCAGATGAGGTGGACCACAACTCCCGCAGGCCTTTGTCCTTGGCCGGACAGGCTTGGGATTCTGGGAGTTGTGGTCCAAAACCTCTGGAAGGCTGAAGTTTGGACACCCCTGTTTATAAAGGGTGGTGCCAGGCGTAGAGTGCCTCTGAGCATGAGCAGAGTGGTAAGAACATATAAGAAGAGTATTTTATATGTATTTTTAAGTATTTTAACTAGTCAAATTATATGGGCCGAAAATGCATATCCTGATGCTTTTAAAATTATTTTAGGTGATTTTAATCAAGCTGATTTAAGGAAGGAGTTACCAAAGTTCTTCCAGCATGTTAAATGCCCTACTAGAGGGGAAAATATTTTGGATCATTGTTATACAACTTTAAAGGATGCTTATCGCTCTTTATCACGCTCAGCTCTGGGACATTCTGATCACTGCATGGTTCACCTTGTACCTGTTTACAAACAAAAGCTTAAAACACTAAAACCAACAATTAAAACAGTGAAAACTTGGACTGAGGAAGCAAAGTTAAAGTTGCAAGCATGTTTTGACTGCACTGATTGGGACCTATTTGAAAACACTTCTGCTGATTTGGATGAGCTCACAGACACTATAACATCATATGTCAGCTTTTGTGAGGACTTATGTGTGCCATCTAGGAATGTGAAAATTTACAGTAATAACAAACCATGGTTTACAACTAAACTCAAACAGCTACGTCATGCCAAAGAAGAAGCCTATAAAAATGGTGATAGAACATTGTATAATCAGGCTAGGAATATACTGAACAGAGAAATTAGAGCAGCAAAAGGAACTACACTGAAAAGTTAAAGAACCAGTTTTCAACAAATGAATCAGCAAATATGTGGAAAATTCTTAAAACCATTACTGGTCATAGTAAGACCCCTCTCCATGTTGAAGGAAATCATCAACTGGTGAATGACTTGAATATGTTTTACTGCAGGTTTGAGAGGAAACTGCAGCCATCTATTCCTGAAATTTCCATCTCAGATTTAACAACAACAACTGAGCCTGTGGAAATTTATCCCATGTTATCAGGTCCTCCATCTTTGGTGATCACAGAGAAGGAGGTGCGAAGTCTGTTTCACAATCAGAAGTTAAGAAAAGCACCAGGTCCAGATAAAATCTCTTCTTCTTGTTTAAGAGTCTGTGCTGAACAACTGGCTCCTATTTTTACCCGCATCTTTAATAGATCACTGGAGATGTGTTATGTTCCTTCTTGCTTCAAAAATTCATTGATTATTCCAGTACCAAAAAAATCTTCTGTCAAGGAATTGAATGATTATAGACCAGTTGCTTTAACTTCTGTGGTCATGAAAACTTTTGAGACACTAGTGTTGGCTCACCTGAAATCTATCACGGATTTGTCATTAGATCCATTGCAATTTGCTTATCGTGCAAATAGATCAATAGATGATGCTATTAATATGTCCTTACACTATATATTGCAACATCTTGAATCTCCAAAATCTTATGCAAGGGTTCTTTTTGTTGATTTTAGTTCTGCATTTAACACTATTATTCCAGGTATCCTTATGACTAAATTAAAACAGCTGGCTGTACCTGATCACATTTGTAAATGGATTGTAAGCTTCCTAACAGACAGAAAGCAGCAGGTGAAGTTAGGTAAAATTATATCAGATATTAGCAAGGTTAGCATAGGAGCCCCTCAGGGCTGTGTGCTTTCTCCATTTCTGTTTTCCTTATATACTAATGATTGTACCTCAAAGGATTCCTCTGTTAAAATAGTGAAGTTTGCAGATGACACTACGGTGATTGGTCTCATTCAAGACAATGATGAATCTGCCTATAGGCAAGAGATTGAACAACTAGTTTTATGGTGTACTCAAAATAATCTTGAATTAAATACATGCAAAACTGTTGAAATGGTGGTGGATTTTAGGAGGACTCGTTCTATACAGCCACCTCTTATGATATCAAATAACTTAGTGTCAATAGTGGAGTCCTTTAAATTTTTAGGTACTATTATATCTCAAGATTTAAAATGGTCATCTAATATTGAAAGTATTATTAAGAAAGCACAACAAAGAATGTTTTTTCTCGTCAACTTAGGAAGTTTAGACTGCCAAAAGAACTGTTGATTCAATTCTATAGAGGTGTTATTGAATCTATTATCTGTTCCTCTATAACTGTCTGGTTTAGCTCTGCGACTAAGCATGACAGATATAGACTTCAAAGGATAATTGGAACTGCAGAAAAAATTATTGCTACTAATTTGCCATCTATTGTGGAATTGTATACCACACGAGCTAAAAAGAGGGCGATGAAAATATATACAGATTCCACGCATCCTGGACATAATCTGTTTCAATTGTTACCCTCAGGGCGACGTTTTAGGGCATTGCATACTAGGACAACTAGATATAGAGATAGTTTCTTTCCAAGTGCTATCAAACTGTTGAATAATTAATTTTTACATTTCTTCTTCCTTTTTAAATAATAGGTTATATTGTAGTATTGTACTGTGTTTTTATTGTTGACTATATGATTCTTATATTTCCTTTTATATAGAGAGAGCATTTTTACCAAAACAAATTCTGGGTGTGTCTAACCACACTTGGCCAATAAAAGTATTCTATTCTAAAGGGTGGTGCCAGGCGTAGAGTGCCTCTGAGCATGAGCAGAGTGGTAAGAACATATAAGAAGAGCCGTGCTGGATCAGGCCAAAGGCCCATCTAGTCCAGCTTCCTGTATCTCACAGTGGCCCCACCAGAGGCATCTGGGAGCGCACGAGACTAGATATCTGTCTCCTGATAGCACTCCCCTGCATCTGGCCCTTGAAGTACCCCGGTTTTAAGCCTGGATATTACACTTCTCTATCATGGTTTGTCACCTGTGATGGACTTTTCCTCCAGGGATCTGTCCAGTCCCCTTTTGAAGGCACCCAGGCCACATGCCATCACCTCCTCCTGTGGCAGGGAGTTCCACAGGGAGTCCTTTCCTGAGGGAGACCAACCAGGCTCTTTTGAGGCATCGGGGGGGGGGGAGCCCTGCGGCCACTGCAGGATCCAAATGCTAGGTTAGGCCATAGACGATACCTTTATAGGCCATTAATAGATAGAGATAGATAAATATTTGTTGTCGTTGTCCTATGCAGAACAATGAGATTGAAAGAATGTACATCAGCTTTTACAGGACCTAATAGTGCAACCACACAAAGCAAAGTGTTCTGCTTATATATACCGCCCCATACCACTACAAGTAGTCTCTGGGCGGTTTACAATTTTAATTACAGTGTGCAGGCTACACATTGCCCCCCCCCCCAGCAAGCTGGGTACTCATTTTACCGACCTCGGAAGGATGGAAGGCTGAGTGAATCTTGAGCCTGCTACCTGGGATTGAACCCCAGGTCGTGAGCACAGTTTTACCTGCAGTACAGGCATTTAACCACTGCGCCACAAGGCGCATATCTATCCCCCACCCCACATACACACATTTAACCCACTAACAACACACTTGAAAAACTCTAAAAACTAATTACAGAAGCTCCCTCAGAAACTGCATTTTGCTGCATTCAAAGCCAAAACCGCTCTTGGATAGAAACTACTCCTCAAGCGGCTAGTCCTGGTCTTAATGACCCTGTATAATAATAATAATAATAATAATAATAATAATAATAATAATAATAATAATAATAATAATAATAATAATAATAATAGTAGTAGTAGTAGTAGTAGTAGTAGTAGTAGTAGTAGTAGTAGTAGTAGTAGTAGTAGTAGTAATAATAATAATAATAATAATAATAATAATAATAATAATAATAATAATAATAATAATAATAATAATAATAATAAAATTGTTTTTATACCACACCATCTGGCCAACAGTCACTCTGGGTGGTTTGCAAAACTTAGGACATGGACAACACAATGAATAACAAAATTGACAATATACTATAGACTGAAGTAAAAACTAACCAATCAAAGATAATTAAATCGAACAACAAAGCAAAAATAATAAATCAAATACATACAAAAACAGAGGTGGATTAAAATATAAACCAGAGCAGCGAAGTGGGTGAGATGACAAAGAGTGGTCAGGGAAAGCACATTTTATATAGCCAGGTTTTAAGCTGTTTTTAAAAACAACAACAATAATAATCCTTGTAAGCTTCCGGGGGCAAGATCCACTTCTTCAAGGCAAGGGCCAAACGTCCAAACATGGCAAGGCTGGGTTTGCGAGGAGGTTAATCTGAGATGTCAAGTTCTTGGCAAGCTGAATTTCCTCAGGAGGCAGCAACCGGGCTGTTGTTGTGAAGCTTCATCTGAGGCCCGGGGTTCCGTTTGACACCCCAGCCCTTCAAACAAAGGGGCAGAGGTTGTGCATACCCATCCACACCTCCTCTCCATTGGGTTCTTCTTTGAAACATACACATTTGGCCATACATACATACATGGGGGGGGCATGGTGGCTCAGTGGACTAAGGCCTCCAAAAACTGTCGGCTGCAAAGTCGGCAGCTCGGCGGTTCGAATCCCGGGTGCCACGCAGCGGAGTGAGCTCCTGCTGTTAAACCCAGCTCCTGCCAACCTAGCAGTTTGAAAGCATGTCAATGCAAGTAGATAAATAGGTACCGCCGTAAAAAGCAGGAAGGTAAAACAGTGTTTCCTTGCAGCCACGCTGGCCACGTGGCCATGGACTTGCACAACACTGGCTCTTCGGCTTGAATATGGAGATGAGCACCACCCCTAGAGTCGGACACGACTAGCACGCATGTGCAGGGGGAACCATTACCTTTTTACATACATAGGAGAGGCAGGATCTGTTCTTCATCACCCCAGAGTGCAGGGCATGCAACAATGGTGGTGTGTTAGATAAGTAAAATTCTTGGACATTTTGAAATCTGAGGAAAAATTGGGGAAAACAGGTTTTTTTTACTCCCCTTGCCCAAGTTTTCAGAATTTTTTCATCACACTAGCTCCAGGAAGCCAGATTTCAGCTGAATATCAGGAAAAACTTCCAGCAGTGGAACCCATTACCTCAAGAGGTGGTGAGTGTTTCAACGCTGTGGAGGCATTCGGGAGAAATTGGGACAACCCCATGGCAGATATCCTTTGATATGTACCCCTGCCTTGAGCAGGGAGTTCTACTCAATGGCCTTATATGCCCCTTCCAACTTAATGATTCTATGTTGGGGAAAGAAAGGAAAAGAAAAATGAAGGCAGAATATTATACCACTTTTAAGATTGAAACATGTTTATTTCCCTGTGAATTCAATGGATTTTCATCCACAAAAGTACAATATAGCAAAGTAAAACATTTAGTCTTTAAAGTAAAGTCTTTTGTATGTTTCCTTATCTTTGGAAAGGACTGTATACCTTGTACATGAGCAGAGTGCCTTTGCTTTCTAATAAGAAGCCTGCCTTTTTTTCCAGAAAAAAAAACTTTAAAAGGGCACACACAAGCATATGTAAATTTCTAGCATTTCTCTGCTATCTATATGTGGTCAAATATTTCTATTTATAGTTATTACCATAAGTGTCCATATAGGTTTTGTGCTTTTCCTTAAAGGGATCTTTTCTTAGAAAGGGGGAGATGAAATAAAAATTATTGACATTTTTCCAAGCTTTTATGTGGTTTGATTCTACATATCCTGCACTTGTGAATATACCTGGTGTTTCCTTAATGATGTACTTGATTATGATTTCTGGGGATCCTGTAGATATGAACTGATCTTGTGCATGGGATACATATGTTGGTAATTTTTCAGTAGCAGCTGCCTTGGCCAAAACTCACTGGCCATGCCTATGTTCCTGAATTACAGTTAACATTTACCACAATGACACTTGGCTGAGGAGAGGCAACAGTTGATCTTGTGTAGAATAAAGTGCTTATACAGTGGTACCTCGTTTTACAAATGCCTCAACGTAATTTTTGGTCTATGAATGAAAATCCATTGAAAATAAATGCCTCGGTTTATGATTTTTTTTTTGCAGCATGAACCAAGTTTCACATGATGCATTGCACCCGGGAGGTTTATAGCATTGGACCCATTCCGGTTTAAAAAATTTTTTGCAATACAAAACGTCCCAGAGAGCGCATTAAATTTGTAAACTGAGGTACAATAACCCCCTGCCCTTTCGTGGTTCATATACTGCGGTCCTGGTATATCATGGGACCACATTATATGAACACCACCACCCACCCACCCCCGGGTAGGCTGGGAAGGCCTTTTTCAGCTCTGTACTTACCCCAGGCCTGTGCTGCCCCGAACAGGCCTCTGACGGCCTTCCCAGGCCTGTCAGAGGCCCCCCAAAGTGTTTCCTGGTGAACCAGAAGTGACTTCTGGGAAACCGGAAGTGACCTCTGGATTGCTAGAAAGCACTTTTGAGGCCTCCAAGGGCCTTCCTGGGCCTATCGGAGGCCTCAGAAATGCTTTTTGGTGAACTGGAAGTGACCGGAAGTGACTTCCGGTTTATCGGGAAGCACTTTGGGGGCCTCCGACAGGCCTGGGGTAAGTACAAGAGGCCCCAGATAGCCCCCCCCCCCATTTTCAATTATTGTGGGTCAAGTCAGGTCCCTAACCCCCGCGATAGGTGAGGGGTTACTGTACCACTATATAGCTATGCTTTGTGGATATGGCAGCTTTGGAAAATAATCTCAGGAAGGTTATTATTCAGCCTCGTGGCGCAGTGGTTAAATGCCTGTACTGCAGGTACAACTGTGCTCATGACCTGGGGTTCAATCCCAGGTAGCAGGCTCAAGGTTCACTCAGCCTTCCATCCTTCTGAGGTCGGTAAAATGAGTACCCAGCTTGCTGGGGGTGGGAGGGGCAATGTGTAGCCTGCACACGGTAATTAAAATTGTAAACCGCGCAGAGACTACTTAAAGTGGTATGGGGCGGTATATAAGCAGAACACTTATTTCTGCATGTTCCATGTTTAAGAGTGCTTTCTCAGGCATTTATGTGACTCATTTGTGCCATAGAAATTATCTGGGGGGAAATATCTGTGCTTTTAATTTATAGAAAACTTGGCTCAGGGTGAGTCTTCTATGTCACCTCTGCATAAAGTTCTCTGCAAGCTCGAGTTTCATAAGATGTTTGAAGAGATTTGAAGAACTTTTATCTGTAATGTGTTAGCATTTTCTCATGCGCTACTGGTTATCATTTTTGTCTAGTGCTACGGGATTTACTACCCGTTCTGATATTGGTCCTGCTCGCGACGCCAATGACCCTGTGGATGATCGTCATGCCCCGCCAGGGAAAAGGACTGTTGGAGATCAGATGAAGAAGAACCAGGCAGCAGATGATGATGATGAAGATCTGAATGACACCAATTATGACGAGGTGATATCTCTGTGACCTTATGACCTTGAAATATGTTGAGGACTGGATCTGCAGAATGTTGGGTTGACTTGCTCTCTCAAACAGATAGTGGCTGCTGTGCAGTTGGCCATGTTTTTCAAAGGCCTTTGACAGATATATTTTTAAGTTCTGTTGCCTCTGATGGCAGGGATGTCTTGTGTGTAATATATTTGTTTTATAATTCACTTTCTGGCGAATTGTAATAATAATTGTGTGCCCTCAAGTCCATTCTGACCTATGTCAGCCCTTCTCAGGGTGTCCTAGAAAAAAAAAAAGGACTCAGGAATGATTTATCGTTCTCTTGTAATAGTGCAGATAGAATCCAATTGTTACCCTCAGGGCGACGTTTTAGGGCATTGTATACTAGGACAACTAGATATAAAGATAGTTTCTTTCCAAGTGCTATCAAACTGTTGAATAATTAATTTTTACTTCTTTTCTTCCTTTTTTAATAATAGGTTATATTGTATTGTTGTACTGTGTTTTTATTGTTGAATATATGATTCTTATATTTCCTTTTATATATGGAGAACATTTTTTAACCAAAACAAATTCTGGGTGTATCTAACCACACTTGGCCAATAAAAAGGATTCTGATTCTGCATTAGCACTGTGTAGCTTTCTTAAGACCACACAGGCTATCTCTTCTTGTGGGGGGGGCACATTGGGAAGTGAACTCTTAACCTCCACCTCCACTACCAGGTGTTCCCCTTCACTGAGCTATCCCACTGAATTGTTGTAGTGAAGCTCATTGTTAAATTGGTCTTGTTTATTGGGTTGGAACATGGTTCTCATAGTTAACACCACTGATTTGTCATTCCCAGTTCAACGGATATGCTGGAAGTCTGTTCTCCAGTGGGCCATATGAAAAAGATGATGAAGAAGCAGATGCAATTTATGCAGCTTTGGATAAAAGAATGGATGAAAGGAGAAAGGAAAGAAGGTAAGGTTGCTTTTCCAGTCTGTGATATACCATTAACTGGTTGTTTGGAGATGCTGTCTTTAGTTTAGCTTAGTTTTTTAAATTATTTTTAAAAAGACAAACATCAACAAGAGTGCACCCCTTCACCAACAGAATCACTCTTCATATTTACAGTCATTATCCTCCCCTCCAGAACAAAATCGATTGTTGCGCAGAAGCCTTACCTTTATCTCGTACAAGCACATATTCAATAAATCTACCCCATATATCATAGAAAATATCTCTTTTTAACTCTCCTTTTTATCTTTAAAGAACATGTCAATTTATCATTTAAAGCAATATTCCATATTTCATTATACCATTCATGTAAGCATAGTTCATATTTGGATTTCCAATTTCTAGCAATTATTAATCTAGCCGCAGTCAACAAATTTGTAATCAACTCTTTAGTTTTAACATCATAATTATGATCAACAAATATTAATAACAAAGCAATTTCAGAATTGGGCTTAGTTTTTGAATCCATCCCCCACATTATTTTATTTGCACAAGCTCAAGGCAGTGTCAGAATTAGAACTCGCTTTAGGTATTTAACTTAAACTAGTGTGTCTCTAGTATATTAAATTTGCCGCTTTTTATTTTAAAAACGGGGATAGATGTTCTAATTGCTGTTGCCTATACCTTTTATTTTCTAGAGAACAGCGTGAGAAAGAGGAGATTGAGAAGTACCGAATGGAACGGCCAAAAATTCAGCAGCAGTTTTCAGATCTGAAAGTGAGGAAAGAATTCTGAAAATGAAATAAAAAAGTAGTGGGAGAGGATCAGCATCATTTTTCTGAGAACCACGGGAAATCAAGCATAGTGAAATGAATAGAATGAATTTAATTCAGTAGTTTAACAATGCATATTTTTATTATTTCCTTAGAGAAAATTGGCTGAAGTTACTGAGGAAGAGTGGCTGAGTATTCCTGAAGTTGGTGATGCCAGGAACAAACGTCAAAGGAACCCACGTTATGAGAAACTAACCCCTGTTCCTGACAGTTTTTTTGCAAAGCACTTGCAGTCAGGGGAGAATCATACATCTGTGGATCCCAGACAGACGGTGAGAAGAGGAAGGTGTTGGTGGTACATTAGTTAAAGCTATTTCAATTAAAACTGTGCCATGTGGAGTTAACTCAAATAAATATTCCAGTGTTGTTGTGGAGAGGGCAGGTAGCTTCTTCAAGCTGTAGGGCACCCATTGCCTGCTCTGAAATCCATTTGGCTAGACAAAGCCTAGTTGAGGTAGTATCTGTTATCTATGGGCATCTCATTTCGGAAGTGGTTTGGTTCCAAAATTAAACATGCGAGTCCAGCTGGCATTTGGAACTGGAAAAACCCTCTGGAACAAAATTCACCCAATCCCTTACCTTGCTCTGGGTTGCATGGAGCTAAACTGTAACGAGGAAGAAGCCTCCGACGTGATCTTTCCTTCTCCCTGGTGCTGGCCAATCAGGAGCTGTGCAGGGAAATGTATCATCCTGCCTCCCTGTCTGATTGGCCAGTGCCAGGGAGAAGGAAAGATAATGTGGGAGGCTTCTTCCTCGTTGGGAGTTTAGCCCCGCGCAACCCCAGTGCAAGGTAAGGGATTGGCCGATTTCGTTCTGGAGGGTTGGTCCTGTTCTGAACGCCAGCTGGGCTCTCGCATTTCATTTTGGAACCGCACCACTTCCAAAACAAGACACCCATGTCTAATAGTATCTGAAAGATCGGTAGCCAGTGTAGATGCAAGCACTCACCCCCCCTCCAGTCCTGACCATGACGTAGGTTCAGAGAGGCCACTGAGCGTTCAAATTGTTGGCAATATTTCATTGTTTGGCTTGCTTCTGTTGCTTACTCTTGCACTGCTTGTCTACCATGGAACAAAATCTAATTCTGTGATAGCTAGTTTCTAAAATTCCATTAACTTTTGGTATCAGCGAAGTGTGAGTTGGGTCTGTCAGCGTAAAGCAGTGGAGGTACACAGATAATACAGTAACCCCCCATTTCGCACGGGAGTTAGCATCCTGACCTGTGATAAAGGGGGAAATGCGTTACGCATAGGCTGGGTCGGGACGGGACTGGGGAGCCTGTCCGGGGCCTCCTACACTTGACCTAGGCCTGGCACTGACCTAAGCAGGCTCCCCGGGCCTGTGGAAGGCCCCAAAAGTGGTTTCTGGTGAACTGGAAGTCACTCTTTTTTTTCCCCGGAAGCCACTTACGGTTCACCAGAAAACCCCTGATGGGGCCTCCAACAGGCCTGGGGTGCCTGTCGGAAGTCCGCTCAGGGCAGTGGCAGCCCAAAGTGCAGTAGGCCTCAAACAGGCCCAAGCAGCTTACCCCAGGGGCCCTTGCCTTCATATACTGTGGTCCTGCGATATACCGGGGCCGTAGTATATGAACCGCAATATAGCGGGGGATGACTGTAAGGGAAACATGACTTCTGTGGTTCCTTACAGCTGTGGCCTTATGTGATCAGGAAGATTCACCAGGTCTTCCCAAAATTTCTTAATCAGTGGCACAAAGCAAGTGGAGCCCTTACGTTAGATCCAACTAATCATGCTCCTGTCATTTATGTAGATGGAAGAAAGCTGAGCAGTATAATAGCAAGAACAAGACTTGACAAGCTGATGGAAATCTGGTGGTGGGATCTCATCAATATGCAAACCTTGTCTCTTTCACATCCACCTGATGGGCCTGCGTATTGCTACAGTGGCACCTTGTATAACGTAATTAATTCGTTCCAAATGAAATTACGTTATACAAATTTTCCTTTGTACAGATTGCGATTTCCCATAGGAATGCATTGAAAATGAAGTAATCCGTTCCAATGCATAGCCAAGGCTAATTGAGGTTGTCCCAGCTGTGATGCTTGAGAGGGAGGAGGAGGCAAGGAATCGCGGCAGCTGCAGCAACAGGAGTCGGCGTCGTCATCCGGTGCTGGGCGTTCAACTGCAGCACCTCGCCCAGCTTGGCCACCACTGCTGCTGCTGTTGGGAGGAAGGCTGCCCCTCTTCCTCCTCTCCTGCACGCCCGTACGTGCACGCGTTCACGGCGCCCACTGGTGCGTCACGCGCATCCCTCCCCTTCTTCCTTTTCCACCCTTCTCCCTTTCATTTGCCACTTCTCGTTTGCTCGCGCTGTCAGGCTGCCTCTCGTTGCGTTCGCGTGGTGGGCAGGACCACGGCGGAGGTGAGCGGCCACACGCCAGGGCTGGGCGGTTAAAGCAGGAAGGAAAAGCAAGCCGTTGTATGTGGGGGGGGGAGGGAGGGAAGGAGCGAGAGGAGAAAGAGAGAGAGAGGAGGCGAAGGCAGCTCTGTGGCGGTTTTCACCTGGAGGGCTGGTTAAGATTTAGGAAGAGAATGTGAGGTGCCTGCCAGGGACATGGGAGTCATAGCAGACGACCATGAGATGATGGGTGGAGAGAGAGTGACAAAAGCATGTCTCTTACTGTTATGGAAGGATTCCCTATCCGGATATTTTTTATGTTGTACGGATTTTATGTTATATAAACCCTACATTATACGAGATACCACGGTATTGTTTTTTAAATAAAGCTAAGGACTAAAATAGCTGAGAATTATTTGTCTTGAGCGTCTTCCATTAAAAATGCATTACCCTGTCTCTCCTTTTACTCTCTACTCTCCCCTTTCGTCCTCCTTTAGCAATTTGGTGGTCTGAATACTCCCTATCCTGGGGGGCTAAACACACCTTATCCAGGAGGAATGACACCTGGGCTAATGACACCTGGGACAGGTGAGCTTGACATGAGGAAGATTGGCCAAGCAAGGAACACCTTGATGGATATGCGGCTCAGCCAGGTAAGGAGCACAGGAAATGAATACACCTTGAAATGGACGGATGTACATTGTGTAGTTTGTTGAGGCTGGCAAACAAAATTGGATCTTAAGGTGCTATATTAGATCTTCCAAATTTGGCAGTCAGAAAACGCTGTGTTTGCTGCTTTGAAAAACTCAGGGCAGACCTCCTTGATTTTCAGATTTTTATTTTATCATTTTTATATTATTTGCATATCCTGCTATATTTTGAGGTCCAGAGGGAGAAGTGCTCAGTTTTGGCCAACAAAGTGACATTTTCCGAGGTTCTTTGAAATAATGTCTATAGTGTTTCGCTTTTAACAACTGTTTGTGTCGGCTGACATGTTTTTGCTGGCTCGTTGCTGCACGTCATTAATGTTGGGTCATCTTCTCAGGTGTCTGACTCTGTGAGTGGCCAAACAGTGGTGGATCCCAAGGGCTATCTCACCGACTTGAATTCCATGATACCCACACATGGTGGAGATATCAAGTAAGATTGAGAGTGCTGTGTATTTGTGTTTGGGGCAGAGGTTGCATTAATATAAATCCAGTTGCCATGACACAACTTCCAGATTAATTTAATTAATAGGTTTTATCCTTGCTAGGGTTTAAGGTAGGCCTGTAGGGGTGTAAAAAAGATTTGCTATTGGGCTCATGCTTTTGAAGTAGAAAAGAGTGAAAGTAGTTAAGATGGGATACACTGTTACATTTCTCCCTTCCAGAAGGAGAAAGCTCCACGCTACTGTTAATTTTATGAACCTGCTGTGGTTTTGCTTGGGCAGGAATTGCATTAGATAAGGAAGCACAGATTTCAGGATTGAATATCAGAACTCAGGTGAAGCAAAACAACATGTTTTTAGCTGTTTCATTAATTTTTCATCAAGAAAATGGTAAATATTAATGGGATGAAATCCTTTAGTGCAGCTTGATGTGCACAGTGGGCATGTGCAGTGATAAAGAAGGACTAATCATTATTCTCCTTCATGTGCATGATATACAGTGTATGAAATGGAAACCACACGGTCAGCTCTGCCAACTAATTTTGCAGTCTGGGATCTCTGCGTATAAAGTCCGTTAGGCTTCTGCTTGCATAACTTTACATTGCATGAGGATGAACACAAATTTCAGTCCCAGTAATATATGTGAACCTGGAGCAGGTGTGATGTAGGAGGATATTACATTGTCACCTGTGTCTTTTCTCCCTTGCTAGTGACATCAAAAAAGCACGTTTGCTTCTAAAGTCTGTGCGGGAAACTAACCCTCACCACCCACCAGCTTGGATTGCTTCTGCACGCTTGGAAGAAGTGACTGGCAAACTGCAAGTAGCTCGAAATCTCATCATGAAAGGGACGGAGATGTGTCCCAAGGTGCGGAGTTGTTTTCTGTCATTCAGTCTTAAGCACAGGTGGAAAAACCATTGGTCTTCTGATGACATATCTGGAAGTTAAGTCATGGCTACTGGACTTCTTTTTTGAGAGATAGAAACGTTTCGCTGCTCATCCAAACAGCTCCGTCAGTCTGATGTCCAGTAGCCATGACTCAACTTCCAGATAAACTCACCTGGATGACTGAGAATCTTCACAGACTTCTGATGACATGCTATTGCTGGCACACGTCACCATTGGCTAGAGCTGATAGGAGCTTGAGTGTCACCACAACTAGAAGGCCGCAGGATTCTCAGTGTGGCTCTTAAGAAGCTGCCCTATTACCGTCTACTTAGTTGTCATTAAACAGCCTTTCTGTCCTCCCTCTACCTGTTCTTCTTTAAACTTGCTTTCATCTGCCCTAAACCTCTTCCTATGGGAACAGCATGCATTGCTCCTGGATTGTTGAGAGTCACGTAAGCAGTCGGTGAGAAAGGGTCCTGGCAGCACTGTGGTTCATCAGCACCCGCTCATTTGCAATCTCTGTAGAGAATTCAGAGGCAACAGGACAGGCTGCTTAATACACTGCTCTGAGGCTTTCTCCACGCTCCGTCGGCTGTTCTTGCCGATCGCTGACTCATTGCCCATTTGTCATTGCAAATGTTTCTGCTGTTTTTGTATGTGTTTTTCCTTCCGTCTCAGGCAAAAACCAAAGGAGGCTGAGAAAATAAAGAACACAAAAATATTGTGGCATCTTTAAGATCAGCTGCCATGTTTTTACATGAGCTGTTGTGGACAAGTGTACTTTCTTAGACCATCCTTCCACATATTACCTAGGGCAGTGATGGCGAACCTTTTAGAGACCGAGTGCCCAAACAGCGATTCAAAACTCATGGTAATTTTTTGCAAAGTGCCGATACAGCAATTTAACCTGAATACAGGTGGCTGTGAAGGGGCGATGTAGGGTGCCCACAGAAAGGGCTCCGAGTGCCACCTTTGGCATCCGGGCCATAGGTTCGCCAACACTGACCTAGGGCAATTTGTGGTGAGGGAAGGCTAAAGCAGGCCTGCCCAAATTCCGGCCCTCCAGATGTTTTGGACTGCAACTCCCACAGTCCTTTGTCACTGGCAATCTAAGCTTAGAATTCTGGGAGTTGTGGTCCAAAACATCAGGAGGGCCGAAGTTTGGGCAGGCCTGGGCTAAAGCGTTCCTTGGCTTTGGAGGAAATGGATTAGGGGGTGGGGGGACATTGGATAATATTGTAAAACACTGTGTGCTGGAGAGAAAGCAAGTTTTCTCCCTTAACCTAGGAGACCCAAAATTAAAGAGGGGTTGTATAAGGAGAGATAAGGGTAAAAGTTTAGTCATATAACATCTAACCTAAATCTTGCTTACAGATAACATAACACCCGATCATCTCAGGCAGGGCATCTGAGGGTGCCATCGCTGAAGGAGGCCCGTAAATCTTTGACCAGAAATCGGGCGTTCTCAGTGGTAGCTCCTCGTCTCTGGAATCAACTTCCCCCTGAGATTTGTTTGGCATCTTCCCTCCCAGTCTTTAAGCAACATCTAAAGATATGGCTATTTAAAAACGCTTTCCCTGGGTATTAATATATGCTGTGAAGGATTCACTGTTTATTCACTTTATTTTTGTTTGTTTGTTTGTCTTTATGCCATCGTGCTTCTGTTTGATGCTCAGATAGATATTGTTTTATTTCTTATTATGTTTTTATTATTGGATTGTTTATTTATTGTATGTCTTGATTGATATTTGTGCAACTTTGTAAATCGCCCACTGTAGCCGTGCAGCTAGATGGAGCGGTATATAAGTTAAATAAATAGATAGATAGATAGATAGATAGATAGATAGATAGATAGATAGATAGATAGATAGATAGATAGATAGATAGATAGATAGATAGATAGATAGATAGGATGATATTAAAAAGGCTTTAGGTCATTAATAGAGGAGGGTAAAGAAAACAGTTCTGCTAACAGCATTTAGCTAGTTCAGGTGATAGAGAGGCAGTGTGCAAGTAGCAGTTGCTAAAGGTTGCACCGTAGGGGAAATCTACCCTTGATATTCAGGAGGCAGCTATGCTGGACACAGTTGGAAATAATAGATCATAGACTGGATGGATTAATGATATGCACACCCTTAGGTATATTTACCCAAACTTCTTTCCTTAGTCTGCCTCTTCATGTAGAATTTTCTTATCCTTTCCATTCGATTTCAGCTTCTGTTTTGCTTTCGCCATCACTCCACCATTTGATTCCTCTCCTCTCCCTTCAGCCTACCCTGGGCAAGCCACTCGGGCAGTTCCGAGATCGCTCTTGTGGCCCCACAGTTTTCTGATCTGACTTAATTTCTTTGCTTCCGCAGAGCGAAGACGTTTGGTTGGAGGCGGCCCGCTTGCAGCCTGGGGACACAGCTAAGGCAGTGGTGGCTCAGGCCGTTCGCCACCTCCCGCAGTCGGTCCGGATTTATATCCGAGCTGCAGAACTGGAGACTGATATCCGAGCTAAGAAGCGTGTCCTTCGGAAAGGTGAGAGGTCCCAGTCTAGCGATTGCATTTTATTCGAAATGCTGTGGCCAGGCTGTTAATTGAACTTGTTTCGTGTTGTAGAGCATCACACCATTGAAACTGCATCTCTGGTTTCTGTGCCCCGCCGGCCCCCCCGAGCTGAAATGCTGCTAATTTTAAAGGCTTGCATGGTTCAGGCCTAGCTTTTGTTGTTGTCTTCCAAACTCCTGTTGGCTTTGAGGAACTCGGTTTGGCTTAACAATGGTGTCTACATGTCCCTTGATGATTGCCAGAGGGGAAAGGCCAGCCCTGAAATTCACAAAATAAACATAAGCCTAGCTACCTTTCTTGTTTGTTCCAGGAATACGGTCCTTGATCTCACAGCTTCTCCCCCCCCTTAATTGTGGCCAGGAGAATTTTTTTTTTTGTCTTAAGAATTTATTTAATGGTAGGCTTGAGCATGGTTTGGCAGAAAGGTAAATGTCATTCTCTACTGTCAGAGGACTCCTGGAGGGTTGCTTTCTCTTTTGTTTTGCTGGGTGTAACGCTGTACGGACGAAAAAATTGCCGCAGCATGTGAGGCATCCGTCGGGGCGTACGGAAATTGAAAGCTCTTGTTGCAAGAACATGGTGATCCCCGCCGAGCAGGGTTTCAGAGCATCAGGGCCTGTCATTACGCATTTAGGAAGCACTTGGAGAACCTCCTGCTGCAGCTATAAACGTGATGGAAGACTTTTAACAGCCAGCTTGTCAGAATGTTGTCGCAGTAAATTATCAGAGTATCCACTGCCGCCTCAATGCCTGAGGATATTGTAATCATTTTCTCTCATGGACTATTGCAAGTATAATTAAAGACACAGTGCCAGCTTGACATTTTAAGGACAGAGTTGAAAGTTGTTGCAAGTGTTTTGCTTGTTGTAGTAAGTACTAGGTTTTAGCAGCTCTTCTGTGCTGCTTCCCCTCTTTGTTTGCAGATCAAAAAAAGGAAAAGGTGGAATTAATAGGACAGGTGTACCTTAAGGTTCAGGAACTAGCAATCTGGCTCTTAATCCTCTTTGTATTAAGTTGCTGTCTTCTCCAAACCCCTCCTCGCGTTTCTTCAAGTTCCTACTAGCACTTCCCTCTTTTGTGGGTTGGTTGTTGTTGAAAAGGGAGGTTGAAGATGATGAAGAGAGGAGGCTGGGTGTAGATACTGAAATATGACTCAAAGTATGTATTTACTGTTTGCAGAGCATCTGTTTGGATTAGGAGTAGTGATTCTTGCTTCTAAAGAGATAACTTTGTAGTGCCACTGGCCATCATAGAGGACTCTGTTCCTACTTCACATCCCCTCCCCTTCCTGTCAGTAAAGACTTGAACCTTCAACAGCTCTTGAACTGGTGAGCTGAATCATCTCCTGATAAAAGTGTACAAATAGTTTTCCTTCTTGATATAAACAGTTAATAGAACTTCTCTTTCTTTCTGGTCACACACTGCTCCTTAACAGAGTCAAAGGCCTCTAATTACTGAAGGTCTCTATAGTTCCTTGGTTTTGCTCCTAATTTGGAGTAGTAGCAAGCATTAAATTGAATTAAGGAGGGAGGAAGGGATAGAGCTGCTGCTCAAGGCAAAGAAAGAGATAATAAGGGAGCACCTAGCTACCTTAAGTGAATCCAAGTCTACCAGGCCAAATGAGCCTCATCCAAGAATACTAGAGGGACTTACAAATATAGTGGTACCTTGTATAAAGGAATTAATTCGTTCCAAATGAAATTATGTTAAGCAAAATTTCCTTTATACAAATTTCCCATAGGAATACATTGAAAACTGAGTAATCCCTAATCGCAACCATTTTTACGTTGTATGGATTCGCCCCATAGGCGATTCTGTTAAGCAAATTTCTCCTATCGCTGGAATTTTTTATGTTGTACAGATTTTATGTTAATACAAACCCTTTGCTATACAAGGGCCCACTGTATAGTTTCATAGCCTCTGTTTATAATCTTCAAGAATTCTTGAAGAACAGTCTCCTTGGGGAATAGAGAAGAGCAAATGTCTCCCTATCTTCAAAAATGGGAAGAGAGAGAGTCTGGGCAACTACCAACCCGTCAGCTTGACATCAGTAATAGCGAAGCCTCTGGAACAAATCATTAATAAGCTTTTGTTCTGTATGTGCTTAGAAAAGGACACTGGGATTTCTAAGATTCTGCATGTGTTTTCCAAAAACAAATCACACCCGACTAATCTTACCTCTTTTTGTTTAGAGTTACGATCTTGTTAACTAAGGGCCGTGCATTGGATGTGATGCATTTTAATTTTAGCAAGGCTTTTGACATGGTACCTCATTAAATTATTTTGGCTAGGCTGGTAAAAGGAGGGCTACAATTAGGTGAGTTTTTATCATCACCCTGGAAGCGAGCAACAAATGAGGGGCCACATTTGTCTTACGGCTACTGTTGTTCAGTAGCTTTATAAATGACTTGGATGAGGTCATGGAGGGTACGCTCATTAAATTTGCAGATGATAACTAGATTTGGAGAAAACAGATTTCAGAAAACAAGAAAAATGTAAAGTCTTGCACTTGGGCACAAAAATGAGTGCACAACAAAGACTGGAAGAAAGCTGACTTGGAAATCATGTATGTGAAAAGGATCTAGTGATCTTTATGGGTCACAAGTTAAACATGAGCAGAACTGCTCTACAGTAGTACCTCTACTTATGCTCATGCTCATAAGTCGAACAACTTGGTAAGTAGAGCAGCTGTATCTAAAAAATGAAAAATAGAAAAAAATGTAAGTACAGTAGACCGCATCTAAAATTTCTAAGGCAGCAGTTAAAACGCCAACGGTTTTCCAGTCTTAAGTGGAATTGCTGGTAAGTAGAGGTACCACTGTACTGGATTTATCAACAGATCAATGGAAGTAAAATACCCATTTTGTTTTGGTCAACCATGCTAGAGTGCTACCTTGTATAAAGGAATTAATTTGTTCCAAATGAAATTATGTTAAGCAAATTTTCCTTTATACAGATTCCCATAGGAATGCATTGAAAACAGAGTAATCCCATTTTTATGTTGTATGGATTCTCCCCATAGGCAATTATGTTAAGCAAATTTTCCCTATCACCGGAATTTTTATGTTGTACAAATTTTATGTTATACAAGCTGTTTGTTATACAAGGGTCCACTGTACTATTACCCAGTTCTGGGTGCCACAGTTTAAAAAAGATACTAAGAAGCTGGAACGAGTCTCGAAGACGTCAATCAGAATGGTAAAAGATTTGTAAACCCGGGCTTTGTGAGGATAGGTCGAAGGAACTTGGAATGTTTAGCCTAGAGAAGAGAAAGTGGAAAGGTATATGATAGAAATCTTTGAAGGAGATAAATCAGGCTTGGTTTGGTTCATAAAGAGGAAATCTGGAAGTTGAGTCATGGCTACTGGACTTCTTTTTTTGGGAGATAGAAACGTTTCGCTGTTCATCCAAACAGACCGATGAAGCTGTTTGGATGAACAGCGAAGTGTTTCTATCTCTCAAAAAAAAGAAGTCCAGTAGCCATGACTCAACTTCCAGATAAACTCACCTGGATGACTGAGAATCTTCACCGACATAAAGAGGAAAGTACTATAGGTAATGGTTTCTAGTTACTGTACAAGAAAGATGTCTAAACATTAGGAAAGATTTCCAACAGCAAGAACCATTTGACTGTAGAATCAATTGTTGTGTTTGGACTCCCATTCAATTCAGATTTTAAAAAGCAAAAAAGGAGGGTGAGCCACACGGCCATCACAAAACACAAATGTAAAACGAGGTTACAGGCGACACCTTTATAGGCTACTAATAAAAAATTAGGACTCCCTACACTAAAGGGCAACACTGCAACTGCAACCACTAGGTTATATCACTTTAATTCCATCTGGTTCCAATTGGCAAACCTAGTGGGCTTACTAAGCACCTGGGTCCTCTACATCAAACCTTACACACACACACACCCCAAACAGGGACTTGTATGTCTCGTAGAACCAAATGGAGAGGAGTAGTGAATGGGTGGGTGTGTATGACCCCTGTTCCTTTGTTTGAAGAAGGGGAGTGTGAAACCCAGTGCTTAAGCAGCTTTTACAACTGCCCACATACTTTCTGTCTTCAAGAAAACTTGCCTGTCTACAACACATTGGCGTGTATTCAAATAAATAAAATAAACATGTAGCCAAGAACTTTAAGAATAACCTCCTGGCAAAGAACATATTTTGCCATGTTTGAACTTTTAGGAGCTGCTTTGAAGAAGAGTGTGTTGCACTCAAAAGCTTGCAATGCTTTTTATTATTATTGGCCTGTAGAGGTATCACCTGTAGCCTAGTTTTGCATTTGGATTTTACAAAGATTGTTTCAGGGATTCTTTTGTTCACGATTTCCTACAGTGGCAGAGGGCTGGACTTTATCTTTGGGATACCTTCCGTCTTTGCGTCTACAAGTTGGTACATGGGGCAGGGATTTGGGGGATGGGATATTTCGTATTTAGGAGATCTGCATGTAATTGGGTGAGGAAATAAAGAGTATAGACTTGAAACAAATAGACGAACATTCAAGTCTCTCCACAGTCATTAAGTTCTGGGAGCAATGACCTTTCTTTTATTGCAACGTTGACTCAGCCTTCCATCCTTCTGAGGTCAGTAAATTGAGAACCCATCCATCTGTGGTGGAGGGCAGTGTGTAGCCTGTGTAATTAAATTGTACATCACCCAGAGAGTCATTTAAATGCTACACGGGGACAGTATAGAAACAGCACACTTTGTTTTTTGTTGTTGTGCCTTCTTTGATGGACTGACTTCACAGCAAGGTTGAAACGTCTTGTTTACTCCATGCTAACTTCCTTTAAGGAGAGTAGGATATTGAAACAATTTGCAGGCAGATATTCGGTATATTTAAATAATTTTTGTGTCTTGTGTGCAAATTTGGCACCTGATAAATGTCTTCCTATAACTGCATGCCTTGTTAACTGCTATAAATATCAGTCCTTATCTGTTCTCTAGCATTATTTAGTAGTAAAGAGATTTTATCTTGGCCATACTTCACTACCAAATAATACCAGTACTTCTTACCATTTTGGATAAGAGATCCTGCAGGTTTGCCAGAATGCAGTTCTTGTATCCCTGATCCTCAGAATCTCCTTAATTGGATCAAGGTACTACATTGGGTTACTTGGGGAAAATATTTATGATCAGCACATTTTCTTCTATTAAAAGTCCACTCTTTTAGATTGATTGATTGATTTGACTTATATACTACCTCATAGTGTTAGAGCACGCTCTGGGCAGTTTACAGCATAATTGTGCAATGAATACTTTGCCCCGCCAGCTGGGTACTCATTTTACCAACCTTGAAAGGATGGAAGCCTGAGTCAACCTTCACTGAGATTGAAATCAAGGGTTGAGCAGAGGCTTGTCTGCAGGACTGCAGTTTAACCAAGTATGTCTGTTCAAAGGCCACATTGTGGTTTGCGTTTTGGACTTCAAACTTGCTGAATGTGTTTTCAGAGGTGAAAGTTAGTTATTTTCATGCATCAAAAATGTGCCAATTAGGAAGAAAAGAATAATAACTATTAGATTCATAAAATACATAAAAAAAATTAAAAGCTTTTTGAATTCTATAGCATATGCTCGGGCAAGATGTTAAAATAGCGGGAGGAAAGACAAGAAATATGTTCTCTTTTCACATTTTAAAGTCTTGAGATGCCAGTGACAGAAGTTTCTGCAGAATAATTAGGTTAAGTCTAAGACATTGTCCTTTTGTTAATAAATCCCACAGTCGACACAGAGTGTAGATGAGCAATTGATTCACTCTTTTGAAATTACAAAAATCAGCTTGTATTCAAACCAGCCCTTTTCACAAATTGACACTTGAGTGAGGTGGAGTTCACATAGCACAATGGATGGAGATTAATTTTAGAAGATTTACTGGCACGCATAATTGATAAAAGCCCAGTTGCAGACAATATAGTTTAATGATTGGAAGCTTTAGCCGAATTCTGCTTGTTTAGACTGTGGAACGATGGCATGATATCGGCTGCCTTGTTTCCCTGCATCGAGAATGCTGCGGACAGTTTCTGTATTAATTGATGGTAACTGACTTGCATCTTCTGAAAGCTTTACCTTGTAGTGAATTTGTTATATTTTGGTGATTATTCCGCAAGTCCCATTCTGAAGCCTGTTTTATTTTATTTTCCCGATCTTCCTTTTTTCTTCTTGTTCAGCCCTAGAACATGTTCCAAACTCTGTCCGCCTGTGGAAGGCAGCTGTTGAGTTGGAGGAGCCGGAGGATGCCAGGATCATGCTTAGCCGAGCCGTGGAATGCTGCCCAACTAGTGTGGAAGTAAGTTTGCAGATTAATTCTTTATTGGAACCTGCATATGCATTGTCCCTTATAAGAAAGTTTCGGGCTAAGCCGAAAATTGACTGGGTATTTGTGGAGACGCAAATCTAGAGGCAGAGTAGAATTGTCAGATTTGCTTCTTCTCATTTACAATTAAATGGTGGTGTTAAAACAGTTTTAATCTCTAACTAGAGATATTAGCAGAGAAAAATAACTCTTCTGAGTGTTTGCAGTCACACAAAAACACCCCAGCAGAACAGAAACGGATGAATGACAGTCAGCCCAAAGTATATCTCTACCTCTGGCGGCAACAAAAGGGACACTCACAGCACACACTTCCTTGGCTTAATAAGGAGAACCAAACAACCTTATGTAGCAAAAATATAACATAGCTTTACTATAAAATATATATACAAAAGGGAAAACAACAATAGAACAATGCAAAACATACTTAGCACATCTCTTGGAGAAAGAGGGAAGGCAACATCAGCTTTCTGGCTGGACAGGAGGCTGCAAGGAACACACTACATGACGCTGCTGCTTTCGGCATGTGCTGTACAGAAGGGAACCTAAGAACCTAAGATGAGCCGTGCTGGATCAGGCCAAAGGCCATAGAATCATAGAATCATAGAGTTGGAAGAGACCTCCAGGGTCATCTAGTCCAACCCCCTGCCATGCAGGAACCCCATCACAATATTTCCGACAGATGGCCATCCAGCCTCTGCTTAAAAACCTCCAAAGAAGGAGACTCCACCACCTTCCTTTGTGGCAGCATATTATTCCACTGCCGGACAGCTCTAACTGTCATGAAGTTCTTCCTAATGTTCAAATGGAATCTCTTTTCCTGTAGTTTGAAACCATTGCCCCGAGTCCTAGTCTCTGAAGCCATGGAAAGCAAACATGTTCCCTCTTCAATATGACATCCTTTCAGATATTTAAACATAGCTATCATATCCCCTCTCAGTCTTCTTTTAGAGAGGCTAAACATTCCCAGTTCCCTAAGCCGTTCCTCATAAGACATTTCCTCCAGACCCTCAACCATCCTGGTCGCCCTCCTCTGCACCCGCCCATCTAGTCCAGCTTCCTGTATCTCACAATGGCTCCTCCAAATGCCTCTGGGAGCGCATGAGAGTAGATATCTGTCTCCTGATCCCACTCCCCTGCACCTGGCCCTTGAAGTACCCCGGTTTTAAGCCTGGAGATTACACATCTCCATCATGGTTTGTAACCTGTGATGGACTTTTCGTCCAGGAATCTGTCCAAACCCCTTTTGAAGGCATCCAGGCCAGATGCCATCACCACATCCTGTGGCAGGGACTTCCACAGACTAACAACGTGTCGGGGTGAAAAAATATTTTCTTTTGTCTGTTCTTATTCTCCCAGCCCTCAATTTGAGTGGATGTCCCCTAGTTCTTGTATTTTGTGAGAGGGAGAAGAGCTTCTGTCTATCCACTTGACTCATGCCCTGCATTATTTTGTACGTCTCAATCATATCCCCCCTCAGGCGCCTTTTTTCCAGACTAAAGAGCCCCAAATGTTTTAGCCTTTCCTCATAAGGGAGGTGCCCCAGCCCAGTAATCATTTTAGTCACTCTCTGCTGCAGCTTTTCCAGTTCCAGGGAAGGACCTTCTCTTATACTAGTTAGAGAGGGGACAGGTGAGAGGTAATACATAACAGCCAGGATAGTTTGGTTCTAGAAAGCTCAGGCTATTAAAGGGGAAGAGTCCTTCATACATGGCTGCATTGCAAAGAGAAAGAAAACCCAACAAAAAACTCCTCCCCAAGCACATCTGAGAATGATATTGTTTGGTAAACTACAAAAAGGTCCCTCCATTTGATCTCCACACCACCACTTCGTTCCCTAAAATTCGAAGAATGAGTAATTGGGGATGGATTCTGTCTTGGCTGCATCTTTGCATGCTAGAAATGTTGATGTCACTGAATTTCCTGGGTGTTCTAAATACCATGCAAGGAGTTAATATCTTCTTACATGGATCTTTTTTTAGAGATGGGAAAAGCAGCAGTTGCAGGTGGAGGGAGAATGCTTTTGTGAATGCATTCTGATCATTGAATCTTTCTGGAAATAAGTGTGCGGACTTAGAAGTATAGACGTGTATTGCTAATTTAATTATAAATATTCATTGGGCAGCTATTGGTGACCTGTTAGTTGTGCTCATGAGAGATTAAGCACTCGCAAGATTGCTTGTGCTCCTCCCCCTCCAGTGTTGCTTCTTTCCGTTGCAGCATCCCCCGCCTACATAAGAACATAAGAACATAAGAAGAGCCATGCTGGATCAGGCCAAAGGCCCATCTAGTCCAGCTTCCTGTATCTCACAGCGGCCCCACCAGATGCGTTTGGGAGCGCATGAGACTAGATATCTGTCTCCTGATACCACTCCCCTGCATCTGGCCCTTGAAGTACCCTGGTTTAAAGCCTAGATATTACACATCTCCATCATGGTTTGTAACCCGTGATGGACTTTTCCTCTAGGAATCTGTCCAATCCCCTTTTGAAGGCATCCAGGCCAGATGCCATCACCACATCCTGTGGCAGGGAGTTCCATAGACTTACAACGCGCTGGGTGAAAAAATATTTTCTTTTGTCAGTTCTTACTCTCCCAGCACTCAATTTGAGTGTATGTCCCCTAGTTCTGGTATTTTGAGAGAGGGAGAAGAGCTTTCCTCTATCCACTTTACTCATACCCTGCATTATTTTGTATGTCTCAATCATATCCCCCCTCAAGCGCCTTTTTTCCAGACTAAAGAGGCCCAATTGTTTTAGCCTTTCTTCATAAGGGAGGTGCCCCAGCCCAGTAATCATTTTAGTCGCTCTCTTCTGCACCTGCCTCTGTCAGGACCAAGGTTATCCATAATTTCTCATCAAGCAGGAGTCACTCTACCTTTCCAGCCTCTTTTACCATCTCATTTCCTGAGTGACTGCCCCAATGGCAGCATGTTCCTTGAACTTGCGTGTCAACGTGGAAAACAAACCAATGCCCTGAAAAAGGAGGTCAGACTTCCAGCATCTTGCCATTTACGAAGATCAGTCGTGCGTCTCCCAGTCAAGACTTGGAGGTACTAAGCAGGCCTCGGTTATGAGACAGAATGCTGTAAACATCAAGTTAATATCCTTGAGTCTGATTCTGCAGTTAAGGTTTTAAGATTTTTCCTTTTTCACATCCCTTCTGTTGGATGGGGAATTGATCCATCAATGCAGCTGTCTTGGAAGGGGGCACATTGGCAGTGCAACAGGACATGATTAACTGGGATGTGTAATGTATAGATCTTTTCAGTAGAGTTGCCTTCCTTTTTGATACTCGGATCTTTATAATCTTACGGTATTTATTTTGGAAAGAAATCTGTGAAGATTCTCTGTCATCCAGGTGAGTTTGAGTCATGGCTACTGGACTTTTTTTCTTGAGAGAGCGAAACGTTTCAATATCTCAAGAAAAGAAGTCCAGTAGCCATGACTCAAATTCTAGATGTTGAAAAGAAGAAAATTTGGATGCTGACCTGTAAGGCTTTTTTTTGGGGGCATGTTGGTAATTATGAACTTGCTTGCTCTTGCAATTTAGTTGTGGCTGGCCTTGGCGAGGCTGGAAACCTATGAGAACGCCCGTAAAGTTTTAAACAAGGCTCGGGAGAACATCCCAACAGACAGACACATCTGGATCACTGCTGCCAAACTTGAGGAAGCCAATGGGAACACTCAGATGGTGGAGAAGATCATTGACCGTGCCATCACTTCGTTGAGGGCGAATGGAGTCGAAATCAACCGGGAGCAGTGGATCCAGGTGCCTGCTTGGATTTTATCTTTCGAAACTCTTTAAGAAGGACCTTGGCCTTGGCTTAGTTTTGTGTGCAAGGTCACAATGTGAGACAGAGGACTGTGGGCAGATATAAAAATGCTAGAAAATAATGGGTCCCAATGTGTTTTCACGTTCTGCCTTCAGAATCTACCACTGTGATGAATATATACAAGTTCTTAAGATACGGCAGCCTAGCTAGTCTTCAAAAAGAGGTGGTTTAAAAGGAAAGGGCATGAGAGATGCCCCCAGTTTACAGTGAATAATAGTGATGGGATTCAGACACTCTGTTACCAATTTTTAGTTCCCTCCCTCATCACTTTTAGATGGTCAACCATACATGATTACATGCAATTTATAGTACTCTTTTCATAACTGCTCGTGTTCTCTTTTTGCTTTAATGTTGCCTTTTAATGCTGTAAAGTACCCCTCAGTTCCCTGTCCTTAAACTTGAATATATCTTAATCGTACTGGATTATATATTGTTCCTCATTACTGTAAGCCGCCTTGGGTCCTTTTCCAAAGAGAAAGGTGGGGTAAAAATACTCAGTAGTAGTAGTAGTAGTAGTAGTAGTAGTGTGTGTGTGTGTGTATATATATATATATATATATATATATATATATATATATATATATGTTTTCGTAGATTTTCACGGGTATAGGTATGCATGTTAGGGTGGATTCTCTCTTCCAGCACATAAAAACAACAGGTCATGAAATTGACTTTGAAAGAACCAAACTCATCTCCAAAACTGAACACTTCAACAGTCGAATAATCATGGAAGCCATTGAAATAGAGAAACACCCAAACAACATGAATAAACGTGATGACACCTCCCGCTTGCCTGACATCTGGAAACTAGCCCTGGTCAACAGACGAGCCTCTGTCACAAAGACTGACACCAGGTCCAAAAGGACACAAGATGCCACCACCTTCCATCCACACCAAACACAAAATGTTAGGGTGGATTCGGGTTTCTTCCCGTGTAGAAATCTGGTTGTTTTGGCGACGTTTCGACGAGGTCTCACTCGTCATCTTCAGGCTGGTGTTCTGGCTTCTTTCTTCTTGAAGCAAAGTGTGGTCTCAGTTGAAGTCCTTCTATAAATACTGCTGGGGGGTGTGGTTTGCTTGCTTTGTTGCTGATTGCAGGTTCCTTTGTTCCTTTGTTCTTTTGTGATCTGCTGTGTGGCTGAGGCGATCGTTAAGGGATTAACTGCTGATGGCTGTTTAGATGGCTGTTTAGATGCTGGTGGATTAGATGGCTGCTGGGTTCTGGCAGTATCCTGGGCTTTGGTGGAGTGGGGTCCTGTGTCTTGTGAATTCATTTTGGTCTGGCTACGTGTCTGTGGTCTCCCAATGTTTTTTTGGGGTGTGTGAGTGTGCTCCATGTGGTGACTGGAGTGGGGTGCCGCAGTAGATGGTGCAGTCGTGGTTTTGTTATTGGATGGTGGTTTCGTTTCATCCTTGGGAAGGGTCTGGGTTTGTGTTTGGTGTGGATGGACCCAGCAGCCATCTAACCCACCAGCATCTAAACAGCCATCTAAACAGCCATCAGCAGTTAATCCCTTAACGATCGCCCCAGCCACACAGCAGATCACAAAAGAACAAAGGAACAAAGGAACCTGCAATCAGCAACAAAGCAAGCAAACCACACCCCCCAGCAGTATTTATAGAAGGACTTCAACTGAGACCACACTTTGCTTCAAGAAGAAAGAAGCCAGAACACCAGCCTGAAGATGACGAGTGAGACCTCGTCGAAACGTCGCCAAAACAACCAGATTTCTACACGGGAAGAAACCCGAATCCACCCTAACATGCATACCTATACCCG